>CM051002.1:14934442-15049442 GCA_027704905.1 Muraenolepis orangiensis
AACGGCTTCAGGGGCCCTGCTCAAGTCCAGTTACTCTCTCACACACACACACACACACACACACACACACACACACACACACACACAAGCAAATGCAAATGTTTCAACAAAATGAAGCATAATGCAACATGCTGTCCACCTTTCGCCTCTCTCTCTCTCTCTCTCTCTCTCCCCCTCCCTCCCTCCCTCTCTCTCTCTCTCTCTCTCTCTCTCTCTCTCCTCTCTCTCTCTCTCTCTCTCTCTCTCTCTCTCTCTCTCTCTCTCTCTCCCTCTCTCTCTCTCTCTCTCCCTCTCTGCGTCTCTCTCGACCACAGGCCGCCATAAGGCGTGGGACCCTGGTGACCGTGTGGGTATAATGGCATCACTGATGAGGTCAGAGAGAGAGGAGAGGTTAATTAGGAGCTTGCGTGGCGGAATCTCAGGTGGAATTATGATTACAACAATTCTCCCAAAATTGTTCAACGGAAAAGAACGCGGGCGATAAATATAGCTCGGAGCTCAGGCTAAACGGGAACACGGAGCCGCCAAGAAGATAATAAAAAAAAAGGAACAGAGAGAGGATTTTCCCCCGAGATCTCTATCTCTCAGAATTAGGTTATGATACCGCGGCCCGGGATAGCTAGATTGAGGATAGAGGACACGGTCTCTTCCGAGGCGACGGTATAGGCAGGCGGCCCGATAACGCACGCTCGTTGGTTCGTTTGTCGTGTCGTGTCCCGCGTCGTGTCTGTCCGGTCCACGTGGCGTTGACTGCCGTCACCCATGATAGCTGTTCCACCACAACAAGGTATCGAGGGAAATGGGAGGCTATACTAGAAGCTAATGTGTCTGCCACTGCACACACACACACACACACACACACACACACACACACACACACACACACACACACACACACACACTCACATACTCAACACACACAAAACACAATGCACAACAATAACAGCCAAAGAGACCCAGAAATACAAAAGAGAGCCAGGAATACTAGAATATTTCAGCGACCAATATGCAAATGCCAAAAAAAAAACCCTCTCTCCCTTTGCATTAGCCAAAAACCCCACCAGCACTGCCCCGCCGCGGCTGCGGTTCGGTTTTCTGCAGCATCATCCACATGAATGTCCACCCTCCAACCGCCCCGCTCTCACTCTGGCGAGGCTGCGGTGTCCTTGGCAGCGTCTGGAAGACATTAGGAGGGGGGTGTAGCGGGTCGTCTGACGTCCGTCCCCCTGTGGAGGGACCTTATCTGCGAGAGGCGCTTGCGGAATGCCATTTGCGCCGCCTTCATTGGAAGATCCTGCGGGTTCGCTCCGTCCGGGGACGGACCGCAATGGGGGGGGGGACAACACCCGGTGCAGCCTGCAGACGGGGGGGACGGGGACGGGGACTGGGGACGGGGACTGGGGACGGGGGGGGGTGCTGGGACGACGAAGAAACCCACCGTCTTCGTCTCCCTGTGATGTGTTTTTTGGCTTCCATTTGATTTCCAATTACACGTGTAATCTGCTGCTGCTTATAGTTCTAGGGTTTATATAGCTGTAGACCGCGAGACAGAAACAATAGTTGGATTTAAATGACGTGTAGAAACTATCTGCTGGGAGGTCAGTGTGTGTGGAGGTGTGTGGGGCTGCATGTGTGCACGTGTATGCGCGCGCGCGTGTGTGTGTGTGTGTGTGCGTGTGCGTGCGTGTGTGTGCGTGCATGTGTGAGTGTGTGTGTGTGTGTGTGCGTGTGTGTGTGAGAGAGTGGGAGAGACAAAAAAATAATCATATGGAATCTTTCAGATTCTCAATTCTAAATCTAAATTGGAGCTGCTCTACAGAAAGAATGGATGGTAAAGCTAAAAGACACACACACACACACACACACACACACACACACACACACACACACACACACACACATACACACAGACACACAGTGAAATATGAAAAAATAATTCTCTGCCCACATTTTCCCTCCACACAGAGATAGCGGCACATGTATAATTGCAATGCGTAACAGCGTGCACCTTAGAGGAAATAATTACCAGCATAAAAAGAGCAATTACTAACCTGGCAGAGTGTTGCAGTGGATTTTAATGGTACTGCCAGTAACGTCTGCTCACACAGGGCTTTTTGTTTGACTAATGGTTTCTTTTTGAGGGCTAAACAAACCGCCAATACTAAAAGCAATCTGTTTTGCACACACACACACACACACACACACACACACACATATTGATACATATAGAGCACAGCTTGTGGACACCTTAAAAACTGAGAGAAAAATGCAGGACAGACAAAGGTGGCGAGAGATTGATGTGAGAGGAAGTCATCTGTCGACCGTACACTAAAGGGGATTTCATAGGAAGCGACTCTGTGCTAAAATTCAATAGTTCATATCCGCTTTCGATTAGCTTGTGTGTGTCGTTTCAATTCATTGCAGAGGTTTGCGAGTGAAACAATGGCCCAATTGGAGGTGGTTATAGGCTAGAGTTATTCATCGCCATCTTAAACATCCTTATAAGAACATCACTTACTGATACGGACACCCCAATTGCAATTTCTCATTTGCATTACAAGCGCTCGATTGTATGTACCGACGACGCGTGCGCGGTGGTGTACACGCAGTCGGTGACAGGGAAAGAGACGGGATCAAAAACGAGTTTGACGGGGGCCCAGCACACTGATCAGGTCAGAGAATCCGTTTTTCTTGCCTGTCTTGAGGAATACGACCAAAGCTTTCACTCTTCCTGCTCCACCTCCTTCCTTCAGTCACCTGAGAACCACGTCTTCCTAGTCGATCAATGCATTTTCTTTACCCACTTATCTGGGCTCACCAGTGGCTGGGGCCTGGCCCAGCTCACAACCAGCAGGGGGGAAGGATAGACACTCCTGCATGGGACGTCCAGCCATTTAGTTCCAGCTGGTGGAGAATGCCAAAGACCTTCCGCTGTAGTTGGCCACAGTTCCACCGTAAACCTGGGGGACATAGCGTAGCGTGGAAAGCAGAATGATGGCGTTCTCTCCCGTGTCACTGGGAGTAAACATGCGGGAGTCCCGGGGAGGACACGGAAACAGGAGGATCAGGAGCTGTAGCTGCACACCAGTGCCTCTGTGAAACTTTAGCATTTGACATTTGACATTTACAAAATAGATGACTCATGCCCCAGTAGCATATGCTGTAGTACATGTCAAAGAAGGTACTATTTTGGTTGTCTGCACACTGCGCAGTTTTGTAGCAGCGTGTGATCGATGGAGACAATGACATGGTATTACACGTTATGTCATCATAACGTTATTATTTTTAGCACAATGCAAGTGGGACAAGGTCCCGCTCACGTGTGGACTCACCGAGTACACGTAGGCCAAGGGCAAACACGTCCATGACGTCAAAGCTCCGATATAACAAGCTAGAGGCCGGGTCAGAGACCAGGGGGGGGGGGGGGGGGGGGGGGGGGGGGGCGAGGTGAGGTGGAGTCACCAAGTGAACACATTCTCTGTAAACTTCAGTTAAAATTGCCTTAGCAATGTGCGCAAGCAGCTGTCAACCTAATGGCTTGTTAAATGTGACTTTGGTCCGTGCATGGCAGTGTTATTACCTTGTGTAAGCGCTGAGCTGAATGCTCATGGTGATGGTGATGATATTAAAGGAACAGACCCATAATAATGGTAAAACTGCCATGACTAGACCTAACGATATATAATATATATATATATAAAATGTATAATGCGTTATACAATATTTTATTATATATGTATATATATATATACATATATTTACATATATACATTTGTCAGTCATTGGTTGGGGCCGGGTAGACACTCCATGTGGTGAGTTGATGCCCTAACAGATTGTACTGTTGGTTTAGGGAGCGATGAGCGTGTCTTCTGCTCGTGGTATAAGTAACACAATCTGCTGTCTAATTTCACACAGCTGCCGTCTCCTACACAGGGGCGGGGGGGGGGGTAGACGAGACACCTTTATGATTCATGGCCTGTGAAATGAGGATGAATATTTAGCGCGGGCCTGGAATGGAGAAGGCTGGAGAGAGTGGTGCTGTCATCACGATACGTGAGCCTGCTATAGCCAGTAGCCCCGCAACATCAGTCTCCCAGGCCGCCCACCCGCTTTGATGACGTGATCAGCTGAAACCTTCTGTTATGCTTTAATATACAAAACACAGAACCGTTTGTTTGTGTCTGTGGGTCGTCAGCGTCATCGGGGTAGATTACACCCGTTAGAAGGCTGCTCCACTTATCATGGTGATTATAGTGAAAGTTCGTAAAATGGGTCAAGGAGTTGTACACTTGCAAAAGTGTTTAGACGTTTGCTGTGTGCACCGTCTAAAAAGCAGACTCTAAACACATTAGTACACATTGTGCGATGACTCGGTGTCCTTTGTTTCCCGTTGACTCATGGACTACATTGGCTGTATCCACGTGCTATTCCCGCGTATGCGTGGTGTGGGTGTCCGTTGACGCCACATCCCGCGACACCCGACACCACAGAATGCGTGAGCGTCCATGCTCCTTCCCTAACAAGGTTTGTGGGGGTAAATTGAGTGTGTGACTGCGTATAATTCACTCTCAGAACAGTCCCATTACCCCCCCCCCTCCCCCCTCCCCCCTGCCTGCCTGCTTGGCCTCACTAATTCAATGCACCGGCAGCAGCAATACAAAACGCATACCAATAAACGGACGCTCCGAGACGAGCGGACGTTACCCCCCCCCCCCCCCCCCGCAGTAAGAAAACCAAACCACAGCTGGTTAGCTTCGAAGCTATGCCCCCCCCCCCCCCCTTCCCCCCTTAATAGATTTACCTTTCACATCAATCATATCATTGATCATTCATATCAATGATGCGATAGTTATGCTGTAAATATCCACGTTCTGGTGGGCGTTTCAACAACACAGACGCAGTGACCCGTTATGGTGTTTTTTAGAACGTATTTGTTGAATCCACGGTCGTCTCATTTGCCCCCGTTAACGGCTAGGGTGCCGTCGTCTCGCGTGACGGATACCGCTTACTTCCCCACCCCCCTCCATCTTCCCCACGCCTGAGATGGTCAGACCTCGATACCGCTGACGCGATGCATGCACCATTATTTCCACGAGTTACAATCTGGATTTGATACGTGACAATCTCTCTCTCTCTCTCTCCATGCGCTCCATTTACCTGCCCCAGCCACCGTCGCTATCTATTCTCGACGGGGACAGGTGTTGCTACCCTCTCCTCCCCTCCTCCTTCACAGATTGTTATTATTATTTTCACTGCTCATCATACCCCCCCCCCCCCCCCCCCCTCCCCCACCTCCCCTGTATAGTAGGACACACTATATACGGTGTGAGCATAGGGCATAGAGTCAATGGTCGTGTGTGTGTGTACACGTGTGCACACTAATCACTAATCATGCAACAAAATGAATTGAAGACTCGCAAACCTCTCCACTGGGAGTCTTTTCCTGTATAATTCTTTCCCTACACGCAAAAGGCGATGAAAGAGAGAGAGAGGCAAAATATGGAAAATGGATTAAATGAAAATGGAGAGCGTGGAAGCCGCGGGCACGGGCGAGTGCGCGTGAGTGTGAGTGTGAGTGTGAGTGTGAGTGTGTGTGTGTGTGTGTGTGAGTGTGAGTGTGAGTGTGTGTGTGTGTGTGATCAGGAATCAGGGGTAATAGGCTATCAGGTGCTCTGTGGGGGGGACAGGAAGTGACACCAGCACCGCCATCCCTGGGACTCCTCGTTAATATTCACAAGCGGGACCATGGTTTAGCAAAAACATTAGCGCCACTGATGAACTGAGGGCTGCTGGGACTGTCTCCCCCCCACCCCCCACCCCCCCCCCCCCAAACCCCCCACCCGCCACCCCCCCCCCCCACCCCCTACGTATTTGATTCACAGTCTGATTGTGTGAATGTGTGTAACTCCAGATAAAGAGCCCGGCTGAGGAATTATCGCCTGCTAATGAACCTAATTGTGCTGAGTGTGGATAAAGTCTACTCCGATGAAAATCGTTTTCTTTACACAGTAGCCTAGTCGGTGTGCTGGATCCTATGGCCAGATGTCCGCGTGTCCACAGTCCGGTGGGGGTTACGCATTAGGCAGCTCATCGGAATACACACGGAGACTTTGGTCTTCCCGTCTATGCATCCATTAGCCCTGCCGCCGCAATGTTAAACATGTGTGCACTTTAAGTTTGGCCCACTATAAATATTCACCTCCGACATCGAGGTCAGGAGGACGTTATGTTTCCCCTGCCTATGGCCCCCTGTCTGTCTGTCTGTCTGTCTGTTTGTTTGTTTGTCTGTCAGCAAGATAAATCAAAACGTTATGTACAGAATTGGACAACTGGTTACTTAAGGGCCAAGGAACAGTTCATTCGATTTTGCGGCCGATCCAGATCATAATTCTGAGGACCTTTTGGTGTGGGGTGGAGGCAGGCGCTCTACTGAGGGCCCTGTCGTTGATAAATGTTTGTTGTTGTTTACCTACCCTGATATGCGTACAGGGGTTAAAACAATGTGCCGGGAAGCAGATGCACAACAATGCAAGAAGTGTTGTGGGTGTGGGGCGAGCTTTTACTAAATGGGGTCACCAGACCAAAAGGATGAGTACCATCGCTCTAAGCATTGATGTGCATTCGGCTTACTGGAACCTGCCGGTTTGTAACAGGGGGGGAAAATAACACAGAAAACAAAAAACAACGCCCGACACACAAAACACAAGCACGAATGTCTGACACGCGGAGAGAATCTCTCGCTCTGCTCGGCTACGGAAAGCAAAACACCTGCCAGCAATTGAAGACCAGTTTCAACCCCTTTCTTGACATGTCAGTGCAAACTGGTGCGAGTGTGGCTGCTGCTGCAGACGCGCTATCGCCTGCTGCCTGATGTGAAACGCCGATGGTCAACGGATGGATGTCCACGCATGGCGTCACTGGGTCATTAGTGGCGTCACTAATGACCCAATACACGACAATGGGAAGACGCCGGATGATGGAGGGAGACTTGAAGGCAATTTGAATCATAGACTCCATGATTAAAACGACACCCATTCTCCTATAACCTATAATCATCACCTGAGACGATGATGCCTCCATATGGCTGAGATGTTCCCACTCGTGCTCGGTGGGGTGCAGAAACGCCGCTGAGGTTCGACCGCGGTCGGTGATACGTATTTGTGCCACTCTGTTGTGTGCGAGTGATGCAGCAAATTGTCCATTTTGCTGCATTATATATCCAACGGGTTCAGGGATGTCATTAGTCACAGCGCACTCGCTCTCATTAAACGGCCCAGTCGCCATGGCAGCCCCACAAAGGCCAGCCCCCCTCCATCCCCCCTCCCCCCCCACCCCACCACACACACACACAGCACATGGAGAGTGACAGGCCAATTAGAGCAGGGGCGCGGTGACACGCAGTCTACTGTGATTACAGCTCTGAGGAGAGCAGCACCAGGCATGGGGAAGGCAAACAGCGGCTCTCTCCCATAAGAAGATCACCCTCTTCAAACAAAGATGATGAGCCAGGGCCCCCCTGGCCCCCCCACTCCCCCCCGGCGGAGTGGGGGGGGGGGGGGGGCACCAGCCACAGTCGTCACGCTGGACGCTTCGGTCCGAGGACACGTAGCACTCCGCCATACCCCGCGACTACACTACCCAGGGTGCTTTGCGGCACACACACACGACACGTGGGGCGTTCCTGAACGATCGCTGTCACTATTTGATGTTGAAATGACGCCGGCACAACAGGAGAGTGATGAGACCCCCGCAATCGAGGCCAAGAGGAGATGATTATAGGGAGAGTTAAGTGTGAGGGAGAGGAGCAGCACTCAGTCTCCCCCCCCCCCCCCTCTCCCCCTTCTCAGTTTGAGTCATATAACGCATGCAATGTAAAGAGACACGGCCCCATTAACAATCACACACAATTGAATTAATATATTACTTCCAGCCTGTACTTCTGTGCACACGTTCAAAAAATAGGAACATATATTGGATCTGAGAGCGTTACATTACTACAAAAGGCACACCGAGTCACACAGAAGTGAAACACATTCAACTAATAAAACAGGTGTGTGTGTTTATATACACATTAACCTGTCGGTAGCGGACTGGACAATGCTAACAACGCTGTGTCGGAAGAATTAAACGGTGGCTGCTTTCAAACATTTCTCTGAGCTTCAAAAGTATAACGAAAAAAAACAAACCCAAGAAAAGAACATTCTGTCTGAGCAGCTCGAGCCGTCGGTCGGTCGGTCGGTCGGTCTCTCTCTCTCTCTCCCTCTCTCTCTCTCTCTCTCTCTCTCTCTCTCTCCCTCTCCCTCCCTCCCACTCTCTCTCTCTCTCTCTCTCTCTCTCTCTCTCTCTCTCTCTCTCTCTCTCTCTCTCTCTCTCTCTCTCTCTCTCTCTCTCAACTCATCTTTGTGTTTGGGGGGGAAACGCCTCACTGCCTTTTAATAATACAAAAAACACCCATTGAAAAAAATATAAACCGTTTTCCTCTGCCGACGCTCCTTTGTATACTCTGCTGGAAGCACAGAATCACACAACTGTTTCATGATTGCATTGTTGTTGACCGCTTTTTATCGATGAAGATGCATCTCTTTTGGACCAATTTTTCCATGTTTCCTTCTACCTAAATAGACACACAGTCCTTTTTTTATTCAGGCTGGCAGGAGAGATATAATGGCTCGTATATTACCTACGTCAGGGGCGGGAGGAGGAGGCAAACGCAATCTATTCATTTCCAGATGATAATTTTTCTGTTACACAACATTGAACTCAAAGATTTGGGGACAGATGGGTTGGAATTGGTATAATGCTGGCTGGGATTATATGAGTGCACACACACACACACATGAACACACACACACGCACACGCACACACGCACACACACACACACGCACACACACACACGCACGCACACATGAACACAGACACACACACACACACATCAACACACACACATGAACACACACACACACACAGACACACACATGAACACACACACACACACACACACGCACGCACACATGAACACAGACACACACACACACACACATGGACACAGACACACACACACACACATGGACACAGACACACACACACACATGGACACAGACACACACACACGCACACACATGAACACACACACACACACACATGGACACAGACACACACACACATATATACACACACACGCGTGTATATATCACACACGCACGCACGCACACACACACACGGACGCAGACACGCACATACATGAACGCAGACACACACACACACACACACACACACACACACATATGCATACACACACACACACACACACATATGCATACACACACATGCACACACAAACACGCACACACAAACACGCACGCACAGATACAAACACAAAACACGTGTGACATGCTACATATGGTCATATGAGAACCAAACAGAACGTTGTACAAACTGCCAAAAGAACAGGGTTTTTAACGCCGCCATTCTGAACAGCGTTCTCTAATATGGTAATGAGCTCCACCCTGTGGTTTTCACAGCCACTAAATTTGAACAGTTTTCACCCAATCAGTGAAGAACGAGAACAGACCACACTAGTTAATCGCTGATCTTCTTTGGATCTACTTATTCTGCCACGTTTGTCTTGCTACTTGTTTGGGTATCCTAAAGGAAACCCCAAATATGCCACTTTGGGTGTTATATTAATACCCTGACAAAACTTTCTAGTTAGAAAATATAAAAAATTAAAAATATAAAAGGCACTTTGGTATCCAGTCGACTTTAGGCATTTGTGCGTGGCGGGTTCACGTCGTGTTTTGATGCAGGTAGCTCATTTTAAATATGGAATATTAATATGGTCTTCCTGTTTCGGTCCGAGTAATGCCAGGGCATTATGTTTGGTTGATCACAAAGCCTTGTTCAAACAAAAACATTTTCTCACTGTTTTCACATCCACAGTGTAGCCCAGGCTGGATTGTAGAGGGCGCCCACATGTACACTAGCCTACTGAAGTGAACACTAATGGTATGGTAGGAATTGGTATGGTATGAATTGAAACACTAATGGCATGTTTATATATGATCTTTCAATAAATATTAAAGACCTCTATATATGATATTTCAATAAAGATTAAAGACCGCTGACATTAAGTTTCCTTTCTCGAAATATTTGACTATGATGCAACATGTGCGTAAATAAGGATTATTTTAGAAAATATATTGTAATAGTAATGCATTTGTATTGCAGTTTTCATTCACAAGAATCTCAAAGTGCTAAGTAAATAAAATTGTAATTGTAGCGTGGCAACAACAGGCTTTTCCATGAGGTATTAGCCATAAGTATCTACAAGATTCTTCACAGTGAAGGCCAATAATATATCATTATATTGCAATAGTTTGAAGCTAGGCTAAATTTCAAAAAACACAAATGATTACCAATCATTACAAATTATTACAAAGTATGGCAATTATGATCTGTCCACTAGTTAATCAAATTTGAGATGAATAAACAGTGATTACTGTTTTTTTTTAGGTCCTTAACTACCCTGAATAGGTCAAACAAAAACGATTGGAAAACTTGTAAAAGTGGAGCTACAGATCAACACTGGGACATATTACTGAAATAGAATCCAAAATGTCATTGCAATTCATTTCTGTCTACATCTATAATATGAGTTATGTTCCAATTAAAAATGAAATATGATGTCATGAACAAAACTGACCAGGTTGTAGGCTACAACATGAACAGTTATTTATTCTTTTTATCGCGACTATCTTTGTTCAGGAAGTTAGCAGCACGTTCATTTATAACGTTTGCACACTTCTGGAGATCAGATCGACAGTCGCTCGCCGCCTACCGGAGTTTTTTCATTCTTTCGACTCGGACGTCCCGCCCGAATCTCACAGCTGGATTATCTCCGACCATCTTGGGCACGATTACACGCAAGCGTAGCAGGAAGAAGCGAGGGAAGCGAGCCGGCGTGCTAGTCCGGCTGAGATGTCGATCTGATCGCCCCCCACTACCCACCATTCTACTGGCTAATGTACAGTCTCTGGACAATAAGTTAAGCGAGCTACAGGCTCGTATTCAATTCCACCGGGAAACTAAGGACAACTGTATCATCTGCCTTAGGGAGACATGGATGTCGGAGGGGGTTACCGACGCAGCTATCGAGCCGACGGGATTTTCCGTCCACTGGGCGGACAGAACAAAGGCTCTCTCCAGTAAAGACGGAGGGGGGTAGCATAAACAGATCTTGGTGCAACCAAAGTCATGTACATCCCCTCAAGTCTTTCTGTTCCCCGGACCTGGAGTACCTGATGCTTATGTGCCGTCCATACTGGCTACCTCAGGAATTTACAGCAGTAACCGTGACCGCTGTTTACATTCCCCCACAAGCCAACACGGACACAGCGCTGAAGGAACTGTACGGGCTATCAGCGAACAGGAGTCGGCACACCCCGAGGCTGCTCTCATTGTGGCGGGGGACTTCAACAAGGTGAACCTGAAGAAGGTTCTCCCGAAGTTCTACCAACACATAACGAGCAACACACGGGGTGAGCGGATACTCAACCACTGTTACACCCCCTTCCGTGATGGCTACAAGGCCCTCCTCCGCCCACCGTTCGGCAAATCAGACCACCGCTCTATCCAGCTTCTCCCCGCCTATAGGCAGAGACTGAAGCAGCAACCGATCGCTGTCAGGGAGGTCCAATGCTGGTCGGACCAATCGGACTCTATGCTGCAGGATTGTTTTGATCGCGCTGACTGGCACATGTTCCGCGTTGCCTCGGACAATAACATCAACGAGTACGCGTCCTCGGTCACCGGGTTCATCAAGAAGTGCATAGATGACGTTGTTCCGACCAAGTCGGTTCGGATATACCCCAACCAGAAACCGTGGATTAACGGCGATGTTCGTACTGCCCTACACGCGCGTAACGCCGCCTTTGGCTCCGGGAATACGGAGGAATATACGAGAGCCCGCTACGACCTCCGTAAGACCATCGTCTCTGCCAAGCGGGAGTATAAGAACAGAGTGGAGGAGAAATTCAAGAGCCACGACGCGAGGGGTATGTGGCAGGAGCTACAGACGATAACGAACTTCAGAGGGAGAACCAGTTGTGTAGAGAACTCCTCTACCTCCCTCCCAGGAGAGCTAAATACTTTTTTTGCTCGGTTCAACGTGAACGGCAGCCCGCCGAACCCAGCGCCGCCTGTCCACCATCGTGCCTGTCCCTAAACAACCCAAGGTAACATGCCTGAATGACTATAGACCTGTAGCCCTCACCTCGATCGTCAGCAAATGCTTCGAGAGGTTGGTCAAGAACTTTATTTGCTCCGTGTTACCTGCCACGCTGGACCCATGGCAATTTGCATATCGTCAAAACAGACGCAATTGCCATGGCCCTCCACACTGCCCTTTCCCACCTGGAGGGAAAGAACTGTTATGTGCGAATGCTGTTTGTGGACTACAGCTCAGCTTTCAACACGATAGTTCCTGCCAAGATCGACACCAAGCATAGAGGTCTAGGCGTGCCCCCATCCACGTGCAGCTGGATACTGGACCTCCTGTCGGACCGCCGCCAGGTGGTGAGGATGGGCAGCACCACCTCAGAGCCACTAACCCTCAACACGGGATCCCCCCAAGGATGCATGCTGAGCCCTCTCCTCTACTCCCTCTACACCCACGACTGCATGGCTATGCACAGCTCCAACATCATCATCAAGTTTGCTGACGACACGACAGTGATGGGCCTGATCGCTGGCGACGACGAGACAGCCTACAGGGAGGAGGTTGGATCGCTGGAGCAGTGGTGCCAAGAGTACAGCCTCACCCTCAATGTCAAGAAGACCAAGGAGCTGATCGTGGACTACAGGAAGCAGAGAGGAGAGCACAGCCCTATCTCCATCGACGGTGTTGCAGTAGAGAGGGTCAGCAGCTTCAAGTTCCTCGGCGTGCACATCTCCGAGGACCTCACATGGTCCACGCACACCACACACGTGGTGAAAAGGGCCCAACAATGCCTGTATTTCCTCAGGCGTCTGAGGAAATTCAGCATGGGCCCCCGCATCCTGAGAACATTCTATAACGGCACCATGGAGAGTGTTCTTACAGGGTGTATCACCGCCTGGTACGGGAACTGCACCGCACTCGAGCACAGAGCGTTTAAAGGGCGGTACGGACGGCCCAGTATATCGTTGGAGGTGAGCTCCCCTCCCTCCTGGATATACTGTATACAATCAGCGGTGCGTGGCCAAGGCCAAACGCATCATAAAGACATTGCCCACCCCAGCCACGAACTGTACTCACTTTTACCGTCAGGCAGGCGATACCGCAGTATCAAGTGCCGTACAAATAGGCTTAGAGATAGCTTCCACAGTCAGGCCATCAGGCTGCTGAACAAGGGCGTATAGCATATAACAATGTATATTTTATTACATTGATTTATATATACATATTGCTCTTTTTCTGTGTATTGCATTTTATAAATTGCATTTTTATTTTTTAACTTATTTTATTCTATTCTGTTTTTATTCTATTTTATCTTATTTTTATAACTGCTGTCTGTCGTCGGGTATTGCACATAAGATTTTCACTCACTGCTTTATACGTAAACTGTGACGTGACAATAAACTTGATTTGACTTGAAACTTTGCTGCTACTGTTTATTTAACATGGTGGATCAAATCATGTGGCAATCTGTTCCATGTCTGTCTGTCCAATGTGTCCTCTGGTTAAGAGGTACAGTAACTCCATCAGGCAAGTCTATCAATGGTGCCCTTACTGGAGCAGAGGCTTCTGCAATCCCAGCAGCAGGTGGAGGACCAGCAGGTGGAGGACCAGCACTGCCTCGTCTTGCTCCTGCAGCTTGAGCACACCCACTGCGCACACCCACTGTGCCACACACTGGGCACACCCACCGCACACCCCCATTGCGCACACCCACTGCGCACACCCACTGTGCCACACACTGGGCACACCCACCGCACACCCCCATTGCGCACACCCACTGCGCACCCCCATTGCGCACACCCTTTGCGCACCACCATTGCCAGCACCATTGCGCAGTGGGTGTGCGCAGTGGGTCTCACTTTTAACGCGTCAAATGCGTGCCGCTTTCTGCACCATATGGTTTTCCATACGTGCTAAGATTACAGTCGGAGTTCCACGCCTCGGGACTAAAAGTCCAGATGACGAGAGGACAGCATAAAGTTAACAGTGCGCTCCGGGTAAAGTGTAATCCAGGTAAAGTAACTTGGGGCTGTCTACAGAGTGCCGCCAGAAGAGAGAGAAAGGAGTAGTAAATGGAGAAAGAGATTTGGGGAGGTATGAATACCGTGTTCCTGAGTGGGGGAGAAGCGGGAGTGAGACAGGGGCTTTGGAAACGAAAGGGAAAGTGGAAAATGAAAAGGGATGAAGAGAAAGGGGACGGGAGAAAGGAGAGCGCGTGCGAGGGAGGGGGGGGGGTGGGGGACGGTGAGATAGAGAGGGACGGAGGGACGGAGCCGGGTAAAGCAATACGGGGGTTAAGGGCGAAGTAGGAGTCTGTGTGACAGTATCAAAGCCACGGCGGCGGCGGCGGCGGCAGAGAAAAGCTGTTAACGGGGAGCTCGCCGCGCCTTAATCGATTGTGAACAGTGGCGCAGAGCACAGCCAATCACACGGGGCTTCTGGAGACTTCTCTGGGTTAGAGCACTTACACGCTGTCTGCTGCCCGATCAGCGACAGGACAGAAAGAAAGAGAGAGAGAGAGAGAGAGAGAGAGAGAGAGAGAGAGAGAGAGAGAGAGAGAGAGAGAGAGAGAGAGGAGAGAGAGAGGAGAGGAGAGAGGAGAGGAGAGAGAGGGAGAGAGAGAGAGAGAGAGAGAGAGAGAGAGGGGGGGGAGAGGGGGGCTACTGGGAGTGAAAGAGACAGACAGACACTTGAAAAATGGAAGAAGAAGAAGAAGAAGAATAAGAAAAGAAGCCGAGAAGAAGAAGGAAGTAGGGGGAAAAAGAGATGGAGAGGATGGTGGAGGTGGAGGAGGGGTGTGTATGGGGGAAGGGGGGGGTTGCTTGTCGAGGTTTCATCTCTGTGATGACCTTGAGAATGCTTTTTTTCCCCCACGTACTGGCATGGATCCCCAAAAAACCCACACGTATGTGTGTGTGATTGTCTGTGTGTGGGGGACCATGTGATTTGACGTCTGACGTCAGGTCTCTATTCACAGATGTGCTATTTATCTAAAGTTGTTGGTATCTCCTTACACAGCATGTGTTAATTGTCTGTGTCTGTCTGTCTGTCTATCTGTCTGTCTGTCTGTCTGCTTCCCTGACTTTTCTCCAGTCTGTCTGCCTACCGTGTGATTCTACATCTCAAGTCTTATCGCTTCTCACACAAGTGATACATATCAAATGATATCTGAATAGATCTTAATGCAATGCTGCGTATCTAGATGTAGTGAATCTGTTTCCAGCATACTCACATATTGATACTCCCACAGGATAACCGCATTAGAATGTATGCGTCCAGGGTATTGGATGATGTTTTGGATCATGAACACCCGTCAAATTACAGATGTAATAGAGTTGGATATAGTGTATTACATAAATACTGGAAATGTTTTTTAATGTTGTAAATTGTGTAATGGTATATCATATTCACTGGATTCAAGATTCAAGCTTTTTAATTTGCCATTTGCAACAAGTACAATGGAATGCTTACTCCCTATTCCCTCCCGCAGTATGAATACAATTAAACACTATATACTATACTATTCACTATCCTTATACTATACAACACTATACTATAACTGTGCGTTGTGTAACTGCTCATATATATATCTATATATAGATATATATATATATCATATGATGATCAATATCAGTAGAACATCTCCTGAATGGAGAGCTTCATTCCATATCTAGATCAGTACACTGACACTGATAGCTTTGTCTTCAAAGGAAAGTGCTGTTTGTTATTATATATGCAATATAAAAATACAAATACAAAATATAAAAGCTCATCACATACCACTGAACAATATTAAAACGTATAGCTAATCCAGTCCACCCAACAACAACAAAATAATTCACAGCTATTTACAGCATTATTAAGCAATAAAAACAAGTACCAGACAGAACAGTTTAGTGTTTTACTTTCACTTTCAATGTTTGTCTGGTTGTTTATGCTAACACAATATTGTGCATTGAACACACACACACACACACACACACACACACACTGTAAAAGGCAATGCAGACAAGCCCCAAGCCAGGGTTCTAGAGCTGCTACTCTACCAGCACAAGGTCCACTCACAACATGTAACTTATCATAACTTTTTATCACCTTGATCGTAGAAGATGCGTTCATGAAAAAAAAAAAGATAGACCAAATACTACTTAAACTGCTGTAAGATACGACGATGTGTAATACGATGATAATGCTAAGATCGATAATGCCACCAAAAGTCTGTCACCGCCACCAGTGGACACTCTGGGCACCGTTGGCGATCACATGCATACACAAGCAAGCAACATGGACCAACAACAACAACAACACCAGCAGCGCTGCTATCTCTCCATGCACCAAAAGGCGCCCTGTCCTATAGACCTCTATTCTTTGTGTCTGCCGAATCATCTCCCCGAGATGCTTGAGAGACGCTAAGCAGTGAGCGGGAAGAGGTCAGGCAGGGTCACCGCTAACCCTGGCTCCGACAGCATCGCGGGGGGTATACTGTTCTTCTGCTCGACCCTCCGTCCGCTCCGTGACTCCCCCGGCGGTGACTCAAGACGCACCGTCCGCTCCATGACTCCCCCGGCGGTGACTCAAGACGCACCGTCCGCTCCATGACTCCCCCGGCGGTGACTCAAGACGCACCGTCCGCTCCATGACTCCCCCGGCGGTGACTCAAGACGCACCGTCCGCTCCATGACTCCCCCGGCGGTGACTCAAGACGCACCGTCCGCTCCATGACTCCCCCGGCGGTGACTCAAGACGCACCGTCCGCTCCATGACTCCCCCGGCGGTGACTCAAGACGCACCGTCCGCTCCATGACTCCCCCGGTGGTGACTCAAGACGCACCGTCCGCTCCCGCTCTGTGATAAAGTTCCCGGGTGACAGCATGTAGACTTGGGGGGGGGGTGGGGGTGGGGTGGGTGGAGATGGGGGGGATTTGGCAGGACCATGTTTCCAGTTTCACACTGAAGACATGGAAGTGGCAAAGCACGGTGTCCCCAGACTGGGTCAGTGAGGTGTGTGCCTCCCTCTCACCTCTGAGGATAGCCTACTACACTGACTTCTACAGACACACCCGCTGAGAGGGCTGGACTGCTGGGGGTCTCTCTTTGAATTTAAAGTATTGGAACTGAATGTGTGTGTGTGTGTGTGTGATGCTGTACATATTTTTTTAAATATTAGCACTACTCTCCTCTCCCAACTCAACTGATAGTGTTATGCTAATGGTTAGGCCATTGCATTAGAGCTCTCTGAAGTTAACTGGTTTTAAATTGGGCTGTGTAGAAGTTTATGCTGCTATAATACCAAACTGCCTAACTAAATCATCCTTGCTGCAAAATTATATTCAAACTTTTTTTAATGAATACTGATAAGACAAATATTAGACATCCATTGTAATCGGCCAAATGAGGAAATTGTTATTGCCATATCATTCAATTGACATATTGAAATTAATACTGTTTCATATTGAATACGGTAGTACTCTCATCAAAAAAAACCAGCTAGAAACAAATAAACTACTCTTAGACGATAGTCTACAGTAGCATCATACCACGAAAGCTTTAGACCAAATCAGACTTCTATAAAAATACACCAAATTGTTCTTGTGGTTCATATGGTTTCAACACTTCATCCCAAAATTCCAACAGAGAAAAACAAAAAAGGATTCTTCATTCACAGCTAAACAGTTGGTAAGTCATATGAAATTCTACAATTTTAGAGTGGGTTTCATTTTTCCCAAGTGTGTGGAAGTGTCTCCCTTCCTCCCTCAGCTCCTACAGTCTTCCATGCTAAACCCACACGGGGAGAGAGCAAAGCTCCCGACAGAGAAGTTATGTCTCGATGCAGAGGTGGAAAAAAATCCCATTAGTTCCGCTTGACTGGCTTCACCTGTTAAGAGAACAATTTCGCCACAATAATCACGACTTAGGAAATAAAAGGGGCATAAATAAGATAGTGGCTAGATTTAGACGTCCCGTCCCCCCCCCCCTCTCTCTCTGTGGCGATAACGCGGAGAGAGAGAGATAGAGAGAGAGAGAGAGAGAGAGAGAGAGAGAGAGCCCAGACAGGGGGGTGGGTGTCGCTGGGGAGAGGGGGAGGAGGATGAGGATGAGGTGGGGGTGGGAACCCGTTATCAGTTATTTTAGTTTGTTCTCAGGGAGAGGAGGGGTTTGATTTCACATCCAAATATCACCTCTTACACTCAGACACGCAGACGATCTGCGTGTCTGGGATGCTAGGCGGTTAGCACTGTGTGTCGGCCGCAGAATGGTCTAGGGCTGCATCCCTGTGTGTGTGTGTTTTACCCCTATGTGCTCGCTGGGCCCGCCTGCCAGCGACACGCATGCGATGGACGCCACTGAAGCAGTTGTGTTCCTACCACTACCATGCAATGGAGGCAATTTTTCAAAACAACACGAAATTAAACATCTATTCAAGCGCCGCTGGCAAATTGGACACCGAGTCACAGAGTCCAAGACCGAAAATAACAACAGCAATCACATCTTTAATTATCCAATCACATCCCCCTCTGCATTACGCCCGGTCATAATAGTCCCATTTTGACTTGAAAACGGTCACAACATAACCTCTGAATGTTAGTGGTAATATCAGCAAAAGTCCCTTTTGGGACTAAATGTATTGTAGGCCTACTGGTGAGTGTTAATTGGTCACTGGTTTTCAAGATTAAGTTTACACAAACAACATTTCACAAACCCCAAATCCACTGTTCCACAAAGTGAAATAAAACCAACGTGAGCACAGCATCCCCCCTGGGTTAAAACGCATGGTTAGTTGGACTCAAACAACGTCATGTTCAAGGGCACTTCAAGCGGTGCCTTTTTGGTTCCTTTTTGCTAGTCAAGAGCAGCAGCAGCTCGATAGCCAAATCCGCCCCTCTAAATGGCAGTTGTCTTGGAAACAGGTGCAGAATAAATAGGACATTTGGAATGGATGGTGGTTGAAAAACCTGTTCGCCCCGCGTCCAGACACCACCATCCAGCTCCACGGCACGTCGGCAGGACGGCGCTCTGAGAGCTGAAACAAGTCATGGCGATTTAACAGACAACAAATAAAATTGGCTTGATATTTGTAAATATCACACCGAGTAGACCTACAGAAAAAATAAATGGCCACGCCTTATTGCTTGACGTTTTTAATATATATATATATATATATATATATATATATATATATATATATATATATATAATATATATATATATATATATTAGAATATCATATATAAAAACATGGATGTGTAAGTTGCATCTGTGGCATAATAAATAATAGCCTATGCTAGGAAATGTGTTGCATTAATTGCAACCTTTGAAGTGTAATTATCTTGCATTTATATTTCATTTTTCCAGTGTTTAATGTTGCCGTCTACAGTATGCATTTCTACATAACTACGAATGTCTAGCTTTCAGTGTTTTAAGAAATCCTAATTGCTATATTTATAAGTCATATTCATTTGAAACCGTGCTGACCTCGCCCAGGAATTGTGACGAATATAATCGTTTTTTCATACAAATAACATTGACCACTACTGCCCCCTAGTGTGCACTTGCGCTTATATCCAAGTTGATATCCAAGTTGTCTAAATGTATTTAGTAAAAGTATTGAGTAATAAAAAATATAAATAAATATATATATATATATATATATATATATATATATATACACACACACATATATATACATATATATATATATACATGTATATATATATACACACATATATATACATATATATATATACATGTATATATATATATATACACATATATACATATATATATATACATACATACATATATATATATACATATATATACACACACACATATATATATATATATATATACAATTTTCAAATTTGTTTTGTTCTACTTCTGTGTGCAATGTTTAAAATAAAGTATTCAAATAATACTTAATAAAATCACTTTGACTGAGAAAATGGACCGAATGTAGGCTACATGATGATCTGATCTCCATAACAATGATATCCATCGCAACATTGGTATTATGTAAGTCAGTAAGTAATCGAGTGTAACGTAAAGTGAAAGGGAGCTACAGTTAAAGTGCGTGTAGGCTATGCCATGCGTGTCGTGCCACGCCGTTCCGTTCCACCGGTGCTGCTGAAGCACGAGGGGCGTGGGGGACATCCTGGGGCGGCGGGAGAACCTTTCCAAATCAATCGCCATGGCCCCGGTCCCCCCGGAGTAGTCCTATCGGAACTGATAACATGCACACGGAAAAGGTCACCACTCACTGTGACATTTCTGGTGTAAGCAGTCAAGCCCAGATCCCTTCACTGAACTTCGGTTCATCTAAATGCTTATGTAACAATGTGTGTGCGTGCGTGTATAATTTAACGGCCTCAATGTAGGCTACGGTTGCAAAAATGGTTTCGTAGTTTCCTAATAAGCAGGGAGGAACGCAGAATAAGGCAATTTCGACGTATATTACTTCTATGACCAATCGGTTGCAGGGTTTAAAACGAATCCCTGCTTTACATTTGTACACACATTCGTACGAACGAACAAATCCACGTATTCAACATGCATTCGCAAGTAATATTCCCTCTAGATGCTAACCCACCCCCCCCCCCCCCTATCTGTTGATCTGATAATTGAGACAATTGACAATTGAGACTGAGTTTAACAAGGGCAAACCAAACAAATAGTCCTACGTGACAGCAATCAACCGGTCTGGAGCGGGCCGTGCCTCGTGGCCAGCCTGCAGGAACATAACCGCCTTAACGCAAGAGGCTTACAAGCAGTAGCTCCACAGGACAGTCAAGCCCCACTGACGACACCGAGGTGGTGCATGGGTGCAAAGCTCTCACACAGGCCGAGGCAAGACAAGACTATCGTTGAATAAAATGTGTTTTGGATCAGTGTTGTGTATGTGTCCGGATGTTATAGCCTGGAAGGAAGTGATAACCGGAGCCACTACATTTACAATGTGTAAAACGATCAAATAAAACAGTTCATGTTCATCCGTCTCCCAACCAGGGACCTAAGCCCAGTAGTTTGAATGGCTGACCGGTGTGTGTCCAACCGCTCCCGCTTTGTACCCTGGGAGAGTGCTTCCTCTCCTCCACGAACAAAAGCATTTCTCTTCCCAGATCCACTTCATTACCCACACTAATACGGCGCAAAGCGTTTATTCAAATGAGCTTAGGTCTAATACAGCAAAATGAATGTGAAGAGTGCTGAAAATGTACACTTTTTTTTTGTTGCTTTCGCAAGATATGTTTACATTTGAATGAATTCAAAAATGAAGGGACGTCGGGCGATGGAGGAAATTTGCAAATACCTCCTATTTCCTTTATCCTCGGGTTCCACTCTCTGTATTCATTACACCACTGCTATCATCAATATGTGTCGATGGAAACAAAGAATAATTACATTTTATCAGGATCAACATGACAATGAGAACCTTTGTGGGAAATTGATTGGCTGTTTCTTAGAGGAGATAGCACATTGTGAGCATTTGATTGGCCAATGCTAAAGGTAATTGATTGGGCCGTGTAATTTTCCACCTGAGTGCCAGGCACACACGCACACACACAGTGTTATTGTGTGACTTGGTGGAAGCTGATGTGCTGACGTATTTAGTCCACATGTGAGCCTCTGCCCTGGCCATAGTGGTGTTCTAATGTGTGTGTGTGTGTGTGCAGGAGAGCAGAGCTGTCCATGGCAGGATAAGTCACATGTGACAGTCTGTCAGGTCACGTCTCATCAGGATGTATACAGCAGAAGAAGCAAATTCTCCAGAGATGCATGCGCCACATACACAACCTTCAAACACAATCACACAACCACTGCATAACCTCCCCCCCCCCACCCCTCTCGGCATCTTTGGACATACAGCTTATTTTAGTGGAAATATAGCCTCTTTATTAGTAAATATATGGCATCTTTTAGTGTAGATACAGCGTCTTTTAGTGGACATACAGCCGCTTTTCAGTGGAGATACAGCGTATTTTAGTGGACATACAGCCTCTTTTAGTGTAGATACAGCATCTTTTAGTGGACATACAGCCTCTTTTAGTGTAGATACAGCGTCTTTTAGTGTAGATACGGCCGCTTTTCAGTGTAGATACAGCGTCTTTTAGTGGACATAGCCGTTTTTGAGTGGAGATACGTCTTTTAGTGGACATACAGCCTCTTTTAGTGTAGATACAGCGTCTTTTAGTGGACATACAGCCTCTTTCAGTAGAGATACAGCATCTTTTAGTGGACATACAGCTGCTTTTCAGTGGAGATACAGCGTCTTTTAGTGGACATACAGCCGCTTTTCAGTGGAGATACAGCGTCTTTTAGTGGACATACAGCCTCTTTTAGTAGAGATACAGCGTCTTTTAGTGGACATACAGCCTCTTTTAGTAGAGATACAGCGTCTTTTAGTGGACATACAGCCTCTTTTAGTAGATACAGCGTCTTTTAGTGGACATACAGCCTCTTTCAGTAGAGATACGTCTTTTAGTGGACATACAGCCTCTTTCAGTAGAGATACGTCTTTTAGTGGACATACAGCCTCTTTCAGTAGAGATACGTCTTTTAGTGGACATACAGCCTCTTTCAGTAGATACGTCTTTTAGTGGACATACAGCCTCTTTCAGTAGAGATACGTCTTTTAGTGGACATACAGCCTTTTCTTTTTAGCGCAGAGCCCAATCAGTCAGAGGCTCATCTCGTGACCTTTGCCACAAGTCTCCTGTTTTTGTCCCTTTCTCCCGCCCCACCTCTTAGTGCTGATTTCATCTCACTCCCCACCACCGTTCACGGAGAAGTGATCGGAAAGGGGTGTGGCAGACCACTTTGCATAGCAGTATCGCTTCTTACAGCCACCTCTCCTGGGGATAGGTTCTTTGTTAAAGAAAAACATCTCCATAAAACCAGGACATAAAGCAACAGCTATGACACATCATTCTGTTGTTGTTGTTGTTGTTGTGTGTGTGTGTGTGTGTGTGTGTGTGTGTGTGTGTGTGTGTGTGTGTGTGTGTGTGTGTGTGTGTGTGTGTGTGTGTGTGTGTGTGTGTGTCTCTGTAGATACTAGGTCTGTGTGTACACTCAGCCGGCCCTTGACTCTTTTGAAGGTCGCAGACAAGCGGGCGTTTAAAAAGTGAACAGCAGGGGACTGGGAGGAGCAGCCCACCGCTGGGAAACATGTCACAGATGAAAGGATTGAGGAAACAAAGCGGCTTTTAGGAGTTCATAGGTCACAGCGAAAAAAGCAGGAGCGCTTGTTTTTCAGACTTTGGCTTGTACAACCGGAGCTAAATGAAAACAGCAGGGTGGTTCAGGGTTGTGGGAATGTGAAGGTCAGTTCCAGAACGGATAAATAGCTCAAATTAGCTCATTATTGATCGCTAGAGTGATATCACATATAATTGGCTTAGTTGATCATGCGATCATTGGCAATAGCTTAGATTTAGGTGAAATGCTATTATTTCACAGCCAGAAGCAATGCCATGAAGAAGAAGAAGAAAAAAAAAAAAAAAACACAGCTTAGCTAATAACCTGCCTGTTTCACCGGAACACCGGAGGCCTAATTCTCTGGATTTCTTTCCATTACATTCGATCCCACTCTATTTCATGCCTTTTAAAAGGAACATAACAAAATATCCCTCCCCCCTAGCTGTGGACAGTGGGAATTTATGATTTTACGCTCCTGAAGCAAAGAAAACAACCCAATGATGGCAGCAAAGAGACACGGCAAACGTCAGTCAGCGGGGAAAGCAGCCATTACTCTGAAACACAGTTCCACATCATTAAACACCAAACTACTTCAAACCATCCTACAAAACAGCCTACTTCACATGTGGTCATTATCAAGCAACTGCACATACCAGAGACACCTTGTGTCTGGAACATAACAAAGGATGAGTTGAGAAAGTCAAAATAAAAGACCCAAGATATGTCTGTGTGGTTTTTCGAAGACCTGCAATCTGTTTCTCATTTCCACACAATCAACACAGTGATAAAAGAGGAAGCAAAGCAGCAGGCCTTCTGGGAGTCTGTTATTCCAGTTCTCCTCAGGGGAGAAGGAAAAGGCCATTCCATCAACCATCCACTGTTTTTCTTCGTGTGGCGGTGGATCTCAGATAAGAGCCATGTGACACGTCCCTCAAATCACTCAAGGTCATCTTTAGCTCATACGTCAAAGCAAAGTAGAACAGGTTGCTCAAATACATTGTCCAATATAAAAGGTTTCAGTCAGTCATGAAAGTCCTGGCATGTACTTGAATGAGACCACTAATGCCACATGTCTGATGCCCACATGCATGTGTGCTGAGTGCGATCACTCTCTCTCTCATGTCCAGACGGGAAGGAACAGGCTGTAACAACAAAGTGTCCACTTCCCCCCTCAGCATCCATGAACTTAAATGTGCACGGATATCAAATTGAACTGAAAGGTGGCAACAGGTCTTGATACACCCTCACACATACAACAACAAAAAAGTATTAACTGAAATGATAACCCTTTTCCAGACTACCACCTACTGGTCACAAGTATTTGTGCTGGGTATCATAATAATAATAATAATAATAATAATAAGACTTGCGTTTGAGAATAAAGATTTACTTAGGTAAAATAGACAGGTAGTTGTGTAATTTACAAAAACACACAGACCAAGCAATTATATTGACATGCATATACAAAAATGTTATGTTAAATACATAACATACATAACATAAAGTAATGCTTTCTGTAACAACATTTAGCCACTGAAATCGACATACACACTTAGTGCTTGTGAATAATGGCAGTCGGTTTAGCTCTGGCTCTGCTATTACATACAATCAGAAACCAACCCCTACAATTTAAAAGGACTGTGCAAAATAACCATGGTTTAACTTTTTCCTTGTAGCCTATATCTTGGTCATATATATATATATATATATATATATATATATATATATATATATAAAAAATTGCTATTACTGCAGTGTTTTTTTGGAGCAGCTCTCCCCAGACCATCCAGAGAAGCAGACACATTTAAACTGGGACTTCATGTTCAGGGCCACATGCCTCCTGGACGACGCCAGCCGTTGAAGCACTCTGTAACCCTTCCCTCCGCCCGGCCTGTCATCGGACACCACCTTCCAGAGCGCAGGGTCGAGGTGGAGGTACGCCCGGGAGGAGGGCTCTCTCCTCTGGCATCGGCCCCTGGACGAGCACACCGCTTGGCTACAAAGAGTGGCTGCAGACGTCACGTTGACCAGGTAACGGCCCAGAGTGTTGTCGATGTAGGCTTTGACCGCCTCACAAGTAGCCTAAGAAAAAAAACAATAAAAATAAACAGTCGAGTGGCTCAATTGGAAATGATTATGCAGACACTCCATTAATCCCCCCCCGCCCCACCCCACCCCCTCCCTCTGTCGTTGTACCTTCGATTTTGCGAAGAGGTGATCTCCCCAGAGCACGACCCCCGCAGATCCTAAAGCGGCGCTCTCTCCGATGGTGTACACCAAGTGTTCCTGCAAGCCAATTCACAGCATGAGGGGCCTGCCTCTCTGCCATCCACTCTGATATCACCACCCTACAGTCACATGACCACCCCACACCCCTCCACCCCCACACCAGCACACCACAGTCTTGCCTGAGGGAGGAAATCCAGCGAGTAGGTGTAGACAATGCGGGCATAGGGGATCACAGGGGCCATGGCGGGCCCTCTCTGGGCCCCGACTCGCATGGCCTCCAGGATGCGGTGGTGGCTGTACAGGAGGACCTCTTTGTGGAGCCCCCGCAGACGGGAGTCCAGGTAGATAACGGGGTACAGGGCGGTGGAGACGTTCCAGAGCCAGAGCAGCTCGTCGTTCCTCTGGATCTCCACTGGCGGACACGCCCCCGTGTAGTTGCCGTATTTGGGGCTGTAGTTGTTGTAGCAGCAGGGGAAGCCGTAGAAACCCCAGAGACCCCCCGGGCGCTCAGTTTGGGCCATTCTCAAAGTTTCCTCCATAAACTCTCTGGCGCCTGCCTCAAAGTCTTTGCGGGCCGCCGCCTCGACCTCAGCAGGGCTCCAGTCAGGGTGTTGTGACTTGACCAGTGCCCTGGAGGCCTCCCGGTAAACATTCATAGTATCCCAATCCCTCTTCCACACTGGCCTCCAGCTTTCCCAGTCCACCACGGCCAGGCCCGGGAAGTCCCGGTCAGGTATGTCGGCATGAATGTCGTCGGCGGCCGCCACGAGGTGCTTCGCCAGACTGGCGTTCTGGGGAACCCCGCCGTTAACTGCGGTCCCCTGGTTGTACCTGGGATAGTGCCCGAGTTTATCGGCGTAGAAAATAGTTATGTTTTCTCCCATGAAGCTTTGGTGCTGGTTTTGGACGACGCTGAACAGTCCCAGGTCCAGCTCCACGCCAAAACGGGTTTGGCAGTCGGCGGTCGGGGCATTCCAGACGGTGGCGAATGGAACTTGGGAAATGGGAGACGGCCCATACTGTAGTGCGAATGACAGACCGATCAGTGCATGTAGAACAACTAGAGGAACAGAGGAGCGCATTCCTGGAAAATAAGAGCGAACAATCACACATACGGAGACAGAAACAACTGGAAAATGCAACTTTCAGAGGCTCGATTGTTGTTCACTGCGTTTTTTTTGTATTTAAACTTGCCACAAACTAAAAGAGACCGCTTTGGATGTTTGATTATTATATAGAGTTCATTGTTTTATTTAAAAGGAACAATACAGGCTTTTGTGATACACTTTGTGATTTAGTTACAAAACATCTAACATCGATGTAAAATAAATTGCCTTTTATTTTCCCAAAAGGTGTAATGTTGTTGTTTTTTTATCGTATTTGCCTTTTATTGCTCACATTTGTTTCAGGGCTCCTGGGATCCGCTCCAGCAGGTTTTTCCCAGCATTAACTAAAATGCCTTTTTTTTTTAAATAAGAAAGAAATGCAACTATCAACAATTAAATAGTCAGTGTATGTATGGCTGATTGTACGTATACAAGGAACATCACTGCTTGACTCGCCCGAGTGACTCGGGCGATTTCTCAGCTAAACATGTCCTTAGTAAGCAGGGTTATATATATATATATATATATATACATAGAGTAGGTATGAGATATGTGCATAATTATATATATATATATATATATATATACACACACACACACATACACACACACAGGTAAGTATACAAGTATCAACAGGTAGTAAGCAGGGTTATATATATATATATATATATATATATATATATATATATATATATATATATATATATATATATATATATATATATATATATATATATATATATATACACACACAACACTGCATAACCCTGCTTACTACCTGTTGATACTTGCACATATCTCATACCTACTCTATTAGTCATTTTATACCTGTTTTTACACCTAGTAGACTGTTTATACATCTTATTTAACCACTGTACATGATATATTACCGTGCACTTTACTGCAACATTTGCACTCTGGTTAGATGCCAAATTATTTTCGCTGTACTGCACTTGTGCTGCTGTACAATGACTGAATACATCTTACTGCCAATTCACGGTGCCCTTACATATTGAACACTCGCTCGCGGAGGTTCCTCATTCTGCTCTTTCATAACGAAGAGCAGCTCGCGGAGGTTCCTCATTCTGCTCTTTCATAACGAAGAGCAGCTCGCGGAGGTTCCTCATTCTGCTCTTTCATAACGAAGACCAGCCCGCGGAGGTTCAATATGTCAATATAAATGAAATAGGTCTTGTGTTATCACACACTGTAAAAGCAGGACCTTGTGATGATGCTATTGATTACTAAGTGTTGGAATGTAAGCTGAAACAAGGGGTTCACGTACACTTTTAGGTTTAATGATTGATATGTAGCCTCCTTGACATAAACCATGTGTTATTGTCACAATAATAAAGAGAACAAATAAAGAGAATAAATAACTTCAAATGATTTGAAATGAAAGCTTTGGGTCTAATCAGAACTGCTGTGATGGACAGCATTGTCCTCTTTAGTTCTCTTAGTTCTTAGTTGGCTAGAAGTAATTATGCAACAACTGACTCAACTTGATAGAAAAGTGTATAGTACTACATACTACTAAAATAGCACCTGGTGTGCATTGTACATGACGAATAATCACATTAACAAGACAGCAACGTGTTTTAGGCTGAATGATGCTGTTTTCTTGATTTTGTAAAGTAAACTAAATCAAACAACTGACACAACTTGTAAACAATAAAGTATATCCACTTAATCTAGTGTATACGCATTATTATAACAACGGAACTAATGTAAGAAAGATAAACAACGTACCTAGGTTTACTGGCAGTAGATTATTTTCGTTTGCGGCATGCATTGATTTGTCAGCAGTCTTGTGATTTGGGATTATTCTAGCGACCAATGAAAATAGTCCTCTTCCTCTATGGTTGTTGTAGGGGATTGCAACCATCTGAGGCGCATATACCACCACCTACTGCACTGGAGGGTGCATCTCGGATAAACGCGAAAAGGCCTTTAATCATCAGCTCCCAATCCTTCCCTGTTATCCTAAACTGCACCTCTAACTTACCTATACATGATTCCCCTGTCTATATCATCATATGTACAATAATAGCCTACATGTTCCAATTTTCCTATACCAAACACTGTCTGCATAATCCTGTCTCATATTGCATTTAATCCTGTGTCCCAATCTACCTCTTCTCTCCTCGTTCGCTCCACCCCCTCTAACTGATAGACGTAGCCTATAGTCATGCCTAATAATGTCTCCCCTTGATACTTTTGTCCTGCTGTTTTTGCCAGTTGTCCATGCCCTTGGATGTGATCATTGTTTTCATTTCTCTGTGTCCCCGTGGTATTTTTATCTATCTCATCTCTCTCCCTCCCTCTGCATCACATTACCGTGAACGCCTGCATGGGCTGGCCCATACTCTCTGCTCCTGTTAACATCACCGTCATCTCTAAGCTGTCCCTATCTGACTTGATACGGATGTTGAGTGCTGCTGCTGCTGCTGCTGCATCGGAACAGATCAGCGTTCTCAGTGGTTTAACCTCTCCTACCCATGGTATTCCAACAATCATTGCCATCGTCAGTATATATAGAAGGACATGATTGACTGATAAACGGCTCTGTATTTCAACATGGAATTCCGTTATGTAGGCCTACGCCCCCTCTCCTACCTGGCTGCTAATTGGGTCCTTTAAACAATCCATATGTTTATTGAAAAGAGTCTGCCCATGTAAAGATATAGGCACATGTGGGCAGTTTTGTATCAATCATCAAACCTCACATCACATGCTTAGAAAAACCAACATCCTCTCTAAAATGTGTATTTATACAGACATCTTTTCACTGGATAATGCACCAAATTTTGGGTTGAGTGTCCTTACTGCAGCCTATAGTTTAAAGTGATGCATGCACGATTGCACGTCATGCAAGTCAAAACCAATCTACATGGAAAATGTAAATGCATGTCAAAAATCTCCCTCAACTCTTTGAAGTAGTTGAAAATAACTCTGGCTTAACCAAACCCTGTAATTACCCGGGACAGAGTATGGGACTCCTGCATGCAAAACGTTCCAACTCCCCTGCTGAGCGCTCAAACTTTAGCCTTTACTAGCCTTTACTAGCCTGCTAGCTGCCGCATTGTCCACCAACATTGAATTCCGTGATTGTAAATCCGTCTCTGAGGACCTTTTGAGTCGCAGCTTTTTCTACACAAGCAGCGCCTTCCCTATTTGTTTGTTTTTCCTTCAAAATGCCATGAACTGCTTCAAAAATAAAATCCTAGTTCACCTTGTAGAACCAAACAATTTATTTTCAACAACAAATTATTTTCCTTATCAAAATAAGTATGAAAGAAACTGCTGTACTTTGGAGGGAAAATCTATAATAAAATTGAAATAAAATCGACACAAGGTTTTTGATCTCAGCTGGTAAAGAAAAGTACAAAATAAAAGTGCTGTTGAAATAGAAGTCAGACATTTGGGAGGTTATACAATGTTTGCGTGTAGTAGTCATGTTCTGAAACATTTCACGAGAAATACTGAAAATACATTCAAATAAATAGTAATGCATTGGCTTCCATACACATGATCAGATGCCAGTGAAAAGTCATCTGATGAGGTCCACCAGAGTCACATTGTGCTGAACTAAGTGCAACACTGATACTTCAAACCTATTGATCAGATGCACAATACAGAGTCCATGTCCATATCATAATCACGTTGGCCTATAAGTTACTCCAATCACATTACATTTCCCCTGTGAACGATCAAGGGAATGTGAGACCATGACTAAAATCCACCTTTAATGCTAATGGAAAAAAACCGAGAGCAAAATGTAAACACAAATCCTTTCCAGCAAGCTCTCCATCTCATGAAACACATAGTTGACGGCTCTGATGTCAACAGTGTCCCTCACATTCCCCTGCCTTACCGTCGCTCCCTACACTCCCTATACAGCAAAAATACAAGTACATGTACATCTACAATTTGGTATATACGAAAAACCAACCGCAACAACAACAGTTAGCTGAGGAGGAGAGCGGCGAGCAGCGAAGAGACCGCACACGTCACGGCCGACGCCACGCTCCGACGGGCCCCCCCGGTCGGCTCGTTGCAGCCGTCGCCGTGGTAACCGCTGTAACAGCGGCACCGGAAGTCCACTCGGAAGGCACTCCTCTCCGCCTCGCCGAGCGCACCGCTCACCGCCAACTTCGCTCCCTGATAGGCGATGCTGTGGACCAGCGGGTCGAGGTGCAGGTAGACGTCTGTGTCCGGCTGTCTCCGCTGGCAACGGCCATGGGAACCACAAAGGGCCTGGCTGCAGAGCTCTGCTGCCGTGGAGACGTTGAGCAAATACTTTCCAAACGGACCACGTAAATAATCATTCAGGTTTGAGCAGCTGGCCTGGTGGAGGGGAGGGGGGGGGGAACACAGACCATGTGATTTAGGGACAAACAGAGGGAAATGGATTGAGCATTTTTTACTGTCACCGTTAAATGTGACATTTTGTGGAAAAGTGCAGCAGTCTTGAGTTTGAGCAAAGCAATGGAGAGAATCTGAATCTTAACTTTAGTTGGGAAATGTGAATGTGACATTTTACTTGACAAAATACCTATTTTGTGAAATTATACTATCATACTTGTATAATAGTCGGACATTCTCCATGAACAAGTGAGCAAGTCTCTGTAATGTAAAGACAAGTGCTACCGACCTTGACACTTTCTAAAAGCATTGTATGAAATGCATTCTATGGAATCATCATGATCAAATCACTTTGTGGTCGGGTCATTTAAAACCAGCACCCAAAATGGCTACGCCAACGTGAACGTGACATACCTATGCAGCTATTAATAAAGAAAAAGCCTCGCCTTGTCTTGTCTTTCCATGTGACTATGCTGCTATCCATTTTCAACCCGAAGGCAAACATGTGACCGATCAAACAACCCTTTCAGTAACACCACTCGAGGCGGGGAAAAAATGTTAAATTGTGCCATCGGTGTGTCGAAAGTCAATGTGTTCGTGACACACTTACTTTACTGCCCGCATACGTTGACTCTCCCCAGAGGATGATCCCAGCCGCGCCCAAGGCCACACTCTCCCCGATGGTGGACACCAGATCCGCCTGTCAAGACATAAGGCGGCACTCCTCAATCCTCAAATAACGTCATCAGGGTGGGAATCATTTTTTGATGCCGAGTTCAAAAGGGAGTTTGTGGGGAGGAGTGGGAGAGAGGGTCTTATCTGTACCTAAACGCAAAAGGAAATACTCAAATGAGTGTTGGCATGATTTGTAGCTTGACCAACACCCATCCCTACCCCCCACACCCTAAAGCTGCAGAAATGCCTGGTATTGGGAATGTGGCGACCACAGAACAGGATGTAACAGGAAAAGACTGCGGCTCAAGATAAGAATTGGATTAGCTCAGCACAACAATGAGATCATGAGAAAATTGGACTTGGGAAAAAAATAAAAATTCTGTCATGCAAAGACATTCTAAATGCATGACACACATTACCATGACTTTGGGGGTGAAAACAATCACTTTGTAAATGTGTCAAATAAAGCAGTAAGTAGTTCAGTAGTAATAGTAGTAGTAGTAATCAAGTCATCAGCAGGATAGAAACATACCTAAGTGACTGGGATGGTGTTTCCTTACCTCCGTCAACAGCTCCAAAGAGTTGGCGTAGGTGGGCCGTGCGTACACAAACACAGGGCGTGCCAGGCCATCTCCAGACGACGCCAGGCGCATGCCCTCCTTGACGCGGTTCCGCACGAACTGGCGTCCTGAGGCGGAGGACTTGAGAACGGTGGCCATGTAGACGGAGGGGAAGAGCGCCGTGCTCTCCGTCCACAGCCACTTGAGCTGTTCGTTGCGAGCCACCTCCACGTCAGGACAGCGGCCCGTGTAGTTTTCTACAGTGCGCCGGTAGTCGTGGTTGTAGCAGTCGGGGAACAGGTAAAAGCCCCACAGCTGGTTGGGTCTCAGGCTTTTGACTTGCTTCAGGGTCTTCAACATGAAATTGCGAGCGGACATCTCAAACTCCTGTTGGGCCACTTTGCTCACCCGTTCCGGGGACCATGTGGGGTTCTTCTGGCGCACCAGCTGGCGGGAGCGGTTGCGGTACACGTCTTTGGTTTCCCAGTTCCGTATCCAGAGCGGGCGCCACTCTTCCCAGTCGATAACAGCCAGGCCCTTGGCTTGTTCCTCGCGGATGTACTTCCGCACCACATCTGGCACCTTCTCCAGGTGCTCTGTGAGACTTGCTACCTGGGGCAGCCCACCATTCACTGCGGTGCCATCTTGCTGGTAGTGTGGATACAAGCCCAGGCGGTCTTTATAGAAGATGGTTAGGTTCTGTCTTACAAAGGCCTCGTTGGGGGACGCCACGATCTGGAAGATCTGGTCAAACTTAAAATGAATGCCGTGGCGAGGGGCGCAGTCCTCTGTGGGGGCGTTCCAGGCCAGGAGCACTGGCTTTTGGGAGAAAAGTGGCCATCTCGTGGGCTTCAGGTCCAAAGCCCAATGGCAGTCTAACAGTAGGATAATTGGTAGCAGTATTTTTAAATCAGCCTGAGCCCGGTACATGTCTTCAGATGTGAAAGCACAGAGACGACTGTGACTCTTTGCTCTCCTGTGACGTGCAAAGTGGAGAGAGAAGGAAAAGTGAGCTTGGCTGTCCAGAAATGTCACCCTAATGAAGATAACACTGCACAACGTGACCACACATGCCCAAGGGTGCAAAAGTCTGAAGAAACGTTATAGTTGAGTCGACACATATGAACAATAATGCAATGTAGAAAATATGGCGGCTACAATTTAAAGCAAGAATAGATAACGTGACACATTTGGAACAGGACACTCAGACTGGGACAGCCAGAGTGCCATTGCCTCAAATCACCGTACACGAAAAAAACCTTTAATATGTCTCAGCGTATAGTTCTACTTCGTTTAAGAGAGGAAAAAAGTATCTTCAAAACATGTCCTACTATTTGAAACGTGCTTACCTTTATTGGTAGACTTGGGAAGCATTCCAAAAGTTCCCTGAGAGTTTATCAAAAGCTGTTGATCTTATTTAAAACGAACTCGTAATTATAACTCGTAAACGTATGTCTGGGACTGATGATAGGGAGACGTCAAAAGTCTTGAACGGCGGTTCGTAGTAACACGATCCAACTTGTGAACTTCTTCGTCGCTGTGTGCAACAACGTTACCCCCTGCGATGTTGTCAGTGGAGCGCTTACGGTCGAGAGCCATTCGGCTTTTCCTAGTGCCAAACCATTCCAGGATGTTCCATTCAGAATGAAAGGGGGGAGTGGCGAGGAACACTGAACAAATGTACTAACTGTAGGCGTGTTTCATTTCTTCAACTGACCTGCGTCCTAACCTTAACGCTACGTTTAATGTAAAGCAACAAAAAGGAGAAAAAAACTCGACTTTGAAAACATTTAGGGGTTTTTGGTTGCACGTCTCTGACACGAAATGTATCCCGTTTCAATAATGAATGAAACAGTCCGAAAAGTATGCCACTAACATGAAATAGATATGTTATAGCAATAATAAGACTTATACGTCATGTCCAGTGTGTCTTGTAAAAGGCATGGCAATGGAATGGTCACTAGTGTTAAATATGTTATACTGAAGTGCCGATTCCATTGGCGCGTGGAATTTAGATGCCACGTTATTAATATTCAATATTAACTCATATATTTGTCAAAGTTTGTTATTTGTTGTATAAGTTGCTTTATCACAAGTTACACTAAGGAGTGCACAACTTTGCTTGTCAATTTAAAATGCATCAAATATTGCTCAGTGATTCAGAAGTAGGACCTTCTTCTCCCAGCACACTCTGGACAGGGCAACAAGGCATCTGGCGTGCAGATGTCACTGCTTGGTGCAAGTGATGACGGCCTTTGGCAATGGTTCAATAAAGTAACAAAGTACCGCATACTGGTACTATAAGTATTGCATTTCAGAGAAGCCTAGCTTCTGCCTATCTTTGCCAATAAGCAGACCATCTATATTTAAACCCATGCATTTCAGAGACGCTTCTCTGAAATGCATGGGTTTAAATATAGATGGTCTGCTTATTGGCAAAGATAAGCAATTTATATAACATTAGTATACATACAGACAGGGTGAGTGTTATTAATAATAATAATAATAATAATAATAATAATAATAAAAGTGGGGTTAATTAGTTTAAGAGACTATAAAATAGGAAAGAGGAAATCTGTAGGTTCTACAGACTTCTGCTCTTTGTTCAGCGGAGGATGTGTGAGCATGCTGAGACCTGCGAGGGGGCCCTGCATGAGAGCCGCTGTGTTTCCCGTGTCAAGGATGTTCCAATGCTCTGCTGACTCACAGGCCTGTGTCATCAGTTTATCTGGCCAGCTTTTCCCCCTCTCTGTCCCATGTTGAATATAGGGAACGGAACAAACGCCAGGGCGGTGCAATCCCCACCCCCCACCCTCCTTGGCCGTCACTTCCTGTTGACCTTCAAGATGTCCGCTGTTCAGCAGCCGTCAGGAAGCCGGGACAATGGCCGGGAAACGGAACACGTGCCCTTCCACTTTCATTTGGCATCGAACATCGAGAAGCTTGTGATGACCTATCACAAATCTGTACGTGTGAACCCAAACCTGCCCAGTCCTATTACAAAGGGTCAAATACCTTTCACCTATTTAGGTTAGAATGTACAGAATCCAAAGTCATACCAACAGAAGCAAAGCTGTGCACCATATAGTATGTAGTATAATTCATCTTATCGTAATTTATCTTTTCAGTTCTTTAGCATCAGCCGTGTTACACAATTAACATCATGGGCTTTCTCAAACACATTACCCCTTCTACATTATGCATGTGGAATAAGTGACCACGCTGCAGGGTTTTATGAACATTACCATTACACTTGTGAAGTCCTATTACAAAAGTAACTTTTAAACAAAACAATTAAAGCGATTAGCGGAGAGATACATCAAAGTGATGGACCTTGGACCCAACAACATTCCACACATTTCCAGAGAAGGAATGACTGCACACCATGTCCGTTAACACTAGTATCACCGTAAAGAGCACATTGTTGCATGTAAGAATAACTAAGTCATTAACTCAGACCATAGCAATTATTGTCACTCAAAATGATAATACACACAGGCTCAATCAAAAATAATGTATGGAAAATGGGTTATGAGCACATACCTCTACTGCCACCTAGAGTATTGGTATTATACTACAGTACAGTAAAGTACAACCATTGTACATAATGCACTTACGCAATTAATATGACATACAAACGGCTATGAAACATGTTCACCAATGTGAGTGGTGCGACTGACACTAACATGTAAATGTGAAAATCCGGTAACATGATGAGCAGTTCCTCATCTTATAACTGTTTTTATACCTAGTAGACTGTCTTTTAGCAACTGTAAACTTTAAATTATATATTACCATGCACTTTAATGCTAAATTTGCACTCTGGTTAGATGCTAAATTATTTTCGCTGTTCTGTACTTGTGCTGTGCAATGACAATACATTTGAATCAAATCTAATCTAAGTTGTTATGGAGTCATCTAGGTTGGGCAGCCTTTATAGACAGCCTAATGGAAATAAAAGACAAAAACATAAAATCGAGACGAAAAATATATAACTACTCAACACAAGTGTCTGGTTAAAGCATTTATTCAAGTCTTCCCAACTCTAAAGTATTTACATCATATCACTAGTGCAGGTCTGAGCACAAACAACAGACTTGACACGTGACAATATATTACAAGGCTGTGACTTTATATACAATGAACATCACAACGCATTATCCTAGCAATACTTTTTATCCGTCTTCATACTTTTCGCTCACACAAACCTATATGTACACAAGTACACATAACAGACAGTCAAATGCTAACACTCTTTGCTACATTTCACAGAGGTTAAAGCCTTTTCACATCTACAATATTTATTCTCATGTCGAAAACGTATCACAGGTGAAGCACATCTTTACTTGATGTTTGCATACTTGTTGCCAAAGTGTGGGGTCATTTAAAAACAAAAAATAAACGTCATAACTTAACGGATTTGTAAAATGGAGAATGCCACCGTGCTCAACTACCCTCACATTTTTGCAGCACATATGTTCACATTGCATTGTCAGCTGACTTTTATACTCATTAGGCCTTCACCCGACGTCCACATGGTTGCCTACCAGAGCAAAAGCCGGGTGGCCTGAGGAAAAACCCTTCAGCCAAAACAACTCGTCAGTGGCTCCTTACAAGCAGATTCAGAGCAGCAGACTGACTAGCAGCCCATCTGTGGGTATCCTACATGGTGGAACGTTTTTGGAGCCAACTCCTCACACTTCACAGAGAATAATAGGAAAGTCTACATGAATACAGGGGTGGTCCAGCCTCACAACTCCCTAAAGAAACAAATACAAAAAAACACGTGGGTGAGAACAGTTCACACTGCATTGTTTAAAGCAAAACACACAAATAGCTTTTTTTCCTTCTTGAATTAACCTGTCCATTCGCATACCTGAGGAATGAGATTCTTCTGAATTCTCTTCAGCTTAGACTTCCTTCTGCCATTTTTTGTCACAACCGTCTCTTCATAGAACTCGTGAGCAATATCCCCATCCTCATCGCAGTACAGGGAACTAAGACACACAGAAACCAATCACATTATTTCACATACTACACTTATAGAGTACATATCACTTAAAACGAGTTAAACAAAACACCTTACCTTCTCCTCGTGAAAACAAACGGTGTGGCACTTCTGGAGCCTTTGAGTCGAGCCACGGACTGATCGTTGGCCTCGCTGGCCGAATCTCCTCCGGCCCCTGAACCTGAGAAAGGCCAGGCGCCTTTGGCTTTGGACGTGCTTCCTCCCATCTTCATCGAAGGCTCATGGTCTCCGCTTCGGGTTGGGCCGTTCTCCCTCTGCGATGCTCCGGGTGCCTCCTTGGTTGTTTACAAAGCCCCTAGGGGTCCGAAGAAAGGTTCAAAATGATGTTGTGACACATGAACGAACTGACATGCGACTCAGTAGCCAGACATTTGCCAAATCTAAGGAAAGCAAAGGACTCTAAACCTCCCAGTGCATTTAAATCTAAAAGGGATTGATTATGTTATCCAATGGAGTTAGCCTCAGACTGTAAGGCTAACCGAAGCTTTGAAGGTATAGGGTAAACGACTTGGTGTGTAGCTGGGTAGACTATATATCCACGGGGATATGGCCGATAATCAGATACAACTTGCGCATGCCTACATGCATTAACGAAGTTTATAACGTGCAATGTTTGGGTATGAACCAAATTAAAATTAAATTAAAAGTAACAGGCCTTCGACCTGCGCTATCATCATCATATAGCCAGGTTAGCCGTCTAGCTAACATGACATACCATGTACACAAATGCGCTATCGTCCATCATGTCCACAATAAATAGTTATTTTATGAGTAAAGTAACTGTAAATAAAAAGCAAGTGGCTGAATTCGGACATGGGTTATTCTGTCATAGTATATTGAAGGCTAAAAGCTAGCTAACGCTCTAAAAAGGCATATACGTAATTAACACAGCACAAAAAAAAGTAACCTCCGTAAAATGGACAAGAGCTTCCTTTAAAACGTCGCATGTTATTGTGTGAAACCCGACAACTACGTACCTACTTTATCCAGCATCAATATACATCGCCTGAGCTAATACGTGCACAAGAAGGAAGCTACGGTTCCTGTTTCGATATCCAAGCCTGATTGGTCAGCTGACCTATTACGAAGAGATGAGACAGCCAGGAGGCAGTCCAGTACAACTCCTGCAATCACCATGTGTTAATATGTCACAGTTCTTTACTGGACTGTATTCATGATGCGGCTACCACTCACTAGTACAGAGCTGTGCTACAGTACTACTTTATTGTTCTTTTCCCTTCTTGTTTATAATATTAATACTATTGTTGTGATTTTTTTTTCACAATGCTGGAGCGAATGGGGAGAAAGCGTTCCATTGTACTTGTAACAAATACAGAATCTTGAATGTATGTGGGGGTTCAACAGAGGAATGAAATATACTTACACAACAGACAAGACACAAGCGACTTTCAGACAAACATTTATAAAACATTCAGATACATTCCAGTCAAACAAAGCAAGACACTTTTTTTCCACAATAACAATGGCCATACCAATGTCCACATGTCAGCCATACCCACTCACTTAAGGGACAGTAAAAAAGTTACACCCACACAAATGTGGTGTGCAAGAAATTAATGAAAAACTGGGTTGGTGAAAATCCAAATACCTTGCAGCCTAAGGTGCTTCGCAGAGTTCAAAATCTGCCAATTGGTGTTGCTAAATTGATAGAACAATTTGATAGCAGTAGATAGCTTACATCTGGCAAATACATCTGGTTGAATGCACTTAAATGTTGGATGTAAACTACACAACTGAAGGTAGTACAGCAAAACTAATCAACAAAGAGTCACAGGGAATTTCACCATTTCAATTGAATGAAACGCCCCCCAGTGACATCCTATAAAAAGTTGATGAGACATAGCCTAGGTATGTTGGATTATCAGACACCGCCCAATATCAGAAGACATTATTGGTTAAAAACCAATCTCCACGCAGTCAGTTTCTCATGTTTTCATCTCTCATTCTCACTCGCAGTACATCAGACTCATTCCAGGTGTAAGGCACTTTTCCTTTCTCTCTCTCTCTCGCAGCATTTCATACGCACACTCGGGCTAGCTCTCTCTTTCGCAGCCTCCATGCTCTTTCATTCTCCTCTTACAGAGGGATGTGTTGGTTGAGGTCCTCTGGGATGCTTCCATACACCAATGACCGGTTGTCGTCCCCGGTCACAAGCTGTACGTGAATCCCGTGGCTCAAAATGCCTTCCTCATCCCGGGGCGGAGCCAGGCAGGGCCTCCTGCATCCTCGCCCTGGCCAAAGCGTAGCGTTGCATGATCTGCTTCACGTGCTCCTCCTCCTCCCGCTGCAGGATACGCATGAAGTTCTTCAGCTCCGGCATGGAGAAGGCGTGCCACTGCGGGAAAGGGTGCGTGTGTGTGTGTGTGTGTGTGCAGAGTTCCATTAGCAGCGCTCGTGGTGAACGAGATCTTCATTTGTGTGATGCATTTATTTATTTGATCCCCCCCCCTGTAGAACTGAAATCCTACTCACGTTGACCTCTCCGGTCTCGTTCTCCTTCAGCACGAAGCTGAGCAGCTTCTCGTTGGGTCCGGTCTCCAGGCGCAGGCGGAGCGGCCGCTCTTCGTCGGATATCTTACGAAGGTACACTGTAAAACACAAACAAAAAAGGCACTTGAAAAGTCGTACTTTTGAAAGTCGGGTCGAGTTAGCATCAAGGGATGATTAGTTCATGAAACAGTGTGAGGAAGAACCATAGCGTAAAGCCCAAAGCACACATTTTGGTTCATATTTGTTAAGCCGAAAAATAAATAGAATCTTATTGTGTTGTTGACGGAAACACTAATGTAGCAGAGCTGTGATTTCGGTTTTGCTTCTATTTTGAAGTGCAGTGTGCTAAAGTGTACATAGATAGGAGGCGTTACCCTGCTCGTGGCGCTCCCTGCGCTCAAACAGGGCAAACTTGGCCGGGTTGTCCACCACGGTGAACTTCTTCAGCAGAGCCTCGATGACCTGGCGAGCCGACGTGTGCGAGGTTATGTGCAGGTGCTTGGACGTGTCCTTGGGCAGGTAGAAGGACGTGCGCCGCTTGACCCCGGCGGTCCGCTTTCCTCCGGCTTCCTGGCGCGAAGGCCCCTTTTTGGGAGGAGGGACCGAGACGGGGCGTGCCAGCTTGAACTGCACCTTCACAAAGCCAGTGTAGGAGCCATCTCTATTCTGTATAGAAGAGAGTAGAGGGAGTATCCCATCAAATAAGGACCGAGAATATCGAATATGTTGTTAAAAAGTGGATGGGTTACTTTTGAACGGGTGGGTGAATTCTACTCACCATGTTCATGAACAGGTTGCCATGGATCAGAGAATTGTACTCCTTCACCTTATGCTGAATCTCTGCAACTGACCATTCCTGTTTCTTCGATTCAACGGGTTCATCCTAGAAGGGAACAATTGTGTTTAATTGCCAGATGTAATATTTATGACACATATATTTCTCGGAATTTGAGTTAATACTAATGGATAAAAAACACATCAATCAAAAACAGTGATATTGACTACCACCACCAGGTGGCGGTCTAAAGCCTTTGCTGTGCTATGCGTGGCCCTGATATGGGTAAACATATTAAAAGAGTTCAAACTGAATGACATTCGCACATTAACTTACACTGAACAGATTAATAGATGTGACATCTTGCTGATATTTTGTTTAACTAAACTATAACCACCAGTATAACTAATAATGTCACACAATATAAGAAGTAGTTGGACAATGTATACAGTTTGAAGTTTGATTAATCAGTCAAATCTGTTGATGATGAGCTCTTCTTCTACCTCCCAGGTAACCTACTGAAATCTAAAAAGAGCAACATTTCATCCCAACTGGAGGATGCTTTTGTTTTCTTCCAAATCCCCAGAAGTTGCATCACTCAGTACTTCCTGGACACGTAAGCAAGGGCAAATACAATGATGTCAGCTCTGTCCAATCCTGTCTCACTCCTCCTTTTGCTTGGGGGGGGGGGGGGGGGGGGAAGAGAGACTTGCAGCGCAGCTGTGTGCCATGTCGGCGTCGGCGAGGACCAGCTCTACTCTGCATTCCTTGACCATGTATTCATGTAAAGAAAGCCTCCCACCCTTCTGTGACCAAGTGGGAAAGAAAATACATTCCTCTGTTCTAAAGCCACATCCGCTGACCCATACACTCCCTGCCTTCTTCACTGCTCCTTAGAATCTGCAGGCCTGACACCACACGCTGACATGGCAATGTACTTAAATATAGTAAATACGGAGTTTTTTTAAGGAAACATACCTTTACATCTTTCTAAAAGTGCCAATGCATTGTTGAGAATGGATGAAGGCAGTGCAATTGACATCCAGCTACTGACAAGCCACACTATTATGCAAATCTACAGAAAGTAGGCCTTGGCCTAGGTAGAAATGAGGCCTATCTAAAGCAAAATTAAATAACAACTGACCAAAACCTGCATGTATTATATGATGGACAAAATAGCCAGTTATAGAGTTATGGCTATTGTTTGGGCTATAGGTCTAACCTGTTAAAGAATGAAAGATGGAGTATATTCAGAGGCTTCAGAGGTGTATTTCCATTACACCTCTGAAGACACGAACACAAAACCAAGTCCATGAGTCACTCTGACCGACCTGTTAATGCCTTAAGCGTTATATGGAACACAACACATTGAATGAATGAGTCCTGGTGGAAACTCGAGTAGTCTGTGTGCGTCACCCAACATGGTGGGCTGTTCACAGCTTGTTGTTGGTTGTTAAAAAAAGTTTTAGATTAACTGTTCGTGCCTGTACCAATAGGAACAAATCAATAGGAACAAATCAGTTCATTGTATGTATGTATATATTACTATTTAATTTGAATGTGGGATAACAATTGCCACGACGTTTAAGTACGAGAGTATGTCTACTTGTCAAAAGTTTTAGGGGTGCATGTTAATGTCAACATTTTCGCAGTACCCGATCAAGACCAAATGAAAAACTGAAATGAATTCCGTCTCACCTTCTTCGTCTTCGCCTCTATCTGTGGTTTGCGACCTAGTGACGTTCGGGCTGTAAAGTACTGCTCGAACTCGGACCCAGAGTCATCGTCACTGCAGTAGCCGCTACTAGCGGAGCTCCCCCACGTCATCTCGAAGGAAGGAGACTTGCCTGAACCGCCAGCCGAGCCTTTCATGTTGAGGTTCGGATCGAACCAAAGAGGATCGAACTGTTCGATACTTACGATGAGCGCAGTGGATCGATTAAGCGCGTTGTTTGTTTTTTTTAGAAAAAAAAAAGCCGACGTTCGGACTTTTCTAAGAAATCGCAAAGAAAGGTCTTACGTGTAGACGACGGTGATATCACAACTTTAGTAGCAGTTCAACGTTCACTTAAATAAATGACAACGTCTAGCCCTACATGAACTGTATTCGCGTGTTTTTTCTCAACCACGTTTCACCCAACTCTTCAGTGTGAACAGGATGCGAATGGAACCCCCCCCCCACCCCTCCCATATAGCGCCGCACCCTCAGTGGCTCCACCCAGATCCTCCACCCACGCCGTTGGCTTGAGTTGAGTTTAGAAATACACAAAACCGGCGCAACTGGCTGCGATTGGACGCCGACGGGAAATGCCAAGTCCCTGATGACTTCACCCCCCCCCCCCCTTCCTGTGTGACAACAATACAGGCGGCAACGCTTCACACAGTATCATGGGAGGCAATGCAGTGAACAAAAACCACACACACACACACACACACACACACACACACACACACACACACACACACACACACACACACACACACACACACACACACACACACACACACACACACACACACACACACACACACACACACACACACACCATGTGACAGCCTCGATGCTGATATACCAGTAAAGTAAGGGCAAACTTGATGTTCAAGTTTGAAAGAATAAGATGCAAAATTAGAATGGAAATACGATGCAGATATCCGGTGTGTGCTTTATATTTGCGTTTACATTTACATTTACAGCAATACAAATATATTTATTTTTGATTAGCTTGTACTGCAGACGTTTGATACTGCTTTTTTTTGGCAGTGCACCTACTGAACTGTTAAAATTGGTCACTAATATTACACTGTCACATGTTCTTGCTGGACTTACTGGACTCGGTAATAAACGGTTCTGCACTGCTTTGTACTTTTATTATTTACTACGCTGCTGCACTACTATCACATTAAAATGCTTTTTGCACCATCCGCCCTGTATATATCAACCCTTTATTTTTTATTGTTTTTTATCGTGTATAGTATAGTAGATAGTAGATAGTGTTGTTAATTGCATAGTATAGTATAGCATAATATAGTATAGTTTTGCATAGTATCGTATAGTATAGTATTGTATTGTTCAGAATGCGGGACTGAATGGGGAGTAAGCATTCCATTGTACTTGTTACACATGGCAAATAAATAATCTTGAATCTGAGACTAGCTTCCGTCAAATCCGAATTTTCATATTTAATTGAATTGTGTATGGTTTTGTCTCTGTGACTTTGAACTATCTTGCTTGCATATAAAACAATGGACAACTTGACTTTTTATTCAAGTCGTGCATACCTGGGCATACCGGTATTTAAACATTATGGAGCAAAGCTATCTGCTGTATGTTTGATGCACATTTCTGATCCGTTGCCTTGTGGATCTGCTTGTAGCTGGAACTATACAAACAACGGCCTGACTGTGAAGACAAACAGACTCTGTGGTTGTTCCCCTCGAGGGGTATCTGCCTGTATCCCCTTGTAGGGAGCACAGACCAGCCAGAGTGTGACGTCAGGGGATTGACCCCAGGCCCCACGTCGTCCCACGGCACTGCCGGAAGTAATAAATGGCAACTTATGACCAGTGTCTCTGTGTCTTTCTGAGGAAACCAGAGCGAGCACATGAACACAGGCAGCGCATTGGAGAACAACTGCACCCATTCAGTCCACCGGTCAGCATCAAGCCCAGCAGTCTGACAACTTTGCTAACTGATACTCACGTTTCTGGCTTGATCAAAATAATGGACATTTAAACAAAAATGTAAAGCAGGATGGAAGACGCGTAAAAGTGCACATTTGCAATGAATTGTGGAACAGTTGGAAAAACCTGTTATAGTGGTCTGTGAAAACCACATTTCCTTTTGAGACTCGAGGCAATGCATTGAAGCATTGTTTGTCAATGGAAATAATAAGGATAATGCTTCAACTTGTCAGTATTACTGAACAAGATAGTCACAATATAGGGTTTTCCAGACAACACTGATATAGATAACACTGTGAAACAGTTTTTATCTTTGAGCTTGTAAATATATCAGTAGTCATATGTTTGATACTAAAGAGAATCCCTGTATCTTTCCAACAAAGTACATCCGCTAATGAATGGATGTGATTGACATGAGCCACATTGCATCTCTTTGATCTACAGAATCGTCATACATGGCCATCAGCGTTTGGTGTCTAACCGCAAGATATCCACTGCCACCATGTCTGATCAACTATTTCTAGAGGCTCCACTGTGATAAGGACTTACACATGCAAACATTTTCATATATAGCATACTTTCTAAAAAATAATATATAACCCTCTTAAAGCTGCCTCAGGTCGCATTTGCTGAGTAGTTAAGAGAAAATACCATCCAGAAGAAAGCAAGATTTTGAAACTAAACAATCCAAAAGACCTCCCTCCTTCCCTCCCTCCCTCCCTCTCTCACTCCCTCCCTCTCTCTTACATGTCTCCGCCACTTACCTGTGGTGGACAGCTCAAACCAAACAGGGAAGAGATGCTCTGATTGGTCAGAAATAAGGCGGGAGCGGTCTAAAATCTAAATTGGCTAATAGAGAATGGCACATTCAATTCTAAACATATTTCACTCACTTATAACTGATAGACGGTTATGGCATTTCGAACAGATTGCACTCAAATAACTACATTTATTACATCAAATATCTTACATCTCACCTAAACAGCATCGTTTACAGAGTGTATAACCCAGTGTAACCCAGACTAGCTCAAAGACATTCCAACTCAGCTCATGGATTCTCACCACATTTGTGTCGCTCTCTATGGTGTGCTCCACCAGAAACGGCAGGCAGAGCGTAGCACCCTTGTCCCAGCTGCAGTCTAACTGGATGTGGGTGCGGCAGCGGTAATGACACGTGAACTTACAGTCTGAAGAGGGCAGAGGCAAAGAGACAGCAGAAAAACAGATCAGAATCTTTTGGGGTCTTGCAGAGATGACCTCCGTGTGTCTCTGGCATGGGAATGTATAATCGTTATAATTGCATTGCAGCATTCATCCAGCACAATTCCATCACTTCTCTTCCAAAATGTTGCATGTTGAATTCTTAAATGGTCACTTGGAGTCACTATAGTCTGACATTTCTGACTGAAATTCTTAGCATGTATTTGGTACAGCGGATTGTATGCCAATATACTTATATAGAGGGAAGCCTCCAAATCATAGGCATATGCAATGCTAAAACTGTTCTATATGGCTAAATACATTGGCATGATGTCAATGGTGTGTTAGCAGGGTTTGACCATTTGATAATGTTACCATTTCTTGTTGATTCCCCCAACCACCAACCACATAACTCAAAACGGAACTCCAAAGTGCATCTCAATTAAGGAAGCATTATGTCTATAGCTATGTGTTATAGGACAATCATATTCACACTGTTGACCTAATTAGGTTCTTCTTTATACATCACCCTCGTATTCACCCCCTCACGCACCTGAGTGTGTGTGCACTGAGTGTGCGCGCATTCTCACACACACACACACACACACACACACACACACACACACACACACACACACACACACACACACACACACACACACACACACACACACACACACACACACACACACACACACACACACACACACACACACGATACTTACTGGCACAGCGTAGACTCTGCTTGTAAAGTCCCCATATGAAGTCTCCACACAGGTCACACCAGGTGGGCTGAGCGTGACTGCAGGGTTGGAAGTTGTGTCCCTCACCCAACTCCTCTTTCAGCCGAGGATCCTGGGTGCCTCCAAGGGGCCGGATAATGCCCGCTCGGCTCAGCAGTTCTGGCACTTTCCCTGCGTTGATTCTCAACGCGTTTGTCCTCTCCAGGCGTGAGGGTGAGCGGGGAACCCATGGGTCGGTCAGCTCTATCGGGTCGGTCAGCTCTATCGGGTCTGGGTCCAGTCGCAAGTCACGGAGCTCAATCACATCGCCCCAATGCATGTTTGTCTTTTATATGCACGTGTATTGCATGATCCCCGTCGGAGTCCAAAGCACCAAAGCTTTTTTATGCCAAATGTGTTACTACAACAATACAGACTACATTGCGTACGATATTACGCAACAACCCGTATTTCACGCGTGCTGTGACGGGACGTGCTGTCATCGGCTCTTTCTCATAGGACGACAGCATTTCGACAAGCCAACAACTTGGGCTGTACTCGACATGTTTGTAACCCGTAAACGTCAAACTCAAAAACGTTTAAAGTGTTAACTGAATGCACGCTCGACGCGGGGAGGCTTGCTTGATGAACGTAGATATCGAAGAATATGTTGGCTGACACCAAGACAGACCGCTTAGCTTACAGAAAGTAAGAAGTAGGCCTACCTTTGTAACAATCCTTCTTTCGTCCAATAAATAAAACGTACCGGTGATTGGTCTGGGCAGCTAACGGATACGTGTCGTCTCCATCACGCACCCCATCTCTGGAAACTCTACTTGCTCTCCGGGTAGATACTTTTGAAATAACTGCATAACGGCCGACTGCAATGGTCCCCGTCGTTCGGTTATTTAATCCAGTAACAAACACAATCAAAAAACACAAAGTGAGATGAGAGTGAACCACAGACATCCGGGCTGTATCACAGGGGTGCATCCGACTAGTCTGTTGTCTGGGGGCGTGCTGAAGTCCCCCACCCACCCATTAAACAACTCACTTTAATGGTAAACATTACAGTAGTCTAATAGTTAACACGCTCATGTAGGACTAGCCCTTTGATTTAAACATTTAGATTCCATTTTTTATTATTATTTTATTTAAGAAATGCCTACCGTTAAACATAAGCTCATAATGAACAATCTCACACTAAGATCCAAAAAGAGCAGAAATGTTTAGAAAATGTCTGTGTATTCAAACTCAGATTCCACTGCTTTCCATTCGATCTCCTGTCCAAGTTAAATATTTTCACCGTCATGGTTTCACATCAAGCAAGTTATTCTGTATCTCTTCGGAAGCCTCTGCCATCAGCTTACACGCAGCCTCGTGTTTCGACCAGTGCTTCACCTGGCATTCCCTGGAGAAAGAAAAAAGGTATTTGAAAATGGTATTTGAAATACATCGTCTTAAGTTAATTTATATACAATGTTGTACCATGAAATAAAGACAAAATTAACTCAACCCTTTGCAAAGTTTCAGTGAATGCATTACCTGTTGCAGTACCATTCTCCCTGGCAACGGGAGCATCTCTTGGATGCCTCCCCCCCACAGCATCCACATTTGGGCTTCTCTGGGATCAGACGCTCCATCACGTCCAAGCTGTAGGTCTGGGCTAGCCTATAGTCACACAGGTGTATCCAATGAAACGCTGATGACACCTAATAAGAAGGGCCTGAATGTAGAGCAACAGGCGTACAAGTACTTACCTCTGTGCCTGTTGCCTCAGCTCCTTCTCAGAGGGATTAAACGTCTCTTTGACTTGATACTTTGCAATGGCCTTCCATTTGCCCGCATTCTCATGCACAATGTGGTTCCACATCTCAGGGATCTACAGGTGTGTAAAGATCAGTGTTTTTCCAGCATAATGAATGGATGGAACTGTTTATTATGGGATGGGTATAGAGCTAGGAGCGTTTATAGAAGGGTACCTGTTCCAGAACAAGTTCTTTCTTGGGTGGTGCAGGATCTGTGACGGAGAGGTGAGCGAGGAAACGCTGGAGGGACAGCAGGTTTGGCAGCTGGTCGATCAAAATCTCCGTTAGGAAACTTCTAAGCTAGGACACACAAGTAATACTAATAACCCAAATGATACAGCTACACCTTGTCACTGTGCAGATGACACATTGTGAGACAGAGCAACCAAAGAATAATGACAATAGCAGCCAGAGCAGCTATAGGTTTAAGAGCTGCATGCACCAAGTTTACGAAAACGGCCAGATATGCATGCAACAGGCAAGCTGTTGTTATGGTTTTGTTCAATTTTATATTAAACCTTCACAACAGTCACATTGACTGAGATTTTCCTTCTATGTTGTGATTGTAGGTGGGTGGTGGTTATGCATTATACTGTATGTGGCATACAGTATAATGTACAGGTCAGGACATTGGAGGGAAACATCCTTGACGGAATCAACCTCAGCCAAAACTAACAGACAAACGGACAGTTCCTTTAGAAAGGGAGGAGATGATAAAGGATGTTGAAGGACAATGACTTGGCCCCGGCAGGCTTCCGCTGTAGCTCAACGCTAAACTCTGATACTTTGCAGTAAGAAGTAAAGAAAACAACACTTAACAACTTGTGCACAACAATGCTAAGAGATACTGTAACTTGTAACCGTTTAGAGACACCTTTAAAAGCTGACTCTTGTTGAAGTTGTTGAAGTCATATTTGCGTTGGCAGTCCTCCTTGAGCAGCAGGTTGTAGAGCGAGAGCCACACCTGGCCATCCAACTTGCTCATCTTGACATGGTCTTCTGGGGAGATCTTGTGCCATGTGCCATCCATGTACTTCTCAACCTCGCCTTTAGTTATATTTCATTAAATTAAATAAATATGACAAAATAAATGACCATTTAAAAGTGTACAATTATGTATGTTATGTTGTTTTGTTGTAAATGTTGACTGTATGGGACTGTTAATGTACTGACAACTGAGAGCATAGAGTGCATAGTGCATATAGTTATATAGTATACTATATACCTAATAGCATCCAAATACTATATGTCGTTATCATTGCAAATAACCCCTGTGTTAGATAGTACCTGCTTTGTAGCGACTCCAGGGGCAGCAGTCAATCAGCTGCACCAATACACAAGGCATGTTATGGGTGCACAGCATCCGGTTTATCACACTGATGCTGTAAAGGTACAATACATGGTTGAAAGCAAGGTTGGTTGACATGGCTGTCAAACTACATCACTGCGAAATCTCTGGCCCCTTCCCAATGTATGGCCTCTGTCCTTGCCATATATATACAGCACGGCCTCTCTCTCTTTCCCCATTGAATGAACTTTCTCTCTGTCTTTGCTTCTTTGTATGCGATCATGAAGAAAAGAGGCTGAATGTTGAAGAGATGGTACGTCACCTGTCGGTATGATCGGTGATGTAGCGCAGCACCGACAGGGCCTTGAGGGAGATCTCAAACTCCAGAGCAGCGTTCTGTATCTGCAGCTCCTGCAACAGGGGGGGGGGGCAACCGTTTCCATTGAGCTCCGAAAGACTGGAGAATTTCCATTGCATACATCTTGTCTGAGACATTTCATTACAAACTGCCATCACCTGCATAGAGGACGCACCATCGGGGGCCCGGCCAGGTTGTGTCGGTCCTGGGTCGGGGGGCCATACCTGGAGGTTCTGCTGGCCAGCAGCGTGAGCTTGCGGTGGCAGTAGTCCACCAAGTCAAGGACAGCGTCATCGGCAGCTTCACACGAATCCTGCAGCACAACCCATGAGGATATCTACTCTTGACACGGATCTATACCACTGTTGTATGTTAGTACACAAGTTATAATATTGTTTTAGCTTTAGCTTCGTGACACGCTCACCTTATGAAACATGATCGTTTCCAGGAGGTTTATGACAGTGGCTTCATGGTGTATCTAAAATTAGGAAGAGAGAAGAGGAGCCCATTGTTTGGTCACCTTGTTCAAACCCAACCTAAGCACCTAACCTTGTCTCTTCACTCACCACCATGTAAAGGGGAAATGTGCTCTTTGGGTTGAAGTCCTGCAACTGACACAGAATAGGGAACACTTTTTGTTTCCACACCTCGACTAGTATCAACTCATGGACCAGAGTTGGTATCTGAAAGGGAAAATGTAACAATAATTATATTGATGTATTGTTTAAGTTGATATCAGCACTATAGATGTTTTACATAATATTGGTGGGGCCAATACATTTATTGAGATATCCAACAACCATTTTAAGAATAAGGTACATTATTTTATGGTATTAGTGATTACCTTTCCAAGTACAACCAGGAGCTCCTTGATATACTCGTCATGTGCTGAAGAGGCACTTAGTATGGCTTGCATGTTAAGTTTCTCTATATACTCATGTTGTCTGAACCACCTGTCTCACACAGACACACACAAGCACAGCACACACACACACACACACACACACACACACACACACGTTGCCTCTGAGTTATATTGGTGTTAGCCATTTGTGTTTTCAAAAACTTAAAAACACGACCACCAGGGCTCAGGCCTATATGTCACGTTACCACAAATGACCAAATTTTACATTTATTTGAATGTAGTCTATTGCTTTACTGGAAACAATCTTGTGCACCTGTGTTTGAGGCATTAAAGAGCCCATCCATATGTTGTAGGCCAACTGTGGCTTTTATCAACCCATTGCATTGGACTTACGTCTTATTTGCCACGAAGGCACATACTTTTAACATTACATTATTTTATAATCTAAATATAATGCAATTCAGGTGGTGTTGATAAGTGTGGCTATTTACCTCGTTAGCAGATAAATACAGTAACAGCATTGTCGTTAGGCTTTATTTAGATAGTTTCATGCTTTACCTTTGAGAGCCTACCTCCCTGAGGGAGAATGTTTCCAGGCATCGAACATATGCCTCTCCTTCCCCTGGCAGGATCACACATGTATCCATGATGAGAGTGTATTATAATTTCTACTCGGGTGGAATAAGAATCTTTCTCAGAGGTCCGGATACTAAGTTCAATGTCTTTATTGAACAAAGCATCAAATGAAATCATCTACTGCAGCAAGATGGATCCTACCTGGTGCCAATTCGCAGATGGCGACGCGCTCCTTTGCCACACATTATATAGAAAATAGAATCATAAACATCGACTACTCCTATTGGTCAAAGTAAACAAACATCAACTAATACTATTGGTCTGAGAGGTACAACCAGTATCCACTACTCTGGTTGGTCACGGTGTCTTCATTGTGACGTCACAAGTTTACAAGCGTAACAGAGTATGGAATGCATTTTCGGTCATTTGTATTTCCAACCTGTGTATGATTCTGTTGAGTGTGTGTGTGAATTTTATTTAAAGGATTTGTGTTTAATTTTGTAGTATTTTATCAATGGTTTGAATGTTCTATCCTCATTGAGTTGATGATTTATTTAAAAAAAAAAAATGAAAAAATTTAAATTAGATTTTTCACTATTTCTTGGTTTGTTCTTCCAGTTAATTAGCTTTTTGTCAAAAAAAAATGTACTTCCATATGAATGTTCTTTTGATAGTTGAGGGCAACTGCTAAAGTATCGATGGATATGTTTGCTAGTCATAGTCTGTCGAAATGTAGGGGTAGGGGCAGGGGTTTGTTGGGTGTCAGTGATATTGGTTTTAGTCGGGGTGTGGGACATCCAATGCACATATCTGATGGTTGTACAGATACAGGGTTGGACCACGGCCCAACCTGTGCTCCTGTGGGTGGGTTCATGAGGGAAGGTCCCCGCACGTCCACTCCTAGCAGTGATAATGACGCCATTCACCAGCTCACGGACATGGTAGGGCAATTAGGTGCTCAAATTGGTGAATCCATTGTAGCAAAGTTGATGTCGGCTGGTATAGTGAACATGACTAGTGACCACCAGAATACTCCTACCACACAGACACAGAAGGCACACTGTGACGTTGACAGACTTGACCCTCCACGTGTGACTGTCCAGGTTAAATTCAATAGGGGACTTCAGACATTTAGAGGTGACAGCACGGATAAGTAGTCAGTCCAGGACTGGATTGAGGTTACTAAGATTTATCTTCGAAAGCAGCTTGTTCCTGTGCATGAACAAGCAGAGGAAATAATGAGCCATTTAATGGGCAAGGCTAGAGACGTTGTGAAGATTGCCTTGCGTAGTGATCCGGCACGTGACGTTAGACAGAGGCCTGAAATTCAAGATTCAGATCAAGATAACTTTATTTATCCAACGAGGGAAATTAAGGTGCAACAGTTGACACAGGGGGAATAAATGCACACAAAAATATACTAATACCTAAAAGCTAAAAACTAAATAACAACAACTAACTAAACAAAACTAGTATAAACAAAATATAACTCAAATAACTCTAAATGAAATCTAATGTATTGATAGATGAATAGATGAATTGCACAATTTACAGTATTATTACAGTAATACGTAGGTATATACAATACACAACAATACGTATAGTGCAAATTGGCAGTAATAAAATATTAATAAATAACTAAGCACTTTACAGTGCAAAATTACAGTGAAAGGATTACAGTGCGTTGACCAAAAAATAATAATAATAACAGTGCGTTGGCCTCAGGTCACTGAGTCTCCACTGTCCCTCTCACAACCCGAGGTAGATGAATTATAGAGAGTGATGGCCACAGGAAGAAAGGACTTCCTATGGCGTTCTGTGGCACACCTGGGTGGAATGAGTCTGTTGCTGAAGGTGCTTCTGTATGAGGTCAGCACCTGATGGAGAGGGTGAGAGTTGTTGTCAAGGATACTACGCAGCTTGCGCAGCATCCTCCTCTCAGACACCACCAACAAGGAGTCCAGCTGGACCCCCAGGACAGCGCCAGCCTTCCTGACAATCCTGCTGATCTTGTTGGCGTCTGCTGACCTCAACCTGCTTCCCCAGCACACGACACCGGAGAAGATGGCACTGGGTACCACCGACTGGTAGAACATATTCAGCATCTTGTTACAAACGTTGAAGGACCGGAGCCTCCGCAGGAAGTAGAGACGGCTCTGGCCCTTCTTGTACACAGACTCAGAGTTCTTGGCCCTGACCAGTTTGTTGTCCAGGTGAACTCCCAGGTATTTATATTCCTGAACAACTTCTGCGGACACACCCTTGATGGAAATGGGTGTGGGGGTAGATTTCCTCCTGCGGAAGTCCACCACCATCTCCTTCGTCTTGTCTGTGTTGAGCTGCATGTGGTTCAGCTCACACCACTCAACGAAGGAGTCCACGACGCCCCTGTACTCCTCATCGTTTCCCTCACTGACACAACCAACCACTGCAGAGTCGTCCGAGAACTTCTGCAGATGGCAGGACACAGAGTTGTACTGGAAGTCTGAGGTGTAAAGGGTGAACAGGAATGGGGAAAGAACCGTTCCCTGTGGAGCACCAGTGCTGCTGACCACAGTGTCAGACACACAGTCCTGCAGTCTGACAAACTGTGGACGACCCGTCAAATAGTCAGTAATCCAGGAAACCAGGGAAGAGTCCACCTTCATCGCCGTCAGCTTATTCCCCAGCAGGGCAGGCCGGATGGTGTTGAACGCACTGGAGAAGTCGAAAAACATGATTCTCACAGTGCTCCCGGGTCTGTCCAAATGGGCGTAGGCACGATGAAGCAGGAAGATGATGGCGTCCTCCATTCCCAGTTTCGGCTGGTAGGCAATGATCTGACCAGGGGCCGAAGAAGCGACAGGACCAGCCTCTCAAAGGACTTTGACACGTGGGACGTCAGTGCCACCGGTCTGTAGTCGTTAGAGGTGCTGGAACGTGCCTTCTTCGGAACCGGCACCAGGCAGGATGTCTTCCACAGCACAGGGACCCTCTCCAGTCTCATGCTCAGGTTGAAGATGTACTGCAGGACTCCACTCAGCTGGGCAGCACACGTTTTGAGGACCCTCGGGCTGACACCGTCAGGACCTGCAGCCTTGCCTGGGTGGAGCCTGCACAGCACTTTCCTCACCTGCTCAGCTGTGAAGGTCTGTGTGCCGTGAGTGGGGGCAGGAAGAGTCTCTGTTGTGTTGATGGGGGAGGGGTGAGGTAGTGGTGGTGGGGGAGAGAGAACAGGTATGTTGTCGCTGGAGAGGGACGGTGGGGGAGGGGGGACAGCAGGGCTGGGGGGCTGGAGGGGAATGGTTGTAGAGGGGCTGGGGGAGGGGGGGTAGACCGGAGCCCACTCATTGAATCTATTGAAAAACAAATTCAACTCATTGGCCCGATCAGGACCCCCCCTATTGTCTGGCTACCAGGTTGTTTGTAGCCAGTGATGCTCCTCATGCCACTCCACACATCCTTCAGGTTGTTCTGCTGAAGTTTGTGCTCCAGCTTCCTCCTGTAGTTGTCTTTGCCCTGCTGGATCCTCTCCTTCAGCTCCCTCTGAACCCGCCTCATCTGCTCCCTGTCCTCCCTGCTCCTCTGAAGGCCCTCTTCTTCTCATTGAGCAGGACCTTGATGTCTCGGGTGACCCATGGCTTGTTGTTGGGGAAACGTACAGTCTCTGTGGGAACAACACTGTCCACACAGAAGTTGATGTACCCTGTTATACATTCCGTGAGATCATCAAGGTCCTCTCCATGCAAATCACAGAGGAAATCCCAGTCTGTTGACTCAAAGCAGCCCCGCAAGTCCTCGTCGGCCTCCTGTGACCATCTCCTCACAGTCCTTGTGGTCACAGGCAGCCGCTGGACTAGAGGCCTATACAGGGGCTGAAGGTGGATGAGGTTGTGGTCTGACCTTCCAAGAGGAGGAAGGGCGGTGGCACTGTATGCCTCCTTAACATTGGCATACAGCAGGTCCAGTGTCTTGTTTTCCCTGGTGGGACAGTCCACAAACTGCTTGAAGGTGGGCAGTGTTGCAGCCAGAGTCACGTGGTTGAAGTCCCCAGATATCGCGATGAATGCTTCAGGGTGCTGTGTCTGAAGTCTCGCGACGACGGAGTGGGTGACGTCACACACGAGCGCCGCGTTTGCCGACGGTGGAATGTAAACAACAACAAGAAGCACATGGGAGAACTCTCGCAGCAGATAGTATGGCCGCAGACTCACGGCCAGCAGTTCAATGTCCGGGCTACACACACGTTTCTTCACAGTAACATGTCCAGGGTTACACCACTTGTTGTTAAAGAGAATAGCAAGTCCCCCACCTTTCCTCTTGCCACTCTCCCGGTGCGTCCTGTCCGCCCGGACGGTCAGAAAGCCGTCCGCGGTAACATTGGAGTCCGGGGTGTCCTCGTGGAGCCACGTCTCCGTGAAACAAAGCACGCTGCTCTCCCGGTACACCCGCTGGGTCCTCACCAGGCCCGCTAGCTCGTCCATCTTGTTAGCTAGCGACCTCACGTTCCCCATGGTGATGGAGGGGAGATGTACAATGTTCTCCTCCACTATGTTAGTGATACTTCCTCTTGTCTACCTCTCGCTGACTCTTCCCAAGCGTGGTGAGAACTCGGTTGACTACTGGATTAGACTAAACAATGCGGCAGACCTAGCTCTTGAGGGCCTGCACAGACAAGGGAAACGTACAGAGAACATGACTGAAGAAGCGGCTCTCATGTTCGTCAAACACTGTCCCGACCCGGAGTTATCCTACACCTTTAAGTGTAAGCCAATTCATGAGTGGACTTCACGGGATGTTCAAGTGAGGATCAATGACTATCAGAGAGAGTTGAGGGCTAGTAGCAGAGCCGCTGTTGCTCCCCAGATAAAGAGCCACATCGCCACTGTTGCCTGCGAGCAGCTCAGTACACCTTTAGTGGGCCTGGCAATGTCTGAGCAGTACCACGCTCAAAATCCCGAACCTTCCTCTCTCCAGAACCAGTCCCATGCGGGTCATCCTCCGAACCCCTCTCAAGCGTTTGTCCCAGTTCAGGGTGGATCCCACCGTACCCCAAGTCATACCTACGTACCGGCTGTGGCTCAAAATCTCCAACAGTCGGAGGAGAATCTTCTCGCCCGTATGGTCGACATATTTCAGGAGATGGTGGAGAAGTTGCAGCACCGTAATAGTCCTCCTCCAGCTCGAGGTGGAGGTTCCAGCGTGCACCTCGTGAGCGACGTCCCAGGGAGGCGGTTTGCAGGGTGTGTAATGACCCACGCCACACCACCATTTCACACTGCATGTCTGAAAGGCTGTGTTTTGCGTGCCTCGCCCCAGGTCACACCAGGCTGGAGTGCTCTGTAAATGACTCTTCCCAACCACAGCCTCAGGGAAACTAGCCGACCTGTATTCGGAGGGGGACAGTACAGGTCGAGGCACAAACTCCCAAATTGACGACATGTCTGATGCCGAGACAAGTTACACGTCTGCGAAAGGCTCGTGTGTTGATTCTGAAGTGTATCAAAATGTTCACTGAGTTGGTAGTAGCGACAGTCTTTTCTACACACCCGTGGCGATGGGTGAGACATTGATAGTGGGCGGAATGTTGGATAGTGGTTCAATGGCCTGCAGCATCAGTGAGACTGAGTTTAGACTGAGAGAGACTGAGCGATAACTGACCTAGAGAAGATTGATGTGAATGTGGTGCTTGTCGGATGTGGCGGACTTCGTGTTAAGCCAAAGTGTGCTTTTGAAGTGGAGATGGAAGTGTATGGTTGCAAGATGTTGGTTCCCACGCTTGTTGTTTCGGGACAGCATGATGACTTGATACTAGGGACTAATGTTATAAAACACATACTGCGTCAGTCTAAGATGTGTGACTCCTACTGGAGGACAGTGTCCGGCCCCTGCACAACCAGAGACCCGGAGACTGAACGTTTCCTGTCCATGCTCTCTGGCCTGAGCCCCTGGAAAGGCGTTGATGTCCCTGACAAGGTCGGTACAGTCAGGTGTAATTCAGCTACCTGCCTCGAGCCTGGCCGTGAATATTTAATCTGGGGGAAACTGCCCAAAGACACTGCTATTTCCCCAGGCAGCACAGTCATGACAGAGCCCACGTCCTCCCGCTCAGCTCCCAGGGGTATTTTGGTCGCAAAGATTGTGAATCCACTGTGGGGAGACAAATGGGTCCCACTAAAGCTCATCAATACAACTAACAGGCCTGTGCTGTTGAGGCGCAATTCAAAGTTGGCTGATGTCTACCCTGTGTAGCACTTGAGGACATGGATGTTGCAGAGTCCTCAACTATTCCACTGGTCAGCTGCACTCAATCAGCCGTGCCACCGGTTGCTGATGCAAAGTCTGTCACTCGTTTCCACCAAAGCAAGCCTAGTTCTAGCTCTCGGGTGGCGCGAGAGCCGGTTCGCAGTTGGTTCAATTGGCGAGCAGTCTAAGAACTGGTTTGCCTTTCCACCGACTTTTTCGCCGAGAGAGCCACGTCATGACGTCACTGTTAACGTCTCTGCTTTCCCAGCAGCTTGCGCCAACTTCCACAACAGTGGATTACATGATCGATGGAAAAGTGTTGCTCCTGGCTTTGAGGCTACAAACAGCTGCTCGTCTTTAGTGCTATGGACGCGATTACGTTGAAAACTCTAACTGTGATAAAGGACTATACTAATAAAATGGACTTGACGTTAGAGCTGCATTAATAGAGTACTTAAACAGAAGGGACCATTTGCCTTTTCTTCTTCAAAACTGTCATCTTGTATTATGTTTCTCGGTTGATAAAGCATAATGAAGCGGACATTGTATGAAAAATAGAAATGTTTTATTTAAAAAATAAATAAATAAACATTAAATACACAATATACAGTAATCACAAAATGTAAAAGTATAGAGTGCAGTGTAATAAGTCAATGTTAATAAAGCTCCGAGGGGCTGAGGGGCTCCTGTGAGCTGCAGCCCAGTGGGGCGGTAGCTCCGCATCACATCGTCGAGGGAAGACGACTCCATAAACAACTAAAACAAGAGAAAAGTGCATTAAAACATGACTAAATAAAACATTACACTTTACTGTTTTTAGAAAGTAGCATCCTGGCCATGTGGGGTGTACAAGGCACCCTGTTGCCAGTTGCTGGATTGAGGGTTAAGCATACCACTTCATCCTTATGGGATACATTTGGTGTTGGTTTTTCTTGACTTGTTATTTTATTTATTTTTTGTAGTGCAAACTGTGTAGTTGGTGCTTCAATTTGATAAAATTCAGTGGGGGTGGGTGTAACAGAGTTGGGAATGCATTTTCGGTAATTTGTATTTCCAACCTGTGTATGATTCTGTTGAGTGTGTGTGTGAATTTTATTTAAAGGAGTTGTGTTTTATTTTGTTGTATTTTATCAATGTTTCCTGTGGAAACGCCTTTTGTGTATTTCCCGATCGGTTGTACCTCCTGGGTTTCCGTAGCTCCTCCCCTTCCCCTAGCATTGCGGTTTTGCATTGCTACGGACGCAAAAGTTAAATGGGAAACGATGTATTGTCTTCTGCAGGAAAATAAAGTTTGAGAACCAGTCTGTCGTCGTCCCCGATCCCGTACTTTCCACGACCGTTACACAAGCACAAACCCCCCGGGGGGGGGGGGGGGGGGGGGTCGTATTCGGTCGTATTCCTGGCCACACCTGTTGGTCGCATCTCCGGCAACCGCAGGGGGTTGCATTCCTGGCAACGGCTTTTGGTCGTCGCCTCAACACGCATGGCCCTTACAATGCATACAGTATCACAGATAGAGTTTTAGTTTTATACTTAGGGTATAAAAATACACTACAAGAGTAAAGTGGCAAAACTGAAGTAGTTTTAAAGTATCGCTGAAGTGGTCGTAGTACTTCAGTTACCCTTAGTTGTCATGGTTACAGTAAACGAAACGTACAGAACACAGGCGCGGGTCATGCCCTTCCCCTCCAGAAGGGGGCAGAAGTGCGTCTCATTCATACTCACGCTGACTCAACCACGGCCTCCAGCTTGTCCGTTGTGGGACAATCTGCTTTATTAACATTGTCCACATTCCTCCTGAGACCAATATAAAACATTACAAGCAAACCAGGCAGGTATAAACTAAAAAACACAGAAAGTCAAGTCAACTACAATCAATGATTTATAAAATCCTTCTTCAACATTACTTCACAAGTAAGGCTTTTAATGGGTCTTTGGGAGAAAAATCTTCGTTTGAGGCAGTTCTATAGAAGGCATATCCATCCATTGCGGGTGTGTCTCAAGCTACTTCCAGCACACGATGATGTTTGGGTCGTTCTCTAGCCGCTCATCCAGTTCTTTATAGCTCATTCCTGCAGGAGAAAAAAAACACACCGATAGCAAACAGGAGATAAATCTCTTGGAACTCTATCTGGGAATCTTTGTTTGTAAGATACCAAGCGGTGGTCAGAGACCACCAAGGTTGGACTTGCCGGTTTTACAGCAGATTTCATCATAACTGTGACAGCCTGTGTACAGCTGTGGTGGCCGGCTCCTCTGGTCGCGGCACACCTTCACGGGATACTTCTGCAGTCGCCGTATCAGTCCCTTCATCAGGCCGAACTGAATCAGCCTCCTAAAAACGGCAAAACAAAAACGTGTTGATAATGCGTCAACGCCGTAGTACCTATCCGGGAAGAAATGGCAACACCATCAAGACAAAGCCAAAATTTCTAAAATAACATAGAAATACCAATCAAATAAGTTGTACTTACAGGACATTTTGCACAGCTATGCAAACAAGATTTAACTCAACATCTGCCTCCGCTGAGATCTTCTGGATATGACGAAACCCGTCAATATACGGCAGGATCTACCAGTTTACAAAACATTCAGAAAATTTTCGGCAGAAAATACCATCCAGAAGAAAGCAAGATTTTGAAACTAAACAATCTAAAAGACCTCCCTACTTCCCTCCCTCCCTCCCTCCCTCTCTCACTCCCTCCCTCTCTCACTCCCTCCCTCTCTCTTACATGTCTCCGCCACTTACCTGTGGTGGACAGCTCAAACCAAACTCTGATTGGTCAGAAATAAGGCGGGAGCGGTCTAAAATCTAAATTGGCTAATAGAGAATGGCACATTAAATTCTAAACATATTTCACTCACTTATAACTGATAGACGGTTATGGCATTTCGAACAGATTGCACTCAAATAACTACATTTATTACATCAAATATCTTACATCTCACCTAAACAGCATCGTTTACAGAGTGTATAACCCAGTGTAACCCAGACTAGCTCAAAGACATTCCAACTCAGCTCATGGATTCTCACCACATTTGTGTCGCTCTCTATGGTGTGCTCCACCAGAAACGGCAGGCAGAGCGTAGCACCCTTGTCCCAGCTGCAGTCTAACTGGATGTGGGTGCGGCAGCGGTAATGACACGTGAACTTACAGTCTGAAGAGGGCAGAGGCAAAGAGACAGCAGAAAAACAGATCAGAATCTTTTGGGGTCTTGCAGAGATGACCTCCGTGTGTCTCTGGCATGGGAATGTATAATCGTTATAATTGCATTGCAGCATTCATCCAGCACAATTCCATCACTTCTCTTCCAAAATGCATGTTGCATGTTGAATTCTTAAATGGTCACTTGGAGTCACTATAGTCTGAAATTTCAGACTGAAATTCTTAGCAGTGACATGTATTTGGTACAGCGGATTGTATGCCAATATACTTATATAGAGGGAAGCCTCCATCATAGGCATATGCAATGCTAAAACTGTTCTATATGGCTAAATACATTGGCATGATGTCAATGGTGTGTTAGCAGGGTTTGACCATTTAAGAATGTTACCATTTCTTGTTGATTCCCTCAACCACCAACCACATAACTCAAAACGGAACTCCAAAGTGCATCTCAATTAAGGAGGCATTATGTTTATTGGTAGCTAAACGGACAAACATATTCACATTTCTGTTGACCTAATTAGGTTCTTCTTTATACATCACCCTCGTATTCACCCCCTCACGCACCTGAGTGTGTGTGCACCAGTGGTGAAGCGTCAGGGCCTTCAAGGTATTCAGAGAAGACCCTGGAACTCTCAGATGAAACCAAAAAAAATCGAATTAATTGTATTAATAAAGTAATACAATTTAATAAAATGTAATACAGTTTAATACAATTTAAATAAAATTAATAAATGAGAATGGTATCTGTGTTGTTATCAGTTACGTTGATTTGTTTGTCTTTCTCGGTCCATGCACGACGCATTTGAGTGGTTTTGTGTTGGAAAAACAATGCAACCAATCAGATCTTGTTCTGGGTTGCTGGGAAGAATATCCTTCAACCAAAGTATTCCCGATGACTTTGGCCCGTAGACTGAATGAGAGCGTACGTTTGGATTGACAATTTGATCAACCAATCATATAGTGATTTGTAGCCAATGGGCGTATTCTTTCAGATTTCCCCACAGCTCAATAGGGAGCTAGAAGGTATACTGGCTGGAGCGAGAGTGGATCTAGCGTAGTGCTACGTTTTTTCTACGTAGTTTTTTTTTACGTCAAAATGGCAACAGGCGAAGATGATGTCGTTGCGGATTTATTGTCGGAACCATTTTCAAGACAACCATTCAATGTAAAGATGGACATTATTAAAAAAAGGCCGTCCAACGCCTGACAATCTTGAGCTGAATCAAGTTGTTAAAGCTGGCTATGTTCGCCATTTTCAGGCTAGCAACTGGGAAAGATACCCGTGGCTAACGGGCTCTACTAGCCACACGAGGCTCTACTGCTGGGAGTGTTGCTGTTTGGGACCGACAAGAGGGCAGGGAATTGGAAAGGCAACTTATTTTGGATCTGAAAAGCGATCATCTTTATGACCTGATGGTGGTCGGACCATTCATCCAGAAGGACAGGAGAATGGATTTGGTCTTCAAGTGAACATCATTGGTGAGTGAGACTCATTTGTCTTTGCTGGTTTTGTCTCAGTGTTGCGTCTCGTTGAGCTGGTTGTTGCATTTTGTTTCCACACACTTGTTGAATGATTAGTTAATGGCTGTCTTGGGTTTGTTAAGCATTGTTGTGCATTTGAATTGAGAGTTTTGACTTGATCTTTCTTTGCATCGCTTAACGTGAAAAGACTTAACGTAACTAAGAGTTACAAAACCGCGATCAATAATCACCTAATTTGCATATGTCTTGTCATTAGCACTTTCATTTTGACAGGTGAAAGTGCTAATGACAAGACATATGCCAGAGACATTTGGTGATTATTGATCGTTATTTTGGAACTTAAAGTTCCAAAGTTACGTTCAGCCTTTTCTCGTGAAGCGTGTTAGACTGTCCCTTTAACCGATAGCCTGTGTGTGGTGGTCTGTTACTTCACTACATGGACACTGCTTTGACAACTATGGTACAATTGGAAATTGGCTGCGACAATCTTATCTTCCTAAATGAGATAAGGCAGGGATTCCCAACCGCCGGGCCGCGGACCGGTACCGGGCCGTGGAGGTGTTACTGCCGGGCCGCGAAACAGCTGTGTGTTTAATATCATATTTGACCAATTTGAGTATAGGTGAACGGCGGGCGGTATAATCTATATATAGAGATTATATATATAGTATAATCTATATATCAGTGGCCAGTGTTGGGCAAGTTACATCCAAAATATAATACATTATATATTACTAGTTACTGTCATTTGAAAGTAATTAGTTACATTACAATATTACTATCTCTGAATTGTAATGCGTTACACTACTTGTGTATTACTTTTGAGTTACTTTCAACAAAATAGCCACAGAAATATATGACTAAGCATTTAAAAATGCTAAACTGCAGATTGTTATAGCTGATTATTTACATTCAGTGGAGGATGATGTAACATAATGACTGTGTAGGCCCCTAAAGCTACTAATAACTTAATATAATAGGCACAGTAAAGGCTCATGGCACAATACAATGAGTAACAATGACAGTTAGAATCATATAAGCAGACAAATGATCAAAGTCTGTAAGTTATGATGGAGATGCTGCAAATATTTAAAGTCCTGGCCTATTCATATGAAACAAAATAGAGTTAGAGCCCACTATAACATAGCCTATAGCCTTATAATATGACAAACACACAATCTCTTTTTCTTTTAGTTTCTATTGTTTTATTCTCTTTTAATTCAAGCTTACAGCACAAAGATGCCATGCACTGAATGGACACAACTTCTGTTTTATGAGTCCAACAAACATTAACATGTAATCTAAACATAGCCTACAACGGCTAATCAATAAAACACAGGCCAGAGAAGCCAGGAAATTTGCCAAAAAAATGGCTACAACGTAGGCTACCACAGAAAGGCTGGTAAAATTTCAATCACTTATAGCTAGAACTCTAGCTAAAGCACATACGGTACTTCAAGAATACTGAAAATAAAATAAAGTGCATGGGCCTATTTGGCAAATATGAAATACAAATCAGTCATTTCACTCCCAACTTCACAAAAAATGTAAGACTGGATAAATAAATAAACATAAAATTGAAAATAAAAAATGAATTCTTCACAGAAACCTGTTCCTGTCAAATGGCCTATATAACAGAGGTAGCATGCAGCCTAGAAGGCTGGTAAAGTAAACAGAACTATAAAGGCAGTTATGGCCTGGACATAGCCTACTTCTGGTTCTAGGGTGTAGTGGGGGGGACTAGCCTATTCCACCACCCTCTTGACTGAAATATCTGTTGAAGCGCATCAGGAGAAGGCGCTGAAAGCGTCCATCACCAAGACGGTTGCGTTTTGGGGTGAGCACAAGATTCCCAAGACTGAAAAGTCTTTCTACTGGTGCACTGGATGGTGTTGGGGTGTTATAGCGGAGTGCAATTTGTTTAATCCTTGGAAACATGTGCAGGCTTTCCATCACAGGGGCAGAACTGAGATAAGACATTACCTCTGTTTCCACTGACATGGGCGCATCAGCTGTGGCACTGGGCTGTACTTCAAAAGAAAAAAAGTCATCCTCGCTGGAGGCAGCAGCAGCAGGTTGAGGGGTATCAGGCATCAGGGCTGTAGGCTCTTCTGTTGTAAGGGAGCGGCACTCCGTTGTGAGGAGGAGCTTGATGTGGTCTCTTCTGGATTCTTCTTTTACCCAGCGCAGCTTGAACTTTGGCAGCGAAACAGCAGCCAGAAGTGCATCCTTGGAATCAATCGTCGCAGCAAATCGAGTTTTGATTGCTCCCACAATAACTTCAGGCAGCCCAGTGGTCATTTGCGATAGGCCCTGTGTCATTACCAAGGTTTTGGCCATCAAAACTTCGAGTGTTGGTTGAAGTGTCCCAAAAAAGCAAGTGTCCTCACCCTGTAGGATGTCCAATGCAACTGTGAAAGGCTTCATAATGTAACAATATTCCTTGAGAAATTGGTATTCCCTGTCATTCATACATTTAATCTGAAGCTGTGTGCATAGGCTATTTATGTCAGTGAGGGGCATTTCTATGACACGAGCATAGGCGTTATAGAATGAGTTCCACCGTGTTGTTGTGGGGACAATCAACTTTCTTTCACTGACCTCTTCCAGGCACTCTGATGCGATGGTGGAGCGGCTGGCCTTTGTCCACATTGCTGAACATTTAGCTGTAGCACTACGATACACAGCCCTTGATTCTGGATTAGATACCAGCCACTTAACAACCTCATTGTTTGCAATTAGATTAAGTGTATGGGCTGCACATCTATGGTGGGGAGGCAGTACACATTGTCCATGCTGCGCATCATCGGCAGTAAGCACACTATGAAGGTCTGTGAACTCCACCTCACCATCACCCTCCTCCTCCTCCCCCTCCTCCTCCAACTCCACTTGAAGCTGCTGATGCTCCTTGAAGGCTTTAACAAAGTTGCTCCCATTGTCCGTCACACATGCAGTCACTTTATTGTATGTCAGTCCATACTGAGAAAAAATGTCTTCTAGCTCTGTTGCAATTGCATCATATGTGTGTCTACCCCTAAATCTTTTACAAGCTATTGCAGCCTTCTTTCGTGCCAAGGTATCTGCATCAATCCAGTGCACGGTGACCCCCATAAAACTTTGTGTTGGCACTCCATTGTCTGCTGTTGTTGACACATACTGCTGGGCTTCGAGTATTTTCTTCAGCTCCTTCTCCATGACAGCATATGCCTTGTCCAAATCTTTGGCGAATGTTTTTCTGTCAGGCAGTACATGCTGAAAAATTAAGAAGATAGCTAGATGTTAAACTCATGCTGTTTTTAAATTGGTCAGACTATATTCGCATATCCGTAAAATAAAAAAATAAATAAAAAAATAAAAAACATGAGAGATTCACTTCTCCTCAACAGCACGGACTCGCTATTTAGGTTGTTATTTAAAATGATAACAAGGTAGATACATGGCCGCATGGCCCACTCTCTATGACAACGTTAGCTTACCTTGTCGTTGCTGCTCACGGGGATTTTGCTGACAAGCTTTCTGAACGCTGGCGATTCTACCGTTGATAGGGAGTGCATGTCTTCCACAATAAATTCTGCCACCAGTCTCCTCACTTCTCTGGCTTCAAGAACCATGGCAGACCGAGAGAAACTTAACTTTTGTTGCTTTGTCTGTCCCGTATGTTCGTCCTCTTTTTTCTTTCTCTTCTCCGCAGGTGCATCCCTCTCTTTCAGCTTAGTGTTAGCGTGGCACCGGTCCAGGTGTTTCTTTAAGTTACTGGTGCTATTTTTTGACGTCGAGAGTTCCCTCGGTGTCGCACACAGGTTGCATTTTACAATGATGTTCTTCTCCTTCTCTTTGAGGAACTGAAAATAATGGGCGAATGTCCATCGCGCAAACGTAGAGTCCGGCTGCGCCGTGTCTGTTGTCATCATCAGCCTCAACAGGAGAGAAAAAAAAAACAACAGGAAATCGCGCTTGCTCCCGAGTCCCGGCTTTTTTCTGTTGTCGGGATGTCTCGCGGTGTTGGTGAATTCTTTAAAAAACAACAGCTAAACGGGTTAAAATGCGTTGTAACGCGCGTTACTTAGATTGTAACGAGTAAAATATTACCGAAAATGTATTAGTAATGCGTTATATTACTGCGTTACAGCAAATAGTAATACATTACTGTAATTGCGTTACTTTTGTAACGCGTTACCCCCAACACTGTCAGTGGCGGCCGGTGACACCCGAAGTAGGAGGGGCGCAGGGGGGTAAAACATTTTTTTTTAAATCATATCTGCTGTGCAATACCGCATGTTCCCAGACGGTGGCGCCATTTCTCCATGTAAACGACCGAGAGGGCGAATTAAAGAAATAAAAATAAAAAACTATACATAATATAAATATAAACCTCACTGTTACTCATTCTACTCTGTATTGTATATATGTATATTGACTGAACATTCCTTTACTTACTGCTTAATTTCTTTTTTTACTTTGTTTTTACTGTATGTAGCACAATCTCAGGGGCTCATACAGAAACAAGCATTTCATCATAGTGTTCTGTATTTTGTTGTGACAAATAATAAACAAACTTGAAACTTATGGTGAAAGAACATTTATTATATGGTGCTTCAATTAGCAATTATGAACACAGTAATACCTAGTAGAAAATAAACGTAAGAAAAAAATATGGTCTTATATTAGAAAGACTACCCAGTGTGCCATCAAAAATAATACCTAAATATGGTCTTACATTCGATTGTGCAAAAGTAATTAGAACAAAATAGAAGATAATAAAATAGACCTGATACAAGTCCTGAGATAAAATGCAATACAATGTTAAGCTTACAAATGAAAAGGTACTGGGTCTGTACACTACACTACTATACAATATACAGTTTAATCTATGTACCTATGCTATACTAACTATACAAGAACCACAACAAGTTTTTTTCTTCTTAAAGTGACCTTTTTCGCCTTCCTTTAAAGTGACCTTTTCTTATGTGTTTAAAGTGACCTGTGGAGAGATCAGTGTTCAATGTTCTGATGGCCTGGGGAAGAACCTGAGCAGTGAGCCCTAATAGAACATAACACAATTTGTCTTACACAAATCTTACATTAGAAATAGCCAGTGCCATCAAATAAAAAATTAAAACTCAGTGAAGTGGCTCAAAGCCATGCCACCTTGTGGCTTTACTATTTGTACGTAAATTTTGCCCAGTCAGGGATGTCTTGGATCAGTTTCTTCTCCATGGAGAGCATGGCCAGTGCATTGAGACGATCCTGTGACATTGTGTTCCTGAGGAAGGTCTTGATTCTCTTCAGTGTTGAGAAGCACCTCTCTGCTTCAGCTGTAGTCATAGGCGTTGTGATCATGATGTTCAGCAGAGCCACTGTCTCTGAGAAGGTGTCCTGGAGATTGTTCTCCATGAAGAGCTGGTATAGAGCCACAGCACCAGTGCAGCTCTTGAAGTCATCATTGCTGTATATGAGTGACCGTTCAGTCTTCAGCTTGCCCTTGTTTAACAGTGGGTAAGCCTCCATGGTGGTGTTCAGTGCTGCTTCAGGGAACCGGTTGTTGTACTGCTGGAATTTGTCTCCCTGCAGCAATGTAGCACTGATCAGGTGCTTGGTGAAGGAGAACCTCTCTTTTGCATGGCCCAAGATAGTGTCACAAACCTAAAAAATGAATACACTGATTTAATACAATGTGGAGATGAATACAAGTGTGGGAGAATCCTCCTGGATCAAATCAATGTAGACACTAAGTCAGGTACACTTGATAAACAGGTCTATGTGGACTATTGATATTGTAATTTGTAAGGTTGACTTGTGTAAGTAACAGACTCATCATCTCCTGTCGTCAACAAGAAGACAAAAGATACACATTCCCGTGAAGGGGGGTGGAGTGTTTTGGGGTTGTTGGTCTGGAAAGGTGTGAGCCTGAGGGGGGGGATGTTTTGTTACTCTTACACAAGTCAACCTTACAAATTACAATATCAATCTGCCATCGGTGTGAATGATGAAATGGGTGAAATGTGAGGAACAAATTGTAAAGCGCTTTGGATAAAAGCGCTATATAAATGCAGCCATTTACTAGAGGTGGGACGATCGATCGGCTTCCGATCATTATCGGCCGATTTTGAAGAAAAATGCGCAATCGGAGAATGCCGATCTTTCTTTAATGTTGCCGATTTCATAGCCGATCCTGCACGTGAGAAACACGTGAGCTCATCTCTTTACCAGCGAGTAAAACACGTGGGGCCCCGCCTCTTTTCTAAACCGAGTGAGTGTTGAACCTGCCTCAACATGTCAGCGGTGTCTGCAGTGTGGAGTTTCTTTAGAGTGTGTGATTCAAATGTAACATTTGCCATCTGTAATGTGTGCAAAGACAACATATCTCGTGGAGGAAGCAAGGTGAAAAATTTGAACACGACTAATTTAATTAGACACCTAAAAACCCATCACCCAGCGCAGCATGGCGAGTTTGTTCAACTGACCGCGGAGAACGAGAAAAAGACACAACCCACTTTAGATAGCACATATGCATATAGCCGTGATAGTGGGAAAGCCAAGGCCATCACTAAAAAAGTGATGGAATTCTTAGCGCTGGATGATCAGCCATTTAGCGTGGTTGAAGATGTGGGATTCAGGCGACTGCTCGCACATATTGAGCCACGCTACACCCTCCCATCTCGCAGGCATCTCGTTGACGTTGCCCTCCCCGAGCTCCACCAGGCAGTGCACTCGCACATTGATGGCCTTCTGAAGGAAAACGCGTCATCATTCAGCTTCACGAGTGATATTTGGAGCTCAGATGTCAGCCCCGTGTCAATGCTGAGTTTGACAGCGCAGTGGATAGACGCAGACTTCCAACTGCGTAATGTGATCCTGCATTCACAGGAGTTCCCTGGCTCTCACACTGCTGCAGCGCTGGCAACAGCATTTGAGAACATGTTCCAGACATGGAATATTCCAAAAGAAAAGGTGCATGTCATACTCAGAGACAATGCCCGGAATATGGTTAAAGCCATGAAAGACGCAGGCTGGCAAAGTTTGGGATGCATGGCTCACACCCTGCAGCTTGCTGTGCATGAGGGAGTGCTGTCACAGCGCAGCATAAGTGACATCGCAGCTATAGGGAGACGCATCGTGGGCCACTTCAAGCACTCTCCCCTGGCATATTCCAGACTGCAAAATGTGCAGAAAGATCTCTCCCAGACTCCCAAAAGGCTGCAACAAGATGTCGCCACCAGGTGGAACAGCACGTACTACATGCTCAAAAGCCTGCATGAACAAAAACGGGCATTGGGCGCTTATGTAGCCGATTTTGACCTACCCGACATCTTCAGTGCCAGCCAGTGGGGACTGATTGAAAACATGCTGTCCCTTCTGGAACCATTTGAAGAGCTAATGCAGAAAATCAGCAAAGCCTCCACATCTGCTGCTGATGTCATCCCTTCTGTGATGGCTCTCAAACGATTCCTGGGCAAAGAGGTTGCATCAGATCATGGTGTGAAGACTTCAAAAGCCACCCTGCTAGAAGCTGTAAGCCGCAGATTTGCCGAGATGGAGAAAGAGCCCCTCTATAGTTTGGCAACTATCATAGACCCAAGGTGAGAAAAACACTTAGAATAATCCGCAAATATATATATTATATATTAATATATTAATCAGCAAAACAAATGCTTATAGGCTACTATTCAGTTTAGGCCTATTTAATTTATTAATTACATTTAATTACAAAAATTACATTATTTTTACACAAATACAATAGTGTTTGCCTATTCTTTAGACGATGGCTGGTCTAAATGAAGAATGCAGGCTACACAATTTAATGTGATTTTCTTTGCTTCAAATAAGAGATGGGTTGCTATTACTATTCCTATTAGGTTTATCCCTATTTAAGATTAGGCTACATAAAAAATAGTCTTCTTTGCCTATTCTATGCTGGTCTAAATGAACAACATAGTCTACTAAATGAATGTGCTGTTTTCTTTGCTTCAAATAAAACTATTCAGTTTAGGCCTATTTAAGATTAGGCTACATAAATAAAATAGTGTTCTTTGCCTTTTCTATTGTGGTCTAAATGACCAACATACTTAATGTGATGTTTTCTTTGCTTCAAATAAAAGATACAAGGACCGACTGTTTTCCAACGAAGTCAAGGCAGAAGTCAAGGGACGGCTTTTGCAGTCCCAGGTCGCCCTGTACCTCTCTGAGCCAGCCATCTCCATGAGTGCGCAGCCCCTGGCATATTGGAGGGCCAACCAGGGTCGCTTTCCTGCCCTCACCAAAAGTTGCAAGGGCATATCTGTCGGCACCCTGCACAAGCGTGGAGAGTGAACGCTTGTTCAGCGCTGTATCCAACATCGTGGATAAGCATAGGAACAGACTCTTGCCTCAAAATGCAGAGATGCTGCTCTTTGTAAAGAAAAATCTCCCAACAATGCTGAAAAAGTAGGCATGATAGCCTATAGTCTGGATATTTCACCTGTGTTCATGTTTGTGTGTTAGGCAGTTAAGCAGTTTACAATAATTCTACAGAACAAGCAAGCTCCAAGTTAAGTTAAGTTGAGTATTTGAATGCACCATTTGTATTTTGTAAATTTGTTTTTCTTTATACTATAGTTGCAGATATGATATGCAAGGCATATTGTCTTATTTGAACAATTTTTTTTTGTACATTTCTTAGTTTGCATTGCAAATGATGAAACTGTCTTTAACAGCCAATGTTCCCAATGCTGTATATACGGTTTCTCTCAGCCTGTTAATAAATGTGGTAATAATTCACTATTCCCTGTGTGTGTGTGTTTACAGTCGGCTCATCTGCATTTTACTGCATGGCTGATTGTTTCACACTCACATGTCCAATAACTCCAGAGTTTGTAAAGATCAAAAATATATAGCCTATATTGAAACACACAGATACTTATTTCCATAGCATGATGGATGAAACTGTTCTATAATGGACTGCTATAGCAGCAATACACTGTAGACCGCTATAGCTGCAAAAAAAATAAAAGATCGGTGATCAATTGGTGATCGGTGGCAAAAAACGTGATCGTCCCATCCCTACCATTTACCATTATCAATATCAATATACAGTCAACTCCAGAATTATTGGCAATATAAAATAATTAAAAACATTATTTTATAAAAGACCCAACACCATATATTCTATCTCACCTCTGTAGCTATCCTCTGCAGTTCTTCTGGTCCCATCTGATTTCGGCGTTTCTTGCCCGGCAGCTGCTGAGATGTCCATTCTCCACAGAGAGTAGGGAGGGAATCTCTGAACAGAACAGAAGAGAAAAGTTAAGCTTTAGTTGCCAGGTAAAATAACATGACATTGTACATAGTAAAGTTACAAAACAAAACAGTGTATGTAATCAGGTTATGAACAGAGGGTGGAGATTTTAATTTACTTTTGCACGTCGTCTGTGAACTTCTGTAGGATTCTCCGGACAAAGACTGTGTCGATGGCGTGCTTCTGGAGCTGGTTGTAAAGGATGTCCACATGAGGCATGATGCGATGGAACAGTTCCAGGAAGAAGATAAACTTATCATCCTCCAGTAGTCTCACAAACCCTCCAGCTTCTCGGATAGTAGGAGTATCAAACGTGCCTGAGTCTCTGATGATTTCAAAACACTGGAGGAGGTCATCTTTGTGGTCAAACACTGTTCACAGTACGGCTGTGGAAGTTCCATCTCACTGTGCTTGCTCTTGGGAGTCTGTGTGCTACCACTTTATCAAGCACACTGGTTCTCTTGGGAGATCTTGCAAAAAATACAGTGAAGCCAGCCAGGTCAGAGAAGAACTGTGTGACTCTGGAGATGTGAGATGTCACCTGCTGCATGATGAGGTTAAGTTGGTGAGCATAGCAGTGGACATAGTGTGCATTCACATAGACATCTTGAACCTTCTTCTGCACACCACCTGTGGCTCCTCTCATGACACTTGCACCATCATATGCCTGGGAAATGAGCTTGCTCTTCTGGTCATCAGGGAGAATGGAGCTCAACCTATTCAGAAGGGCTGTGGCTATCGAATCAGCTGTGGCACTCTGGAGAGGTATAAACTCAAAAAACCTCTCTTGCACAATGTGGGCTTTATCAATATATCTGATCACAAGCACCAGTTGACACTCAGTGGAAATGTCTGTCGTTTCATCAGCCTGGATGGAGACAAAGTCTGCACTCCGAATTTCTTCGATGATGTACTCTCTCAAAACTGAGAGCATACAGTCAAGGAGTTCATTCTGTACAGTCTTAGATGTTCCCTTAAACACAGTAGCATTCTCCAGATGCTCTTGAAGAACTGCATCTAGTGATGCTACAAAATCCACCAGGCCTCTGAAAACGCCAGGATTAGATGAGCCTTCACTTTCATCGTGCCCACGCAGGGCTAGCTCAAAAGCACCACAGAACTTCACACAGTCTATTATTTTAGACAGGACGTGTTTGTTTTTGTCAACCTCTTCATTGTGCTTGCGGATCCCAATTCTGTAGCCTTCGTCAAGCTGAGCAGCTATGTTTATTTTTCCAAACATGGCTAGCCGCATTGCATTTTCCATGTGGACCCTGGTTTGTTCATGCTTTTTTGTTTTATCCGATATGTGCTTCAAATCGGTAATTCCAGTCTGAATCCACGCTGGGTCTGATCCTCTCAATTGAAAAAGAAGGCAGGGAAAGCAAAATAAAGCATTGCTTTCGCTACATGCAGTTAGCCACATCTTCTTAGCAAACCAGGTTCTGGAAAACGACCGAATATATAGCCTTCCTCTGTCTGTTGCTGGTTGCTGAATGCTGATGTCAGGCTGATGAGGTCCAAACTCTTTCACTCTGAGTTTTTCTTGCAGTGTTCGTCTTTCAAATGGTGTTGCTTTGAGGGATTTGACAGAATTCTCCATGGTAGCTAGTGTAATGGCTGTGTCCTGTACAGAACAAAAAAAGAACAAACTTGCAACATGAGGTCTCTCCCACACACACGGGTCTCAATCTCCTCTCCTCAGACAGCAAGACGCGAACTGACTCATTAACAAATGCTTCTGAATTTAACTAATTAAATAGAATACAAATGCTTAATACATTCGACCACAGCATATATTAGCAGACAAACACACAGAGGACCCTGTAGCTAGCATTGGGGAAGCACGTGTCCACGATAAACTTACAAAACCCCAATCCACACCGTTTACATACAAATGACACAAGCTGCATGTTTATACAGCAAGACCAACATTTCTTATCCCCTTTACTTTACGTTTACATCGTCCACAATAAAAATAAATGTAAAACTATAATCGGGACAACAAAAACGTACCTTTCCTCAGACAGCAAGACGCGAACTGAGAGCAGAGCAGTACAGGCTTTACAAATAAGGTTCAACTAGGCTATGAATTGCGCATGCGTGACTGGTTTTCTTTGCTCACGCATTCACGCATGCGCCACTCAATTTGCTCACGCATGCGCCACTCAATTTGAGTCGCGCATGCGTGACTGGTTTCTTTGTTCGGGCGCAATGAAATGCGCTCCCAGAGATCGTATTCAGGACCCTTGATAGGCTACATTTAATTGCTTGATCCATCTTCATTGGCCGCTTGCGCGCAGTGACGCGGAGATCCTGGGCGCACTGCCGTGCGCCCAGGTTTGGAGGTAGGTACCAGATTTCTATGAGAGTGACGTCAATGACAAACGAGGGGGGAGAATAGCACGCACAACAATGATTTATATTTGCTATATTAACGTTATTGTGCATTTTAAACACAAACATACATAAAATGAGTAATTATTATTCATTTTAAACATGTTTAGTTTATTTTTAGGGGTCAAAAAAATAAAAATAAAAACACAATTATTATAATATATATATTTTTTTCCTCTCTCAACCAGGTGGGGCGGCGCCCCTGCGCCCCTATGGACGAGCCGCCACTGCAGACTACATTGCGTACAATATTACGCAACAACCCGTATTTCACGCGTGCTGTGACGGGACATGCTGTCATCGGCTCTTTCTCATCGGACGACAGCATTTCGACAAGCCAACAACTTGGGCTGTACTCGACATGTTTGTAACCCGTAAACGTCAAACTCAAAAACGTTTAAAGTGTTAACTGAATGCACAGGGGTGCATCCGAGTGCATCCGTCTGTTGTCTGGGGGCGTGCTGAAGTCCCCCACCCACCCATTGAACAACTCACTTTAATGGCAAACATTACAGTAGTCTAATAGTTAACACGCTCATGTAGGACTAGCCATTTGATTTAAACATTTTGATTCCATTTTTTGATTCCATTTTTTATTATTATTTTATTTAAGAAATGCCTACCGTTAAACATAAGCTCATAATGAACAATCTCACACTAAGATCCAAAAAGAGCAGAAATGTTTAGAAAATGTCTGTGTATTCAAACTCAGATTCCACTGCTTTCCATTCGATCTCCTGTCCAAGTTAAATATTTTCACCGTCATGGTTTCACATCAAGCAAGTTATTCTGTATCTCTTCGGAAGCCTCTGCCATCAGCTTACACGCAGCCTCGTGTTTCGACCAGTGCTTCACCTGGCATTCCCTGGAGAAAGAAAAAAGGTATTTGAAAATTGTATTTGAAATACATTGCCTTAAGTTAATTTATATACAATGTTATACCATGAAATAGAGACACAAAATAAACTCAACCCTTTGCAAAGTTTCAGTGAATGCATTACCTGTTGCAGTACCATTCTCCCTGGCAACGGGAGCATCTCTTGGATGCCTCCCCCCCACAGCATCCACATTTGGGCTTCTCTGGGATCAGACGCTCCATCACGTCCAAGCTGTAGGTCTGGGCTAGCCTATAGTCACACAGGTGTATCCAATGAAACGCTGATGACACCTAATAAGAAAGGCCTGAATGTAGAGCAACAGGCGTACAAGTACTTACCTCTGTGCCTGTTGTATCAGCTCCTTCTCAGAGGGGTTAAACTTTGCAACGGCCTTCCATTTGCCCGCATTCTCATGCACAATGGACAAAATCTCCGTCAGGAAACTTCTAAGCTAGGACACACAAGTAATACTAATAACCCAAATGATACAGCTACACCTTGTCACTGTGCAGATGACACATTGTGAGACTGAGAGCAACCAAATAATAATGACAATAGCAGCCAGAGCAGCTATAGGTTTAAGAGCTGCATGTCTTTCTGCGTTGTGTGAGGAAGGAGACGGCGGACAACTTCTTCCTCTTACGGTCACTGACCATTTACTAAAATTCCTGTAACATACGCATGAAACATAACAGCTGCATCAGCGAACAACTTTCATCCCCGCAGCATCAGCTCTTTCAACATCAATTATCCCGGGAAAGAGGCAGAGGTGGGGGGGAACACGGTATTTAAGGGGCCAGGTAACAGGAAGGGGCTACGGGACAGTACGGTTCCCCGATATACAGTAGAGTGAATATAAAATAAATTAATATAAACGTGTATAATAAGGAAATAATAAATAAATAAAAGATTTTGTGCAATTATAATTAAACTCCAAACAACCATGTTACATTCACCCCCCTAGAATTACACAAACATCTGAATCATACCAACAAACTACCCACCCACAAAACAAACCACAAAATACCCACGCCTTGCTCGTAACGTCAGCAGTATCTGCTACCTACTAAGGTTAGGAGGGTCTTAGACTGACCCGGCCCCAAGCCATATCTAAAAGCCACTCCATAGACAAAATGAGGTGCCATTTACACCTCACCCAAATGGGTACAAAAGAGGGTGGGTAACCCATGAAACAAAAACAAACAAAGAAAGGAGAGAGCTAATCAGATCTCCACATCTATTACACCATGTATACCACACCTAAAACAAAAGGAGGGCGCACTGAGGAGCAACACTAAACTGTGGTATAAACTGTACCATGGTTTCAATAAACCTACGAACCGGCCTCACTATCCTACCATATCTAGTGTGAACACTATTTTCAGGGCTCTGAGGTAAGATGTCAGTGAGGGGAGCGGCATGGGACAAGGGAGCGGGTAATTGTGAGGGACGAACAGCAGCATCAGTGGAGGGGACACACACGGTCGGGGAGTGCGCACGCGAGACAGGTAGCTCATGGACACTCTCCACCTCTGCAGTGCAGGACAGGTCACAGACCCGTGAAACTGTGCGGTCACATCCGGCCACATTCAGCCAAGAGGATGTGTCCGCCACGGAGCCCTCGGCCACACTTTCTGGCTCCGACACCGCCGCTTCAGGATCTGGTGCGTCACTGGGGTCACGAGACAATGTGTCAACACTCCGAAGGTCATCCTCTGCGAACAGCGTGTTGTCAAGAGGGAGGAAGTTGACTGAAAGCAGGAGGTTTCTGTGGACGGTCCTCACATGACCATTACGGTCACGGATCTTGTAGATGTGGGACTGTGGCTTGGAATCGATGATAGTGTAAACAGCCGGTTCCCATCTGTCTGCTAGCTTGCATTTTCCTCTACCACCTTTGTTTGCCACGAGGACCCGGTCACCGACAGAAAGAGGTAAGCCCTTCACCCTCTTATTGTATTGGTCTGACTGATGTTTCTGTTCCACAGACGAGTGCCTCTGTGCCAGCAGCATAGCAGACTGGAGATCGGTTGCCAGGGACTTCACGTATGCATTGTAGTCACAGACTGCCTCATCACGCAGGACGTTCTTGAACAATAGATCGACCGGCAGGCGCGGGACCCTCCCGAACATCAAATAAAATGGGGCGAAGCCAGTCGTCAGGTGCTGCGTGCAGTTATAGGCAAAGGTTATTGTCTGGATCATCTGGGGCTTCGACCTTGGTGGCAGGGAGCGCAACATCCCACCCAGAGTGCGATTGAACCTTTCGGTGCCACCATTCCCCATAGGGTGGTAAGGGGAGGTCCGGGACTGTCTGTCTTATGCAGTTTGAAATAACTGCATAACAGCCGACTGCAATGGTCCCCGTCGTTCGGTTATTTAATCCAGTAACAAACACAATCAAAAAACACAAAGTGAGATGAGAGTGAACCACAGACATCCGGGATGTATCACAGGGGTGCATCCGACTAGTCTGTTGTCTGGGGGCGTGCTGAAGTCCCCCACCCACCCATTAAACAACTCACTTTAATGGCAAACATTACAGTAGTCGAATAGTTAACACGCTCATGTAGGACTAGCCATTTGATTTTAACATTTTGATTCCATTTTTTGATTCCATTTTTTATTATTATTTTATTTAAGAAATGCCTACCGTTAAACATAAGCTCATAATGAACAATCTCACACTAAGATCCAAAAAGAGCAGAAATGTTTAGAAAATGTCCGTGTATTCAAACTCAGGTTCCACTGCTTTCCATTCGATCTCCTGTCCAAGTTAAATATTTTCACCGTCATGGTTTCACATCAAGCAAGTTATTCTGTATCTCTTCGGAAGCCTCTGCCATCAGCTTACACGCAGCCTTATGTTTCGACCAGTGCTTCACCTGGCATTCCCTGGAGAAAGAAAAAAGGTATTTGAAAATGGTATTTGAAATACATCGTCTTAAGTTAATTTATATACAATGTTATACCATGAAATAAAGACAAAATAAACTCAACCCTTTGCAAAGTTTCAGTGAATGCATTACCTGTTGCAGTACCATTCTCCCTGGCAACGGGAGCATCTCTTGGATGCCTCCCCCCCACAGCATCCACATTTGGGCTTCTCTGGGATCAGACGCTCCATCACGTCCAAGCTGTAGGTCTGGGCTAGCCTATAGTCACACAGGTGTATCCAATGAAACGCTGATGACACCTAATAAGAAGGGCCTGAATGTAGAGCAACAGGCGTACAAGTACTTACCTCTGTGCCTGTTGCCTCAGCTCCTTCTCAGAGGGATTAAACGTCTCTTTGACTTGATACTTTGCAATGGCCTTCCATTTGCCCGCATTCTCATGCACAATGTGGTTCCACATCTCAGGGATCTACAGGTGTGTAAAGATCAGTGTTTTTCCAGCATAATGAATGGGATGGAACTGTTTATTATGGGATGGGTATAGAGCTAGGAGCGTTTATAGAAGGGTACCTGTTCCAGAACAAGTTCTTTCTTGGGTGGTGCAGGATCTGTGACGGAGAGGTGAGCGAGGAAACGCTGGAGGGACAGCAGGTTTGGCAGCTGGTCGATCAAAATCTCCGTCAGGAAACTTCTAAGCTAGGACACACAAGTAATACTAATAACCCAAATGATACAGCTACACCTTGTCACTGTGCAGACGACACATTGTGAGAGCAACCAAAGAATAATGACAATAGCAGCCAGAGCAGCTATAGGTTTAAGAGCTGCATGCACCAAGTTTACGAAAACGGCCAGATATGCATGCAACAGGCAAGCTGTTGTTATGGTTTTGTTCAATTTTATATTAAACCTTCACAACAGTCACATTGACTGAGATTTTCCTTCTATGTTGTGATTGTAGGTGGGTGGTGGTTATGCATTATACTGTATGTGGCATACAGTATAATGTACAGGTCAGGACATTGGAGGGAAACATCCTTGAAGGAATCAACCTCAGCCAAAACTAACAGACAAACGGACAGTTCCTTTAGAAAGGGAGGAGATGATAAAGGATGTTGAAGGACAATGACTTGGCCCCGGCAGGCTTCCGCTGTAGCTCAACGCTAAACTCTGATACTTTGCAGTAAGAAGTAAAGAAAACAAACAACACTTAACAACTTGTGCACAACAATGCTAAGAGATACTGTAACTTGTAACCGTTTAGAGACACCTTTAAAAGCTGACTCTTGTTGAAGTTGTTGAAGTCATATTTGCGTTGGCAGTCCTCCTTGAGCAGCAGGTTGTAGAGCGAGAGCCACACCTGGCCATCCAACTTGCTCATCTTGACATGGTCTTCTGGGGAGATCTTGTGCCATGTGCCATCCATGTACTTCTCAACCTCGCCTTTAGTTATATTTCATTAAATAAAATAAATATGACAAAATAAATGACCATTTAAAAGTGTACAATTATGTATGTTATGTTAAATGTTGACTGTATGGGACTGTTAATGTACTGACAACTGAGAGCATAGAGTGCATAGTGCATATAGTTATATAGTATACTATATAAAATACCTAATAGCATCCAAATACTATATGTCGTTATCATTGCAAATAACCCCTGTGTTAGATAGTACCTGCTTTGTAGCGACTCCAGGGGCAGCAGTCAATCAGCTGCACCAATACACAAGGCATGTTATGGGTGCACAGCATCCGGTTTATCACACTGATGCTGTAAAGGTACAATACATGGTTGAAAGCAAGGTTGGTTGACATGTTGTCAAACTACATCACTGCGAAATCTCTGGCCCCTTCCCAATGTATGGCCTCTGTCCTTGCCATATATATACAGCACGGCCTCTCTCTCTTTCCCCATTGAATGAACTTTCTCTCTGTCTTTGCTTCTTTGTATGCGATCATGAAGAAAAGAGGCTGAATGTTGAAGAGATGGTACGTCACCTGTCGGTATGATCGGTGATGTAGCGCAGCACCGACAGGGCCTTGAGGGAGATCTCAAACTCCAGAGCAGCGTTCTGTATCTGCAGCTCCTGCAGATACAGAACAGGGGGGGGGGGCAACCGTTTCCATTGAGCTCCGAAAGACTGGAGAATTTCCATTGCATACAACATCTTGTCTGAGACATTTCATTACAAACTGCCATCACCTGCATAGAGGACGCACCATCGGGGGCCAGGTTGTGTCGGTCCTGGGTCGGGGGGCCATACCTGGAGGTTCTGCTGGCCAGCAGCGTGAGCTTGCGGTGGCAGTAGTCCACCAAGTCAAGGACAGCGTCATCGGCAGCTTCACACGAATCCTGCAGCACAACCCATGAGGATATCTACTCTTGACACGGATCTATACCACTGTTGTATGTTAGTACACAAGTTATAATATTGTTTTAGCTTTAGCTTCGTGACATGCTCACCTTATGAAACATGATCGTTTCCAGGAGGTTTATGACAGTGGCTTCATGGTGTATCTAAAATTAGGAAGAGAGAGGAGCCCATTGTTTGGTCACCTTGTTCAAACCCAACCTAAGCACCTAACCGTGTCTCTTCACTCACCACCATGTAAAGGGGAAATGTGCTCTTTGGGTTGAAGTCCTGCAACTGACACAGAATAGGGAACACTTTTTGTTTCCACACTTCGACTAGTATCAACTCATGGACCAGAGTTGGTATCTGAAAGGGGAAATTTAACAATAATTATATTGATGTATTGTTTAAGTTGATATCAGCACTATAGATGTTTTACATAATATTGGTGGGGCCAATACATTTATTGAGATATCCAACAACCATTTTAAGAATAAGGTACATTATTTTATGGTATTAGTGATTACCTTTCCAAGTGCAACCAGGAGCTCCTTGATATACTCGTCATGTGCTGAAGAGGCACTTAGTATGGCTTGCATGTTAAGTTTCTCTATATACTCATGTTGTCTGAACCACCTGTCTCACACAGAGACACACACACAAGCACAAACACACACACACGTTGCCTCGGAGTTATATTGGTGTTAGCCATTTGTGTTTTCAAAAACACGACAACCAGGGCTCAGGCCTATATGTCACGTTACCACAAATGACCTAATTTTACATTTATTTGAATGTAGTCTATTGCTTTACTGGAAACAATCTTGTGCACCTGTGTTTGAGGCATTAAAGAGCCCATCCATATGTTGTAGGCCAACTGTGGCTTTTATCAACCCATTGCATTGGACTTACGTCTTATCTGCCACGAAGGCACATAAATATACTTTTAACATTACATAACATTCAGGTGGTGTTGATAAGTGTGGCTATTTACCTCGTTAGCAAATAAATACAGTAACAGCACTGTCGTTAGGCTTTATTTAGATAGTTTCATGCTTTACCTTTGAGAGCCTACCTCCCTGAGGGAGAATGTTTCCAGGCATCGAACATATCCCTCTCCTTCCCCTGGCAGGATCACACATGTATCCATGATGAGAGTAAAGTGGCAAAACAAAAGTAGTTTTAAAGTATCGCTGAAGTGGTCGTAGTACTTCAGTTACCCTTAGTTGTCATGGTTACAGTAAACGAAACGTACAGAACACAGGCGCGGGTCATGCCCTTCCCCTCCAGGAGGGGGCAGAAGTGCGTCTCATTCATACTCACGCTGACTCAACCACGGCCTCCAGCTTGTCCGTTGTGGGACAATCTGCTTTATTAACATTGTCTACATTCCTCCTGAGACCAATATAAAACATTACAAGCAAACCAGGCAGGTATGAACAAAAAAACACAGAAAGTCAAGTCAACTACAATCAAAATCCTTCTTCAACATTACTTCACAAGTAAGGCTTTAATGGGTTTAATGGGTCTTTGGGAGAAAAATCTTCGCTTGAGGCAGTTCTATAGAAGGCATATCCATCCATTGCGGGTGTGTCTCAAGCTACTTCCAGCACACGATGATGTTTGGGTCGTTCTCTAGCCGCTCATCCAGTTCTTTATAGCTCATTCCTGCAGGAGAAAAAAAAACACACCGATAGCAAACAGGAGATAAATCTCTTGGAACTCTATCTGGGAATCTTTGTTTGTAAGATACCAAGCGGTGGTCAGAGACCACCAAGGCTGGACTTGCCGGTTTTACAGCAGATTTCATCATAACTGTGACAGCCTGTGTACAGCTGTGGTGGCCGGCTCCTCTGGTCGCGGCACACCTTCACGGGATACTTCTGCAGTCGCCGTATCAGTCCCTTCATCAGGCCGAACTGAATCAGCCTCCTAAAAACGGCAAAACAAAAGGTGTTGATAATAGTTTGTGACTTTCTTTCAGAAAGCCATATATGGTGTTTTTTACACAAGCTGTGCACAACACGGACCTCTCGTCCACTCTCTGAAGCTGTTGTGAGTAACGGGAGCAAAGGTCTCGAACCGTCGTCCCTGGGGTCAGGCCACAGTACAGCTGGAACACATCTCTTAGACTGGCCAGCTTCTGACCTGACCCACAGAGAAAAAGACATGCGTGATTACGGTGAACCGTATATTTGTTGTTGTTGTTCTTTGACCTTGTTCCTCTTTACCTTGCTTTGTAACGTATCTCAAGCATTCTCCCTGAATTGACTTGTTGTCAACGACGCTCTGGACTGTTGGTGTTGTGCAGTACACATTTGAATACTGAAGAAGGGGCAAGACCAATTAGCACAGAATCATTACTATTAAATATTTGTCTAGTTCTATACTGTACCTGAAATATTGAGACCATTGTAACAACGCCGTAGTACCTATCCGGGAAAAAATGGCAACACCATCAAGACAAAGCCAAAATTTCTAAAATGACATAGAAATACCAATCAAATAAGTTGTACTTACAGGAGATTTTGCACAGCTATGCGAACAAGATTTAACTCAACATCTGCCTCCGCTGAGATCTTCTGGATATGGCGAAACCCGTCAATATACGGCAGGATCTACCAGTTTACAAAACATTCAGTTTGGATTTCGTCATGTGCTTTGATAATAAAAATATAAGCTAAAACATATGCTACATACACATAATAAACTGAAGTTGAAGAATGTTTTTTTTAACTTATGTTGTGTAAACGGTTTCTTAGGTTATTTTACAGCTACTCTAAATCATTCCACTAATGCCCACATTTCCAGTGTGCATATGAAGGTAAACTATATATTTAAATAAATATTTATTTGAATACATTCAAGTGATGCAGAAATGCATTATAATCAGACCTGCCTGTTGAGTGGTAAGGTCCCATTGGGATTTAATAAAGTAGTCTTTGCATTTAGCAAACACTGGAACATCATATTCCTGCACTATGGGTGGATCTTTGCGTTGCTCTATAAGCTTCAGGTGTATCGTGTTGGACTCGTCTGCGAGAGAGAGAGAGAGAGAGAGAGAGAGAGAGAGAGAGAGAGAGAGAGAGAGAGAGAGAGAGAGAGAGAGACTGTCAAGCATCATATATCTCATATATCACAATGCATAATGTATATGCAATATTTGCAAACCAGTACCTATGGGTAAGGTGCACGCGCCAGTGGCATTGAGCTCTTCTAATAAGGTTGACATTATAGGCAGGAGTTTCTGCTTGCATTCCTCATTGGATATGAAGCCACTTTCCAGCTGCAACACCACCAACAGACATGCCAGGGAAATATCAGAAAAAAACTTCTAAATAGTCAAAAGTCAACAGTTATCAAGGACAACGATATTGATGCAGGAAGTGATTTCCACATTACCTCCAGGGTTGTCAAGTACCCAGAGAGCTTCTTGACGATGGGTTCCAGGGCACACGTCTTGCTCTGTGCATCACACACAAGCCCCAGGTTGAAGAGCAGAGCATTGCGGCTGTACTTTTTATGTTCTATGCATACCGGGCACCCAATTAGTTTCTTTCCCATGGCAGTCCTGAAAATTAAAAATAAATGTTGAATATTATTACGAGTGCTTCTGGTAGTCGCCCAAACTTCTGGGGGTCTTGGAGGGGATTATAACATAGACAACAAGAAGAAAAATAAAAAGCCACTAAATATAAGGGTAGTACATAATATTTAATATAACCACATTAAAAAAGGGTGTTTAATTCCAAACAGACTTGAGTGACTGGATCTGGATTCACTGTTATTACCTCTCTTTGTGTAGTTTCCCTCTTCTTTTTCAAATTGAACATTATGACTTGACAATGGCAGGCAACAAGCATTTAGATGTTTATGGAAATAAAGTGGAATTCAGCAGACAGTACATACACAGTGATGAGTTTGTTTTGTAGTTCTGGCTTGGTGATAATGTAGACCTGCACAGTGTCAAACAGCTCCCGAGATATGTACTCCTCCGGCACCTGGAACAATTATCCTTTTTTTAACAATCACGAAAACCCCTTTGCATGTCATTTATTTTGACCTCTTGTGCACTTACTTACCTGGTAGGTTATTTTTGGGCCGAGAGTAGGGTGAAACTCGCTGAAGAATATACACTCAATTCGACTAGCCATGCCCATGACAATCCAGTTATTGCCCCCAATCGAAGACGTAACTGCGAATATAAGTAGGCATACAAGATGTCAGTAGTTGATTTAAGTAGATTATAGTACTCTTGTAGCATAGGGCGCTCCACTTGTCGCCATGTCTGCCTTGTTTGTCACAGTTGTTTAAAACACTTCGAGCTAACTACAGCTAGCGTTAGCCCACTAAATGACATGGCATGACATACCAGGGACCGTCTGTAGAGCGCCTCGAAGATTGTGACATAAAATACAACGAAGTGTAGGCCTACGTCTGGATGAATTATTTTAAGGTTACAATTGAGCAAATATCATGTTTTCGCACAGTCGAGCCTGTCCTAAAACACAGGTTTGTTTACGACAGTCAGTGCAGTTGGATGTGACATTGCGCATGCGCAGTGCCGCCACAACACTACCGGAGTGCACAACAGACGAGTGCGCCATACATATAATCCATTGTAATTGTAATTGTATATGGTTAGAAAAATAAAGCGTTGTGTGTGTTAGTCGAGAAAAAAGCTGCATGCGAACCGATGCGAGTCCTTTCGGTAAACTACTCAGTTGCCTTGTCCTGCCTTGCCCATCTACAGGGCAGACAACACGTGAAATGTGGAGGAAAGCTGTACACACTTACCGGCGCTTCGGCCCCCTCAGAGGAACTGGGCTAAAGGTAAGGCTGCAGTGATAAACATTGTATTGGAGTGATCACATACTTGGATTGGGCAGCCTGATGTTTACAAAGTCCAGTAAATCACCGTGTTATTGTTGTGGCTGGTATATTGTGGTTTTTGTTTTGCTAGTTGACTAGACGGAGTTTCTAAAACCACCACAAGCACCAAATATAGGTATTTATCTGTGGTAAAATGTACATTAAACAAAGCATAGGTGGATTGGTGAATATTATAAGTATTTGCTATGCGTACGGTCTACTGTCTTAATACTGTAGTGTTACAATGAGGGCTGCAAGGTAGTAGTCAGATATTCTTTACGTTTACGGTAGAAGCCATATTGACCTTGGCTGTGGATGACACAGTGGTGATGTCTGTAGACTTACTATGTGTCATTACTGAAAATAAAGCATGCACGATGGTTTCATTACAACTTAAGTTGAAAGTTCTCAAAAGTAATTACATTAAACGAACGAGTGACAGCCCTCGATTAAAAGCAACAACATGGAATTGACTGGAAATATTTCAAGTGCAGCAGCCCTCAAAACAATTCAATTAACTCCGGTCCTCTCTTCAGGGAATATGTGGCACATATTCACCCCCTGTATCCAGTGTCCCTACACCACCCCCTATCCCGGGTGCAAGCATGACCGCATTTCAAGCGCTGGACCTGTGGAGAAGGTATTTTGAAGAGAGGGGTGTGGCAGAACCTGACCACTCCAGCCAGTACATCGTTGCACATCTGCTGGGTGCTAAAACGGTGAGAATATGTTCTGACTGAGTGTTAATGACACAAAAACACATTCTTTGGTTCAACCTCTTTTGAATTATGAACCCATCCACCCATGGGTCAATCAATAAAGGAATCCATAAAAGGATCCATTTGTGGGCTGTAGTGAAAACAAAACCATTCTTCAACTTCTAACATTCAGTATGTGTTCACAGATAGAAAGCCTCGGACAGGAAAAGTTGAACATGCTTCTAAGTTGTGACAAAATCCAGCGGTTGTGGGAGCTTTGTATCAAGCGGCTTTCCAGGTACGAAGCGTCGACTCTTTCCAAATGTTCTATTCTTCTGTTGGACCACTGCATAAGTGTGTGTGTGTGTGTGTGCGTGTGCGTGTGCGTGTTGGATTTAGGATGCCTGTGCAGTATGTGATTGAGGAGTGGGACTTCCGAGACTTGACCCTTAAGATGAGACCGCCTGTTTTCATCCCAAGACCAGAGACGGAGGTTAGAGATGGTTATATTACAGTATTCTAGAATATTCACAGCACCAGCGCCAGGCTCAGAGGAGCCCATTTTCGAAGCGCCCAGAGTTAAATTATTTTCAAGTTTGACACTGACCTCTTGGCGACGCTGTACACCACCAACCAATCATATTCCAGTCCTATATTATGGTCACAAAAGATATAATAATTAATACACTGTTTAATTGATGCATAATTAATAAATATGCCACTATACTCCCAGACCGCAATATAAAACAAGAAAGAAAAACAAATAGTTTGCATCTCAGAATAGCCTGAACTATGTAACTTGAGATTGCGTCATGATTGCACTCTGCCTTGTGATCAGCGGCCGACAGTCCAGATTCAGCCCAGCCTAGCGGCGCCCTAGACAGGCAGCCCTAGACAGGCAGCCCTAGGCACTGGGCCAGCCAACCTCGCTGTGGAGCTGGGCCAAACACTTATCATGGACATGGGGCTTTGCTGCAATAATCACTTATTCCCCGCACATGTGCTGATGACTTGTAGACTATGTTTAAGAAGATACTCAATTTATTGTTCATATACATTTTTCATTTAGCTATAAACAGTGGAAGGGTTGGCTATTATCTGAATTGCGACTTTCTCTCGGTTTGTTGTGCAGGAGTTGGTTGAACTGGTGCTTGCCGACCTCCTGGGAAAACCGGACACTGGAACCCATGGTGAACGTCCACTGACATGCTTGGAAGTGGGCTGTGGCTCTGGTGCCATCACCCTCAGTCTGCTGAAAGACCTTCCTCAGGTGTGTGTGTGTGTGTGTGTGTGTGTGTGTGTGTGTGTGTGTGTGTGTGTGTGTGTGTGTGTGTGTGTGTGTGTGTGTGTGTGTGTGTGTGTGTGTGTGTGTGTGTGTGTGTGTGTGTGTGTGTGTGTGTGTGCCATTTGTTTCTTCTGCCAACAAACTGTGGTTCATAGGATAATGAATAGCATCCAATAATATAAAGTGAATTTTAGCGTCCAAAGTCAGCTGTACTTTTGAATTAGCTTGGTTTGCTAAGCTAAGAGCCTTGCTACACAACAGCTTTTCTTTCATTGTTTCATCTGCCCCAAGCTTAGAGCCACTGCCTTAGATCAAAGCAAGCATGCAGTGGATCTGACAAGAGAGAACGCAGTAAGGTATCCATCTTGTGTAATACTTTGAATCAATTGAAATGCGATAGGATAAGTTAGGTTACATAGGTGCATTGAACTCTGATTTATTCTACAGATTGGGTCTTGAAGATAGACTGCACATTCATCATGTAGATGTCATGAAAGGTAAGCCAAGGTTAAGAACATTAGTGGTTTATTTTAACCAAAAATACAGAGAGATGTTTTTCCAAACATCTCTGATCGTATAATTACTTTATTATAATGTATAAAATAAAATCATTATCATTCTGAAGAATGTATTATGATTATCATGTTTAAGAACCTGAAGTCCTTCTGAGGCTGAGTGACTCCTTCTCAACTTTGGTCAGCAATCCTCCATACCTGTTCTCTGAAGATGTGACCTTCCTGGAACCTGAAATTCTGGGGTAATCATGAGTCAATCAAAACAAACCATCTACACTGTTTGTCAGAGTCATTCACAATTTGAAAACGGATGACTATGTGCTTTGAAACATCAGCTCACATCTGTTGTTTACAACTGTTGACAAAATGGATATTTAATTATATTCGGATGGAAATTATATATCAAGATATATTATCTGGAGACCAAAGCGATCCTTTGAGCCTGCATACCATTGTGATAGCATTTCCAAAAATGAAAAGGCGGGAGCCAAGACACTGCAGTCATGCATCTTCCTTATTCCCCATGGGCTGATGTTGGCTTTATGGGGGTTGTGAGTACGAAACTACTGTGACACTCAGGTTTGAAGACCATGCTGCCCTAGATGGAGGCGAGGACGGCCTGGACGTCATCAAGCACATTTTGACTGCGGCTCCCAAGATTGTAGCCATTCATGGGTAATGCACTTCCTACCCTTCACTCATTTACCACCCTCTGTTAGGAGTAAGCTTTATTCGAGCACAATTCCAATTGTTCAGTCTTGCAATTTCGGAGGGTCTGTTCTGTGAATTCAGTCGGCCCTTTTCACAGATGTGTCATTGTCGGACAAACATAGGTGTCGCGCATAACCGTTATTGTGGCTCTGCTACGTTTATGGACCAGGGCACGCGTAGTATACTTATGTGTACTGGTTCAGCCGAGGAGCAGACGCACCTCTGCGAAAAGGCAACTCTATTGAAATGAGTCACATTTAGTTGTTTCTCTTATTGGTACTTTCCAGACACATTTATCTGGAGGTAGACACAAGACACCCCCCGTTAATCCAACGGTGGGTAACGGATAACGTCCCGGGGCTGAGTTACGTGGAGACCCGGCACGACATCACTGACAGGTGGGTCTGGAGAAAAGATCTTGGTCACGACTGATAGACTAGTAGTAATTGGGTTCAAAGCAAAGTAACAATCACAGTTCTGATAACTAAAGGGCAGAGGTTTATTCACGCAGGCGCATGTGTCGCAAGGTAGCCTGCGTCTCGCTTCACCGAGTGGCCGTCACGGAGTCAGACGCCAATCATTCCCAGTATTCCTGATTATTCCCCGTATTCCCCATTATTCCTAGTATTCCTGATCATTCCCAAGTATTCCTGTTCATTCCAAGTATTCCTGTTCATTCCCGGTATTCCTGACTGAGGTTTTCCTGTGCCCCAGGCCACGCTTCTGCATCCTACGGAGAGAGCGGTAATGCGACACAGCGCCTGAGACAGACCTCGGCTGGATTTCCAAACTCTAGACTGAAGCGGGATTTTACCACGTTTACCACGGCTGTCGACCCCACACACACACACACACACACACACACACACACACACACACACACACACACACACACACACACACACACACACACACACACACACACACACACACACACACACACACACACACACACACACACACACACACACACACACACACACACACACACAGTAAACTGGTGAACACCCTTAGTCACAATCACACCGTTAACTCTTACTAACACGCAACGTCAACATACTTTATATTTATATACGTCTGCCCTGCTGGTGCGTTGGTGTGTGTTGGTCATCGCAAAGCAAAGGGTGCGCACATGCCACAAGAGAACGACAAGCTCAAGGCTGAAGCTTAATTGCCCAAGCCTTTTCTCAGAAGCCTTCCTCCTGGAATCTCGGCCTCCTAGAAAGCATTCACTGCCTCTGCGAATGGGCTGATGAATGACCCCTCCCCTCCCCTCCGCCCTGCTCCCTCACATGCAGATTGTTAACCAGAAACATACATTTTGTCCTTGGCTTCCTCAAGCCAACCTAACTTCTCACACACACTTATGCGCCTTCGAGGACGCGGAAGCATTTGTCGCATTTGGCCCTTTATTTTCAAAGGCCGCTCGCGCAAATCTTGTAGCGTGGACCAAATAACAAAACACGTTTTAAAAAAATCACATCCCCGTTACAAAAGGCTGTTTTGAACGAATAATGAGACAAAGAAAAAAAAAAAAAACGTCAACCGCAAAACAAAAGGTAAGCACACGTTGCATTCCAGTTGATCCTTTTTTTTTAATAGAAAAATGTTGAGACAAAGTAAGGTACAAAATACTAAATGAAATGTGTCTCCATAAAAATACAAATAAATCGACGTACTGCTCTAGAGTCGTACACATTGTGTACCTCCAGAGCCAATGGGGGGGAGGGGGGGTGTAGAATAGATGTGGAAAACTCACACATCGACGGTACCAATGTTTTTGTTTGTTTGTTGTTGTGCAGTTCTACCCTGTAGACGGACTGTGCTGAGAACTCTCTTGGACACCCCCAAATCCAGACACGAGTGTTCAACGTTTTGTATCGATTGTGTCCAGCCCAGAGTCCAGAGTTTTTTTATTTTTCTTTCTTCTTCTTTTGGGGGGGGGGGGGGTCAGACCCCCACCCGCAGCGTCTTGGCCAAAGGGAGACCCCCCAGGGGGGCAGCTCCGTGATTCCTCTCTCCCCCCGAGAGAGTCTCTTCCGTCATACCTTGAAGGGGTAGTCCTTGATGTAGTTCAGCAGCGGCCGGGGAAGGGGCAACCGTCCGGGGTGGTCCGAGTGTCTGTTGAGGGTGAGGCGCGTGAGGTGCTGCAGCGAGGGGAACCCCTGGGACTTGTACACGGCCCTCCGCAGTTTCAACACCACCGAAGCCTCGTGCGCGCTCGGCTGCGGCGGTGGCGGCGGCGGCGGCTGCGGCTGCTGCTGCTGCTGCGACGACTGCTGCGTGGGTTTAGAGGAGGAGGAGGACGACGAAGTGTTCTCCACCTTCCCCTCTCGTACCTTGCGCCCCGGCCCCATGTAGTGCTGCACCAGGCTGGGCACATCGGGGAAGGACATCAGGCCCGGTCTGGCCGGGGAGCTGGAGTCCAGTAGGAACTGAGCCTGGCTGTATTGTATCCGGATACTGGTGGGGCCCCGCACCGTCCGCACCGACAGGGTCAGCATGTACTGGGGGTGGCTGCTGTCCCGCACCAGGAAGGCCCCTTCAGACGCCTCTTGGAGGGCAGCGTGGGCCTGAGCCGCCGTGATGGCTCCCCAGTACCAACCTATAGTAGACACACCCGCCATTATTACTTGTTCGAAGTCCAGGTTATTACTCAGTATTACTCTCTATATATATATATATATATATATATATATATAAAATGTACAACGGACTACTAAACTGACTATTTTGGAACAGTTTTTTCTCATTATTATTATTACTATGGTTATTATTATTATTATTATTATTATTAATAATAATTGTATTGTTACTTTATGGGATGTATCAGTCTACCTGAGTTTTCTAGATGACAGAAGTTGCTGGCTATTGTTCGGAGGTCTTTGGTGGGGTCCCACGGCGGAGGGCTGCCCAGCAGGCAATGGGGTGGGGATACGGCTCCAGGTCGCATGCCCAGGGGGACTGCGGTCGACGGGGCACGAGTAGGCAGAAGAGTCCTAGGACTGAACATGAGGAGAAAAGTATTCATTAATAAAGTGATTCATGTTGCGACCAAAATGCCTTACGTGTTTATGTGTTGACGTCTAAGTATGGCACTATGTGCAGTAGGCCTACTGCATAGGCACACATGTATTTACATTTTATATTAATATTGTAAATATTACAGTTCACTGTATTTATTATTAATAAGTATTTGGAATCTTTATAATGACGAAATATCGGTAACACAAGAATAGAGAAGTTCACAATTTCTGGCTCCGCGGCAAAAACAACCGTTCTTTTTTGGTCGTTTGGTTGTTCTTTTGTTAGTTTTTTTTTGTAATTTCGAATTGCGAACAAAACTCAATGCTGGCTATAGGTAGGCTGTGTGTGGTTAGACTCAGGTCTTCTATTCAGTAGGCTGACATTGTTAAAACGAATTAGATGAAAGACAATATACTTTTTTATTCATTGTCTTTTTGGTCATTCACTTGTGATGTGTGTTTCAAATGAGCACGAACTGAGGTGTGTGCACTTACGTAACGTTGTGGTAGACTATTCTATTTGATAATGGTCTATATGTTTGATATACTGTAAAAAAATAAAAATAAAATAAAAACATCATTAAGAAAACCAAATGTTTTGATCATGAAACACGCTCAAAAAACGCAAACAAGTGCACCTTACCTTTGAACACAAATAATCATACTGTGTCCGGCAGCTTAATTCCGATCAACAATTATTCTCCCTCTATGCAAAATATATATAAAAAAATTCCATACATACATACGCGAGGGAAAAAAAGAAACTAATGTCTACTCCAGCACACACACAAGGAGGAGGAGGAGGAGGACTGGCGGCGCCGAGACGCGGAAACGCCGAGCGCGTCGAAAGACGTCGAAGGACGTCTGAGGCTTAATAGTCCAGTTCAAATACAACCACGAAAGTCCGCGGTGGTATCGCTAATGTATATACAGTCAATTACACACACACCATCCATTAACAAGCGAGCGGCTGGCTACACGGAGTGGTGTCCACCGAGTGCGCCGTGTGGAGGACACCGTGTGTGTGTGTGTGTGTGTGTGTGTGTAGGCTGTAGGCGTTTAAAAAAAAAAAAAAATCACCGATTCCTAGAATTCTATTCTGAGAACTCTTCGGTACACCGGCGGCTCTGACGTCACCTGAGCCGCACAGACTCCCCAGTGCGATTGTGTGTCGTGTGTGTGTGTGTGTGTGTGTGTGTGTGTGTGTGTGTGTGTGTGTGTGTGTGTGTGTGTGTGTGGACGGACGGACGACGGGTCGGGTCGGATCAAAACGCGCGTTGTATAGTGGAACAGATGGTCTTGTTTCACTTAGCATTCTGTGATTGTACGTGTGTTTTTATTTTACATTTAGTATGTAACCGGATTAGGACCCCCGCCCCGCCTCCCTGCCCTCGGTGAACCAGCGCTCCCAGGAATCGCACTGCAGCTTCCCCCTATCCACTTTCCAAGAATAATGGCGAGTTATCTCCGCCCACTGGGCCGCCTGGGCCTATCCCACATTCTGAGAAATCGGCGCCTCACTATTAAGATAATAGGAATGCACACAGGCGGTTTCTAGTTATATAGATTTTCCTTCGGTGGGTATAAACAATACAAATAAAAACCAGGTGGCTCTGTTGAACCCCCCATAGGCTATATATGATATGAGTGACATATGCTACACATGTCACTTAAAGTGACATAACGTGACATATGTAGGCGTGTTGTTTTTATTAAATTCTTTAAACATGCATTAACGGATTAAAAAAAACAAAAACGTAGTTCCGTCTACATAGACTACATAGGCCTGTGTTTTCTAAAATATATATATGCAAACGAATTAGTCGGAAGACCCTATATTCATCACAACAATGTGTTTAGATCAAACGGTATTCTGGGAAATACATTTGTAAATCCTACAACACACACACACACACACACACACACACACACACACACACACACACACACACACACACACACACACACACACACACACACACACACACACACACACACACACACCTCAAGATAAGTTGAATTAGCTTTTGGTCTCACCCTGTAGGCCTAGAACACATTTCGTCTAATAGCTGGGATTTCAATTTGAAAATAAGAACACAATTTGACTATTTAAGATTAAAAAAAAAAAGTCTCATCTGGATTAGACTGTGTACACTTTTTGTTTTATAGTATATAAAAAATGAGTAATATGTAGTTATGTGTAGATAATACACGTTATGGTTATATAACCATAACGATTATGTTATAGTCAGTTGATAGATTTTCGGAAAAGAGACTGAGCCGTGCACCAAAGTCATGACTCGATCCGTTTTAAGTGGAACTCTGGAGGTTTCCATGAAGCCAATAAGAAAACGGGCTTTCCTTGAAACGGACCAGCAACAGGATTTTCCCTGAAGCCTGAGAGAGACGATGCCAGAATGTTTGAAGCACCCAGACTTGCTAGAAAGCACAGAGAGAGAGAGAGAGAGAGAGAGAGAGAGAGAGAGAGAGAGAGAGAGAGAGAGAGAGAGAGAGAGAGAGAGAGAGAGAGAGAGAGAGAGAGAGAGAGAGAGAGAGAGAGAGAGAGAGAGAGAGAGAGAGAGAGAGAGAGAGAGAGAGAGAGAGACTATACGCTCGCGTTTGTATGGAGGTGTTCTGGTGGTTCTGTTTAGATGATTGATACAGTCTATAGGCCTGCCTAAATGAGTACACTTTAGTCACGGCCATTGCAATGTTAGACAGTCATCTAGAGTGAGACAGTGTGCCATTATATTCCAGCTCCACGTCGACTGTTCGTTCCTCAGATACAGTAGCGCCTTGATTTGCTAAATTTGGATGTATTTCCAAATATTGAGGCCAATGGGTTATTATATGCCTACTTGATATGCCTGAACGATGGATTTATAAACAGCAACAACAAAAAAACAAACACATGCATAAGACCAGTCTTGTATGGACAAGTAAAAAAATGCGCTCTTCACTTAAGATAATTTTTTCATTCTAATGACGTGGCCAACAAAATCCCTAATATGCAAAACCCTGTCGTTAAAATCTGTCGTTAAAATGTGAATGAACTCTGAAGAGTTGCTTAAAATGAAATGTACCATTCCATCACAACTCATGTCTTTAGTGCTTTTCTGAGTCTTTTCACTTTATGTATGTATATGTAATAATACAGAACAAAAATAAAATAAAACTTGCATATGAGGGACTCAAAGTCGAGTACAGACAAGTTTTATATTTAGAATTATTAGGTGTTTTTTTTATAAACATAGATGATACACAACTTGGACTGAAGGGAAGACAAGATAACTGAACCATTTTCAATCCAGTAAGAGGACTGGGGCCATACATGATACAAAAACAAAACAAGTAAAGAAGAAAGAAAACTAACGGTAAAAGAATACAATAAGTAATCCATATTTCACATTAACAGGGCCATTTTTTCAGATGTATTATACCTTTGAAGCTGACATGAAATGGCCAATAGAAAAGGGATATGAATTTTCCCCAAAAGAAACCCGTTTTACAATTTTACAAATGGAGAAAAAACAACAACATATCCTTTTACATGCTCTCTTTGCTTCCGCTTCTCCCTACTAAAGGTGCCACCAGATATAATGAAATAGGAAGGACTGTGGTCGTGGTCTAAAAACGTTGCCTCTAGCTTTCCGGTTTCTTCTCTCCTGTTCCCCGGATGATACGTTTCTGTCCTCTTTTCCCGGCCGGACCTTTGGGCTTAGCGAAGGCTTGCTTGTGCGCGTGTTGCTTGGGATGGACTTCGTCGTAGAGGAAGTCTTCCGTCAGCTCGTCTCCATTTTCAATCTCCAGCTGCGAGCCAGAAAGAATACACACCAGAGTTTAGCTCTGAGTTTAGCTCTCAGTTTAACCCACAGTTTAGCACAGAGAGGACAGAGGACATCGCTTGTAGTTTAGTATAGTCAGGGCCTGGGCCTATATGAACAAAAGGGATAGCATATTAACACAGGATGAGAACATCCACAACATAGCCTGAAAACGTTTCAAGTTGTCAATTCCAACCTGTCACTCGCGCCTGAAGATTAACTCTCAGAATGAAATGACTATGTGTACTCGAGATAAGCTCAGCTTAATTAAGCTACATTTCATATATCGGCATATAAGTCTAGAAGTCTAAACCCCTAAAAACCAAACCTCGCGCGATCATCAGGTGCTGTGGAAAGCATCGTGCCCATTCAGCGGTTACCTTTTTAGCCACTTCTAAGTGGTAATCTTTAGCCATGTCTTCCAGGAGTCGGCTTTTGCAGCTGGAGTACAACATCCTCTCCTTGATGCTACAGCTGTACCCGGGCATGGAGTAAATGAACACTACAACAAAACAATACCAACAAAAACAACATGTGTCACACATTCATCACACTCAAGTATGACAATCCAACACAACCAAGTGGAGTTTCCTGTATCTGCAACCGGTGCTTTGTGTTAATGTATAGCATATCGTAGGTGTTATATAGTGTTGTTTAAAGTGTAGTAATGTATTGTTTAGTATATTGTAGTTGTTGCAAATTGCAAATAAAACCATTTTGAATCTTGAACTTGAAGTAATGGTCCTCTTTAATGAGAGGGGGTCATCGGCGTACCGACGGATTCCAGGTAGTCTCCCTCGTGGGAGTGTTTGTAGAGGAAGAAGTGGTATCTGGGCGTGTCTGTAGGAACCCTGTGGGGCAGTTCGCGTGTTTCTGTTGGGTTGGCATGGACCAGCTCAATTGTCTCTTTCTCTATGTCCAACCTCTGTGGGGAGAGAGAAGAAGAACCAAACATCCTTCATACATAACACATACACATTACGTGTATATATGATGAGTTACTCAGAGATGTATACACATGTTTCAGAGTTTGAACACTATATCTGTTTCCTAGGGCTCACCAGTTGGATATAGTTGATGCGTTTTTGAGCCAGTTGGTGGAGGGCTCTCCTTGCTGTATCCTGAAGCGGGAAAGCAAGTCCCTGTAGAGTCTGGTGCTTGCTCTCTACGCTGATCTCCGCCTTTACCTTGGAAAGGGAGGGGACACCCCATGAGACTGGCACATGTCATGTAAGTAAACTTGGTGCAAAAAAAATCAAAGGACTACACCCAACGGATTGTGCAAAGGAACATGCAAAGGAACGTCAACAACGATTCCAGTAATACATGAGGCATAATCATTGTCACACTAGGCATAGGCACAATCGTTGGCTCACCTGTTTAACCCTGCCCTGGAAACGCAGCAAGCAAGGACAAGAAAGAGTTAAAGGTCAACAGGTTTCACATACATCGGCGACATTAGGCATGTATGTATAGTCAGAAAGAACAGCACTGCGGTAGGCCTGTTGCCTGTTGACCTCTCACCTCTGTGATCTTGATCCGCTGCAGCTCCTGCTCGGCTCGTGTGAGCGGGGCGGGCGCTGAACAGGACGACACGTGGTGCTGGTAGCCCAGCAAACAGACGTCCTCCTGGTGCCGCAAGCAGAGAACAACAGCTTTTTGTTTTACAGGAAGTCCCTCAGAACAAGGCCACAGAACTTGAGAATAGAACAATGAAACAACAATGAACAATGAACCCCACAACAATGAATGAGTGAGGGTTTGTCTGGATAAGGTCTCACTTTGACTGGGCCTCACCTCCGCCGTGCCAAACAACTCATCCTTCACGTGGCCTCCGCCAAACTCCTTCTTCACGGTCGCACGCGACGCGGCGTAGAGCATTTTCTGTCTCACCTGCCGGGCAATAGAAAGATCGGTCGATGGGTTGGTTTCACACGTATATATCTATCAAGTTATCTATAGTTAATCTATAAAGGGGAAAGCATGCTTGTCCGACGGTGACCCTGCAGCGGGCCTACATACCGGAGACTGGTCTGGAGACCAGGAAATGAAGATCCACTCATAGCCCTGGGCGTTCTGAGTGTCCAGGCGATACAGGACGTAGCAGGGCTCCTGGTCGTCCAGCAGGGGCAGCAGGAGGCGGTCATAGTCCTGGTCCCAGCTCTCCTCCAGCTCCCTGTACGCCCCCAGCACCAACTGCTCTGAAGATCACACCACAACACACATCATGACCCTCACCCTGTGCATTCACACCCAACAGGCCAGCTCATATGCACACGTGGCCGGGTGTGGCATCGAGAGCACACAAACACACAAACACATATGTCATTGTGTGTGTGTGTGTGTGTGTGTGTGTGTGTGTGTCTGTGTGTGTTGACACAGTACAACAAACACATACATCATTGTGTGTGTGTGTGTGTGTGTGTGTGTGTGTGTGTGTGTGTGTGTGTGTGTGTGTGTGTGTGTGTGTGTGTGTGTGTGTGTGTGTGTGTGTGTGTGTGTGTGTGTGTATGTGTGTGTGTTGACACAGTACCCACATGGGCTCTAAGTACCCAAAACCGAGACTGATAAGTGTTTCTTCGTGTCGCCCATTGTCCTCGTCTCAACTCTCATGTCCTCTGTTGTTTGGTGACATCACTCCACTTAAAAGTCTCAAAGGCTCAGTTAAGAATTGATGAGGTCAATCCTTTCTCCACACCAGCCATGACGACGACAGGCAACTGACGCCGGATAATGTATCGGTTTACGATCGTGGTCACAGGGATCTCTCGGGGATGGACACGTCATGTAAACATCCAGCATCAATGGAGGATTATTGCGGGAGAGGGGAATCGTGCCGGAGAGCGAGCTGTGTTCGAGGGGGGCATAGGGGACTTCCTGGCCATCTCTTGCGGCTGTTGCTATTCTGAGCCCCAACACATTCCATTTCTTTGCACACATGCATACTTTCCATCCGCCATTCTCTCGCCTTCTTTTTACAGCCGTCTAAAGGTGGGATAATGTAAAGGCAGGGAAATAACGTCTCCATACTTGTGTGAACAAACAACTTCAATGATCAATTGCCGGTGAGCTAAAAGTATGTATTGTTTGACTCAGTACCTGTTGACCTCTCATGGAGCCCGTGAGGCCATAAAGAAAAAACATTCAACACATTCAGGCCCACATCTCAAGGGTGGTGATGAAACAGGCCGGAGCGATCCCGTTTCTGTTTTAAACATCGGATATGAACAAGTGTGTCACCAGACAGCGGCACGCAACCATGTCAAGTCACATGCCGCTCAAAATAGCCCCCTGACTCGAGCTTGATCTCAGGAGCCCTTCAGTATCTCACTCAGAACAGAACGGTCACCCTGTGCTGTGTGGAAAGCCTGTTGCTGTTCACCACATGCGTGAACTGTGTGTGTGTGTGTGTGGTTCTGTGTCTTGTTGGCCCTGAAACAACTTCTCCCTTTGGGAAATCTTGGCGACAACTCTGGATCTAAGAGGATGTGGGCCTTTAGAGGTTATCATAGTTCTTATTTTGTTGCGCCACTGTTGCGAAGGAAAACACCTATTGCTTCATTAAGTCTGCTTGGATGCGTCAGCTGACACGTTGGCCAATGTGTGCATGGTTTCCTGCGGGCTCATACAGCTGTCTCATACCTCGTCATGGCTATTATTCCTCCATGTAATAATAACCGCTACGATCATAACCATACAGATACTGTTCAGGATCAGGATCCTGATTTAGTCAACTTAATCGACAACATTTTTTTGGTATAATTAAGGGTAACCTTGTCTTGAAGGTATTATGATGTATATTTTCATAATGTAGGCTACAGCTATTGTATTGTGGAACGTTGAACATCATACACTAAAGTTGCTGAGCCGGTTGAAAAATGAAGGCTCTGTGTTTAGTCTTAGTGTTTTTATCACTTACCTTACCTACACTATTAAGTTAAAACCAAGCGTGTCAAGGCCCCACAACTTAAAGAATTTTGGCCCGTGATGCTCCTCATATAGGGCCCCAGTGTCACTGGATCTGGCTCACTCACCATCTTGGATGGACACCTTGATGAGGCGTACTGCTCCACCTCTCGCTCTGGCCAGGAAGCCCCTGAGCTCTGGCGTCACGACCAACACAAGAAACATGGCGGGTCGAGCACGAAGTCTTCCTCAGAGCGGCCGGCTCGGCCAGTGAAACAACCAAACACAAGTCTTCCTTTCCGCGGGGTCCACAGATTCACTACAGTCGAGGGGAGGCTGTGATCCAACAGAGGATTTTAAAAAAGACAATAAAAAAAAAAAGATGTTCTAAAATAAATCCAAGAGTGTGACTAAGCAGTCAGGGTTCACCCGAGATGCGCTTAGCGTGGGCTCTGTGAGAGAGTGTGAGCGTATGCGAGGGGGACACAGCTCCTGTAACTAGGGCAGTATCATGTGGACACAGAGCAGCAACCTGATCACTTCTCGACCAAATTTAGCCACCACTGACGGTTGTGTCTCAGGTTTAGGCCTACCAATCACCAACCACACCAGGACTTACTAGGAAGCCAGGGAGCCTATGACCTGCAAACAGCACTACCACAGTCTAGACTCCAGACCAAGCTATAATATAAAGATATATATTATATATATGATATATAAAGAGAATATAGCTACCCATGTCATGTCAGGACCAAAGACATGCAATACATACAATAGAGTGTGACACATATATAATGTCATGTATGCCTTACATATCATATCATCATAGCATATAAATTACATATATATATATATATATACATACAATATATATATATATACATACAAATATTGAACACATTTTGTCCAGTAAATGTATTTCCAATGAGCCTATTCAAGTGAAATTTGCACCAGACTTTGGTATTAACTCAAAAAACCCAGACAAAAAAATCGAAACATTAAAGTCTGTTTTTGTGTTACCAAGGTGCCACACAAGAAACATCTAATGATGGGTAAAAGCAAAGAGCTCTCTCAAGACCTTTACAACCAGATTGTTGCAAAACATGAAAATGGAATTGGCTACAGAATTTATTTCACATCTTCCAGTAAGCACCATTGGGGGCATTATCTGTAAGTGGAAGCAACATCACTCCACCATCAACCGGCCACGCACAGGAGCTCCTCGTGAGATTTCTGATCAGGGAGTCAGAAGGATACTTAGAAGAGTAGCCAAAGAGGCAAGGACCACTAGGAAAGAGCTCCAGAAAGACTCGGAGGCAGCAGGTACAACTGTGACAGAAAGGACATTAGGCAATGCACTCCACCGCCATGGCCTCCATGGTGCACGCTCAGCCTGCAAAACTCCACTACTGAAAAAAAGACATGTTGAAGCTTGTTTAAAGTTTGCCAAACAACAATTGGACAAGCCAGTGAACTACTGGGAGCGTGTACTCTGGTCAGATGAGACCAAACTTTTTGGCTGTCACACAACACACCATGTTTGGAGGAGAAATGGCACTGCACATCACCCGAATAACACGATACAAACAGTGAGGTTTGGAGGAGGAAGTATCCTGGTGTGGGGCTGTTTCTCCTCTTGTGGTACAGGAACAATGAATGGAGCCATGTACACAGAGATTCTTGAGCTGAACCTGCCGGCAACCACCAGGATGCCGAGGACGAGACGTGAGGTGGACCTTCCAGCAGGACAACGATCCAAAGCATACAGCAAAGGAAACTCGCAATTGGTTTCAGAGAAAGAAAATCAACTTGTTGGAATGGCCCGGTCAATCACCTGACTTAAACCCAATTTAACATTTGTGGAAGCATCTGAAGATCCAGATTCCCCCCCCCGCAATCTTCAAGATTTAAAGACAATCTGTGTAGAGGAATGGGCCGAAATCACACCTGAATACTGCGGGCGATTAGTTACTCAGTCATTACACAGTCATTACAAACAAAGGCTTCTCCACCAAGTATTGAATTAGTTTGTTAGTGTACAATACCTTTTTCCTATGTCATTCCACTTTATTACATATAACTTTATTTACATATGGACTTTAATGTTTCAATTTTGTCTGGATTTCTTGAGTTAATACCAATAATAATATACCAATAATAATATGTCTGGTGCAAATTTCACTGAAATTTGGGGTCATTGGAAACACATTTACTGGGAAAAATGTTATTTCCCCCAGTGTATATATGTCATATTTATAAGTGAACTTTTACTGTGGCACTGTATAGTGTCCTGACGAGTTACATCACTGTGTGATACGGCACTACCACTACACAGGACAAGAAAGCCACCCAGAGGGTCGTGAGGACGACGGAAAAGATCATCGGGTGTGCACTTCTATGCATTAAGGAGATCTTTAGGACCACATGTCGGAAGAAGGCCATCTCCGTCACAAAGGACTGCAACCACCCATCTCTTCTCCCGCCTACCGTCTGGTCCCGCAGTATCCGTACAAGGACTACCAGGTTTAAGGATAGTTTTTAACAACAGGCAGTGTGCCTACTGAACTGCTAGGATTGCTGCCACTATCATAACATTGTCATCCATATTACATTACACTGTCATACATTGCTGCACTGTATTGATGATGCTGCTGCATTACTGGCACTTTAAAATGCTTTATGCACAATTAACATCACATGTACGTATATATCATCCATCGGTCACTTTATTGTTATTTTTATTGTGTATAGTATTTTTATAGTATTGTGTTTTAGAAATGCATACTACAAAGAATGGGGAGTAAGCTTTCCATTTTTGCATATGGCAAATAAAAATCTTGAAGAAATTACAAATGTGGCTTCATACATTGTAAAACAAATTATATTACTTGAATAAGAAAGAATCAAATTTGTGTGTAAGCTTCGTTGAGAATTGTGGAAATGAGCCAAACAAAAATATTATCATAGAAAGAACATTTAATGTTAAATTACAGTATAAAACAAAAGAATAGAGAGACATTTATATTTCTGCGATCTACGTATTTACAAAAGGATGTTTTGCACACAAAAAGGTGCAAAAACCACTGCAAACTGCTGGGTGTGCACAGTTTTTGCATTTTCCTTCCAGGAGCCAACAGCACAACTTCATAACTTAACTCTCGTCAGTCGTCGATGGTGGGAAGCCAGAACGCCTGGGGAATACGAACGGCGTTAGCGTGAGGCAAGCATTGCATTAACAGTCTTCTTCACACCAGACCACACATCTTTGTGTTAGGATTAGCCTTACCATGTTAGAACAGGCACTTGCAAATGTCATGAACTTGGGGTTGAACTGCAGGCAGGTGACCGGCCCCGTGTGTTTGCCGTCTAGTAAAGCCACCTTTATACCGCTCTCTGCGTTCCACACATGGACCTTCCCGTCCTCGGAGCCTATTGAAAAGATTACAGAAAACAAAACAAAAAGAATGAATGGCAAATCTGTGCACTCAAAATACCCTTGAATTTGAAGACTCTACAAAAACCTATGGAACTCACACATAGAATAATGACACAATGTGTTGCCTTATTTACTTCATCAGACTGAATCATAAAGCCGTAGAGCAGTATGGTATGTCACACACTAGTACCAGTAGAACTGGTATTATGCGGCGAGAAATAAAATGTAAAATCAAATGAACACGTCAGACATGGGAAAGGGCTGTCGTTGACTTGACTTACCGATCATGATAAACTGAGAATCGGGAGTGAACGAGGCTTCCAACGTGACACCTTTGCTGTTGTTGTAGCCCTTAAAAAACAAAAACAATCACAGTGTGACTAAAGCCCATTGCAGAAGCATTTTTTTTTTATTACCTATTTCTGAATGAGTTGGACCATGTTCTAAAATCTCCTTCCTGCAGCATACATCTCTACCACACGAGGTACAATGGCACCCCATGCCTTTATGGGCTGGGGGGGCAGCAGTTCTTGCACTTCAAATAGCAAGATGTTCTGTGGCTGCATGTCCAGGTTCAAAGCAGCTACACAAAGACAAATGATTCCTTACCCCAAAAGAATGTAGCACAGCGCCCTTGAAGGCATCCAGGAGGCGGAGGGCACCCCCATTGGTGGAAAGAAGTATGAGTTTGCCGTCATTGCTGAACTTGAGTCCCGTCCACTCGCACGTGCGATCATACTGCAGCTTAAAGGTGGCGAAGGGACCCTGCGATAAATACGCTAGTCAGTGAGAGCACGAAGTAGTAAGCAAACTCTGGACAAGTGCTTTGTAATCATGTCGTACGTCGTTTGAATTCATCACATGTGCACAGTCTCCTCACGCCTCTTTACCTTGTCAAAGGACCGCAGATCGTACAGCTTAACCATCTCCGAGTTTATTCCAGCAGCGAAGATGAGGCCCTCTGGGTCAAAGGAGCACACTGGCTTCCCCTGCAGGTGCATCAGGCCCTGAGAGCGAGACGCAAAGCTCAATACATGCGTCTCTTACCTCATAGAATCTGCATCAACAAGGGCAATCTACACATTATCACAAGCATGATAGGAGGACTTGCCTGGCAGTTGGGCGACCGCAGATCCCAGAGTCTGATGGTTTTATCTAAGGAGCCAGAAATGAATGTGTCATCCACAGGGGACATGGAGAGCGACGTTACCCTAGAAACAAAACAACACAAAACAGCTGAAATTTCTAATCAATCAATTCAACATTGTCTTTTCGGTGCAGGATTTACACACACACACACACCCTTCTACCACAGAGAGAGATCCTGCCACATACCTTTTGTTGTGCCCGGGAAAGTAGCGGATGTATTTGTTGTCATGAAGGGATAGGTACCGAATAGTGTCTATGAAATAAATTCACAACAGGATTAAAATTCCGTTAGACCACCTCTGCACCTCCACATGGATTAATTATAACAACTGACTTGACTGTAGTAATTAATGAGTCGTAACGTACATGTTTTGCACATTTTACTGCTAGGAAATTATACTTTTAGTAGCCCTTTAAATGTGCTATATCTGCAGTATCTTTAGAGACTATGCATTGTGCAAACTCAAATGCATTACACGAGCATGACCACTTTTACATCTACAAACGTTGTAAAAAATCTGTAACGCATGACCAGGGGGATTGTGGACATTGATGCACGGACGATGGGCAGTTGAGATGCGCAGGCACAGCCTTGGGCAAGGCAGTCACTTGCACAGTTAGCTCCTGAATGGGGCAGAATCATGGACCCTCAAACTGTACAAACAACTACCTCAGACCAAAGTGAGCAGTGGGCCCCGCCGAGCAGTGGTCTCAAAAGGGGTTGACATCGTCCATTTGTAGTCAAATGTGGTCACACACACACTAACTGCGTTTCGGACGCCATTCATTCACAAGAAACAACGAAGGGAGAGGAATCCAATGTAAAACCAAAAAAAACGTACCATCGATTTTGTTGGAACTGTAGACCACAGTGTTGGCTGCGTGTGTGTATCTGATGAGATCAACTCCGTACTTTTTACTGTAGAGTGTTCTCTTTGGTCTGCAGATCAAAACGTAGGAACATAGGGGGGGTCAGACTTGCGTTGAATAGAGAAATATTCACAAACCTTTATTGATATAAGGTATATCGGCATATGGCATGTAAGCAAGCGCTCATGCATGGTTACAAACGTCTGACTTTAACGTGAACATGGCAGTCTTAACAACAGTTACACATCAAGACCGAGCGGCGTCGCAGCAGGCCTCTGACATGACCACACGGGCTACGGTTGACCTGCTAACTAGCTAACGACAACAGTTACTTATTACAGGAATAATCGTGCTTACTTTCCCTCTTGGCAGTCGTATAAAACGAGAGAGTCATCGTCACTACTGGAAATAATTGTTTCCCCGTTAGAACTGAAATCAAAACAGTTGATTTTGTCTGAGTTTTCTCGGAAAACCTTAGCCACCCTGAAGCTTCTTAGCACATTGTCCGTTAGCTTCATGGTGGACTCTTTGTGTTTTGAGAGGGACGCAAACCCTCGACCTACTTTAAACGATGTACAGTGAGTCGTTAAACGTTATGTTACAAATACATAAAACCACCTAAATATAATGCTTCTTATTTAGAGCGATAGTTCAAAAACTGTAAGAAAAGCCCGCCTGCGATACTTGCAACCACGGGAAGGCAAAGTACCGCCTCTTTATTCTTACGTATATACGCAATAACGCGATACCTTGATGATCTCGCGACATCTCGGACGTCACGTGTTTGTGCTGTATCCGTAAGTGCTCGTAGGTGCACGTACGCTAGAACGTTAGCTCCACAGCGCTTCAGAGACTTCGCTTCAATGTGAACACAATGTGGTAAAGTCGTTTTGCAAACGTTGCCACACAACAAAGTAAAGTGGTTCTGTGGTCTGTTTCGAGTGTCAAAAGTGGTGAATGTAGTACCGTTCGTTTGGAAAACGATGTGCTATTTATTATTGTAAAAAATGTAAAATTGTGTTATGGTTAACACAACGACCTTACACTATTGTAAACGTGATTGTACAGAAAAACAATTGATTCATCTTGCATTACGTCTACACAATACAATGCGTCCAGTACATTGCATTGCATTATTCATTATAATGCAGTCAATGAACTGCTTCTCTTAGTTAGTCCAAACATGTTTCTCACCAAGAACCATGATTTTATAAGTTCCTGGCCATGGGTCAAGAACGTGAAGAAAGATTTGTGCATTGCCTCTGTGTAGTAAGCCGGGATACACCAGTTGTGGGCTACAACTGGTGCTCTTAATCTAACACCACTTGGTCAACTTTATGCCTCCTTTGCTTGTGACGGTCTTTGAACAGCAAAACAAAAACGCCACAGAGATAAACAAGCTAATCGTTGTATATGCCCTATGGACAAGCCAAGTCAATCATTAAGCACTGGGTACACAGCCCACTCTTCACAATCACCAGACAGATTTGTGAAACACTTGCCAATGTGCTTTTTGCAGTGTCTCACTATCCGAGTGCACGTTTCTTTTGTGTTAAATCCTCTTTTCTTTATCAACACAGGTAGGAATTAAGATCTTTACTAATCTCCAGAAGGCATGCATTGCTACACACTCTGACTGCTTATTTTTTAGGATTAAAAAAACATGAAGGAATCTCCATTGTATTCGAAACCAATGCATTGTTTTCTTAACCTTGTTTTAGGACTCAGCCCTTGGGTGCTCTCCGCACTGACTTTGTGAGCAGCCCATGGCGCGTGTTCTCTCCCTGCTCCGCTCCCAGACGTTGGTAACGCTCGCGGGTGTGAGGCCAACCGCCCTCTGCAGAATGTCCCTGGAGGCGCGGGCGCGAGAGGTGTTCTCCGCAGCGGTGGACTCCGTGCAGCCAGACGTGGTGGTGCGGCGGAGCATGGAGCGGAAGGATAACTCGCTGATCATCGACGGCCACACTTTCGTGCTCAGAAACAACCTGCACCTGGTGGGCTTCGGGAAAGCCGTGCTGGGCATGGCCGCTGAGGCGGAGAGGATATTGGGGGACCACCTGGTGAAGGGAGTGATCAGCGTGCCGCACGGGATTCAAGAGACCTTACGGTGCCATGGGAAACGGTAAGCAGAAGCCTTTCGTAGACGTACACGTTTATCAGTGTCAGTGTCACACACAGTACGTGAGGTAACAACAAAGGTCATTGCTAGTCCCCGATAGACAGTACACTTGTTATCAGACAATGTCACAGAAGTAACAGCAGCAGAGTTCAAACGTAATGTGGTCCCACTGTCTATTCCAGCCAGATGCTGTTGAAAGACAACAGTCGCATCAAAGTGATGGAAGGAGCTAAACACAACCTGCCTGACAGCGACGCCCAGAATGCGGCGGAGTGCATTAAGCAGTTTGCCAGTGAGCTGACTGAGAAAGACCTGCTGCTTGTGCTGATCTCAGGTCGGGTTTCACATACGCAATGCAGTAGAGCTCGTGCAGGCTGACGCCGGCTAACGCCAGTGTGCAGAGCATGGCCATAATGACGTGCTTTACAAATGTCCGGCAGGTGGGGGCTCCGCGCTGCTGCCCGCGCCCATTCCGCCCATCTCGGTACAAGAGAAGCAGGACGTGACCCGCAGACTGGCGGGCGCTGGAGCCACTATTCAGGAACTCAACACGGTGCGCCGGGCCCTTTCCCTGCTGAAGGGTGGAGGATTGGCCCATGTGGCGCACCCTGCTCAGGTGAGGCGTGGTTGGGAAGAACGCGTCTCCTCGACGGACACCAATTAACGCCACATCACACATCATCATCTCCTCATTTGTTCCCAGGTGGTTGCACTGGTCCTGTCTGACGTAATCGGCGATCCGCTGGATCTGATAGCTAGTGGGCCCACGGTGCGGACCGACGTGTGGCCCGAGGAGGTCATCTCCATCCTCCAGAGTTACAAGTTGTCGGACTCCCTCCCTGCCTCGGTGAAGGAAGTGCTCGGGCGAGCGAGCCCCCGTTGGGAGAGCAGTAAGGATGAATCCGGTGGGACCGGACATGTACTCAACACTGTCATCGGCTCCAACAGCATTGCTCTGAAGTGCGCGGGTCGCCGTGCCCGGGAGTTGGGCTTCCGGCCCGTGGTGCTGTGCCCGGGGGTGTGCGGCGACGTCAAGTTGGTCGCCCGTCTTTACGGCCTGCTGGCGCGATTCGCCTCCTCCCACGACGAGCCTCCCCCGGAACTCTCCGCGGAGATGCTGAGGCTGGGGCCCGAGGTGGGGGTGGAGAGCTGGGACCTGTGCCGCACCATGCAGGTCCTGGACGAAGGGCGTACGGAAGGCTGGGGAGCGACGTGCCTGCTGGCCGGAGGCGAGCCCACCGTGGAGCTGAAGGGTAAGGGCCGCGGTGGACGCAACCAGGAGCTGGCTCTGCGCGTGGGGCTAGAACTGAGGGGGATGGAGCTCCCGCCCGACGGCCCTGTTTTCCTGAGCGGTGGGACCGACGGGCAGGATGGGCCCACGGAGGCAGCCGGCGCCGTCACTGATGGAGGCCTGTGGGGAGAAGCGGGAGCACAAGGGCTGGACATTGAGGGCCATCTTAACAACAATGATTCTTTCACTTTCTTCTCAAATATCTCTGGTGGCCAGCGTCTCCTCTCACCAGGATTAACCGGAACCAATGTGATGGATGTGCATATGTTGCTGATTCCCTCTAAACCAATTAGGGTACAATAATGCCAAATACCGACGATAGGTATTTTAGATAACTTTCAGTTATATGTAGGAGGTTGAGTTGAACTACTAATCAACAGCATATGAGTTGTTGCTTCTTAGAAAATGTATTTAATATGTAATTTTTGTTTAAGCACGGAATAAATTTGAGCCCTATATTGCGCATGCATAATATATTTTAACATTCAAAAATGATTAACTTTTTGGTACAAATATCTCCTAGGATTCTGTTTGTCAATAAAATAATAAACATTTATTAAATCATACCAGGCTTTTTAAAGTGTATAAAATAATACACACGTTTATATGTAGAACATCCATGTAGATAATAGACATACATACATTTTGAAAATGGTCCAAGTTGTGGACAAATATGGCAGTACGTGGCTGAACTACAAAGGAACACGTCAACGAATCTTTAGACGAATCACATATCAGATTCATGTGAGTCAGCCATTCTTAAGAATGAACAGTGATTCAATAAGTAATTTCATTAAAAACATAAATATCCTTGACCTATGACTCCGTAAATGCAGACACTGCACTCTGCCTTTGTATTGTACCATGTATGACTATAAAGGCAATGCAAAGTGCAGTAAGTAGTGGTTAAATTCAGATATATTGTTGTATAGTTCTGAGAGGCGTTTTCTTAGGTCGACACTACATGAGCACTAAGTTGGGGAAGCCCAGAATAGTGTCTTTACCTGGCCAGATCACAGACACATCAGGTTCCCAAAACCTTATTTGCCTACAAAAACAGCTTCATGTCTTTCACTTGTTGATATGTAGTCTTACCGTTACATAGCTTCATAAATTGAGCACTGACCACTTTAACTTTTGGTTTAAATCATGTTTTTTTTATATATTGGTGGGGGGAGTCCTTCCTCTTCCCCACGGGGTCTTAGCAGCCAACCTCCATGTGACACTCACTCACTCCTCCTCACTCACCTGTGTGATTTGTGATTTTCTTGTGAGCAACAACTCAACAAGCATTGGTTGACAAGAAATGGAGAACTTGCTAAGCTGATCCGCTAATGAAAAACAAATCATGCTTATCGCACATTTATAATGAGTTTGGAGATGTTTCAACATCACCTGGTCGAGCGAGCTCGGAATTTAATTCTACCACGCCATCCATTATCGATCCAGCATCGAGTTTGGGATGTCTTCAGGGTGGCATCCAGTGTCTCTCTACATAGTTGGTCAATGTAGGGTGTGGCCATGGCGAGGGGACCAGAGTTCTTGGCTCGCCAAGCAGTGTGTCCGGCAAATCGCATTCTTCGCTCGCGTAAAATTGCTGGGATTGAGCCATAATAAAGCTGTACTTTGGTAGGGTGAGATCTCCGTGAAATATTGAGAATGGCTCTCAACATGCGAGTATCGGTGCCATTAAGTTTAGACTCGAGGGTCTTTGTAAAGAGTCCATGTTGTACACATGACAGACTCTACAGTGGCACGAAAAAGATTCCGTTTCAAGTTGTCAGATTGATTCGATTTCCAGACAGTATCCAACTTATTTACAGCTGACCAGGCTTTCCCTATGCGAATCTTAACATCCTTCTTAGTAGTTTATTTCACCTCCCCGATATGTCAAATGATCAACCACCTTTATTGGTTCATTTGAGATGGTATTTATGGTGCCTTGTTGATGGATGGAGATTTTAGATGGATTATTTAAAACAATTTATGCATAATGGTCAATCCATTCTTGTTGGAATCAATTTAATCTTAATTCCACTCAAACACACAACCAACAGTCGTAGGCCAGCAGCATTAGTGCTTTATTGGTTTAAGACAGTCATGATATGTACAGTAAGTAAGATGGTCCGTTATATGGCTGTAATAACCAACCAGGTGTCAATATTAGTATAATAGCATGATAGTATAATAATAACATGATATTACAATAACATAGTTTAGCCGTTGCTTGAAAAAAATACCACACCCATTTGATTGTGGTGATCAGTAACTGAGCAAGACGTTGGCTGGGGTCAGGTGGGTTCTGGACCAGAAGCCATTGTGTGTTCAAATGTCAGATTCTAATGTTAGTAAAGTTAAAACACACACACACACACACACACACACACACACACACACACACACACACACACACACACACACACACACACACACACACACACACACACACACACACACACACACACACACACACACACACACACACACACACACACACACACACACACACACACACACACACACACACACACACACACACACACACCATTTTGACACAAACGACAAAAGGAAAGCCCCAGAGAATGAAAGAGCTAGACAATAAGAGTCCCTTGGTGTTGGGTGGGTGGGGCTAAGGCAGCTAGTCAGGCATCTGACTCGCCTAGCTTTTTCCCTTCCTCCCCTGCATCACTGTCCTCTGATTGGCTGTTACTTAGCACCAGGAACTGTCCGTCAGAGGGCGGGTTGGCAGGACGGCTAGAGGCAGCAATTAACTGACTTTGCTCCTCCAAATCCTGAGAGAGAGAATAAAAAATAAAAAGATTTCATTCATTGCATAATTTGAACTGTTGGCATGCTTACCGTAGCTAGCTAATCTTGGTTAATCAAGGTCAGGGGTCAAAGGTTACCTTCTCGATCTGTCTCTGTTTACTGAGCTCCTCTTCCTTCTTCTCCTGCTCCTTATCCTGCTCCTTCTTCTTCTGCACCTCCTTCCTATCCTACACACACACACATAATTACACACATTATACACTGACAGGCAGGCAGACAGACAGGCAGACAGGCAGGCAGGCAGACAGACAGGCAGGCAGACAGACAGGCAGGCAGGCAGACTACTCACCAGGTCAGAGTGGAAGGCAATCTGCTTGGCCAGACCGATGCTGTCACAGATCTGAAACATGACACTAAATTATAATACAACTAAATACTTTATACTTATACTTAAAATGACTTCATACTATATACTTTAGAATAGTACGTTTTTACTTTATACTAGATGCAGTATACCAGTGGTGGTTCTCAACCTTGACTTTAGCTTTAGTCACTGTATCACTAAACTGTCACTGTATCACTAAATTGTCATCAGGACCTTTTGCGGACTGCGTCACGGTAAACAATAGATAAATACATGTGCAGTGGCTGAGCAAAGAGGGCCAGCACCACCTTTATACACAATCACCGCAAGAAGGCCATGGCCAGTGAGGCACAGTTGAAAGGTCGTCAGCAACGCTGCTTGAGCTCCCAGTGTGTTGATTGAGCAAACACAAATTAACACTAAACACCAATGGAAAACAACGGAATGCAAATGTGTCTTTCAAGACTAAAATGACACGTACCCCTGGATCAGGTGGAACAACACTGCTTTACACCACATCATAGTATAGATCTTTAGCTTCATGACCTGACTTTAGTTGGGTTGGATACATGTTTGTCTAGTCCAGGCTAGTTTTAGTGTAGTCTAGTTTAATGTAAATTCATTTAATTTAGTCTTAAATGACCTTCTCTCCATCATTGTCGGACTAGTTTAGTATATAGTTTAAGTGAGTATATAGTTGGGTCTACCTTCTCTCCATCGTTGTTAGACTTGTTTAGTATATAGTTTAAGTGAGTATATAGTTGGGTCTACCTTCTCTCCATCGTTGTTGGACTTGTTTAGTATATAGTTTAAGTGAGTATATAGTTGGGTCTACCTTCTCTACATCGTTGTTGGACTTGTTTAGTATATAGTTTAAGTGAGTATATAGTTGGGTCTACCTTCTCTCCATCGTTGTTGGACTTGTTTAGTATATAGTTTAAGTGAGTATATAGTTGGGTCTACCTTCTCTCCAGCGTTGTTAGACTTGTTTAGTATATAGTTTAAGTGAGTATATAGTTGGGTCTACCTTCTCTCCATCGTTGTTGGACTTGTTTAGTATATAGTTTAAGTGAGTATATAGTTGGGTCTACCTTCTCTCCAGCGTTGTTAGACTTGTTTAGTATATAGTTTAAGTGAGTATATAGTTGGGTCTACCTTCTCTCCATCGTTGTTGGACTCAAAGATGTAACAGACAGTCCTGCTGCCGCCGGTGTCTGGAGTGTCCAGCAGGAACCCCAGCAGCCTCTTATTGTCCCGATGAGCCACGCTCTGGAGGACACTCTGGAGGGGGAACTGGGTAAGAGACATAGAGGGACATGGAGCGAGATGAGACACAGACACGGAGAGAGGGAGAAAGGGAGAGAATGAGAGAGAGACACAGACACGGAGAGAGGGAGAGAGGGAGAGAGAGACACAGACACGGAGAGAGGGAGAGAGGGAGAGAGGGAGAGAGAGACACGGAGAGAGGGAGAGAGAGAGAGACACAGACACGGAGAGAGGGAGAGAATGAGAGAGAGACACAGACACGGAGAGAGAGGGAGAGAGCGACACAGACACGGAGAGAGGGAGAGAATGAGAGAGACACAGACACGGAGAGAATGAGAGAGAGACACGGAGAGAGGGAGAGAGAGAGAGAGAGAGAGAGAGAGAGAGAGAGAGAGAGAGAGAGAGAGAGAGAGAGAGAGAGAGAGAGAGAGAGAGAGAGAGAGAGAGAGAGAGAGAGAGAGAGAGAGAGAGAGAGAGAGAGAGAGAGAGAGACAGGCCTTGTTCACACAAGTGTTTTGAAGCTCTTTTCAAATCGCTATTTGAAAGCGGTTGTGAGAGATTGCGATACAAAGAGATATTTTCTCCTTTTCAAAACATGCTATACGGGAACGAGAGATATAGACAGACAGAACCACCCCTGGGGGTGGTGTGTGTGCTTCATGCAAATTAGATCGACGAGCGATGGTTGGGATCGAGTGGCAACAGTGGTTCTCAATTGGTCTAGCATCAGGACACACATTTGTCACAGGTCACGACGGAAAAATACAACATTTATTTAACGCTTTCACATACTGTGAAGCTGCACTATTTGGGGCCAAACTCCATGAAAAAGTAACATTAACATTGCAACATAAGTTAAATCCATGGAATACCATGGATGTGTAGTACAATCCCGGAACCAGCATATATATCAAGTGGGGATCTCTCGTAAACTGTCCCTACATCTTAACAGATGTAGTCCTTGTGGAAACAGATGAGTTTATGAAACTAGATATTTCTCTTGTGTAAACTGGGCCATAGAGAGAGATGAGAGTGATAAGAGACAGTCAGACAGTTTTTACCCTCAGTCTGGTGACTTGCGTTTGTGGATCAATGAGCCTGAAAAAAAACACACACGGTTGTCATGGTTACTTGAGGCAGCTGCAGTAGTGTGTAGTTGTCACGTTATTTTGAGGGCAGCTGCGGTAGTGTGTAGTGAACCGTAGTGAACGGTTGCTTGAGGAAGCTGCAGTAGTGTGTAATAAGCGGTTGTCATGGTTACTTGAGGCAGCTGCAGTAGTGTGTAGTTGTCATGGTTACTTGAGGAAGCTGCAGTAATGTGTAATAAGCGGTTGTCATGGTTACTTGAGGCAGCTGCAGTAGTGTGTAGTGAGCGGTTGCCAGGGTGACTTGAAGCAGCAGCGGTAGTGTGTAGTGAGCGGTTGTCATGGTTACTTGAGGCAGCTGCAGGTGACCAGCAGGTGTGACTCGGTCATGCGGAACACGTTGTGGATGGCCCTCGCCGCAAGGATCTGGCGCATCGTCTCCCCGATTACATGACCCTGCTCCCCGGTCACATGACCCTGCTCCCCGGTCACATGACCCTGCTCCCCGGTCACATGACCCTGCTCCCCGCAACGCACCTCCATGCTACCCAGGAAGCGCACTACAAACAGCTGGTGGAGGATAGAGTCTACACACACACACACACACGTTAAAGAGTCAGGAACCATGTAGTTGGGAAAGCCGGAGACACCTAGCTAAGCTGATCCTTATCAGATATTATTCACCATGTAAAAACTGTGACTGGCTTTCATTCTACACATGTGGTCAACACATAGTAAAGACAGGTAGACAGACCTGGGTTTTCCTCTTCAGTAACTTCTCCCGACTCTCCAAATGGGTTACTTCTCCTGCACACACCCACACACACACAGAGGTTCAGCCAATCCCAAGCTAGTATATACCAGCCAATTCCTGGCCATTATCCAATAGCCAATCAGCGCCCATCAGCCAAACCCCAGCTGAGCATACCTGCCGTGGGTGGGGGTCCTGGTCTGGGCCACGTCCCCCTCACTGACAGGGGAGATGAAGTCAAACTGGATGGGTGTTTCCGGGGCCACCAGGGCGTCGAATGAGAGGGCAGAGAGGGCGGGAGAGATCTCTGATCCCACAGAGCTGATGCTGCTCGCACGTCTCTTGCTGGAACTGGGAGAAAGAGAGAGAACCGTACTATAACACTGTAATATCATAGCCTCAGCCAAGCACTGTTACATCTCAATACACACTTTATACTTAAATTGCATTTTGCATTTGATGACTGATAGATAGAGAGAGAGAGAGCGAGTGAGACCATTCATTACCCAGCAGGCTTCATGCTCTCGTGTCTCTGTTGGAAGGAGGGGGATGGGGTGACAGCCTCCAGTGCTGACTGGTTCACCCTGGCGGCCAGCTCCTGCCACAGCACAGCCAATAGGAAGTTATGTTACATCAGCCAATATAATGATAACTTATATTGATATGTTCATGTCAAGAGCGCTGACCTCTGCGTTCTCACTCAGGTAAATCCTCTTGGAGATGTTATTGATGGTGGAGATCCACTAAATATAAATACATATGCATGTATTTATATACAGTATATACATACATACTAATAAAAACATAAATGTCTCAAATATAAACAGCTACAGAAACATGTCTCACCTCTTCACATTCTCCCCTGTTCTCTGCCTGCAGCGTCGCCACTCTGATGAAAATATCACAAATAACTATCAAAAGGTCATCAATTAATAACCCATAACTACCAATACATCATCAATAACGATTAATACATACAATCAGTATCTATCAATACATTATCAATAGCCATCCATAGATCAAATACTACATAATTAGGTACAAAACAAGGTAGCGAGGTAGTAAATTAACAGGAAGTGAAGTGAAGTGGAGTGGAGATGTAACAGGAAGGGGGAAACCTACTTCTTGCCGTCGAAGGAGGTGATCTGGAAGCAGAAGCGTCTGTCGTCTGAGTCCACGGCCATGACGGAGCAGTTATCAATGTCCATGAGCAGCCCGCCCGCCA
>CM051002.1:15051942-15109442 GCA_027704905.1 Muraenolepis orangiensis
TACTGTAACATTTGTACTCTGGTTAGATGCCAACTTATTTTCGCTGTACTCGTGTACTTGTGCTGTGCAATGACAATCCATTAGAATCTAATCTAATCTAATAACCTCCACATCCTCTATAAACTCAGCCGTCTCCTATAGAATATATAAATACACATCCTTTATAACCTGGGATCAAAGACGATGTTTTCAAGGGTATGGTTTTCGATTAAACAGACTAGGAGCCAATATACTGACTTACAACAAATATATTGAATGCCCTCCAAAAGTCTACTGAGACGATTAGGGAAAAAAGCTGATACCATAATAGCTCTGACTGCATGTGAAGGACACCCCAGCCGATAAGGACAGCCAGAAGAAGATGAACCAGAGGAAAGGAACATCATAGACCTGACCAGTCAACAACACAGCTCACTCCCACCTCTACACTTCAAGCCTGCTAGCAAACAGTGTGGAGGACACTACCACTCATAGAGAGAAAGAAAAACGGACACCCAAACCCAAACAGTTGAATATATATGCTAAATTGACAGCTTTGAGGTAATTCACAAAGTCACTCAACCTACTCACCAACATAGCAACCTGCTTGGCCTCCTATTATCTGCAACTTTTTAATTGATCGGCAGATTACAGATCACGTGCTAAGGGCGTATATTGGCCGATAATGATTGATTGGTGCATCACTACAACTTACCCTTTCATTGTCTCTCTTCTTGGACAGACGACTGTATCTGTTGTTAGCGATGTCATGATCTGCAGTAACACATGCAGGTAGAGAGATTCTTTGACTCTTTTTGACTAAAGTACATACCTTTGGATAAAACTCAAAAGCCGAATAATTAGAACATTGATTAGTGATCAGAATATTATTATTGATCAGCGTCCTGCTAACTTACCATCACTAGCGATTTGGAAAACCTCCTTCAGGGTCAGAATCTCTGGAGAGACAGATGGGGGAGAGAGAGAGACAGACAGGCAGAGAGAGACAGGTCAGGAGAGAGAGACAGATGGGAGAGGGAGGTCAGAAGAGACAGATCAGGAGACAGACAAAGCGAGAGAGTGAGAGACGGGTCAGGAGAGAGAGAGATAGGTAAGGAGAGAGAGACAGAGCCACAAGAGAGAGAAGGGTCAGGAGACAGACAGACAGGAAAGATACATGACGGGTCATGAGAGAGACTAGAGGTTTGATTCACCGCCCGAATCCAAGACAGAGTAGGACTTTCCCGTCGGGGCCAGGTCTTGAGATATAATGTCTGGGGAGTCAGCTATTTAGTGGGATAATCTGAATTGTATTAAGTATGAAAACATTCTAGCCTTAAACCTTATGTATGTAATAAACTGTTTTGCTTCCCGTGTTGCGCGCTTTTCATTAATATCCCAGGCTTAATTCTCAACAGTTTTGTACTGCAAACTACTTGGGATTTGTTTAGCCTACTTATAAACAGCCAACTCACTGAGATCATTTTTTGGGGGCTCGATCTAAGCTCTAAGACCGACAAGAGAGACAGAGAAAGACATTGAATGCTATTTTTTACCAAATATAATAATGTTGATTCATTGTCAATGATGTGTGTTTAATGGTGTGTGTGTGTGTGTGTGTGTGTGTGTGTGTGTGTGTGTGTGTGTGTGTGTGTGTGTGTGTGTGTGTGCCTGTGGTACCCTTAAGGTCTCGTTCTTTGAACTGTGTGATGGGAAACATCATGGCGTCCGCCAGCTGCGTGGAGAGAACAGCATGGGATGAACTCAACTAGAGAGAGATAGAGAGACATACAGAGAGAGAGAGAGAGAGAGAGAGAGAGAGAGAGAGAGAGAGAGAGAGAGAGATAGAGAGACATACAGAGAGAGAGAGAGAGAGAGAGAGAGAGAGAGTTTAGTATTTCACCTACTGTATGTATATCTCTGTATAGTATGCTATATTGTACATGGACACTGGACTGTAGATAAGTAAAGACTAGTCCATGTCTAGTCTGTTTATTTCCCAGAACTGGGCTATGGCCCAGTTAGTTTGATACTTTGATTAACTCACTCTAATGGGACCATTAACCTATTTTTCTACAGTTTCCTTAATTTTATGTTTAGGGTTACCCTAACCCTCTATCAGTCTTTCTTGGTGGATGTGTTTCTTGGAGGCCAACTCTGATAGGTCATGTGTTCTACTTCACCTCATCGATGACTTTGGCAAACTGCTGCAGTGTGGAGCTCATCACCTCGTCGTCGCCCCCTAAAGGAAACCGCTGGAAGCACAACAATAAGACCTGGTCAGACTGGTTTAGATCGGGGCTCTACTCGGGAACCAAAAGAAAAAAAAGGTAGAGGTATATTACAGTAGTATTGTAGTAGGACTTTTTGTAGTGTTGGAATACTATAGTAGTAGTATTGTAGTAGTACTAGTAAAGTAGTACTAGTGGTATTGTAGTACTATAGTAGTATTTTAGTAGTAGTACAGTAGTATTTTAGTAGTATTGTAGTACTATAGTATTAGTATTGCAGTAGTACTAGTAGAATTACCCGTGTGTCATACTCGCGGAGGAGTTTGGAGGTCAGGTGAGTCGCAGCACTCAGCTCATTCTGGAACACAGGAGAAACACCTGGATTAGGTGTGTGTGGTGGTGTGTGTGTGTGTGGTGGTGTGGTGGTGGTGTGGTGGTGGTGGTGGGTGTGTACCTGAGCATGGTAGATGCGCTGCATGGCCTGGTAGAGTTGTGAAGAGTAGTTGGATATCGCTGCTGCATCTTCCTCAAACACTCCCAGCAGAGAACGGGTCTATATATATATATATATACATATATATACATATACATATATACATATACACAGAAACACTTGCAGTTAAAATGTGTTAAATGTTTAAGCATGCAATGCTTTAACATTTCACAAACGCATGCTACCTTATCTCCCAACGAAAGCGCTTCATATAAACCAAGCTTTTTAAATTTGTATTATGTTGTATTTTGTCATTTGTGAAGTGACATTAGCATAGTTATATTGTATTGAGTTATATCATGTACACATTTTGTATAGGGTTTTATTCAAATTACACTTTACAAATGATCAAATACAAGTAAGACTTAATCAATGATATGTCTTATATATTATATGTAAACATGTTGTATATTTGAATATATGAACACATACATAACGGTCATAGCCTCTAGCTGTTCTCGTTTTACAGCCATATCTCTGCCGTTTCTTTCCCGTATATTCGCCATTTATTTGGTTTCATTTCAGACAATTTAATGTTTAATTATGCTGTTGTCGTGAACAAGGAGCTGCTAGCCTAGCTAGGGAAGTGGCAGAACCTAGTGTCAGTGCATTTCATCAACACTGGGGCAAACATCTCTCTGGTAAAAGACCCGAGAGGACCTTTGAATACATATTGACAACTTAAAAAAAAATCTAAACATTAAAATACATATTAACCCCCAAGGTATTAGCAGACACCAACCCCCTGACTGCACATCGATCCAAAACAAATACTGGGCTGCTTGGCTTGACATCTGACAGCTACCGATAGCTACTTAGCTTAGCTTAGCATAGTCTTTGATTCTGGGCGGCTCTGCTAGCGCGCTAGCTGTGTGTTTAGCTCCTACCTGCGGGCTATCGTCCAGTGTCTCCTCTATCGGGAGCTTCTCGATCCCCGGCATGGCTGCTAGCTATTGTCGGGTGGACAACCGGTGGTGCCGACTGCTGAATAAAAGAAAACTCTTTATAAACGACAGCTTGTGTTCGACAACCGCTGAATAAAAGTCAGTTTGTTGGACAACTCCTGTTTTCCTCCCCAGATATCAACAAACCGAGCACCAGCCCTACCCACCCACATCACATCTCCTCCTCCCTGGAGAGCAGAAACACTGACCCCTACCGGCCGCTTCTGTCCCCTACCTAAACCAGCCGGTTGAGGTTAGTGTTAGGGTCTTTTTTTTCTTCAAAATAAATACAAATGTAGACATTTAAACGTTAAAGCAGTGGATAGGTGAGTGTACTGGAATGTGTCCCATTATGTCTGAAATGGCCACAGTTGACCTGTAGGTATCATTGAGCAAGATACCTAATATTCCTACATGAGTCTACTCCACCATGGATTACAGCCGGTCTGTGTGTGTGATCTTACTCCATTAATCACGTGTACACCATCTTGTTCATCTTGTGTTACAGTTGTAACCTTTCTATGGATTATGAGGTTCTGGAGACCATTGTTTGTGCAGACTCAGATGAAGTGACTGCTTTTGGACCAGCCACGGAGATGAGCGCCTGGGACGTTGAACGAACCAATAAGCTTTCTAAATATAAAAAACATGTGACATTACCAGGGAGCATGTATAGTAGCATTTCAGTTCACTGAGGACACACTGTTGATCAATTCAGCTTAATAGTCGATATGTAGGCTACTACATGAAATTATCACTTCAAACAACTAAAAATGTCTTTTGTGATTTGATGTTTCTCTAATAGCTGACAACTGAGTTGAAGACTGATGCTTCCGATGATTGAAGTTGCTAGCTCCTAGCTCAGTGCAGGGGATATGGCTACCAACCCTAGTATAGTGTAGCTATGTATTATAGTAGAAATTTAGAATGCGGGAGTGAATGGGGAGGTGGCATTGGATTGTGCTTGTTACACATGACAAAAATAAACCTGCATTATGTAACACTTTTAGTGCAGTTTAGCTTGAGATTTAACAGCACCCATCCACGAGTCAATCCATCCAGGGACATCGTTTTGTTCTGGTCCACTTTCTTTCGGGTAGTTTTTACTTTGTCCTCTAGATGTCCTCGTTTCTTAACTTAGTCTTGTTTCCCTGAATTATCTCCAGCTGCTGTGTCCATTATCTGTCAGCAACCATAATAGGCCTATATCACACTTCCTGCTTCCGGAGCCGTGAGCAGTGTACTCTTACTTCCGGTAGTTACCCCAGATACGTGACAAACTGTGGCCGCCTCCCCTCCTCTCTGTTATTGTAGTGTACCGGCTGCTCAACGTCTAAATACAGACAGCCCTACCTCAGTTTACACGATTTACCCAAAGCCAAACTCCTCCGCAAGTCGTGTGTGAGGCTGATGAGGAGGATGAAGGTCCCTCGTTTCATGTTCTCAGGGGTAGCGCCTATGTCTGCAGTTTGCACTTTGACAAGGAGAGCATATATGTCTCGAAAAGTGGGCGGAATAGCAGTGGTGGCTGGCCCATAGGGGGCGATGGGGCGCCACCCCCCCTAAACCACACGCACAAACAAAATATTAATAAAAAAAAATAAAATTATATATATATATAAATTGTCAATATGTGTGTGTTTAAAATATGGAATGCACCCAGAAATATGTGTAAAATATGATTTTAAAATAATTTGCGCAACATAATATGCTTTTCCTAGTACAGATATGCCTAGTACACTGTGGCCGTGTTCCATTTTAGGGTCTGCAGCCTTAAGGGCGCATTTGAATGACGATGCTGGGGGGGCTGTAGAGAAATAGCCCCACGGAGGCGTGTCTCTGTAGCAGTTTAGCCAATTGCTGATTCAAGATGTAAACAAGTGACATAAAATGTAGCCAATCAGCGTCCTCAAAACGTCTTCTGGAGGGGCGCTTTTCAAACAGCCCTCCCGGAAGACATTGGAGCATCGAGCATCGTCATTTGTGTGCGTCACAGTGTACTACTAGGAAAAGCATATTATGCTCTGTCTCTGCGGGCGCCATTTTAACTACAACAAGTTCAACAATGGCGAGCGTGAGCACTACCCCAAGACTCAACCCGGTCCCTAACTCGGTGAAATCTCTCACTCAAGAGCCGTTTGAGAGAAGAAGTTTGGCGGACAAACTTACAGTTTTATCTATGGGACCGTGTCATTTCAGTTTTTGAGCAGCCCCGAGCAAAAGCAATGGTGTGTTGGAGGGTATTGTTTTTACATGTCCCAAGGAAGGTCTTTATATGTTGACATCCATTGACACACTTATTTGAATTTAAAAACCAACACTGAACAGTTAATGAGTGTGTGGGTTGGAGTTGGAATACAGTTCTTGATATTGTAATAAAAGTCCTGATTGAAATGTCTTTTCGGCCATTTTTTACATGTGTTAATATTTAGGTTAAGCTAATTCTCATTTAGATTTATAGTATAGCTTTGGTTTGCTTGGTATTGGTTTGCTTGTCCTGGTAAGCTAACTTGGTAATAGAAGTTGAACAAACAAAGTTTTACATGTTGAGCCAACTTGATAGACATTTGTAAAAACTTGATAAAATAAGTTTAACCAACATCTTTTTAAGTTATCTTAACTAATATTTTCTAGTCCAAATAACTTGACACATGAAGTTGTGTCAACAGACTACAAGTTGTATCAACAAATTTATTGAAGTGTAATCAACTTGACACTAAATGTTGAATCAACTTGACTAAACTTAACTCAGTCAACGCAACAAGATGACTTGACTTAGTCAAGTTGAGTGAACAAATCATTTTTAACAGTGTAGCTGTTCAACTTGATGAAGGCTACAGGATAGGGATCTGTCAACACAATGAGGAGGTGGACAAAAACACATCCTGTCTAAAATAATAGACTGTGTGAAGTTCTGTGGTGCCTTTGAGCTGGCCTTGCGTGGCCATGATGAAAGTGATGGACAGAAGGGCGACATTTCAATACAAAAAGTAATTGTATATAATGTAATTAACAATATGTAATTGTAAAAAAAAAAATGGTGAAAAATGCACCAGCCGCCACTGCTACACACATCATTTGTTAAATGTACTGATGGCAACCAAACACACATCCAGCAACAGAAAGCCATGGATGAGCAGCAGGACGTGGACGGCGTCGGGCAGGCAGTTGGCGCGGAGAGGACGTGTAACATCTTCAACGAGCTGCGTCTACATGGGGAGCCGTGTGACCTGGTGATCGAGGCGGAGGGCGTGGCCTTCAACGCTCACAAGATCATCCTGTGTGGGTGCAGTCCCTACTTCAGGTGAGACCAAGATCCCACTGGTGAAGAGATAGCACAGGGTTGTGTGTGTGTGTGTGTGTGTGTGTGTGTGTGTGTTCAATGTTCAAGATACAAGATGTTGAATTGCCATTTGCAACAATGGCAAGTACAATGGCTTGCTTACTCCCAATTCCCTCCTGCAGTATGAATTTCATACAACAATACTATACTAAACTAAACAATACTATACTATATTGCGTGTGTGTATGTGCCCATGCATGTGTGCGATTGTATATGTTTGAATGTGTGTGTGATTGTATATGTTTGAATGTGGGTGTGATTGTATATGTTTGAATGTGTGTGTGATTGTATATGTTTGAATGTGGGTGTGATTGTATATGTTTGAATGTGTGTGTGATTGTATGTTTGAATGTGGGTGTGTATGTCTGTGTGTTTAAGCGGCTGTGTAGGAATATATGTCTGTGTATGTATAGGATTATGCTGTTGTGTAGCGGTATATTGGTGTGCATGCTTGTTTGTTTGTGTGTGTGTGTGTGTGTGTGTGAGAAACTAAAAGTCAATACTAAGATAAATGACAGATGATAAAGGACGATAAAGAGTATTTATTAGGAATACATTCTGTATTTGATGTATTCACTCAATCACTTTAGTCACATGCGGCTGACCATGTACAACCATTCATCTAAATGTCGTGATTTTCCCCGAATGACTTTCTCTCCCCGAACCCTAGGGTCCTGTTCACCAGCGGGTTCGGCAAGCTGGGCGTGTACCGCATCCCGGGAGTGTCGGCCAACGCCATGCGGCTGATCATCGAGTACACCTACACACGCCACCTGGAGGTCACCAGGGACAACGTGCAGCTCCTGCTGGTGGCGGCCGACCAGTTCAACATCATGGGCGGCGTGCGCGCCTGCAGCGGCTTCCTGGGCCGCCAGCTGTGCGTGGAGAACGCGGTGGGGATCTGGCAGCTCACCGGCCACTACCTGTTACCGGCGCTGCGGCAGCAGGCCTACCTGTACATCCTGCGCCGCTTCCCGGCGGTGGCCCGCGAGTCGGAGGAGTTCCTCGAGCTGTCCCCGGAGCAGCTGGGGGGAATCCTGGGGGAGGACACGCTCAACGTGCCCCGGGAAGAGGTGGTGATCGAGGCGGTGCTCTGATGGATCTCTCACGACCACGAGGGGCGCCGGGGCCACGTCTCACAGCTGCTGCTCAAGGTGGGGCGACCCGGGGGCCTCCTGAAAGTCTGTACTAGGAGATGGTTTTATCCAGTGTATTTCTGGTTCTTACTGGTGCCATGTCTTTGGGTCCTTGTTAGCCTTCAATGGGACATGTGGTATTATGATCTATTTAGATTTAGGCAGATGTATGATGGGAAGATCAGCCTACCCAGTGGACTGGTAGGTCTGGTGAACTACCTCCACTTAGGGGTGGACTCCTACACTTTCTAATGGCTCCTAATCGCCTGGTGTAAAAACATCGGCCCTGTGTTTAAAAAGTATTAACTGAGTGTGTGTGCCTGTGTGTGTGTACCTGTGTGTTGTGTTCCAGGTCCGCCTGTGTGTTGTGTTCCAGGTCCGCCTGTGTGTTGTGTTCCAGGTCCGCCTGTGTCTGATGAACACCGGCTACTTCCTGAGCCATGTGACCACCAACCCCCTGGTGAGTGTCGACGAGCGCTGCGGCCCGGCGGTGGCCGAGGCGCTCCGCGTCACGAGCGGCCTCGCCGCCGACAGACCCCCCCCTGGACTTCCGCGGCCCCCTGACCCGCCCCCGCCTGCCACACGCCGTCCTATTGGCCGTGGGCGGCTGGAGCGGCGGGCCGACCAACAGCGTGGAGTCGTACGACGCCCCCGCCGACTGCTGGGTGGGCGTGGCGGTCGGCGGCGAGGAGCCTCGCGCCTACCAGGGCACCTTGCTGCTGCGCGGCTGCCTGTACTGCGTGGGCGGCGTCGACGGCAGCGAGCTCCTCAACAGCGTGCGCCGCTTCGACCCGGCCACGGGCCTCTGGCACCAGGCGGCGCCCATGCACTCGCGGCGCTGCTACGTGAGCGCTGCGGTGCTGGACGGCTGCATCTTCGCCATGGGCGGCTATGACGGTCACACCCGCCTCAACAGCGTGGAGCGCTACGAGCCCGACAGCAACCAGTGGTCGCTGGTGGCCAGCATGCACGAGCGCCGCAGCGACGCCAGCGCCTCCACGCTCGGCAACATGGTGAGCGGGAACCGCTCTTCCCTCCCACCCCCCTTACAGAGACACAGTGTCACCGTGGACAAGAGGGGGTGGATGTTTAGAAGTGTGACGGGGTCGATGAGTCGTTGTGTTGTGTTGTGTTGTGATGTGATGTGGCGGTGGTCATCAGGTGTACATCTGCGGGGGGCTCAACGGGCCTAAGTATCTGCAGAGCGCTGAACGCTACGACCCACAGAAGGACCAGTGGACCCTGATCTCCCCCATGGGCTGCCCGCGCAGTGGAGTGGGGGTCATGGCCTTCAAGAACCACATCTACGCGGTCGGTTTGCACACAAACTGTCCGACACACTGACACAGCCCCTGAATATGCATGTTAACAAGGTTTACGCTAATATTAGCGAGGCCTACTGCTAATATTAGCGAGGCCTACTGCTAATATTAGCGAGGTCTACTACTTAGTATTGGGTGGGAGTGAATGTGGATGCGGCGTAAGCATTCTATTGTACTTACTGTCTATAAACCAGACTTTTGACGCTATCACTGCTGTCTAAAGGTGGGCGGCTCCGACGGGGAGAGCCGCCTGAGCAGCGCGGAGGCGTACAGCCCGGTGACCGGAGCGTGGCGCCCGGTGCCCAGCATGATCAACGCACGCAGTAACTTCGGCCTGGCGGTGCTGGGTGAGCTGCTGTACGTGGTGGGCGGCCACGACGGCCTGGGCACCACCTTCAACGCCGAGCGCTACGACGACGAGGCGGAGCGGTGGAGCAGCGTGCGCGACATGACCGTGTCCCGCAGCGCGCACAGCTGCTGCGTGGTCTCGGGACTGGCCGACGTGACCCAGTACGCCTTCCTGCGCCCACCCCTGGAGCCACACCGGGACGGATGTTAAAATTTAAATACTCTTATTGAAGTTCATTGATGTATTTTTGATCCTTTGTTATTTATTTTACATCAACACATTACTACGATTATACAACGCTTACCAGAGAGAGAGAGCGTCTGCGATTATAAATAATAAACAGGTGTTTGTAGTTGGTTCAGATCCAAGTCTGGTTCTTAACAATAGGAGAGCAGCTGCCACATTGCAGTCACCCCACTGATGGCTTATGAGAACTTTACTCTTTTATATTTCTCTCATATATATATATTAGATTAGATTAGATTAGATTCAAATGTATTCAGTCATTGCACAGAACAAGTACAGTACAGCAAAAATAATTTGGCATCTAACCAGAGTGCAAATGTTACAGTAAAGTGCCGTGTAACTGCCTCTGTGTTCAGTTTGAGTTTTGGTTCCTACCAGTTTTTGGTTCTTACCTAAATGCTGTAGAGTAAGAGCGGAACTAATGGTTGAAGCGCACAGTGTTCCGGGGACGTTTTATGCCGACGCACACGCGTGTAGAAATCTCTATATAAGAGAAAGTTCCGTCACAGTCAGTCAGTTCGGTCGATCAGTTCAGTCAGTGAAGTTCCATAATTTCCTCTCTTATTGCATGCAGCCAATAAGGTACGTTGTGTGGGTGTTGTGGTTGTTAGCTGTGTGTAGGCTCAAGTCAGGTAGCTAAAGTGCTAACGAAATGTTTGCTAAGTGAGTTTATTATTATTATTATTATTGCAGAAGGATTTAATGTGTTTTGTAGGTTAAGTTCATTTTGGTTAACAATATTGTAAAGACATGTGACACTAAGAGACGAAGTAGAAATAATATGGATGTATGTTGTTATTGTTTGATCTGTGATTTATTGTATTTCATATGTGTGTTTCACAGTTCTCACGGTCTGGATTTGAATAAATCCTACCAGTATCATAAAGAACACATAGCTGTCATCATTGCATGAGAGGGAGTTACATGCCGTGTAATATAATATAATGTACAGTGGTTAAATAGGATTTATATATATATGTATATATTTACAAATAGTTTCTGATTATTACAGAATGATGTGTACAATTTAATATCCCTTTGGGGATGAATATAATACACCTTTTGAACGGACGAGGGCGCTGTAGCCTCGTACTACGCAGTCGCGCGGTGAGGAAGTGACGGCATTGGCGCTGGTGTGTGAGCTGGAGTGGAGTTGACGGAAGAAGAGTCGGTTGGAGCTGCCGGTTGGAGCAGAACGTTGAAGATAACTGACAGTCCGCCTGCAACGGCAGGTATCAATAACTTAAATCCGCCATAGCTGGTATAGGGTTTGAAATAAGTAACACGACGCAAGGCAAACACAGTGTGTTATATTGTTGACGGAGTTGCTAGCGAAATAGCTAGGTGCACTCACGTTGGGTTAGCGTGGGTCCATTATAACGGTCCTTAGACGCCGGTTGAGACATTTTCATGGAGCTCTGCTTTGGTTGAAATACCAATCTACTTGACCCCAACACGGTTATTGTCGTTGTTCTAGACCCCCCCCCCCCCCCCACACACACACACACACACACCTACTCCCCGTCGCCGCCTCAATAGCTGAAGGCTAACTGTGTCCAATGGCGGTGTGTTCATATGGGAATCCTGTTTGGCTGCTCTGTCCTTATTTGTAAGTGAGAAGTCGAGCGCCGTGCTGTTCAAGGTGGTTACCCGGAGGATCGTGTGTCGTCCCGGGGTCAAGTCACGGCTCCGCGATGGCTGCACCGACCCTGCAACAACCCAGCTTCCTTCTGGTTAGTCCGCGACATCACTGCTCTCCCTGGTCTCTGTGTTTAGTGGTGTGAATTCGTCCCTCCGACACGAACCTCTTGTCTATACATAATATAGTCAGTGTGTGGTAGTGGCGTTGGCGTATTCTCTGCTGCAGTCAAGGTTCATTTTAAGTATATAGTCTATATGTGATGTCTCTACATACTTTCTCAATGTGGCCAGTCGCCACAGTCGTGTTGTCACCCTGAATTTATGTATGTATTTTGTTTTGTCCCAAGGCCAACCTGAAAGCAGACTCCATCATCAAGCCTCTACTGCAGCGATGCCAAGACTTGGTAAAAGTCATCAACGACTACCCTGCCAAGGTACCATCATACCATCATCATCACACAATGCCACCATTGTCCCTGGAGCAACCATAAACCATATCATATGAACACTCTACCCTGGTTACACATGTAGCAGCAGGCTAAAAGCTTTCCGCCACACCATATACAGTTATATTATTGTCTAGGCCAGCCAAGTGTTGTGTTCAACCCAGGGATGGTGCTCCCTGGGGCAGGTCAGGCGGGGACTAACCTCCCCTTTTAAGGCTGGAAGCCGTCTGTGGTCTGAACAGCTGGTCCTCTGAGTCATCATAAAGTGGCTGGCTTTTAATGTCTGTCTACTCTCATTGGAATGTTACATTTCAGCTGAGAATCCACTACTTTTCAAATGTTTTGTTTGTGTGTTCTTTTGTGGAGCTGTTCTGTAAATTTTTTTTTTAAATTAGCAGTTGTTGAAAGTATCATATAACCTCCATATATACCTAAATCTGGTGGATGGAATCGTCTTTATCGTCACATACATTTACACACACAGAGTTAAATTAGTTTCTCTGCCTTTAACCCAGCCTAGTATTAGGAGCAGTGGGCAGCTATTTTATATACAGCGCCCGGGGAGCAGTGTAGGGGTCTGGTGTTTTGCTCAAGGGCACCTCAGCAGTGCCCAGTGTTTCGGGGACTTGAACTGGCGACCTTCCGGTCTCAACAGACTGCGCTATCCTGCCGCACCAAAAATGTACCTTTTATGCATCCTCCTGCCTGTTCCTTAATGACATGTATGAAGCGGAAATTCACTGTAAGTCGCTATGGATAAAAGCGTCTGCGAAATGTATAACAGGTGTTTGTAGTTGGTTCAGATCCAAGCCTGGTTCTTAACAATAGGAGAGCAGCTGCCACATTGCAGTCACCCCACTGAGGGACACAAAGAGAGGGTGTGGCTGAGGTTAACATAGACCCTATTAACATAGACACTGTCACTGCATTGTGTTTCGCCCAGAGATGGAATTGCAGCTTTAGGATTTCATGCTAAATGCGTTAGCTAGTCACATTTGATAGCCGCTGCTTTGCATGATGTGCATATTACTGTTGCACATAAAGACGGATAACATTATTACGTTAAACGTTTGTGTGCACATAATCATGTTTGTGTGTACATATCATGTGTCCAGGAGCTGCACGTGATCTTCCCCTGGCTGGTGGAGTGTGTGTTCGGTAGCCTGGACGGGGTCATTGCTGGATGGAACCTGCGAGCGATTTCTTCCCGTGCATACGGATACAACATAGTGCTGGACTTCTTGGATCCCAGGTCAGTCCACTTGGCCACAGACACCAAATGACCCGCTAGCGATCAGCTAACAACATGACATACATAGCCTGCCAAATTGAGGAAACCATGTATCCCGTTTTCTTACTTCTAGCCAATCACTTAATATTGAAGCCCTTTGAGGCTAACTATGAGTACGGCCTATGCAAATACAAGCAGCAGATTGGAAATGTTTAACTTGCCGTGCAAACAAATTCGATTCTCAGCCACCCGAGTAGGACATTGGCTCCAAACAAGGGCTTCTGGGAAGTTGAGTCTTTGTAATGACTGTAATGTGTTGATTTGAATTGTCGCATTGACTATTGTTTTTCTCCCCAGTGGTCCAATGATGCAACTTGTGTACAAACTCCAGGCGGAGGAGTACAAGTATGAAGTCTCCATCAGTCATCTGCCTGTAAGAGAAACAAAAACTGCATTTCTCTTTATGAATCATCGCATTCACTGTGTTCATATTTCCTGTGTGTTGACTATTATTGTGTCCCAGTACTCCTCACTACTGTTATTCTGTTCCCCGTTTTTCAAGTTGACATGCATCATCTGCTTATTATCACAAACATCTTGTTTGTATGTGCTGCAACCTGCTGGGACTTTTACTTTGAAAGCATGGAGTTGTCAACCTCTGGTGGAATTGCCACTATGGCTGCATTGTAGATGTGGTTAAGAATGAATCAATGGAGGATTGTACTGTATTTGAAGCCTGGTTGTTTGCTACAGGGCCCGGTGAAGGCGTCCATCCAGGAAGGTGTCCTCCCAGACTGTCCGCTGTTCCACAACAAGCTGCAGTTTGCCATGTCTGGTCTGCTTGCGCTCAGTATCCTTCACAGTAAAAGCCCCCCCCCCCCATTTAGCAGACACTGTTATCCAAGTGATCTAAGGATGTGGGAGGTGTTCTGGTACACATTGGACATTGGGGATGCATTTCGGTGCCCTTTGGCTGGGATTACAACACCCAAGTTACTACACTACCCTGCTTTGAGTATGTCTGCTCTTCAACCAGAGGAGGGAAAATACATTGTTAAAATAAACAGTATGTTTGAGTTTTGTTCCTTAACTTTCTGCAGATCCTTTTGAATTCTTCATGTTCAACTTCGCCCACAGTCTCATCACAGTAAAGGTACACCACTTCTTCTTCATTAGAGTTAGAATGTTTAAATATTATTCAATGTAGAGAAGGTAGTGTGCTGTCCTCTGGTGGATGTCTTTACAACTGCAGCAAGTATGAAACTCCGTCTCATTGACTATTTGGAGTGGGATGAGAAAATACATTTTGTTGTTTGTTGTGTTAAACATGGACTTTTGTTGCCTGTGTTCACATTTCCAGTATATTAATATGAACTGATGCAAGACTAGCTATGCTGTACATAATTAATATTTCATGTGTTTTAGCCTTATATATATTTCTATGAGTGTTGTGGCAGTTGTCTCCCCATACTTCTTCCCTCTATGATCCTTTCCCCATAATTCTTCCCTCTATGATCCTCTCCCCATAATTCTTCCCTCTATGATCCTCTCCCCATAATTCTTCCCTCTATAACCGACTTTTTCAGTTAACATCACTCGGTATTTATGTAGCCTCACAGCTGTTGCATCCACCTGTGCCGTCCTCAGACCTGTCCTCCAGGCCAGCAGGGGAGCTGTACAGACTCTGCCTACTTCATTCTGGTGGACACCTACCTGAAGTACTTCCTGCCTACGGAGGGAGTAGTCCCCCCCTCTCCCTTCTCTGACTCCAGAGGTTCTGTCACCGCTCCCTCTCCGAGGTATACCGTCCACCACGTCAGCACTTGGCTGCGACATATCCCCCCGTGTTGAGGTTGTGTTTATGAAGCAAGAAAAAACACACTCTTTGTGATGGCATTTACAACTACACAACACCAAGTGTGGCTTTGAGACACATTTAAAAATACAAAATATTCAAATATTCAAAATATATATAATAAAAGTGTGCATGTGAGAGATTGCCTGTTCTGGAGTGCTTTTAAGTGACTCGATGGTCCACTTTATAGAAGTAGCATATTTAAAAAAACAAAATTCCAGTTTCTCATATAACGTACAAACCTCTATCCCTAAGGCTGATGTGTTGGTATCAGTAAGAAATCCCATTGGTGCAGGTTGACTCACAGTGCTGTGCTCCCCTCAGGCCCCAGAGTGTGTCGTTTGCGGGCTACGGTGTGCACAGCCCCAGCCTGCTGAAACACCACATCTTCCACCAGCCCTCGGCAACCGCAGACCCTGCTGCCCAGGAGATATGGAGATCAGAGACACTCTTACAGGTCAGAGGTCACCACCTCACTACACGGCTGCGTGTAGTGAGGTGGTTTAAAAATAGGACCCTTCTTGAAGGTCATTCTGGAACACGGAAATTCTAAATTAAGTTAGCTGTTATTGTGGTTGTGTCAATTTTAGTTTTGTGTTTCTTTCTTATATAAAGAGAATAAGACAAACTTAAAATGTGTGTGGCATATCAAAGTAAAGGGCGTTGTTGTTCTTGTTCTCTGGCCTCTAGATGTGTGTGGAGGTGTGGCTCCACCACTACTCTCTGGAGATGTACCAGAAGCTCCAGTCCCCTCAGGTGAAGGTAGGCTGCTTGTTATTTCTCATGCGCACACCCCCCCCCCCCCGCTTTCTCCTGTACTTCACAGCTGGCTAGGGGCTGGCTGGGTATCGCTGCACAAGGTTTCACACACACACACATACACACACACACACACCGGCAGGTTACTGACGTCCCTCCAGCTCACACTGGAGTAGATGAATAACCCGAGTACCTGGTCACTTCTCTAAGGGGATATGATCTCTTTTAAAGGGGAACCATCAAGTGTGGCTGTTTTGTAATCTAAAAGTAAAAATAGTAAAAAGTTGGATTATTTGTCCACCCGTTGATGTTGCGGACCGTCATTTTTCACAACGTGCATTTACATTCTTAAATTAGAAAATAGCCAATAGCTTGACTGTTCTCCTTTTAAACATGGCTGGCCCAGTGCAGACCTGGATGTGAAAGTTTGTATTTCTTTGGTAAGAACTCTGCGATTTATGTTGGAGTTTCACCCTTAAATCCTTTTCGCCACGCCTATTCACTTTTACCATCCATCCAAACTATCTACTGAAGGCTGGTTCGGTTTTGACACATTCCGCCGCTAACCAATCACAAACTAGCCTTTAGTTTGTGATTGCCTAATGAAGTCATTCTGGAGTTGGGCTTCAGCCTATGGTAAAAACAAAACCCATGAAAGACATTTCCTCTGTGATTTGAATTCACCACAATGCTTGTCGTGTGACCAAACAACACAAGGCATGTGTTACATATTTGGTAAGAGTGCATTATAATGCAGTTTTTTTGTGGCTCAGTATTCGATATCTGTGTCAGATTGCAGCTTTATATCTCTGTGGTAGTAGTGCTTCTGCTTCCCCTCCTCACCTCCCCGACTGTGAGCATGCTGCAAGGCTGTGATCATGTACGTCTCTATCTCACCGCATCTCTGTCTCCATCCTTGTCTGTCTATATATATATATATATATATATATATATATATATATATATATATATATATATATATATATATATATATATATATATATATATATATAGTGTCTGTCTCCATCTCCTATCTCCCCCCCTCACATGACCAGTGTAAAGCCACCCTCAGTGTAGCACTGTTCTGACGGTCCATATGTGCAGCCATGGCCAGACTAGATGTGGATCCACCTAAACCGTGCAGAAAACAATATTATACAATGATAAGACCCCCCCCCCCCCCCCCATCAGCGCAAGAAAAAAAAAGACACTAGCCTCCCATCTGTGTGAGATCAAACATTGTTAATGTGACTTGATGAATACATAGATACTGTACATCTTCTAAATGCAAGTCACATCTTGACAGTGAAAGAATGTCTGTCCTTCTAATGCCCAAGTTAGCCGTGTGTTCTCAAGAAGAACAAATGAGCCATGAAAATCCCCCCAAAAATACCGTCTTAAGATATTTCAGTAAGCCACTCGCAAATTAGAGTATGTATATATGTGTGTGTGTATATATATCTATATATATATATGCGTATATCTTCTCCTCTGCTTCCACACACACACATGTCCTTCAAGACAGAAAAGTAATACAGAGATCCTAAACACGCCTAGAAGAAGAAGGAAAAGTTGCAACAAGGATTATTAATGCTTCAGATACGGCGTGACCCTGCTCTTGTTGTTTGTACTTCTCCCTTCCACCCTTGCATTGGTGAGCTATCCATACAGTGCCATCACTGTGGCGGTCTTTATGCTGGCATGTCCTACTGCATGTGCATTTGCATGTTCTCACACAAAAAATGTGTGTTTTTTGTGTACCATGTAACAATGTAACTTGTGATGTTTGTAACTTTGTTGTGTTTTCCCTGATTGTGGTTGGATGTGTGAGAATCTCCTCTACTTACTACACACTTCTGTGACCTATAACTATTAAATGACCTGCTATTCGCCATTCATCTCTTACAGAATAATTCTTAGTTATCTAATGTGATTAAAATCAGATTGATCAAATATAATTGGAGCCAGGAGGTTTGCAAGCCCTTTGTGTAATTGGTGCTGCAGTCTGGGCATCTTGCTAGAACACACTGAGTTCAGGTAGGTTGCTAGTTAACCTTTTGTTCATTATACAGTTCAGGTAGGTTGCTAGGCAACCCTGATTGACCATGTAGTGCTGTTCCGGTCAGTTGCTAGGTGACCATGTAGTGTAGGTCGCTAGGCAACGTAGGATGAGGAAGGAGGAGTGATTCTCATCACAGATGACCATCTAACCCTCAGCCTAGTCATACAGTGTGTTCCCTAGGTCAGTGTTTCTGTTTACACATTCTCTCCTTTTGCTCCTCATTTCCTCCTTTCAATTCTTTCAAACGACCTCTACAACCTTTCTTTTCTACTTTTTATTTGTCACTATCTTTCTTTTCCACTGTTCTCACGTTTATCTTCCACTTGTATCCCTTGTTCCTCTTCCTCGTCGTCCTCCTCCTCCACCCTGTGTTGTTCTCCTCTTCCTGGTCCCTGGTGGTTTCTTGGGGATACAGCTGGCGTTGCTGCAGTATCGGCTCTGTATGTCCAGCATGCCGTGTCAACCTCACCCCCCACCAGGCTCTGGGACCCTGCACACCTACCAAGTACTGTTAACTTTTCATTCAGCCCCGCCCGCCCCCACCCCTCTGGCCTGTCGCCCGGGCAGAGGTCAAACCCAGGTTGCGCAACGCAAGATGCTTTTACACGCCTTAATCACCTAACGGCCATCTTGGTTCCAAACACGGGCAAGGTGATGGAACTGAATGGGAATTCCCCATTCAGTCACCGAAATACTGCCGATTGGTGGAAGCATGCTGGCGGTTGGTCTAAGAGCACCTTTAGGGTTCGTGTCAAGGCTACTTCTCTTAGTTAATATAAAATAAATAATTACAGAGGTGATGGGTCTTATTCCATCCAGTCATTAGAGGCACATTGGGCCAATTAATGCATACAAAAATATCCAAAATTGTATTGTTCAAAGTATGCCTGATTAATTCCACCTCTAATGCTATAGATACATAGGTCCAATAATTGGTCCAAATCCCAACCTATCACAGAGAAGTATCCTTGATGAAGTGATGCTACCTGGGTAGGACTTTGTCTCTGAGCAGAACTGGACTGGTTTGTGCGTGGTTGTTGCTGTGTTCATACAGTCCTTTTAAAGCATGTCGCTCAATGCCTTTTAAAGCATGTCGCTTAACAGCTTTTAATTTCCTTGTTTTTAAGCAGTTTGTTTTGTGCTTTTGAGGGGAAGAACACAGAACATTTTCCATTCAAAAGCATATGGTACTACTACACTCTTCCTTGCAATATGTGGCTGGTCAACTAATGTACACCTTGTAAGTCGCTTTGGATAAAAGCGTCTGCCAAATGCCCTAAATGTAATGTAAATGGTTGTGCAGAGAAACTGGGCATGGTGTAGTTAAGCTGGTTTAGTTGTATTGCAGAAGCGGGAAGATCTCTTGGTGCTGTGCTCTTGGTGCTGTGCTGCATTCCGCTGTCTAGCTTTCGCCAGCAGATTGGAGGAGAACTGAGGTCCACACACATTGATGTACCACCAAGTAAAATGCATCTAAAATAGGGCCCAACCGATATTTACCACAGAATAAAATGCATCTAAAATAGGGCCCAACCAATATTTGGTTGGGCCCATTATGCTGGATGACGGATCGCCATAAAAGTAAAAAACAATTTGCACAGAAAAACTATTTAATGGGGGCGCTTGGTCTGCTTGTTCATTATAGTTGTATTATGTAAATGTAGGCAGTAGTTTCAGTGGGCCAGAGGCCTGGAACTGCATTGGTACACGACAGAGTGCCAGTGTTTGTTTTAATAATAATACAATTATACATTTTTTATTTTAGTTAATTGTTTATTTCAATTGATTGTTTAATGTGTTCACACTGAGTTTATTATTGGAACATTTTTATTTTGTTCATGCAGTGATTACATTTTATTCATACACATTAATTATTATATCATTAATTATCTTCAATCGCTTGATTGAAGATAATTCATTTGAAGTTTCATTCAAACTTGGTGTTCCCTTTCTGCTTAAAGCTAAATGAATATAGGCTATATGATACACATACATGCGTATATCGGCAGATAACCGGAATGTTTTGCATCCTGCAATCTGTATGTGGCAAAGAAATTATATCGGTTGAGCCCTAATCCAGAACAATGCATATCAATGTCATTCTGAAATTGTACAGTTCCATTATTTATGATGGCATTCGATTTCATGTTCTAAAAAACATTTACAAGAAACAATAAGCCAGTACTGTATTTATAGCACAAAATCTAATCTTTTGACTGAAATTATTATATATAATATAGTTTTTAAATACAATTATAATGTAAACAAAATATATAATTATGCTAATATAATTAAATAATAATGTTACATTTATTTCATCCACATAAAATAACACTTACCAAGACTTCTGTCTGTGGGACCTCTGTGCTCCTAATGCAGTGTGTATGATGGTTATCTGGTGGTTGGTTGGCTTTATTAGTTATGTCACTGGGCAGCATTGCGATTGGCTGCATCACAATGAGCTTGCTGCAGATTGGCTGTGTTGCGTGGAGTCCTGTGTAACCCCTATTCCTTTCAGGAGCCCTTCAGTCCGACAGAAGAGCATGTGATGGTGGTGAGGCTACTGGTGAAGCACCTCCACGCCTTCTCCAGCAGCCTGAGACCAGAGCAGCTGACCGCCTCGCCTTCCGCACACTCTCACACCAGCCCCCTGGAGGAGTTCAAGAGGTCTGTATGGGCTCTGCATCTCTCGATCAATGGACGTCTCTCTCTCTCTTCCCCCGGCCACTGTCTCTTTCTCACCATTGTTCTAATCCGACTCTGTAACTCAGTATGGTTCTCTCTCCGTCTCCAGAGTGGTGGTGCAGCGGTTCGTCCAGCAGAAGCTCTACCTGTTCCTCCAACACTGCTTTGGACACTGGCCTCTGGATGCCTCCTTCAGAGCCGTAAGCACACCCTTAAGGAAAATATGAACTACACATAAAACATACAAGCTTCTTTACCATATAGATAATAATTAATAAATTAAGCTGTTGTCTCTTTGCACCTCAAAGAGGGCTCTTATACTGTCAATCAACTCAGACTCCTAAAATGTGTATTGAGAAGTAACTCGCCAACTCCAACGTCCTGATCGACAATGTCTTTTGGATCAACTCGGACTCTAAATATGTATATTAACAAGTAAATTGGCCCCTAGCCTTGACCATGAGAACCACTTATAACTGTACCTTTTGCTGCTTTACATCACACAATAGTTGCAGACCACGAGAAGAGCTTTAGAATTGTTAAGCTTAAACCCTTTGATGCCTCTGTAAGAATGTGACATCTCCCTATAAAAGACGTGAACATTCATTGCTTGGTAAATTGCTGCTAGTGTCTTCCCATGATCATGCATCTATTAAATAAAATACTTGATTTACACTTCTTAACAGCACACACCCCTTCCTCCATTTAGTTTACACTCAGTCACCACTAAACTTACTATTACTCCTAAAATGGCCTAAAGGCCTAAACTGGTGAACTGATGGATAGTTTCCATTCACCATATTTTAATTATTATTTAACATTGCTGTCGGTGGAAAGTTGATTTATTCTATATGTTTACAAATTCGGCCTATGTTCATGTAGGTTTGCTCTGTACTAATTATAAGACTTAAGGACAAAGTAGTCAGTCTGTGCATTACATCTCAGCAGGGACAGAGATCAGGGTGTTTTAATGGACGTGGTTCCATATGTTCTGTCCGCGTGTACAGGTGCTGGAGACCTGGCTGAGCTACATCCAGCCCTGGCGATACACGGGGGAGAAGGCCAACCCACAGCCTGACCTGAGCCGCACCGTCCCAGACCGGTGGTGAGGGGAACCACCACCCGATTGTTATTGAACTAGAAATAACAGCCTGTCAACCATGTGCCACATGAATGTAACCATTGGGGGGGGGGGGGGGGGGAAGGGTAGTGTCGAGGCCAGGGTGTTTGATTTCCAACCAAAGGTGTTTTGGGTTCCAATTCCCAATGTTAATGCCCGACATCCTTGAGCAAGGTGCCATAACCACAAGCTGCTCCTGCTGGACCAGAGCTGCGTGTTTCTGTAACTGTGTCCTTGTCCGTGTGTCAGGGGTTCCTTTGTGGAGGAGAACCTGCTGATGTACACCAAGCTGTTCCAGGTATTCCTGAACCGGGCCATACGCACCGACCTGGTCAACGCCAAGAACGCCCTGATGGTGTTCAGGGTGGCCAAGGTCTTCTCTCAGATGAACCTGCCCGACATGATACAGAATGGTGAGACCCGAGGGACCACAATCCTGTTTACTTGCAGTGCAATGTTGCTGTAAAATATGACTAGATACCAAACTTTCCCTATTTTATTTGCTGAGATGCCTCTGGATGACTTTGAAAACAGTCCGTCCAATCAATCATCGTCTTGGATACAAAGCAGAATAACCGCAAAGATGATAAGTTGTTGAGGTCCATGAATCGATGTAGTCTAGAAATTCCTTTTGATCACCAGTCAATGGTGGTATTTGTAGCACAGGTAGATCATTAAACATTTTCACTGGACCACGAAAGTATTTAACTTAAATTAAATGTCATTCCGAGTGGCTTTAAAAAACGGAATGTGTCGTTTTCCTTGTTTAATCCTAACTCTGAAATGAATCTGCGACTTCTTTTAAACTCAATTCTTGTTCTTGTCTTTCCCTTGTGAAGCACTTTGTATTGCCGTTTGCTTGAATGTATATCTGTGATTGGACTGTTTACGTATTACGAACGTGCTCCTGTGCTACTTCCTTGTTGTGTGACTTGCGCAAATGGCATGTCAAAGTTGAATTGGGTCCCACCAGGGGAGCAGCTGTTCCTGGAGCCAGAGCACGTCCTCCACCACCGCCAGCCCCGCGGGTTCATGACCCCCAGCCAGGGGGGCAGCTTTCTTTCGTCGCGGCAGCGGGCGGTGCCAGACAGCGTGTTCCGGGTGAAGAGCCACGTGTACGCCCTGGAGGGCCAGGACTGCCAGTACAAGCAGATGTTCGGCACGGACTTCAGAGGAACGGTGAGTGGGCACCGGGGTTCACCTCGTGTCTAACCCTCTTGGTTGTGTTTGGAACCGTGACCTGTAGTTTGATATTGTCGGTCTTTAGTTACTACTTTCAAAATATTATTACCAAAAATAAAAAATAGAACACTTTATTCTCTGTGAATGTGTCCAGATCTTGCGGTTTATCCAGATGATAGCCCAGGCCCGTCAGACTGCCAAGAGGATATCCGACCACTCCATGGAAGTGGCGGCTAACACGTCCTTCATGTCCTGGTTCAGGCTGGGCTCCCCAGACCTCAACAACACTTTCGCTGGGCCTGAGGCCGACGAGACCGGGGAGACGGTGAAGAAAACCCATGAGTTCCTGGACAGGGCACTGGAGAACCTGTGTCAGATCTTCAAGGTCTCTTTGGTTATGTTCTCCATCTAGGCGTGCTTGTTCCCGTGTCTTTGCTTACTGATACATTTACCTTTGACTGTGTACACTTTGGTATCATCAAATCACATGGTAGCCTACCATTTTGTGGTCATTATCTGTGCTAATGGTAGCCTCGTAACGTGTGGACATGCTTTTATGGAGTTAACGGTACCCACGTAGCTAGTCTAGCCCTGGCTTTATGTAAACGTTTGTTTAGTTAGCGGTAGCTATGTGGCTGGCATTGTGTTGACCCGTGTGTGTTGCTATCCTCCAGCTGAATCCCGGGCAGCTGAGTCAGATCATAGCCAACTTGGGTCTGTCCCAGGATGACGTCAACTATAACCAGCTCCCAGACTGCGTCCAGGGGGACGGCGGCCTCCTCCTCACAGACCTGGGACGCATGCAGGTCAGTTGGTGGTAAAGGAATGGGGAGTGAAGGAAATCATAATTAATATAGAGTGTCTGGTGTAGTTGGTGACAATATCTTCAGATGGCATCAATCTCCATCCAGCAGCCCTATAATGAAAGACATCAATCATGTATTTCATTATACTCATAATGTTCTCATTTATTTTCTCTGCGAGGCCATTATAACTGCAATTTTGGGTCGCCAGCAAGTCAACATATTAGTCACTACAGGAGTTTGGTCCCAGGCCTATTTAGGTTTGAAAGAAAGGTAGGGGTCAGGGAATCTTGCTCAAGGAAACTTGCAGGTAGACAAACCCAGAACCTCCAACTGTTAGGCAGACACCCTTCACCACTAGAATATCCTTCCCCCTGAAGAAAGATACTGTCAGAACCAAAACCAAGTCCCTCCCCCATCATGTTGTTACTATTACCTGTGTGTGTTGTTCAAGCTCTACTGGTCTCTGTGCAGATCATCAATGGTCTGCGGCGCTTTGAGATCCAGTACCAAGGAGACCCGGAGCTGCAGCCAATCAGGAGCTACGAGAATGCCACGCTAGTCCGCATGTTCTACAGGGTGTCCACGCTCCTCAACCACAGGGTGGGCCGCTCAGGGCTACTATCACATTGTGTTGTCAGCCCAGCTTGAATGATCACTTGAGTTAAACTGCAAATCATTAACCTCGCTACAGGCGGTTCACCTTCCAGATTCATTCATTGTGTTGCACCTTCTTGCAGTTTGGAGGCCATATGAACACGTTGTGTTCGAGGCCGGACTTCCTGGGCCGTCTGGGTCGCCACTACCTGTCGAGCCCGGCCGCCAACACGCGGCTCACCAAGAGCCCCGCGACACGCAGGACGATGGAGCGCAGCCGGCACCCGGGCCTCAGCCTGCGGCCCCTGGCCAGCTACCGCACCCTGCTGCTGCTCATTTTGCTCTACCTGGTGGGAGCCCTGGTGTCCCTGGGGCCCCTCTCCAGCACCCTGCTCATTTTGGCCGGGGTCTTCCTCTACGGCCTTCTCACCCTGCTGGGAGACAAACTCAAGTCGCACTAGAACTCAGGGGACCAATATTTTTTATATATACATTTTCTTGGGACTACTTCAGCTGATGGTCCAGAACTTGACAAAGGTGTGGATTGTCTATTTTAAGTGGATAATACTGTGAGGAATGTTTTGGCAAAGTATCCTCAATAAAGGAATCTTTTTTCAGCATGTTTCAAATGTGTTTGCTTTGGATCTTATAGCAATAATCTTGTGAGGATTAGAATAAAAGTATAAAGCGGTCAAGTAAACCAAATTTATTTGATGTAGGCCCCGCCAAGTCTTTTAATTTCGACCCAGAATGAGTCTTCCTTCTACATAAGCCTTCCTGTTTGAGACAGTTGCAATATTTAAATCGAGTACTGACATGTTCAAACCAACCCATTGATCCACACTTTGTTCATTTAACTCAGCAATAATAGACACCAACCAAGCAGGATTCTTTCAGATAATTTATTTTGTACAGTAAAACTGAGGTTAAGAGAGGCTGCAAATATTTTCCACCGTTGCCTCCTCTTTGCCGAGTGAACAAGAAAACAATGGACGCACTCAAAACGTTGACACAGATTAATATCCCTCGGTGTGTGTGGTTGTATATCTTATAAAGACGGACCAACGGGTTTCAACTCCTATGATGGCGTGATTTGAGAGGATGTTGATCGCACAAAGCCGCCATCACGAGGGCGCGTTCAGGAACAGCGTGACTCTCCAAGAAACCTCTGCAATGTCCAAGAAGAAGCGGCCACCCACCGCTCCACACGCCAGACAAACTTAGTGGTTGTGCGACTAGGTTTGTGTCTGTGGGAACATTGCAGCGAGAAGTGTTGCGGAGTTGCTGAACGCGGCCCTCTGGCACCCTGTCCGGGCCGGAGGGGGGTGCTTTGAGTTCCTTTACTTGGGGGGCCGGTAAGCGATCTTCCTGCTCTTCAGCACAGACCACCGATGCCTCTTCAGGTAGTACAGCAGGGGGATGAGGATCACGGAGCCCATCAACAGCTAAGAGGGAGGCGGGTAGATGGGCGTACAGACGCAGAGAGGGATGAACAGGGAGAGAGACAGGGGCGTGAGGGTTAAAATTAGATAAACAACAGGTTTTGTGCATTGCTGTGTTCCAACACGACAGGCGGTATGTACCTTGAGACCCATGCGTTTGCGTTGGTCATGCTCTGGCTCTGCGGCCCACTTCAGGAAGGTGCACACGTCCTTGGCAACCTGGCTCATTGTGGCGGGAGTTCCTATGGCAACACACACAACAAGCATAAGCACGGGAGTGACTATAAATTGCGCATACACACTGCTGCCCAACACACTCACCGTCATCGAACTCTAGCACCTCGTTGTAGATGGGTGGGGCCATGCCGATGGCCTGGCCAGGGAAGTAAGGATTGTAGTAGAGATCGTCCTTCATTTCAACACCACCGGGGGCATCACAGTAGCCCGTCAGCAGACTGAACACATAGTCCTCTCCTCCATGCCTAGAGAGAGAAAGACAGTCGTGGAAGATGGGTTGATGAGAAAGATGGAGGATGCAGAAAAATAAATGTAAAAGTTATTATTATAAAAATATTATTAGGTCTTCTGTGCTACACTGTTTCTTGAATGGCAGCTCAGCTTGGCTCTTGCGAGTGTGAGAGTGTTACCGGGCACTGATGATGTAGCTGAGGTCAGGGGGCAGGGCTCCGTTGTTGGCAGCGCGGGCGGCCTCTGGGTTGGCGTAGGGCTTAGGGAAGTAGTCAGACAGCTTTCCTGGACGGGTGAACATCTCCCCGGTGTCATCTGGACCGTCCTTCACCTCCACCTGGAGAGAGAAAGAAAGAGCGAACGGGAGAGAAAGATTAACTCACTCCTGGCTATAACCTCATTTTTGTTTTGTTGTACTTTGCAGAAAAATGTTTGTACCTTTACATTGTAGCCATTTTTTTTTATAGTTAGCATAGATTAGTATGGTTGTGGAAATTCATACTTCGGGAGAGAATGTGGAGTAAGCATTCCATTGTACTTTTAATCTTTACTGCTTTGTAAATGCTTATTCCCACTATTTTGAATTTGAGGAGAGAGGCATGGAGACAGAGATAATGAGAAGATAGAAAGAGTGGGACGGATAGAGAGGGGACAGACATTAAGACGTTGTCTTGGTAAAGGGGCACACACACCTCTTCCGCGATGACCTTGACCTCGGCTTCCGTGTGGGAAACATCCACCAGGTTCCTAAAGGCCAAGTATTCCATACTGTGGCAGGCCGAGCACACCTGCTTGTACACCTGGTAGCCTCGTCGCACACTGGAGAGAGAGAGGTCAGAGATGAGGTCACTGAAACCTCAGCTAGAGCACCATCTCTGGTCAAACTTGTCATTGCAACCACATTTACAATTCCAAGGTAGACTGCCCAACGGGGTTCGAACCCAGAACCTTCCGGCTGGGAGTCAAACACCCTGACCACTACTACAATATCCTGCCCCATTTTTTGGTGAAAGTGATATCACATTATTGGCAGCAGCCAAATCAGAGCAGCTCTGGTCGTACCTGGCGTGGTCCAGGGAGGAGAGCATACCCCCGTGGCTCCAGGGGTAGCTAGGAGGGTGGAGCTCCAAATCCGACGCCTTAACCGATTGGTGCAGCAACATGGCTAGCCCTGCCCCTCCCGCTGTGATCACGCCCAGCGTCGTCAGGGCAACCTTCTTGCTCTTCGGTAGGCTGGCGAAAGACATGTTGGCCTATAAGAGGAAAGGAGATGCTGGTTAACACTACGTTTTGTAGATACACACATCACAAGGGTCACTGTGTGCTGTATGGGGGGAAATGCTTTTAGGGCATCTAAATTGCCTTCCTGCAGTCATCTCCCAGTAAAACACTCCAACAATACTACTACTACTTCCTGCTTATTCAACTGTCATTTATTGGCCAAACCAAATAAAAAAGCAGCAGTGAGGCAATTCAGTCATGATGCGTGTGGTTCTACCGTACTCCAGCTGCCTGCATGTCTGAATTTCCACAACAATACTATACTAAACTATGCAAAACAACAATACTATGAACCACCCTATATACTACCTACAATATGCTATACTAACTGCATGGAAGCTCCGGTCTGTCTCTTTGCAGGCCATATGAATGACATCTAAGAAAGCAATTGTAAAAGTAGTAAATAGTCATCAGCAGCCAGTGTGTCCATGTGCAAGGGAATCATAGAGTTGTGGCTAATTGTGACTACAGTGCACACCAATAGACGTTTCGAAATCCTAGTGTAAGTGGAGCCTATAAGCCATATAAAACATATGAGACATCATAGCCTCCTCCGCACACACACACAAACAGTAACACTGTAGTTAAATAGCCACACACACACACACACACACACACACACACACACACACACACACACACACACACACACACACACACACACACACACACACACACACACACACACACACACACACACACACACACACACACACACACACACACACACACACACACACACACACACACACACACGTAGTACAGTGGGCCAAAGTTCTGCTCTAGGGCAGCAATAGGGCAAGTCTGTTGACCTCACCAACATTTAACTGTTATAGCATACAGATAACACATTGAGAGGGGCTCGATTTAACAACAATCAACATAATCACACCACCAAACTCAACATTAACACTCACTAAATGGCATACTCACGTCCCTGCCATCTGTAGACACACAGGTCACCATACACATGTACACGTGTGTTATATTAGACGTTTCGTGTGTAGTTACGTTTATACTGTAATATTCTGCAGCATGCAACTGCCTACTGTATTGTGTGGTACCCTAGACCTTGAGATGCTAACAGGCTAGCGGGTGTAGCTGCTGCTGCTGCTGCTGCAATGTCCGACTGATTCATAACAGCATGTTTGAACCGACACCTAATCCCTGGTGGTAAAATCGTTTTAACGACAGCAACGGAACGACGTTCATCGATGGACCGATGCACACACACACACACATGTCAACACGCCGGAGGGACGCTACCGGTGATGTGTCAGATCCATAGTTCACCGGTGCTAGCACACCGCTAACCGAGCTAGCCACCTTACGAAAGACAAGTTGACCGCGTCATTGAGGAAGAGAAAACTACACGACAAGTCTGTCACTTGAATAATCCTTTCACGGAGACAGGCGTAATGTACCTGGAGGGTTTCGACAGCACGCCCAGTGGGAATATATAAAGAAAATAAGCAAGAAGCGGGATATATCAGACAACACGAGTGACCTTGTGTAACCCATTCAGAACAACACGAACTAGGGAGGCTAGCTAGTTTATCAGGGACACCAACCGACATATCAGCGTTTAGATCTGGCTAGTTATGGTCGTATGAACTCTCTTAGAAACGAGGCGCAAAGTATTGTTTTCAGCCTACCTTAGGGGTCGGGATGGCTTTGGGGGTGCTCAGGAGAGCTCGCCTCCCGCTCCCCGCTAGCACGACTGCTCTGAGCGCCGCCATGATCTCTCTCTGGCTGTGAGAGCTGAGGTAGGACTGGTTGAAAATAGGTGATATCGTGTTGTACACACCGCCCCTAGAGTCTCCCCAGTGTACTGCACACTAGTGATGTGTCGGTCGCGAACGAGCCGTCTCAAAGAGCCGGCTCTTTTTAGTGAACGACGGGAGCCGTTATTGATTTGTTACGGGTGCTCCGCGTACATGCAGTGACTGAATGTCACGCGCATGCTGTGCATCACGTGAGGATAGATAAGGAGGAGGGGCGGCGCGTGCTCAGTGCTGGTTGCTAACAGAGGGAGAGGAGAACACACGGGGAAGTGTCAGTTTGCGTCGCGCTAATAAGATGAGTGACAGTAGGAAAAGAAGCAGCATTTGGCTGCATTTTAACAATTGTGCAAACACAAAGGCAGAATGCAGAATTTGCAACATGAAGCTCTCATATAGAGCAGGGTCCACAAACAACCTCCACAGGCACTTTTTTTTATACTGAAATAGAGCCCTGCTGTTTTGTTAGGGCTTTTTGTTTAAATACAAATGTCAAATATACAAAAATACAGTAGCTGTCCTTTTTTAAATGTCTATGCTTAAGTTGTTCTAGGTGTTGCTATCTGCTTTGTGTAGCGTGGTTCTACAAGCAAGTCAGTGCATTCATTGGGTGGTATCAGTTACAAGGGTCTGTAAATGCAATGAAAACAATTGGCCACAGCAAATCATTTATATTTAAATTTAAATTTTTACTTTTGAATACTTCAGTACAAAGGATGTATTGAATAATTTAAGTGATATATGTGTACACATATAAATAATTAGTCAAAATAGGGCAACATTTGATTGAATTATAAAAGGTATATGTGGTAAAATAGAAGAGCCGTTTGAGAGCCGAAAGAGCCGGCTCTTCTTGATGAGCCGAGCCAAATGAGCCGGCTCACTCAAAAGAGCCGGAATTCCCATCACTACTGCACACGTGTGTACTGCACAGTGAAACGTTATTAACTGTGATGTCTTCAATAAGGCTGTTTATTTACTGTCTATACCCTGTTTGGTATAACTGATGTGATGTCTTCCGTGTAGTGAAGGGCCGCATCCGGTCCGCAGACGCTTATTTTGTGGCCCCCGACATGCCTGGTTATGAATTATCAAAAAAAAAAAAAGAATAAAAAAAAAGAATAATAAAAAAAAAAATCCTGACCTGCTTTGGATCTACTTATGTGTGTGAAAGCTCCTTCTCTGCCATGGGAATAATAAAATCAAAGCAGCGTTCCCGTCTAATTGACAGAGATTTGGCAGACTATCTCAGAGCAGCTACAACTGAGCAACAACCAGATCTGAAAGTACTGATCTGAAAAGAATGCAGACTCAGAGCTCTCACTAGGAATAAGTAACAACTGTTTGTTATATTGTTATTGTTATTAATATTTGTGAAATGCAGACTCAGAGCTCTCAATAGGAATAAGTAAAATGTTGTTTGTTATTGTTATTAATATTTGTGAAATGCAGACTCAGAGCTCTCAATAGGAATAAGTAAAAAGTTGTTTGTTATATTGTTATTGTTATTAATATTTGTGAAATGCAAACTCAGAGCTCTCAATAGGAATAAGTAAAATGTTGTTTGTTATATTGTTATTGTTATTAATATTTGTGAAATGCAGACTCAGAGCTCTCAATAGGAATAAGTAAAAAGTTGTTTGTTATATTGTTATTGTTATTAATATTTGTGAAATGCAAACTCAGAGCTCTCAATAGGAATAAGTAAACAATTGTTTGTTATATTGTTATTGTTATTAATATTTGTGAAATGCAGACTCAGAGCTCTCAATAGGAATAAGTAAAAAGTAGTTTGTTATATTGTTATTGTTATTAATATTTGTGAAATGCAAACTCAGAGCTCTCAATAGGAATAAGTAAAAAGTTGTTTGTTATATTATTGTTATTGTTATTAATATTTGTGAAATGCAGACTCAGAGCTCTCACTAGGAATAAGTAGCAATTGCAAACTTTATCAATGTCATCAATGCAAAGCTATTCACTCCAGTGTTAATACAACATCAGCTTGACCAACACTTGACACTACATTTGTTACTCAAATTGAGAATATTTGTTAAATATTCCATGATGCTTTGGAATGCATTAAAAATGACAAGCAAGACAGCATATTAAACAGCAGTAGTAAATACAGCGAATAAAATGGTACAAATATATGTTAATAATATTTTGTGGCCCTTTGCACCTGTTGTGGTTTAAATGTGGCCCTCTTGGCCTCTGAAGTTGAGTACCCCTGCTCTAACAGGTGCTTTGCTCAAAGATACAAACATATTAGTACAGTTGTTGTAGTACACTAATGCAATGACACATTAAATGTCACACACACACACACACACACACACACACACACACACACACACACACACACACACACACACACACACACACACACACACACACACACACACACACACACACACACACACACACACACACAAAATAAATACCTATAAACTATGCATCTATAATGATATTATAAGTATAAGTATAAGTATAAGTATAAGTATAAGTATAAATATATTCTATTGTAAGTCTAACTATTGTAAGTCACTTTGGACAAGCGTATAAATATAAAATTGGCCCCAGAAGCACTGATTTAATTCTCATTGATCAGTAGTATTTAAATAGACATTTGATCACAACAAACTGTTAAAATAAAAAGCTTATATAAGCATACAACTTATATTATACATACAATAGAAAATAATTAAATGGTAAGCTTTAACTTCTGAAAATAATATTTGCTATTAACATTACAAAAAAATTACATATGCTGCAAAAATGTACAGCAGAAACATGCAAATACATGCACTTCTCGTAGTTTCCACTAGATGACAGTCTAATCACAAATGAATAGCTGGCAATCAATACCTAATGCACTATTGCTCAAATAATATTTGCTATTAACATTACAAAAAAATTACATATGCTGCAAAAATGTACAGCAGAAACATGCAAATACATGCACTTCTCGTAGTTTCCACTAGATAGCAGTCTAATCGCAAATTAATAACTGACAATCAATGCCTAATACACTATTGCTTTTATACAGCGATACCTAAATACCTAATGCATATTATTGTTATCTTAATATTTGTATATTTTATTATTGTTATTGTTATTATTTACCATTGAACCTGACGAACATCCTTAATTTAACTGAAATGATATTTGTGGAAATATGTTCATCTTTGCAGTGCAAAATTTGCTACAATCTATAAATTACGGTCGTTAATGAAATTTTCGGTTAATAGATCACCTGAAAGTGGGGTGATACATGTATTAAAAGTCCCAGTGCCGTCATATCATTGGTGGAATACCTTCTTAATCCTCTTTGTTCAATCAAATGACTTGGTCGGAACAAACTCTTTTACAGGGCCCCTGTTATACCACCAGATGTGAGTGTGATTACCATTTTACAAGCTTTACAAGCCATTTTTCAAAAAGGGTTTCATCACACAGTCGGAGTCCATCCAGGTGTACAGTACGGTAACTAGCTCAGTCTACCAGCCTACCCAGTGGACTTATACCAACTTGTAGGCTTATCTATCGATTATTCATATGAGTTCCACTGTGTGGGAGTGTCCACTATGTCAGTGTGGGAGTGTCCACTACTGAAATGTTAGGGTCCCTTTAACTAATTGGAATCACACATGCCACCAACGCCACTGTCAGCTGACTCTTATCTGAATCAGAATCAGAACAGATCAGAATGCCTTTATTGTCATTGAACAGGTACTCAGTTGAAATCCTCACGGCCACTCTTTCCAAACAGCAATTGAAAAATAATAGTTATTTAAAAAACTAAACTAAACTAAATAAACATGTAACAAATATATAAAGCCAAATAAAATTGTATATATATATATATATATATATATATATATATATATATATATAATAGGGTATATATATATATATACCCTATTTACAGTAATGCAAATAAAAAATGTATATACAATACATACAATTTAGAAATGTATATACATACAAAGGTGCACTGTGATGTCAACATGTAACTAGGTATTGTAGTATTACAATTCCCATTCCCTCCCGCAGTATACATCTCCAAAACAATACCATAAAAATAATATATACAATCAAAATTAAGAAAAAAAGCAGCAAAGTGACTGTTCAATTATATGTATATGTTTAGTTTTTTTTACAAAAATCTTTAAAACCATTTAAAGTACCAGTACTGCAGCAGCAGTATGAATACAGACAGTGCAGTACAGTGCAGTAACTGTGATGAGTCCAGAGAGTCCAGCAGAGTATGTAAGTGTAATGTTAATGACAATGTTATGAAAGTGAAAGTGGCAGCACTCCTTGCAGTTCAGCAGGCACACTGCCTGTGGATAAAAACTATCCTTAAACCTGGTAGTCCTTGTATGGATGCTGCGCAACCGGCGACCAGACGGTAGGGGGGAGAAGACATGGTGCCCAGTAGTGATGGGAATTCCGGCTCTTTTGAGTGAGCCGGCTCATTTGGCTCGGCTCACCAAGAAGAGCCGGCTCTTTCGGCTCTCAAACGGCTCTTCTATTTTACCACATATACCTTTTATAATTCAATCAAATGTTGCCCTATTTTGACTAATTATTTATATGTGTACACATATATCACTTAAATTATTCAATACATCCTTTGTACTGAAGTATTCAAAAGTAAAAATTTAAATTTTTATATAAATGATTTGCTGTGGCCAATTGTTTTCATTGCATTTACAGACCCTTGTAACTGATACCACCCAATGAATGCACTGACTTGCTTGTAGAACCACGCTACACAAAGCAGATAGCAACACCTAGAACAACTTAAGCATAGACATTTAAAAAAGGACAGCTACTGTATTTTTGTATATTTGACATTTGTATTTAAACAAAAAGCCCTAACAAAACAGCAGGGCTCTATTTCAGTATAAAAAAAAGTGCCTGTGGAGGTGGTTTGTGGAGCTGCTCTATATGAGAGCTTCATGTTGCAAATTCTGCATTCTGCCTTTGTGTTTGCACAATTGTTAAAATGCAGCCAAATGCTGCTTCTTTTCCTACTGTCACTCATCTTATTAGCGCGACGCAAACTGACACTTCCCCGTGTGTTCTCCTCTCCCTCTGTTAGCAACCAGCACTGAGCACGCGCCGCCCCTCCTCCTTATCTATCCTCACGTGATGCACAGCATGCGCGTGACATTCAGTCACTGCATGTACGCGGAGCACCCGTAACAAATCAATAACGGCTCGTTCGCGGGTGCGAGCCGGCTCCCGTCGTTCACTAAAAAGAGCCGGCTCTTTGAGCCGGCTCGTTCGCGACCGACACATCACTAGTGCCCAGGGTGGTTGCAGTCCTTTATGATGGACATGGTCTTCTTCCGACATCTTGTCCTACAGATCTCCTCAATGCATGGAAGTGCACACCCGATGATCTTCTCTGCCGTCCTCACGACCCTCTGGATGGCTTTCTTGTCCTGTGCAGTGGTGCCGTACCACACAGTGACGCCACTCGTCAGGACGCTCTCTATGAGAGAGCGTCTGTAATCGATCCCAGGTGTTGCCCATCATAATCAGGCCTGCTGAGGCTAATGAACACCTGGGATCTACCCTTCTTCAGGCTGCCGAAGACCGACGTCGGGCGCTTGGTTATTGAGGTCGCTCTGCCTCGGAGACCGCCACCCAGTCCGCGGCGGGCTTGACCACGCCCCCTTTTCAGCACGCGCTGTCGTCTGCTGCCAGGTCGACGTCCGGGCCCGGAGAGCCCATGGAGATTGGCCGATTGGTGGCTTTAGATCGCACTCTCTCTCCCCGGGCCATTGACGGGCATTCTTTGGGTACTATTACACACGCTACTGACCTTCTCACACTCACTCTTTCGGGAAATCACTCGAGTCCATTCGTTTCTTTGTTTTGCACGCCCCCATGGTGCCTCTAGTGTTGGGAAGACCCTGGCTGGAGAGGCACGACCCTCACATCTCCTGGGTGTTTGGGCGGGTCTTGGTATTTAAGTACAGCTTGTCGGTCTGTCCAATGCTCCCAGAGTTTTCCAAGGCCTGGTGAATGACGTGCTGAGGGACATGCGGTCTTTGTGGTGGTGTACCTGGACGACATCCTGATTTTCTCTAGGTCCATGGAGGAACACCACCAGCACGTCCGCCTGGTGCTACAACGGCTGTTGGAGAACAGGCTCTATGTTAAGGCTGAGAAGTGCGTCTTCCACACCAACTCGGTGATGTATCTCGGCAACGTGGTGGAGGATGGACAGATGCGTGCAGACCCCGCCAAGATCAAGGCGGTGGAGGAATGGCCGCGCCCTACTGACCGCACGCAGCTCAGGCGCTTCCTGGGTTTTGCAGGCTTTGTGCGGCGGCTCATCAAGGGGTTCAGCCAGGTGGCGGTCGATCGCTTCTCCAAGGCTGTTCATTTTGTTTCCCTCCCAAGGCTTCCCTCGGCGGCCGAGACAGCGGACCTCCTGACCCTCCATGTGGTTAACCTACAAGTCAAGTCAAGTCAAGTCAAGTTTATTGTCACTTCACAGTTTACAGTTTAGTATAAAGCAGTGATGTGAAAATCTTGTGTGCAATACCCGATGACAGACAGCAGTTATAAAATAAGATAAAATAGATAAAAATAGAATAAAAATAGAATAAAGAATATAAAATAAAAATTATATGTAATATGTAATATGCAATATGTATATATAAATCAATGTAATAAAATATACATTGTTATATGTTATATGCCCTTGTTCAGCAGCCTGATGGCCTGACTGTGGAAGCTATCTCTAAGCCTATTTGTACGACACTTGATACTGCGATATCGCCTGCCTGACGGTAATAGTGAGTACAGTTCGTGGCTGGGGTGGGCAATGTCTTTTATAATTCGTTTGGCCTTGGCCACGCACCGCTGGTTGTAAATGTCCAGGAGGGAGGGGAGCTCACCTCCAACGATATACTGGGCCGTGTCCGCACCACCCTTTGAAGCGCTCTGCGCTCGAGTGCAGTGCAGTTCCCGTACCAGGCGGTGATACACCCTGTAAGAACACTCTCGATGGTGCCGTTGTAGAATGTTCTCAGGATGCGCGGGCCCATGCTGAATTTCTTCAGACGCCTGAGAAAATACAGGCGTTGTTGGGCCCTTTTCACCACGTGTGTGGTGTGCGTGGACCATGTGAGGTCCTCGGAGATGTGCACGCCGAGGAACTTGAAGCTGCTGACCCTCTCTACTGCAACGCCGTCGATGGAGATAGGGCTCTGCTCTCCCCTCTGCCTCCTGAAGTCCACGATCAGCTCCTTGGTCTTCTTGACGTTGAGGGCGAGGCTGTTCTCCTGGCACCACTGCTCCAGCGATCCGACCTCCTCCCTGTAGGCTGTCTCGTCGTCGCCGGCGATCAGGCCCATCACTGTCGTGTCGTCAGCAAACTTGACGATGACGTTGGAGCTGTGCATAGCCATGCAGTCGTGGGTGTAGAGGGAGTAGAGGAGAGGGCTCAGCACGCATCCCTGGGGGGCTCCCGTGTTGAGGGTCAGTGGCTCTGATGTGGTGCTGCCCATCCTCACCACCTGGCGGCGGTCCGACAGGAGGTCCAGTATCCAGCTGCACATGGATGGCGGTACGCCTAGACCTCTCAGCTTGGTGTCGAGCTTGGCAGGAACTATTGTGTTGAATGCTGAGCTGTAGTCCACAAACAGCATTCGCACATAACAGTTCTTTCCCTCCAGGTGGGAAAGGGCAGTGTGGAGGGCCATGGCAATTGCGTCGTCCGTGGATCTATTTTGACGATATGCAAATTGCCATGGGTCCAGCGTGGTAGGTAACACGGAGCAAATAAAGTCCTTGACCAACCTCTCGAAGCATTTGCTAACGATCGAGGTGAGGGCCACAGGTCTATAGTCATTCAGGCATGTTACCTTGGTTTGTTTAGGGACAGGCACGATGGTGGATATCTTGAAGACCGCGGGGACAACAGCCTGGGACAGGGAGAGGTTGAAGATGTCTGCAAAGACTCCTGCCAACTGGTCTGCGCATGCTCTGAGGATACGGCCCGGGATGTCGTCGGGGCCTGCCGCCTTACGGATGTTCAGCCGCTTAAAGGTGCGGCGCACATCCGCCTCCGAGATGCGCAGCTGGCTGGTCTCCTCAGTCGGTGCTGGCTTCGGCGGGCTGCCGTTTACGTCGAACCGTGCAAAAAATGTATTTAGCTCTCCTGGGAGGAGGTAGAGGAGTTCTCTACACAACTGGTTCTCCCTCTGAAGTTCGTTATCGTCTGCAGCCCCTGCCACATACCCCTCGCATCGTGGTTCTTGAATTTATCTTCCACTCTGTCCTTATACTCCCGCTTGGCAGTGACGATGGTCTTACGGAGGTCGTAACGGGCTCTCGTATATTCCTCCGTATTCCCGGAACCAAAGGCGGCGTTACGCGCATGTAGGGCAGCGCGAACATCGCCGTTAATCCACGGTTTCTGGTTGGGATATATCCGAACCGACTTGGTCGGAACAACGTCATCTATGCACTTCTTGATGAACTCGGTGACCGACGACGCGTACTCGTTGATGTTATTGTCCGAGGCAACGCGGAACATGTGCCAGTCAGCGTGATCAAAACAATCCTGCAGCGTAGAGTCTGATTGGTCCGACCAGCATTGGACCTCCCTCACAGCGATCGGTTGCTGCTTCAGTCTCTGCCTATAGGCGGGGAGTAGCTGGATAGAGCGGTGATCTGATTTGCCGAACGGTGGGCGGAGGAGGGCCTTGTAGCCATCACGGAAGGGAGTGTAGCAGTGGTCGAGGATCCGCTCGCCCCGTGTGTTGCTCTTTATGTGTTGGTAGAACTTCGGGAGAACCTTCTTCAGGTTCGCCTTGTTGAAGTCCCCCGCCACGATGAGAGCAGCCTCGGGGTGTGCCGACTCCTGTTCGCTGATAGCCCCGTACAGTTCCTTCAGCGCTGTGTCCGTGTTGGCTTGTGGGGGAATGTAAACAGCGGTCACGGTTACCGCTGTAAACTCCCGAGGTAGCCAGTGTGGACGGCACATAAGCATCAGGTACTCCAGGTCCGGGGAACAGAAAGACTTGAGGGGATGTACATGACTTTGGTTGCACCAAGATCTGTTTATCATGAGACATACCCCCCCTCCGCGATCTTTACCGGAGAGAGCCTTTGTTCTGTCCGCCCGGTGTACGGAAAATCCCGTCGGCTCGATAGCTGCATCGGTTACCCCCTCCGACATCCATGTCTCCGTAAGGCAGATGATACAGTTGTCCTTAGTTTCCCGGTGGAATTGAATACGAGCCTGTAGTTCGCTTAACTTATTGTCCAGAGACTGTACATTAGCCAGTAGAATGGTGGGTAGTGGGGGGCGATCGGATCGACGTCTCAGCCTGACTAGCACGCCGGCTCGCTTCCCTCGCTTCCTCCGGCGACGCTTGCGTGTAATCGTGCCCAAGATGGTCGGAGATAATCCAGCTGTGACTTCGGGCGGGACGTCCGAGTCGAAAGAATGAAAAAACTCCGGTAGGCGGCGAGCGACTGTCGATCTGATCTCCCGAAGTGTGCAAAAGTTATAAGTGAACTTGCTGCTAACTTCCTGAACTAAAATAGTTGCGATAAAAACAATAAATAACAAAAAACTGCGTCGTCGTGCGGGAGCTCGCGACACGGCAGCCATCTCGTACGGCGCCATACTCCAACCATGGAATCCCCTCAGACATTGTGTCCGACCGCGGTCCCCAATTCATCTCCAAGGTGTGGCAGGCCTTCTGCAAGGGAATTGGGGCCACGGCCAGCCTATCCTCGGGTTACCACCCCCAGTCCAATGGGCAGGCGGAGCGCGCTAACCAGGCCATCGAGGCGGCTCTTCGTTGCGTCACCTCGAGTAACCCCACCTCCTGGGCCAAGTACCTGCCCTGGGTGGAGTATTCCCTCAATGCTATGGAGAGCTCCGCTACTGGTATGTCCCCATTCCAGTTTCCCCATTCCATCCCATGTTCCCTGGGCTACCAGCCCCCTCTGTTTCCCCAACAGGAGCTGGAGGTGGCGGTCCCGTCCACCAGGGCCCACCTCTGCCGGTGTCGACGTGTTTGGAGGGCCGCCCGGGCCGCACTACTCCGGGCCACGGAGTGGGCCCGGCTTGCCGCGAACCGGCGGAGGGTGCCTGCCCCCGTCTACCAGCCTGGCCAGAGGCTTAGACTTTGCCACATACGTCTGGTGTGTTTGAAGCAACGTCTGGTGTGTATTTATGAAATACAGTATTGTACTTACACAGACCTCCCAGACGTCAACTCGTAAGTTTAATCCCCGATACGTTGGTCCCTACACCGTGGATCGAGTCATTAACCCCTCTGCGGTGCGTTTGGTTCTCCCTCCGACTCTCAGGGTTTTGAGCTCCCCTTGTAGTTGGAGAGGACCCTTAGACTTTGCCACATACGTCTGGTGTGTTTGAAGCAACGTCTGGTGTGTATTTATGCAATACAGTATTGTACTTACACAGAACAATCATACGTTCACAGTTGTTTTTTGATTGCACATGGAAACATACATGTACACATGGACACATGTACAACAGAGTAGCTGGCCTGCCTGCGGTAACGTGTCGTCCTACACAAAGTAGCCGGCTTGTGTGCAAGAAAATGTTTTATGTTGCTTGGCAACAGTCCAGTCCCAGTCCAGTTGTGCAATTATTTGTGTTGGCGGAGCCAAATAAATGATTAAATAATCGAACTCAAAATCATAATCTGTCGTCGCTTATTACTGTTAACTAATGAACGGCGCTTGTAGAGCTGAGGTTGTGCTGTTATACTTGCTGTGGCTGTTAACCCTGTTATATCAGCACGGCGTATAACATCGCCCCCTCTCTTGGGATGTTGTTTAAATAACGAGGCTTGACACAGACCAGAGGACATCACTCATCATGTAAGTCATGTTAAACCCTACTTTGTACATCTGAAACCATCCAACCTGAGCTTTGAAGACAGTTAATAATTGACAAATGTTACATGGATATTTCATGCTGCCTGAAGACGTTACCTACACAAGGGGAACTTTATCATACTTTTCTTCACATGTTCATTCTTGGTGCCGAATGAACGATATGCTGGTCCTTGAAGTTCTGGACCTTGAATTACGGTGGAGTAATATTTAAAGGTTCCATCGAGGCCCCCGACAGTGAATAAGCGATGAAGCAAACTCGCCTAAGCACGCACTTCAGATGCGTGCTTGCGGTAGGACCCTTGCGGGCGGGGGGGCGGGGGTATGAAGTATTCATCATCCTTCACGTCACCGGCTGCCATGTGGATCTGCAGAGACGGCCCTCCTGCTGTGTCCTAGTGGTCTTTTGTGATTCAGCTGCCTGAGCACTCGATTGCCCCGGATAGACTGCTTTTACTGGCCCCGCTGTATAATATTACCATTATAGTGTGTATATACATATATATATATATATGTATATGTATATACACACATGACAGTAGATGTGTGTGTGTGTGTGTGTGTGTGTGCATGCATGCGTGTATGTGTGTGTGATTGTGTGTGTGAGAGAGAGCGAGAGAGAGAGAGAGAGAGAGAGAGAGAGAGAGAGAGAGAGAGAGAGAGAGAGAGAGAGAGAGAGAGAGAGAGGGGGGAGGGAGGGGGAAAGGTATATGTGTGTGTGTGTGTGTGTGTGTGTGTGTGTGTGTGTGTGTGTGTGTGTGTGTGTGAGGGAGGCAGGGAGGGAGGAAGGGAGAGAGGGAGGGGGATGGGGGATGGAGTGAGAGGTATATATATGTATATATGTATGTATGTGTGTGTGTGTGTGTGTGTGTGTGTGTGTGTGTGTGTGTGTGTGTGTGTGTGTGTGTGTGTGTCGGGGGAGAGAGAGAGAGAGAGAGAGAGAGAGAGAGAGAGAGAGAGAGAGAGAGAGAGAGAGAGAGCGAGAGAGAGAGAGAGAGAGAGAGAGAGACCCCAGTGTGTTGGGATACTGCACACGGCAGCATTTTGCCACATCAAAGCGCAAAGCATGCTGCACCGCGGGACGTGATCGATGTGGATGTAATACTAGAGATGAACTTTCCCCTGAGCTTCAAGGAATCCATCGCACTTAGCCGCGCGCGAACACCCAGGCAAAAGTGCACACCGCGGTGTTCAAATCGTGGCCCTGACACCGTTTAGCCGGCTCACCTTTGCGGTGCATTACTTACTTTACATTACAGTACAGTAGGGGTACGAGAGTACTGGGATGTTTCATTTCTCTGCTCCTTTCACGTTGTGGTTTACACACACGCGCGCACACAGACACGCGCACACAGACACACACACACACACACACGCGCGCACACAGACACACACACACACGCGCACACAGACACACACACACGCGCGCACACAGACACACACACACACGCGCACACAGACACACAGACACACGCGCGCACAGACACACACACACACACGCGCGCACAGACACACACACACACGCGCACACAGACACACACACACGCGCACACAGACACACACGCGCGCACAGACACACACACACACGCGCACACAGACACACAGACACACGCGCGCACAGACACACACACACACACGCGCGCACAGACACACACACACACACACGCGCACACACACACACACACACACACACGCGCACACAGACACACACACACACGCGCACACAGACACACACACACACACTCACACATTCGCGAATCACTGCAATCACTCCATTTTGTTAAGTGCAACACGTCCGCTTGTCATGTTTTATTCATGTTCCCGGGCTGCTGGGTGTTAAATGTTGGGAGTGTTTAAGCTTTAATGCACTGTCCGTTCACACCGCCTTCTCGTCATCTTCGTGGAGCTGTCGCTGTGAGAAGAAACTAAACGGTTTACCTTCCTGCGTTCTTCATGGAGGACGCCTACAGAAGTAGAAGGCCGACCGTTCAGATACTTAAACCCCCAAAGTCATGAATTCAGTGACATCAGGTGATGTTCATAGTGTGGGATGATGTCAGCAGGCGTGGCCGCGCCGGCCACAAGGTCAGAGGGCAAGGGCGTCAACAGGGGCTGGGGGCGGGGCATGGGTGGTCGGCCCCGACGTGGGGGCTGAGCCGACTCCAATGGTCTGGAAATGTCCACATGAGCCGGCTTAATCCTGTCAACAGAGACCGTCTCAAGTCTACCACCAACATTACATTACATTACATTACAGTCATTTAGCAGACGCTTTTATCCAAAGCCACCTACAACAGTGTGTTTCAACAAAGGAAGGTAAGAGAACAACTCGTCACCAGAAGTCAAAAGTGCATTTCATTTCTAACAAGTCTCCAATAACTAAACCAGTGCTCAGGTGGAAGTACAATAATTCAGATTCAAAAGTGTAAGGGAAAAATTCCACCACCAGGCTCTTGTCCCCGTGTTGTATGACCCTGAACGTGCCGTCATAAGGGGGGCGTGAGGGCCGCGGTGGGCGTCGTGGCCAATAAAAACAAAATCCGCCGAGCGATGACCGGGGTCTGCCCGGCGGATGAAAAAGTCACCATCCCGAGGAATTCAAGATACAATATACAAGATACAAGATATTTTTATTGGCCAATTGCAACAGGTACATTGGAACGCTTACTCCCCATTCCCTCCGGCAGTATACATCTCCAAAACAATACAATAAAAATAATATATACGATAAAAATAAACAAAAAAAGAAAAGCAAAGTGACTGTTAAATGATATGTACATGTGTTGAATGTATATGTTTTTAGTTTTTTTTACAAAAATCTTTAAAAGCATTTAAAGTGCCAGTAGTGCAGCAGCATCATGAATACAGTGCAGTAACTGTGATGAGTCCAGAAAGTCCAGCAGAGTATGTAAGTGTAATGTTAATGACAGTGAAAGTGCCAGCACCTCTAGCAGTTCAGTAGGCGCACTGCCTGTGCATAAAAACGATCCTTAAACCTGGTAGTACTTAGTATGGATGCTGCGCAACCGGCGACCAGACGGTAGGGGGGAGAAGACATGGTGCCCAAGGAAACTGAAGCAGCTGATGACTTCCACCGGTGTCCGGTCCAGGCTGATGGTGGAGTGGGTGCCCCGCTGGCTCCTGAAGTCCATGATGAGCTCCTTAGTCCTGCTGACATTCAGTGCGAGGCTGTTGTCCTCACACCATTGCGTCAGCTGGACTACCTCATCTTTGTACTCCGTTTTGTCACCCTTGCTTATCTGGCCGATGACTAATCTGATTATTGCTGTGTGTGGCAGTACAGTCATGTGTGTACAGCGAGTAGACTGAGACTGAGGCAGCAGCCTTGGGTGCTCCGGTGTTGAGGACCAGAGTGGATGAGATGTTGTTCCCAATCTTCACCACTTGAGGCCTGCCCGCCAGGAAGTCCATAATCCAGTTACAGATTGGGGCGCCCAGTTTCAGAACCAGCTTGGAGGGAATAATGATGTTGAACGCCGGGCTGTGGTCAATAAACAGGAGTCTGACGCAGGTGTCCCTCCTATCTAGGTGCTGCAGGGCCGTGTGTAGTGCCAGGGAAATGGCGTCAAGTTACAGGTTTCTCCAGGCACTTCATGGCTATGGGTGTTAAAGCCACTGGACGATATTAATTGAGGCATGTTACCTTGGTCTTTTTTGGTAACAATGGTTGTCGCTTTGAAGCAAGCTGGGACGACAGACTGTTGCAGTGATTCATTGTAGATGTCGGTTAACACAGGAGCCAGCTGGTCGGTGCAGGTCTTGAAGACGCGGGATGGAACTCCGTCTGGGCCGGCTGTCTTCCCTGCCTTCACCCTCCTGAAGATTTTGCGGACCTCGGACTCGGACAGTTGTAGAACGTAGTCCTCTGGGTGGATGTTCAATTTGTTGGTCGGCTGAGGGTTCCTTTAAAAGCGAGCAAAAACCTTGTTTAACTCGTCTGGTAGGGTAGGGTCATTGTTGGTGACTGCCCCTGAGCTTCCCTTGTAGTTGGAGAGGACCCTCAGACCTTGCCACATACATCTGGTGTCAGAGCCTCCGAACTGTAATTCTAATTCGTTTTTGTAATAGCAGTGATCAAGAGTCTTGTTCTGTCTTTTTGGACATGGACAACACATGAGATGTGTTGATTATTGGAGTGCCCAAGCTGTGTGTGGGTGGGGAAAGGCAAAAACGCCCTCAACTGGAAGTAGACTGAGGACAACCCGAACAGACACTTTGCTGGGTTGATAATCAGGTGTTGGTTGAGGTTGTGAAAAGGTAAAGTGTCTTAAGACAAATGGCATGTCTCTAAGTGTCGAATCCATTAGCCGCTAAAACGACTGAGCTTCATTTAAAGTCTAAACGGCATCTGCAGAAATTCAAACAGCCCAAATGGTGTGACCACCGTCGTTTTGGGGATGTCTGAGGGGTGCACCGGAAACGAGCTCCTGCACAACGACGCAGTTTTTTGTTATTTATTCTTTTTATCGCAACTATCTTTGGTCAGGAAGTTAGCAGCACGTTAATTTATAACTTTGCACTCTTCTGGAGATCAGATCGACAGTCGCTCGCCGCCTACCGGAGTTTTTTCATTCTTTTGACTCGGACGTCCCGCCCGAAGTCACAGCTGGATTATCTCTGACCATCTTGGGCACAATTACACGCAAGCGTCGCAGGAAGAAGCTAGCGGAAGCGAGCCAGCATGCTAGTCAGGCTGAGATGTCGATCCGATCACCCCCCACTACCCACCATTCTACTGGCTAATGTACAGTCTCTGGACAATAAGTTAAGCAAGCTACAGGCTCGTATTCAATTACACCGGGAAACTAAGGACAACTGTATCATGTGCCTTACGGAGACATGGATGTCGGAGGGGGTTACCGACGGGATTTTCCGTCCACCGGGCGGACAGAACAAAGGCTCTCTCCGGTAAAGATCGCCGAGGGAGGGTATGTCTCATGATAAACAGATCTTGGTGCAATCAAAGTCATGTACATCCCCTCGGACCTGGTCTTTCTGTTCCCCGGACCTGGAGTACCTGATGCTTATGTGCTGTCCATACTGGCTACCTCGGGAGTTTACAGTGGTAACCGTGACCGTTGTTTACATTCCCCCACAAGCCAACACGGACACAGCGCTGAAGGAACTGTATGGGGCTATCAGCGAACAGGAGTCGGCACACCCTGAGGCTGCTCTCATCGTGGCGGGGGACTTCAACAAGGCGAACTTGAAGAAGGTTCTCCCGAAGTTCTACCAACACATAACGAGCAACACACGGGCTGAGCGGATCCTCGACCACTGCTACACCCCCTTCCGTGATGGCTACAAGGCCCTCCTCGGCCCACCGTTCGGCAAATCAGACCACCGCTCTATCCAGCTACTCCCCGCCTATAGGCAGAGACTGAAGCAGCAACCGATCGTTGTGAGGGAGGTCCAATGCTGGTCGGACCAATCGGACTCTATGCTGCAGGGTTGTTTTGATCGCGCTGACTGGCACATGTTCCGCGTTGCCTCGGACAATAACATCAACGAGTACGCGTCGTCGGTCACCGGGTTCATCAAGAAGTGCATAGATGACGTTGTTCCGACCAAGTCGGTTCGGATATACCCCAACCAGAAACTGTGGATTAACGGCGATGTTCGCACTGCCCTACACGCGCGTAACGCCGCCTTTGGCTCCGGGAACATGGAGGAATATACGAGAGCCCATTACGACCTCCGTAAGACCATCGTCACTGCCATGTGGGAGTATAAGGACAGAGTGGAGGAGAAATTCAAGAGCCATGATGCGAGGGGTATGTGGCAGGGGCTACAGACGATAACGAACTTCAGAGGGAAAACCAGTTGTGTAGAGAACTCCTCTACCTCCCTCCCAGGAGAGCTAAATACTTGTTTTGCTCTGTTCGACGTGAACGGCAGCCCGCCGAAGCCAGCGCCGCCTGAGGAGACCAGCCTGCTGAACATCTCGGAGGCGGATGTGCGCCGCACCTTCAAGCGGCTGAACATCAATAAGGCGGCAGGCCCCGACGACATCCCGGGCCGCGTCCTCAGAGCAGACCAGTTGGCAGGAGTCTTTGCAAACATCTTCAACCTCTCCCTGTCCCAGGCTGTTGTTCCCGCGGTCTTCAAGATGTCCACCATCGTGCCTGTCCCTAAACAACCCAAGGTAACATGCCTGAAGGACTATAGACCTGTAGCCCTCACCTCGATTGTCAGCAAATGCTTTGAGAGGTTGGTCAAGGAATTGATTTGCTCCGTGTTACCTGCCACGCTGGACCCCTGGCAAGTTGCATATCGTCAAAACAGATCCACGGACGACGCAATTGCCATGGCCCTCCACACTGCCCTTTCCCACCTGGAGGGAAAGAACTGTTATGTGCGAATGCTGTTTGTGGACTACAGCTCAGTGTTCAACACGATAGTTCCTGCCAAGCTCGACACCAAGCTTAGAGGTCTAGGCGTGACCCCATCCACGTGCAGCTGGATACTGGACCTCCTGTTGGACCGCCGCCAGGTGGTGAGGATGGGCAGCACTACCTCAGAGCCACTGACCCTCAACACGGGAGCCTCCCAGGCATGCGTGCTGAGCCCTCTCCTCTACTCCCTCTACACCCACGACTGCATGGCTATTTACAGCTCCAACGTCATCATCAAGTTTGCTGACGACACGACAGTGATGGGCCTAATCGCCGGCGACGACGAGACAGCCTACAGGGAGGAGGTCGGATCACTGGAGCAGTGGTGCCAGGAGAACAGCCTTGCCCTCAACGTCAAGAAGACCAAGGAGCTGATCGTGGACTTCAGGAAATTCCTCGGCGTGCACATCTCCGAGGACCTCACATGGTCCACGCACACCACACACGTGGTGAAAAGGGCCCAACAACGCCTGTATTTCCTCAGGCGTCTGAGGAAATTCAGAATGGGCCCCTGCATCCTGAGAACATTCTATACCGGCACCATCGAGAGTGTTCTTACAGGGTGTATCACCACCTGGTACGGGAACTGCACCGCACTCGAGCGCAGAGCACTTCAAAGGGTGGTGCGGACAGCCCAGTATATCGTTGGAGGTGAGCTCCCCTCCCTCCTGGATATATAAAACCAGCCGTGCGTGGCCAAGGCCAAACGCATCATAAAATACATTGCCCACCCCAGCCATGAACTGTATTCACTTTTACCATAAGGCAGGCGATACCGCAGTATCAAGTGCCGTACAAATAGACTCAGAGATAGCTTCAACAGTCAGGCCATCAGGCTGCTGAACAAGGGCGTATAGCATATAACAATGTATATTTTATTACATTGATTTATATATATCTTTCTGTGCCAATATATTGCATTTTATAAATTGCATTTTTATTTTTTTACTTTTATTCTATTCTGTTTTATTCTATTTTTTATCTATTTTTATCTTATTTTTATAACTGCTGTCTGTCGTCGGGTATTGCACATAAGATTTTCACTCACTGCTTTATACTTGTGTAAACTGTGAAGTGACAATAAACTTGACTTGACTTGACTTGACTTGGTGGTAGCCACGCACCAGGTCCACTTTGGAGAAAAGTGAAAATGTGTAATACCCGACGACAGACAGCAGTTATAAAAATAAGTACAAAACTGTATAAAGTTAAATATATAAAATAAAAATGCAATTTATAAAATGCAATATATCGGCACAGAAAAAGAGCAATATGTATATATAAATCAATGTAATAAAATATACATTGTTATATGCTATACGCCCTTGTTCAGCAGCCTGATGGCCTGACTGTGGAAGCTATCTCTGAGCTGTAGTCCACAAACAGCATTCGCACATAACAGTTCTTTGCCTCCAGGTGGGAAAGGGCAGTGTGGAGGGCCATGGCAATTGCATCGTCCGTGGATCTGTTTTGACGATATGCAAATTGCCATGGGTCCAGCGTGGCAGGTAACACGGAGCAAATAAAGTCCTTGACCAACCTCTCGAAGCATTTGCTGACAATCGAGGTGAGGGCTACAGGTCTATAGTCATTCAGGCATGTTACCTTGGGTTGTTTAGGGACAGGCGATGGTGGACATCTTGAAGACCACGGGAACAGCCTGGGACAGGGAGAGGTTGAAGATGTCTGCAAAGACTCCTGTCAACTGGTCTGCGCATGCTCTGAGGACGTGGCCCGGGATGTCCTCGGGGCCTGCCGCCTGACGGCTGTTCAACAGCTTGAAGGTGCGGCGCACATCTGCCTCCGAGATGTTCAGCAGGCTGGTCTCCTCAGGCAGCGCTGGCTTCGGCGGGCTGCAGTTCACGTCGAACCGAGCAAAAAATGTATTTAGCTCTCCTGGGAGGGAGGTAGAGGAGTTCTCTACACAACTGGTTCTCCCTCTGAATTTTGTTATCGTCTGTAGCCCCTGCCACATACCCCTCGCGTCGTTGCTCTTGAATTTCTCCTCCACTCTGTCCTTGTACTCCCGCTTGGCAGTGACGATGGTCTTACGGAGGTCGTAACGGGCTCTCGGTTGCACCAAGATCTGTTTATCATGAGACATACCCCCCTCCGCGATCTTTACTGGAGAGAGCCTTTGTTGTATCCGCCTGGTGGACGGAAAATCCCGTTGGCTCGATAGCTGCATCGGTAACCCCCTCCGACATCCATGTCTCCGTAAGGCAGATGATACAGTTGTCCTTAGTTTCCCGGTGGAATTGAATACGAGCCTGTAGCTCGCTTAACTTATTGTCCAGAGACTGTACATTAGCCAGTAGAATGGTGGGTAGTGGGGGGCGATCGGATCGACATCTCAGCCGGACTAGCACGCCGGCTCGCTTCCCTCGCTTCTTCCTGAGACGCTTGCGTGTAATCGTGCCCAAGATGGTCGGAGATAATCCAGCTGTGACTTTGGGCGGGACGTCCGAGTGCACAGGAAGTCCGCGCCGAGGAGGGGGAAGGAGATGTCGGCCTTGACAAAGTCCCATGTAAACCCCTGGCCCCCGAAACACAGGTCCACAGTCTTTGTGCCATAGGTAGGCCATGATCTCCGCCAGCTGTGTCGCTTACCATAGCAGGCAGGACGCTCCTCTGAGTACCGGTGTTGCAGAGGAATTTCAGAGAGAGTGTTTCTGATGAACAGCAGCTGGTTTGTTGTGCTCATCCGCGAGACCACTTTTTCTTGTCTTGAATCGGACCTCAAACTACCTCATGTTGGCAATGAAAGCGGCTGCGCCCCGGTGAAGGGTTTTCAGCAGGGGAGGACTCATTATGAGGCCCCGCCCGTGCCCGCTTGAGTCATAGAATGCTCTCTTCTCTCAACGGACTATAAGTCGCGTTTTTTTTTATCTGTCCGGCTTGTCCTGCGACTTATACTCCGAAGCGACTTATATATATATTTTTTCTGAGTTCAAACTACGGCCAAGAGATCAAATCATCTCACGTGACGCTACTCAACCAATCAAATCGCTGCAGTCAGTGAGCGAGCAGATTACAAGCAAGCACACACACGCACACACACACGCACACGCACACACACGCACACACACACACACACGCACACGCACACGCACACGCACACGCACACGCACACGCACACGCACACGCACACGCACACGCACACGCACACCCTCGTGTAGAGGCCCTTGCGGCTGATCTTTGCGGTCACGGCTGTTCTCCGTCCTGGAGAGTAGATTAGATATTATAGATATTGTAGATATTGTTCTACATATTGTTATATATTGTTTGCCAACTTATTGTACTTTTCCCTTACTGTACTTTTACCTGAACTTATTGAGCACTGGTTCAGTTCTTGGAGACTTAAATAAATGCACTTATTGACAACTTGAGTTGTTCTCTTACCTTCCTTTGTTAAAACACACTATTGTATCGCTAAAAAAGCGTCTGCTAAATGACTGTAATGTAATGTAGACAGCAAAAACAGACTCTTACATGTTCATTCTTACCACGGGCAGTTCAAACCCAGTACGTCTTATTTCTTCCGTGGTGATTATTAAAAGCGGCGCTTCGAGATAAAGCACACATCTTTTGAGCAATCATACAAAATGTAATTAACGATGTAGGAGCCCAATACGATCGATCTGTATTTACTGGTAGCTTTCGGCAGTGCTGCCAGCATTTCTGCTTAACACACATTATAAACGCGCATTATATATTTTTTGTATTTTGCGTCATCTGATCGGCTCTTCTGATCGGCCGTTTTTGAGAGCTCAGAACGATCGGTTTAGATGTTAATAACGGGCGATAATGATCGGCGGCCGATCGATCGGAGCATCCCTACTATCAACGGTGCAGTTATGTTTCCAGTTACGCAGGTGCAGTTATGTCTGCTGGCTGGTAAATTGGACTTATACCTCCGAAGCAACTTAATTACGGAAAATAAGGTACATGATTTTCAAGAGCAAGTTCTACACCAAAAATGTATGTTTTTAATTGATTAAATACCGCAATAATGGTGCAGTAATGGGCAGAGTATTTGAAGAGGGTTGTATTTGTTTTAAATTCTTTTAAGGAAGCTGGATATATAGAATATTAAGGGGTGATGGTAAGTAAGTCAAATTAAATTGGGTTTTTTTTTCTTGACTCGGTCTCGACCCTCCAAAGACTTGGTCTTGACTCGGTCTTGACCCTCCAAAGACTTGGTCTTGACTCGGTCTCGACCGCGCCAAAATCCCAAAGTCTTGGTTGGACTCAGACTCAAATCTTTTAGATTAGATTAGGTTAGATTCTAATTGATTGTCAGTGTACAGCACAAGTACAGTACAGCGAAAATAATTTGGCATCTAACCAGAGTGCAAATGTTGCAGTAAAGTGCACGGTAATATATCATTTACAGTTTACAGTTGCTAAAATACAGTCTACTAGGTATAAAAACAGTTATAAGATTACTTATAGAGGTAAGGTAAGTATACAAGTATTTAACAGGTAGTGATCAGGGGTATGCAATTATGAAAAACAGGATAAATATATATAAATATATATACAGCAGGTAGTGAGCAGGGATATGCAGTTGTATCAACAGTTGAAGATTAAAATATATACGGCAGGTACAGTAAAAATGTAAAAATGTACACACCATCATACAGGTATGTTATCAATAAATATGTAAACTATAGGTAGAGGTAGGTAGTGATAGATGATTACAGTGCAAGGCAGTCAAAGACATTAATGGTGATGTATTATTATTATAGGATATATTGAGCAGAGGTGGGGGGCCGGGGGGACGGCAGCAGGGGGGGGGGGCTGTTCCTAAGCCTGCTTGACTTGGAACAAAGGTTTCTATAGCGCCTCCCAAAGGGGAGGAGAGCAAACTGTCCATGGTTGGGGTGTCTTTCACTATTTTTTGTGACTTTCTCAGACACCGTTTGTGGTGGGTAGTGTTTATTGCAGGGAGGGGTAATCCATCCGATGCGTTGGGCAGTTTTCACCACCCTCTGCAGCGCTTTCCGGTCGGAAACAGTGCAGACGACATCCTGGGCCGCGTCCTCAGAGCATGCGCAGACCAGTTGGCAGGAGTCTTTGACCTCCGCTCCATTGATAAGGATGGGGGTGTTTGCGCCAGCTCTGGTCTTCCTGAAGTCCACGATGAGCTCCTTGGTCTTCTTGGTGTTGAGGACCACCAGGTGCTGGACCTCATCCCTGTAGGCTGCCTCATCGTTGTTTTTGATGAGTAGAGGATAGAGGAGAGGGCTCAGGACACAGCCCTGGGGAACACTGGTGTTCAGGGTGAGGGTGGAGGAGGTGAGATTGGCTAATCTGACAGACTGGGGTCTGTTGGTTAGGAAGTCTAATATAACAGTTACAAACAGGGGTTAATGTCAAGATTCTTGGTTTTCATGAGGTCAACAAGTTTGAAGATGAGTTTGAAGGGGATGATGATGTTTAATGCTGAGCATTCTCACTTGAGTGTTGCTCTCATCCAGTTGGGAGAGAGCGGAGTGAAGGGCTAAGGAAATAGTGTCCTCTGTGCTCCTGTTCTTACGGTAGGCAAATTGGTATTTATCCAGTGCGGGTGAGAGGCCAGATTTGAGGTGAGCCAGGACCAGCCTCTCAAAGTATTTCATGATGATGGGGGTGAGTGCAACAGGGCGGAAGTCGTTGAGGCTCGCTGCAGAGGAGTGTTTTGGCACTGGCACAATGGAGGTGGTTTTAAAGCATGCTGGGACAACTGCCAAAGCTAGTGACATGTTGAAAATGTCAGTAAGGATCTCGGTCAGCTGCTCAGCGCAGTTCCGGACCACACACGACCGGGGATACCATCAAGACCAGCTGCCTTATGCGCATTTGTTCTGCTCAGTGCCGCACGCACATCTGTGGGGGAGAGGGTGAGGGGTTGGTGGTCAGCGGGGAGATTAGCCCTGGTGGGCAGTTCGGGGGTGTTCCGGTCGAAGCGAGCATAAAAATGATTGAGCTCATCAGGGAGGGATGAGTCGGTGGTTGGGGGGGAGTTGTTGGAGGGTTTGTAAAAGCAGTGTCACGTGCCTTTAGGAGTAGGCGGACCTCTCTGTTCATTCACGGCTTTTGGTTGGGGAATGTTGTGATCTGTTTGAGGGTGGTGACAGTGTCAATGCTGGAGTTGATATAGTCCAAAACAGAGGAGGCGTAGGAGTCGATGTCGGTGTGGGAGTCCAGGGTGGACTGGGAGGCAAACAGACTGCAATCTGTGTGTATAAACCGGTTCTGCAACTCAGAGTCCGCTCCCTCAGGCCACACTTTGACTTTTAGGTCTTGTTGAGCCCGATCGTTGACTCGGACTCGTTTTAGGTGATCTCGTCCCCATCACTGGCGTGCTGCTTCATCTGTAATCCGGTAGAGGGCGAATTGAGCCTCCGTCTGTGTGAAACATGCTGCCACGGATGTCTCCCAAAACTTTAGGAATTTGAGAAAAACAGCGTTATTTGCCATGTTTGGTTCAGTCTCGGATACTTCAGCAAGACTTACATCGGGGTCACCAGTATAGTGCCGAGAGACGGGAGTCGGAGGCGGTGTATTAAAAGTCAAAGCAAGACGTTTTATAGACATGGAACGAGTTGTAAACAAACTCTCATAGCAGCGAAAGGGAACATACTGACTACGGAAGTCCTGTGCACTAAAGTATATTTTTTCAAGATTCAAAATGTGTATTTACCATATGCAACAAGTACACTGGAATGCTTATTCCCCATTACCTCCCACAGTATGAATACTATAAAAATACTGTACATACTAAAAATAACAATAAAGTGACTGATGGATGATATATATTCAAAAAACATTTTAAAGCATTTTAAAGTGCCAGTAGTGCAGCAGCATCATGACAGAATTGTAGTGAGTCCAGAAAGTCCAGCAAAAGTATGATAGTGTATGATAGTGTAATGTAATATGGGAGACAATGTATTGATAGTAGCAACACTTCTAGGAGTTCAGCAGGCGCACTGCCTGTGGATAAAAACTGTCCTTGAACGTTGTCCTTGTTCGGATGCTGCGGAATCGGCGACCGAACCGTACAGGGAGAGGAGATGGTGCCCAGGGTGGGTGAAGATTTCCTGCTGTTTGTGCTGTTTGTGCTAGTATAGTATTGTTTAGTTTAGTATAGCATAGAATTGTTGTCCTACTGCGGGAGGGAATGGGGAGTAAGCATTCCATTGTACCTGTGGCAAATAAAAACATCTTCAATCTGAAAACTATTGTAAGTCGCTTTGGATAAAAGCGTCTGTTAAATGACTGTAATGTAACGTAATGTAGTGAATCTTGCATCCTATTTGAGGAGTATATGTGATCCTCCTCAACCCGTCCGTCATTAATGTATGTGAATGTGTTTTACACATGGAGGTATGATGTAACCCTATGCGTACCATCGAATGTCTATTCAGCGCAGAGAACAGTGAAGTATAGGTTGGCCTTTAGTTTGGCTCGGCCAAGGTGAGGTGAAGTTATTGAATTGAGAAGGTGTGACAGTGAAGAGGGAAGAGGACACAGATATTCAGTAAGTTTTGACCTTCATAAACTGTGTGAACACAACGAAGCGCCACTAGGACGACGTGTGAATCGATTTTTATCCGCAGCAATACAAGCAATATCAAGACGCCCTCTGTTTGTATGGATGAATTGTGCTGATGTATTGTGTGCCACTTCACTGTATCCAATTATTTATGAGGGTTTTGTTTTCATGCATTTTCTACACATTTTCTTAAAAGAAAGAACTTGCATTGTTACGGTAAGTCAACATTTGATCCCCTGTGAAACATAGAAAATTACATTCTTATGGATCGTAACTGTAGTGAAATGATCACACGGAGGTTTCTGCTTGCGGTCTTTATTTGTATCGCAACTTCATACAAACAATTACACTCGTGCTTTGTTCAACACCGGCCGGCTTGTCACAGGTGCCGCTTAGCCGGAAGCAAAGCCTGTTGCTTAAAGGGACAGAGTGTAAACACATATGACAGTAACATAATATGTATTAGTCCCAAATTACTACATTTAGTTGCCCAGCAGCTGAATTACAGAACAGTAAAATAATGCAAAATTAGTTAAATATAAAAATAGGCAAACAAAAACAAACAAAAAAATCTTCATAACATAAGCAGTAGGAAATGTAATGTAAACTCAGAGGTAAACATGAATATATGCCACATCTCCTCACTCTGATGTCAAAGCTCAAACCTCTCAGCCAACTACCAAATATAGACGTGTATATGTGATCGTTTTATGTGTGAATAAATTAAGAACGTACTTTGGTTCATGGACAGCGCTCGGGCCAATGAGTTCTGAAGCGGAAATGCTCCTGCTTAGCGCTAACGTGGCAAATGAAGCGATGTGATGTTTGATGTTTGTCATGTTGGATGGTCTTTAATGTAGACGTTAGGTACACACACACGCTGTCATTATCCCAATGTAAACTGTCATATAGATGAGAGGATATGTGGGAGCACGTGCACTGGGAAGATCACCTTGGTGCGGTGGACTATCATTAAGTATATAATAGCTTGACTTAAGCTTGATAGATATAGAGAGAGAGAGAGAGAGAGAGAGAGAGAGAGAGAGAGAGCGTCTGTACATGGGTGTGTGGGTGTGGGTGTGTCTGTGTGTGTGTGTGTGTGTATGTGTGGGTGTGTGTGTATGCATGTGTGTGTGCTGTCACAGTGAGTGGCATGTTGACAGGTGGTTGTTTCTGACTCTGACATCTCCCTGTGACATGTGATGCATTAATTACCCAGCAGAGAGCGATGAACCGCATGGATAATGAGAGAGAGACAGATAGAGAAGGAGTGAGAGAGACAGAGCGAGAGAAAGAGATAGATAGAAAAAAAAAAAGAAAGAGAGAGAGAGCATAATTAGCATGCTAGCTCCTCGAGGCCACTGACTGCTAAACAGAAACACGATAATCATCCAATCAGCTATTAATCCATCCATCCCTCAATCTATCCCTCTATCTATCCCTCTATCTATCTATCTATCGATCTATCTAGATGCAAGATTCAAGATGTTTTTATTTGCCATATGCAACAAGTACAATGGAATACTTACTCCCTATTCCCTCCCGCAGTATGAATTTCTACAATTGAACATGGTATACTATACTATGTACTAAACTTATACTATACAACAATATACTAAACAATACTGTACACAATAAAAACAACATTAAGTGTCTATCTATCTATACATCTATCTATATATCTATCTTTATATCTCTCTATCTCTCTATCTATCTATCTATCTATCTATCTATCTATCTATCTATCTATCTATCTATCGATCGATCGATGGATCGATGGATCGATCGATCGATCTATCTATCTATCTATTTATCTATCTATTTATCTATCTCTCCATTCGTCCATCCGCACCCCCCCTTCAACTGAGGGTTCCAGGGTCTTCTCTGAATACCTTGAAGGCCCTGTCGCTTCACCACTGCTATCTATCGATCCATCCACTGTCATGGATCATAGTATTTCTTCACTGAATTAATAGGTTATCTGTCTTCTGCTTGCTGTGCTGAGGTTCCTCCCCTTGTTAATGTTCTGCTCCATTTACATTTTAAAATGCATTTAGTAGATGCTTTAAAGTGACTCACAGTGACTTCATTAATGAGCAAGTAGGTGGTTGGGCCGTCTGGCTCCGGGACAGACCGCAGACATCGTGAGTATGAGCCCAGCGCATTTCCAGCAGGGAGTTGAACACCCTCAACTCCACTCGACTCTCCTTCTCTGCCTTCTCCTTGTGGCGCCCTTGATCTGTCGTCCTCTCCTTGTTATGCATGTTATGTTCTCTTCATCACCATGGTATACTTTATTCTAGCCGGGTGGCAACGCGGGAGATTCTTCTGTAACTTTGTCCCCATCTACCCCCCCCCCCCCCCCCCCCCCCACAACCACCACCCCCAACCCCCTCTAGTGAAGAACTCAGCACCGTATCAAAGACTGGTGTATTCAGAAGCAAGCTCTTAGAGATCCTGTTTGATGTGTTCCACATCAAACACCCCGACACTCTGCCTGCTATTAGCATTTCAGTTGTGCTTTGTGTCTGTAAAGCTACCCTGTTTGCCTGTTTTGCTGTCTTCCATGTTGAGCAGTTATTAGGAATAGACAGAGCACAAGCCTCCATACCATTCACCTTTTCATTTCTGTATAGTTATTTATATATAGTACTATAGAGTGGATGGTAGTCATTCAGTGCTGGAACACTTAGACCCCCTCCCCTGTATAATTACTATATAGCAGAGTTCAGAAGTAGTTTCCGAGAGAAGTCCATAGTGACCGACTATGGACTCTATGTTCACTGAGCGTGCTCGACGACCTCTGGCCCTAAAGACTATTTATAATCTTAAGGGTCTCAGGAGAAGTGCAGCGATATTCAGGTGTGGAAGACGACAGTGATTACGCAACACTTACATCTCATTATACAGTTGAAAAATGCTGTGAAATATGAGGGAATTCACTATGATGATAGCTTTAACTGTGTGTGTGTGTGTGTGTGTGTGTGTGTGTGTGTGTGTGTGTGTGTGTGTGTGTGAATGAACACACATTCATTGAAATGTGTACCAGACACATTCTCTCTCTCTCTCTTTCCATTTCTATATTTGCTTCTTGTGATTAATCTGTTATTTTGCTTGGCTTAATCTCCCCTCCTCTCTCTCCTCCTCCCCACTCCTCACTTCTCCTCTCCCCTCTTTTTTTTAGGTAGGTGGACCTGTCTGTCTGTCTGTCTATCCTTGACTCTGTCCGTCTGTCCATCT
>CM051002.1:15116942-15119442 GCA_027704905.1 Muraenolepis orangiensis
AACAAACTAATAAACACAACTACACACACACACACACAGCTAGACAGCCATAAACAAACACATAAACACAACTATCGAATGATTTCATTCAAATGGGGGGCCTGGGCCCTATTTCAAGCCGCTGGATTTCCAGGAAATGTAACCGGATATGTTAAGCCAGATTTCATTCAGGGAATGGCGGAATTTTCGGTTTCGGATACCAAGCTTCGACTGATCCCAGTTCAGTTGTTATGGGGATGAGCCTAAACTGGAACAATTCTAACTTCTTTTTTCAATCCTCTCATTGGTTTAGATAATGGCAAAAAAACTACTTGATATGGTCATATCCAAAACTATTGTATTCCAAGACAAGATCGTTTTTCCTACAGTCAAAACTTAACAAGGCATGTCTAGGTTGAAGTAATAGGCTATTTCCAATAGCCCACTCTCTTAGTTACACACTTTGTTAAGACCCAACGAGACCGGCGAGCCAAACGAGAGAACCCAGAAGAAGGGACACAGGACAACGGAAAATGTCTTTACTGAAAAATCGCCACAAACTCAAAAACACAACAAGGTAGGATAGGATAGGTTACGTGGTGTGGTCGACGCGGGGAGATGGTCCAGAGGGTGGAACGTGGAGAGGGTCCTTGGAGAGGGTTGGAGCCATAAGGTTCTCAGTAAAGTGCGCAATGGTCAAGCCCCGACGTCGGTCTTCGACAGCCTTAAGTAGGGAAGATCCCAGGTGTTCATTGGCCTCAGCCGGCCTGATTATGATGGGAAACACCTGGGATCACTTAGAGCGCAACAGTATCCCCCCCCCCCTGAGGGGAGGCACCGGACGACCGCCCGAGAGCCCCGGGTTCTCAGGATATCGCCCCGACGTCAGTCTTCGGCAGAGAGGGGTCCGCGAGACAGGAAGGGGTCCTCCTCGGGAGCAGGTGGGGGGGGGGTCCTCCTTGGGAGCAGGTGGGGGGGGGTCCTCGGGAGCAGGTGGGGGTCCTCCTTGGGAGCAGGTGGGGGGGGGTCCTCGGGAGCAGGTGGGGGTCCTCCTTGGGAGCAGGTGGGGGGGGGTCCTCGGGAGCAGGAGGGGGTCCTCCTTGGGAGCAGGTGGGGGGGGGTCCTCGGGAGCAGGTGGGGGTCCTCCTTGGGAGCAGGTGGGGGGGGGTCCTCGGGAGCAGGAGGGGGTCCACCTTGGGAGCAGGTGGGGGGGGGTCCTCGGGAGCAGGTGGGGGTCCTCGAGAGGGGGTGTAGCCACGGAGCAGATGTGGAACCAGCCCGGGAAACGATGGGCTCGGAACCACGAGGTGCTGGCGTAGCCACGGAGCTAGCCTGGGAGCTAGGGAGCTAGAGACACGAGGAGTTAGCCTGGAAGCGGGGAGCTAGAGACATGGGGAGTTAGCCTGGAAACTAGGAGCCAGAGACACGGGGAACTAGCCTGGAAGCTAGGAGCTGGAGACACAGGGAGCTAGCCTGGGAGCTAGGAACTGGAGACACAGGGAGTTAGCCCGGGAGCTAGGGACACACAGAGCTAGCCTGGAAGCTAGGAGCTGGAGACACAGGGAGCTAGCCTGGGTGCTAGGAACTGGAGACACACAGAGCTAGCCTGGAAGCTAGGAACTGGAGACACAGGGAGCTAGCGTAACTCGGGTGGTGTCCCGCTCCCGGCTTGGCTCAATTTAGTCTTGACCATTCTGTTGCGCCCCAACGAGACCGGCGAGCCAAACGCGCCAAAGAACCCAGAAGAAGAGACACAGGACAACCAAAACAACGGAAAAATGTGTTTACTGACAAATCTCCACAAACTCAAAAACACAAGGTAGGGTAGGATAGGTTACATGGTCGACGCAGGGAGATGGTCCAGAGGGTGGAACGTGGAGAAGGTCCTTGTTGGAGTGGGGGGGGGGGGGGGGGGGGGGTTCTCAGTATATGGTTCATATGGTTCAGCCATATGGTTCTCAGTAAGGAGCACAATGGTCAAGCACTGACGTCGGTCTTCGACAGCCTTAAGTAGGGTAGATCCCAGGTGTTCATTGGCCCTGATTATGATGGGAAACAATTGAATGGGATCAATTAGAGCGCGGGGGCACGACACACTTAACAGTGCGTTAGCCCCTACCCATGCCTGCAGTATTTAGGGAGTGAAATTTCTTTGGTAACACCTCTGAATGGTGACATAATGGCTTGCCTTTTGTCAGCATGCCAAATAATGGGAATTAATATGCTGCTTGAATGACACACAAAGGACTCAAAAAAAATTTCTTTCAATCAACGATACCATATTATTTTCGAAAATCTGTAATGCATGAGCGGAACGAAAGATTAATAGATCTGGAGATATTTTTTTCATTATTCTTTTTTCTTTGTAAAAAAATTATGTTTTTGTCTTTTGAGATCCTGTAGCCCCGGGACGCCCCACTGGCTTCACTCAATAAAAGAAGTGAAACAGCACATGATGGCTTGGGCATCGCCTGATCAATCACATTTGCAGGGTGCGCTAGATGCTAATGATGGTGTTTAT
>CM051002.1:15141942-15154442 GCA_027704905.1 Muraenolepis orangiensis
TGTAGAGGAGGAGGAGAGGAAGGAGAGAGCTGAGCTTCATCTCGGGGTGGTTGAAGACCACCCAGGGGCAAAGAGCCGGTCCATAGCGCGGTCGGGCAAGGCGGTGAGGTGTGAGGAGGAAATAACAAGGGATGACAAGTCACCATACTTCCAACTCCACATGAAATATGAACATGGAATATTAACATGCAACTTCAGCAGTGGCTGTGTGTGTGTAAGCAAGAGAGTGTGATAGCAACTGTAAGTGTGAACGTGACTACATGCCACTTATAAACATTTTAAATTGATAAAGGTGTGTGTGTGTGTGTATGTGTGTGAGAGAGAGTGCAAACTGAAAATTGCATATTGGGCATATTGTTTATACGAATGTGTGCATGTGTGTGTGTGTGTGTGTATGAGGGGGGGTATGTGAGAGGCTGGGAGAACAAAAAATGGAATATTGTGCATCTTTTTTGTGCATGTGCAACCGTGTGTGTGTGTGTGTGTGTATGTGTGTGTGTGTGTGTGTGTGTGTGTGTGTGTGTGCCCATGCCCGTGCCCGTGTGTGTGTGCCGTTCTGTAACCACAGCGTGGATTGAAGATGTCCAATGGCCTTCAGAGGTGTGAATCCCGTTAATTACCGACTTCCTTTGATCTCAGGGCCTAACGAGGAGATAACGAGTTCTTAACAAGTTGCTAACGGGCCCGCGGCGACCTGCGTGAATTTGAGTCGAATCACTCCCTGGGAAGGGGGGGATCGCACTGGGGGGGCGGGGGTGTGTGGGGCAGGGGGGAGGTTGGTGGGGGGGGGGGGGGGGGGGGTGGGGGGGGGGGGTGGGGGGCGGGGGTGTGTGGGGCAGGGGGGAGGTTGTGGGGGGGCGGGGGTGTGTGGGGCAGGGGGGAGGTTGGGGGGGGCGGGTTTGTGTGGGGCAGGGGGGAGGTTGGGGGGGGGGGGGAGTGGGGGGCGGGGGTGTGTGGGGCAGGGGGGAGGTTGGGGGGGCGGGTTTGTGTGGGGCAGGGGGGAGGTTGGGGGGGGGGCGGGGGTGTGGGGCAGGGGGGAGGTTGGGGGGGTGGGGGTTAATACATCAATAAATCAATACATTCAAATGTATCAATCTCGCCCGATGTGTGTTTAAAACCCTTATCTTCTTCCTCCTCCCCCCCCCTCCTCCTCATCTTCCTCCTCCTCCTCCCCCTCTACATCCTCCTCCTCCTCTTCCTCCTCCTCCTCCCCCTCCTCCTCCTCCTCCCCTTCCTCCTCCTCTTCCTCTTCCTCCTCCTCCTCCTCTTCATCTTCCTCCTCCTCTTCCTACTCCTCCTCTTCCTCCTCCTCCTCCTCCTCTTCCTCCCCCTCCTCCTCCTCCTCTTCCTCCCCCTCCTCCTCCTCCTCCTCTTCCTCCCCCTCCTCCTCCCCCTCCTCCTCCTCCTCCTCCTCCTCTTCATCATCCTCCTCCTCCTCCTCCTCCTCCTCTTCCTCCCCCTCCTCCTCCTCCTCTTCCTCCCCCTCCTCCTCCTCCTCCTCCCCCTCCTCCTCCTCCTCTTCATCATCCTCCTCCTCCTCCTCCTCCTCTTCCTCTTCCTCCTCCTCCTCTGCCTCCTCCTCTTCCTCATCTGTGTTTGGTGAAAGTGTGAGTTGTGTGAGCCGTGCTGCCAGCCAATGGGGAGGCAGTAAACAATCAGAAACCATTACCACACACACAGGCAGGCAGCTTGGCCCTCCAGGGTCACACACACTGCATTAATGAACACTGCTTGCGGCTTCTGATTTGTTCACACGTTTGTGTTTTCTTCATTTTGTTTCTCGCTACTTAATGTTAATATTGTCTGTTTATTTGTTGGTAACATGTCTGTGTTGTTTAGGATTTTATCGATCTAGTGTGTGTGTGTGTGTGTGTGTGTGGTGTGTGTGTGTGTGTGTGTGTGGTGTGTGTGTGTGTGTGTGTGTGTGGTGTGTGTGTGTGTGTGTGTGTGTGTGTGTGTGTGTGTGTGTGTGTGTGTGTGTGCGTGTGTACACCATTGTCAAAGTCAAAGTGTTATAGTTGCACAAATGCACAGTATAACACAGGGTCATTCTGAACATCTACTGTATGTAGGAAGCATTGGAAAAATATACAATTTTTAAAGAGCTAAAAATAAGGGCAAAAACTGCAATTTCAGAAATAACTGAAGTATACAGTAGATAAAAAAATAATTAAAAAATGTTAAACGCTATGAGCAGTAAGGATGGGAAATACGCACAATGGGAATACATATTATATATATATATATATATATATATAATATAATTCTTCAATCATTTTATATAAAGTGTAGTGCCAATGAATATGAACATTGAATTGTGGTAATAGGGTGAGGGGGTTTCTTAGGGCATGTGTGTGGGGAATCTACCACAGGGGGGGAAGATGGCCGCCTATGATGCATTCCTCTGTGTCCGCCAACCTCCGGAGGGGCCTGGCGGTCAGCGGTGAAGCAGCCAGAGAGGACCATCTCCATGGTGCACCTGTAGGAGTTATGGTAGTACGTTTTGACAGATGTGGCATGACATCTTCGGGGGAAGAATCGAGTATCCTCAGGGAGAATAGGCCCCATGCGACCTTTGTTTTGTGTTGTTGTTGTTGTCGGTTCATTGTTAGTGTGTGTTAATAATGGAGGGCATCCTAATCTGAATCGTTAATGGGTTGAAAACACAAGTGTTTCCAACCCATGTGTATTCCGTCAAAGTACATTTGACAGAATAATAACTGTGCTGGTACTGTTACTTGCAATTGTCATTAAAAACGTATTTAGTCTAGTATTCATTATTGAAATTGCAAAACAATTGAAAATATTGTTCAAGATACAAGATACACGTTATTTTATTGGCCATTTGTAACAAGTACATAGGAATGCTTACTCCCCATTCCCTCGCTAGTATACATCTCCTTTAAAACAACACCAACAAAATAAAAATGATATATACAATAAAAATAAACAAAAAACAGCCGCAAAGTGACTTCAATTATATGTACATGTGTTGAATGTACATGTTTTTTTATTTTATTTTTTACAATAATCTTTAAAAGCATTTAAAGTGCCAGTAGTGCAGCAGCAGTTGTGGTGTTTTGTCTTTTATTGGAATTGAACACCCAGGCCTTCTTCCATGGGTGGCACAAATGGTCCGCAATCCAAATGTTGGTGGAACGTTCACAAGCTGGACTCAAACATAGGATGTTACACCTGTTTTCTCACGTCTATAGTAACAGACAACATTTTTGCGAGGTCGCCCCTCTTTATTCAGCATTACAGAGCAGAGCAGAGCCATAGAGAGATGTAGAGATTTGTCTTGTTTATGTATCTTGTTTATGTATCTCTCTATGGCTCTGCACTGGAGCACGCGGTAAAGGGGGCCGGGGGACTAACACACCGCCAAACTTTCCTTCATCCTTTCCTCTCCTCCTCCTATTCACAATTAGTCTGCCTTGCTCTCTGTGTGTGTTCCTGTATGTATTTGATATATTTGTATTTGATCAGGATTTCTTCCTCCTGAAAACCTCTTTGTGTACCACTTCTGTCTGACTGTCTGTCTGTCTGTCTGACTGTCTGTCTGTCTGACTGTCTGTCTGTCTGTCTGACTGTCTGTCTGTATGTCTGTCTGTCTGTCTGTATGTCTGTCTGCTTGGGAGAGTACTGGGGGGGGGGGGTGTGTGTGTGTGTGAAGGGTGAAGAGGTCCCTGCAGATAGACAACAAAGTGAGAGAAAAGATGAGAATCATTGGTTGTAACTTCTCACCTCTTACGTTCACCTTCATCCCCTCTTCTCCCTGTCTGACAATGCTGCTGCTCTGCTGAACCCTCTCACCGAACCCCGACCCGAACCCCGGCAGCAAAGGATGATCTGGCGAATCATCGTACTTTCTATTCCACTGCAGAAACACACTCACACACACACACAGTCCGACAGACACACATATACGCACACACACACACACACACACACACACACACACACCACACGCACTCACGCACACACACACGCACACGCACACACAGCACACACACCACACACATGCACGCACACGCACACACACACACATGCACACACACGCATACGCACACAGAGACACACACACACACGTGCTGCTGCCATGTCTACACCAGTCTAAAGCTGATCTATTGATCTATCTATCTATAGTAGCTATAAATCGATCTATCTATTGCTATTATCTATTAAGTGTGTGTGTGTGTGTGTGTGTGTGTGTGTGTGTGTGTGTGTGTGTGTGTGTGTGTGTGTGTGTGTGTGTGTGTGTGTGTGTGTGTGTGTGTGTGTGTGTGTGTGTGTGTGAGTGTGCGTAATAGGTCCTCTAAAGTCTGTTGAACCTACATGGTTGCTTCACAGTGTAGACTTCCATTAATTGGCAGCGGATCATTCTGGATCACAGCCCCCCTGTGGTGTGTTGTTTCTAAGCAGCTCTAAGCAGCCCTCATTAGGATCACTGGAAGACCCGGAGCTCTGGGCCGAGCCCGACCCGGGTTTCTCCCCCGTATCCTCCCTCCTGGACCCTAATGAGTCACTCAGTCACAGACTGCGGAGAGAGGAGCATAAGAACTAATTATAACGAGAAGTTCTCCTCCCGTTTCAATCAAATTTAAATGAACTCGGATTTTGGTTCGTCTATAGCGGCACACGAGTATATCTTTGTTATTTCTTCTCTTTTAATAAAACATATGATTCCTGCATTCCATTATCTTCCTTCTCTCTCTCACTCCCCCCAACCTCGTCTCTCTTTGCATCTTCAATAGGATTACGGAGAACATTCTTCTTCCGAATGATATCTAATTAAAATTAAATATTCTCATCGCTCTGTCGCTCTCTCTCTCTCTCTCTCTCTCTCTCTCTCTCTCTCTCTCTCTCTACTTCCCAGAGATGAAAAAATAAAGAAAATCTAAGGAAAGAGAAGAGAAGAGGAGAAGACAGTGGATGAGAAACAGTCCCGAGTTGGCTTTAGCTTTTTCTCATTATCCATCCATCTCTCTCTCTCTCTCTCTCTCTCTCTCTCTCTCTCTCTCTCTCTCTCTCTCTCTCTCTCTCTCTCTCTCTCGCTCCCTCTCTCTCTCTCTCTCTCTCTCTCTCTCGTCTCTCTCTCTCTCTCTCTCTCTCTCTCTTTTTCTCTCTCTGTTGTGTCTGTGTGTATGTGAAATCATCTGATCATTTGATCTTCCCCACATTAATCAAACATACACTGCAAGAGATGTGTTTAATAGCGTCTCGGTGAAGTATGAACTATTATCCACATATCTGCAGCCCTAAGATGCGCTGTGGGATGTTAATTATTGTACAGATTGTTACATGAGGAGTCTATTGCGCTTGGCTTGTGTGAGCGATGTTGGTCACACCAGGGGCCGTCGCTGACTCTGCTTTTGTGTGGTGATTATTTTACAAAGAGGAAACTCTTGGCGCTGTGACAGATCCCCGATCTCCCGGCAGAACAAAGATTTGGAACAACTTGAAACAAGTAGGACGACAAGGCGCCTGGATGTTTCCATAATTAGCGACTGTATGTCCATCCCTCGCCTGTGATTAATGAAGATGTTTTTGGAAATTTATTTTTTATTTTTTCAAGCAACTCAATAACTTACGACCTTTGGGATACTTTCGGTATTTGAATCTATCCACGTTCCTGGAACCACTTCTGTCAAAACCACTGCGGAGTGCGGCGTGCTTGTGTATACTTTAAACCCTTGACTGATCCCGTCATTCCAGTGTGATCTTTCATTTGTTCCACTCTTCTTTGAGTGGTCAGAGATAAGCTGTCCCCACTGGATACACTCTGAGTAATGCAATAGAATGTGTGGTGTTCCACAAGGATCACTTTTAGGGCCTCTCGTCGTTCTGTCTCGACATGATTTAAGCCCATGTCTGTCTATGTATGTATGTATGTATTTACAGTATGTATGTATGTACAGTATGTATGTATGTATGTATGTATGTATGTATGTATGTCAGTAGTATGTATAGTATGTATGTATGTATGTACGTATGTATAGTATGTATGTATGTATGTATGTATGTATGTATGTATGTACAGTATGTATGTACTTACAGTATGTATGTACAGTATGTACGTATGTACAGTATGTATGTATGTATGTATGTATGTATGTATGTATGTATGTATGTATGTATGTAGTATGTATGTATGTATGTATGTACTATATATATGTATGTATGTATGTATGTATGTATGTATACAGTATGTACAGTATGTACATATGTACAGTATGTATGTATGTATGTATGTATGTATGTATGTATGTAGGTCGGTATGTATGTATGTACAGTATGTATGTATGTACAGTATGTATGTATGTATGTATGTATGTATGTACAGTATGTATGTATGTATGTCTGTCTGTCTGTCTGTCTGTATGTATGTACAGTATCTATGTATGTATGTATGTATAGTATGTATGTATGTATGTATGTTTGTATGTATCCATCTGTCTGTCTGTCGATCTATCTATTTATGCCCACTTTCTCACATGTAGCTGGAGCCAAACAGGTGTTTGGTAGATCAACTGTTAATCACTGCCATCTTACTGTCAAATAGTTCCCCCAATATGTCTCCGGGGTTAACACAGGGTCTCGTCTGGATCTCCTAACTGTGGGTGTGTGTGTGTGTGTTTGTGGTCACTGGTGGCCCCAATTCAACACAGCCCTGTTTTCACTGCATGCCCACAACAAGGGGCCTCCGAGGCAACATGGTGGACCAGGGAGAGGCCATGCCAGGACAAACACTGCCTCAAGGACAGAGAAGACAGCGGAACAATCTGCACCATTCATGAAACATAGGCCAATAACCTCACGTGTGAGAGAGTGTCTGTATATGTAAGTGTGTGTGTGTGTGTGTGTGTGTGTGTGTGTGGGGGGGGGGGGTTAGATGGGTAGTGTGTGGTATATGTGACTGTTTGAGTGAGTGATTTTGTAATAATATAATGATAATATAGTGATCATATCGTGATCTACACGGGTAAGAAATATGAGAGGAATTCATCTGAATAAATGTAACACTGCACACTACAAGAGGGGAAGTGCTTTTATAAAGCATTTATATCAAGTTGCACTGTCTTGCTTTCAGACATTTTGTGTTTGTTGTGTTTGGTGGGATGTTTGGTATGAAATTATTATTTGATAGCGACTTCATTTTATTTTAAGGACTTGGATCGTCGTAGGACAAATACGCCAACATTACAGTACACCACAACATCTATCACTGGGATCTGAAGTTAATGTTTGCCTGGTAAAATGATCAGTGTGTGTCTTAAGAGGCGTGGACAGTCCTGTTGTTACAGTCCATCAAGGGCTGACGACTCAGAAGATATGTGATGAACCAACCCGCTGCATACTGGTTAGTTGACAATATACTGACAGTTATTAATATTAATTGTTGATTCCCGGAGGAAATTCATTTTTGATGAGGTCAGAGATCTACATGGACAATATTGTTCAGTAGTGGGACATAGGAAGGATTTAGCCTGTTTGCCGTTTGGACATCTCCTGAAAGGTCACGCTTATTGACATAATTAAACGCGCCGTGTTTGCTGATGAGACGTTTAAATTATGCATTGGCCTATCATGAACTGTAAGTGTGCACACCGATCGATACATAATTGTATTAATAGTTTATCCAAAGCACGTAGGATGGATAGTATGCTTTTAATGACTAGAGAACCGCTGTTGCGACAAACGTATTGTTCCTCGGAGCGTTTGGAAATCGATTTGGCGCAAATTGCGCTTTTGGTTCCCCCGGGGCGACCAAACACCACCCACCACAACACAACAGACCCCGGTGATGCCCCCCCCCTCCCCCTCCCCCCCCCCTGCGTGTCGGGAGAAGTGGTTTGTTCCACTCAGAGCTCCGACTGGTCCTCGCCGCTCCACCGCCCGTTTATAGCAGTCGGCGATCCGCCCCGGTTACCGACTGCACGCGCCGTGGTGTCACTGCTCCGTGGTGTCTGCCGTCCCCCGCGCGACACGACATCATCCTAGCAGCGCCTTGCGTTTGATCTTTGCGCCCTTTTGTCACTCCTTTGGGTGAGTCCGTTTTAAGCCCCCCTTTCTTCCTTCTATTGTCTTTCCTCTTTCCTTTTCTCTGTTTGTCTTTTTTTTCTTTTTTTCTTGTTGTTGTTTTGTTTGGCTTGCTTTTATTTATTTATTTTATTTTATTTGAGTGGTGGTGTCTCCGTATCACCGCGGGTGGGGATCCGGTAGAGCCGCAGTGTTCATCACGAGATGAACGGCGAGCTGTCACAACGTGTGAACCGGAGCCTTTCTCCGGGACATTTTTTTTCAAACGACATCCACTAGGCCAAACGCAAAACTGTTGATCTTGCTTTCATTTTGTTTTCGCGTTCTTCTTTTGCTCTTCTTCCCCCTTTCGTTCTTTCTTTCTTTTTTTTTTAACTTGGGGTTATGTGACACTTCACTAGATGCCTAGATGTCTTTAAGTCTTGCCAAAGTCAGCGCTACGTTTTAAGTTCGCTTCTTCTGTTTGACGCCCTTTAAGTGAGGATTGCGACGATGGTAAATATGTGTGGGACAAAGTAGCCTCTCATCTCCGGGACTATGATGTTGACGTTTCTAGTTTCTTCTTCTTCTCAACAATATCCAAACCTAAACTCCGACATTGAAGTCACTGTTGCTATTAACGTGATATCATTATTAGTCCGAAAAGTTCCGTCCCTGCCATGCCTTGGGGAATCAATGCATGGCTTTTCATTGAAGAATAATTGTTGGGGTCTCTGCATATGATAATGTTTATTCGTCAATCGGCGTGGGTGTAACTTAACGAAGAGCAGCGGTATCGTCTAACTGATGCTGCGGCTGGTGGTACCCAGATGCTGGCTCTCGCCCCGAGCCCAGCTGTTTATGCATATCTCTCTCTCTCTCTCTCTCTCTCTCTCTCTCTCTCTCTCTCTCTCTCTCTCTCTCTCTCTCTCTCTCTCTCTCTCTCTCTCTCTCTCTCTCTCTCTCTCTCTCTCTCTCTCTCTCTCTCTCTCTCTCTCTCTCTCTCTCTCTCAGGGAGGTCTGCTCTGTGAGACATTGGTATTATCCTATACTTGTGTCATTTAGAAAACGTCCCAGATACAATTTACTCACTGCAATAGTACTGATTCATCTGCATATTACTACATCAGTAGCCTGCATCATCTTCATAAATTATTACTAGATTTGTCAAAGGGGCTTTCAAAACAACACGCTACAGGACCTCTAGACGAACATTACCAAAGTACTAACATAGTACCACAGTACAAACACAGCCATACCACAGTACTAAAATAGCACCAACATATCAATACATTACTAACATAGTACCACAGTACCAACATAGCAATACATTACTAACATAGTACCACAGTACCAACATAGCAATACATTACTAACATAGTACCACAGTACCAACATAGCAATACATTACTAACATAGTACCACAGTACCAACATAGCACCACATCAGTGTATAGTATCTAAACACTTTTCCAAGTGGACTCACCACGATTCACCAGTTACATTTTAATAATAATAATGCATTTTATTAATATTTCATTAAAAAAAACTTGCTACAAAGTAAAAAACATAGCAAACAAACACAATACAATTACTAAAAATAGTGAGCACTTATATTAACATAAAAGGCCATTCTTAATAAAAAACAATTTGTTTGATCACTTATTCAAAGTTTCCAGTTTTACACACCATTACGGTGATGGTTTTATGGGAACAAGCTGAAATGATAGTTCCCCTATAGATTGCAGGTTGTCCCATATAGAACCCCTTTAGATCGCAGGTTGTCCCCTATAGATTGCAGGTTGTCCCCTATAGAACCCCTATAGATCGCAGGTTGTCCCCTATAGATCCCCTAAAGATTGCAGGTTGTCCTTTTTAGATCCCATATAGATCGCAGGTTGTCCCCTATATATCCCCTATAGATTGCAGGTTGTCCCCTATATATCCTATATAGATCGCATGTTGTCCCCTATAGATCCCCTATACATTACAGGTTGTCCCATATACTGTAGATCCCCTATAGATTGCAGGTTGTCTCATAGCGATTGCAAGTTGTCCCCTATAGATCCCCTATAGATTGCAGGTTGTCCCCTATAGATCCCCTATAGATTGCAGGTTGTGCCCTATAGAGCCCCTATAGATTGCAGTGTGTCCCCTATAGATCTGCTATAGATTGCCGGTTGTCCCCTATAGCTCCCCTATATATCGCAGGTTGTCCCCTATAGATCCCCTCTAGATTGCAGGTTGTCCCCTATAGATCCCTCTAGATTGCAGGTTGTCCCCTATAGATCCCCTCTAGATTGCAATTTGCCCCCTATAGATCCCCTATAGATTGCAAGTTGCCCCCTATATATCCCCTATAGATTGCAAGTTGTCCCCTATATATCCCCTATAGATTGCAAGTTGCCCCCTATATATCCCCTATAGATTGCAAGTTGTCCCCTATATATCCCCTACAGGTTGCAGGTTGTTCCATATAGATCCCCTATAGATTGCAAGTTGTCCCCTATATATCCCCTATAGATTGCAAGTTGCCCCCTATATATCCCCTATAGATTGCAAGTTGCCCCCTATATATCCCCTATAGATTGCAAGTTGCCCCCTATATATCCCCTATAGATTGCAAGTTGCCCCCTATATATCCCCTATAGATTGCAAGTTGTCCCCTATATATCCCCTATAGATTGCAAGTTGTCCCCTATATATCCCCTATAGATTGCAAGTTGCCCCCTATATATCCCTTATAGATTGCAAGTTGTCCCCTATATATCCCCTACAGGTTGCAGGTTGTTCCATATAGATCCCCTATAGATTGCAGGTTGTTCCATATAGTTAAGTTAACATACACAGCTCCTCCAGGTCATAAAAACAACAACACAGTGATACATAGTACCACACTAGAGTATAGTACCGCAGCACCCACATGGTACCACAGTACCAACATAGTTCAACAGTGGAACAGTTCTCTACTACACTTTGCTCAGCAGCACTACAGCACAGCCTGATTAAAACATCACATCCCACCGGCCTATAGTAGTATTTCAAGTGATGTTCTCCCTGTTAGCTATCTGCCATCTCCTTTCCCATGGCACGACACCGCTGTCTGTCCCTCCCTGCCTCGACAAAAACAAAACAACACAAGCTCTCGTTCTCTCTCTTTCGAGTGTCATATATCGCAAACATCATCACAGTCACAACACATTCTCTGCTCTGTCTTTAGCAGTTTGTAGTGTCTTGGTTGGAGGCTGCTACATTTAAACACGGTGTTCACAGGTCATCCCTGTGCTGTATTCACAGGTCATTCATCCTATTCGTGCTATTGACCTTGTCTTCATCACAGATGTTCTTTGTCTTTGTCACAAGACTTGCTGGACTGACTCTTGCTGGAATTCCTTAGACTCACTAACGTTCAGCAGGGTTTTTTTAGTTAATGGTTTTAGCCCAATAAAACGTATTTGATATGATTACAAGTCATTTATGGTTTGGCACCACACATGGCTGAAAAGCATGTCCCTTTGAGTCGGTGCCTGTCAGTTTAGACATCGACACATTTCACATTAATACACTTTGAATAAACAAGTGAACAGTGAATGCCTGGACTGAGCAATGTTGTAGAGATAAACAGAACCATGTTGTAGAGATGGACTGAACTATGTTGTAGAGATGGACTGAACCATGTTGTAGATGGACTGAACCATGTTGTAGAGATGGACTGAACCATGTTGTAGAGATGGACTGAACTATGTTGTAGAGATGGACTGAACCATGTTGTAGAGATGGACTGAACCATGTTGTAGAGATGGACTGAACCATGTTGTAGAGATGGACTGAACCATGTGTAGAGATGGACTGAACCATGTTGTAGAGATGGACTGAACCATGTTGTAGAGATGGACTGAACCATGTTGTAGATGGACTGAACCATGTTGTAGAGATGGACTGACCAGTTGTAGGATGGACTGAACCATGTTGTAGAGATGGACTGAACCATGTTGTAGAGATGGACTGAACCATGTTGTAGAGATGGATTGAACCATGTTGTAGAGATGGACTGAACCATGTTGTAGAGATGGACTGAACCATGTTGTAGAGATGGACTGAACCATGTTGTAGAGATGGACTGAACCATCTTTTTGAGATGGACTGAACTATGTTATAGAGATGGACTGAACCATGTTGTAGAGATGGACTGAACCATGTGTTGTCGAGATGGACTGAGCCATGTTCTAGAGATGGACTGAACTATGTTATAGAGATGGACTGAACCATGATGTAGAGATGGATTGAACCATGTTGTAGAGATGGACTGAACCATGTTGTTGAAGCTTATTCACAAGATATGTTTTCAAAACATTGATCTGAGAAGTTTATACCTGTCAACTCCTCTCTCTTTTGCTCATGCTTTCCCTCACCTCTCCTCCTCTCTCCTCGCTCTCTCTCCTCTCCTCTCCTCTCCTCTCCTCTCCTCTCCTCTCCTCT
>CM051002.1:15161942-15166942 GCA_027704905.1 Muraenolepis orangiensis
GAGAGAGAGAGAGAGAGAGAGAGAGAGAGAAGTGGAGAGAAATGGGTGGTAGAGAGTCAGAGATAGAGAGGGGTGGACAGAGTTAGGAGAGAAAGGAGAGGAGAGAGAGAGGAGAGGAGAGAGGATGGAGAGAGAGAGAGAGCGAGAGAGAGAGCGAGAGAGAGCTAGATAGAGAGAGAGAGATGGACAGAGTTAGGAATGTGGTAGAGATAGAGGAGAGTGTGCAGAACATGTAAAATGAGTAATTGAGGAACAGAGGATTGGAGGAAACAGTAAAAGACGAAAGATTGAATGAAAAGAGAGATCGAGAAAAGGGAAGAGGTAAGGTGTGAAAAACTGAAGAAAAGAGAGAGAGAGACAGAGAGAGAGAGAGAGAGAGGTAGACTGAGAGAGGTTGCTAAAGGGACAGAGGCGTTGGTAATGGAACAGGTTTATCACAGAGCGAGAGGTAATAGTGAAATGCCCTGGGTGTGATTACCTGTCTGACAATGTCGTCTGTTTCCTCCTCCGTCTCATGCTCATCCTCCTTCAATGTTTCCCATGATGCAGTGCACCACAGTGCACCACACACACACACGCACACACACACACACACACACGCACACACACACACACACACACACACACACACACACACACACACACACACACCTGGAGGCAGAGGAATGTATTACTCTTTAAGTGCCACCGCTGTCCTGCTTCATTCTCAACCCCCCCCCCCCCCCCCACCCCCTATAAGATTATGTAACCTTTATCAATACATTACATAAACCTAAATCTTGTGCGTTTTTCTTGTCTGTTTCTTACTGGTCGGCAATGTGCTCCAGCTCCGGCTTGCGGCCTGGAAGAGCTCTGGTCTGGCTATGCGAGACTCGCGAAATTGAACTGATCGGAAACTGTAAGAACGCCCTGCGGTGTCTACAACAACCGCTGCTACTGGTCAAGTGGGGCGGGTGTTACAGCAGTGAGGTTGGTTGCTGCCGTCGGCCACAGCGAGCAAACTCCTCCACAGTCAGTCACACATCAGTCACGCTCACTTCCTATGTCACGGTGATCCCCGTTGAAAGAGAGCGAGGTACACTGCAAATGTGGTGTTTTAGCTACTTTTCTGTGCTCTGTGTGGTTTTTGATGATATGCCGTCCACTTTGAGCGTAGTACCTTTATGAAGGTGGAATGGCGACAACACATATACGCAATTAGCAATAATAGCAAGGTGGATAGGCATATGTTCTAAAAGCAATTCGCTATCGCAATGTTTTGTCAGCAGGCGCTTTTTTATACGTTGCGGTCATAGGGTAATTATGTTTTTGCGATCATCAAATGAAAGTGTTTCAAAATAATCCTAAATGCATTGCAATGCATCCATCATTCCACCTAATTGCATTTAATTGTTTCACAGATTGTAACACATTTTCTACATCATGGTTTTACATTTCTGCTTTTCTCTCATGTCCCCCCCTGATCTGCTCACCTAGCTAAGAATTCACCATAAGTTACGATGAATAAAAGCCTTTGCGACTGAATAGTAAATAGTGAATAGTGTGTGTAGTTTCAAAGCACTTTGAGCGGCCGCCGTCTATTGATTTAGGTTTGGTGAAGGCACGTTATGGTACCACGTGATGTGGGAAAGGAAATAAACATTGCAGAGATAACCATGTGTTCTCCTGGATGTGACATCACAAAAGGTTTTGGTTGAAGTATACACAGTGTTATGAGTATCACCGCCAGCTGAATGTGAATTCATCAGCATTGGCTCTGTATCGCCACTAATAAAACTAACTTCTAACACAGCAAACTTCTGAGGTTGAAGAAGTCAGCTGAAAGTCCCAAGATTCACACTTGGCTGCTGAATATTTTATACAGCATTTTGTTTTTCTGCCATTCTCGCTGTTTTATGCAGATCTGAACTCGGGTTAAGGTCAAAGAGGGAAGCAGAGAGAAGAGAAGAAAAAAAAATCCTTATTTTTAATATGCCAGGCCTGGGCAGACAGCTGCCATCTGCCGAGGAGCCTGTTGCTAACTAGCTGCTGTTTATTTACCTGGGGCTACCTGGGCAACCTTCCTCGTGGCCCAGAGAGGAGAGAGGAGAGAGAGAGAGAGAGAGAGAGAGAGAGAGAGAGAGAGAGAGAGAGAGAGAGAGAGAGAGAGAGAGAGAGAGAGAGAGAGAGAGAGAGAGAGGGAGAGAGAGAGAGAGAGAGAGAGAGAGAGAGAGAGAGAGAGAGAGAGAGAGAGAGAGAGAGAGAGAGAGAGAGAGGAGAGAGAGAGAGAGGGGCTAACATGTATATTTTGGTGACTTGTAGCAGAGTGATTGTTCTGTGCAATAGTGAGAAAAATAAAAAAGGACGGGAAAACCACAGCTTTGACCTTGAGAGCGTGAGAGCGTGCAGGTGGCGGATTGTGATGGACAAAGGGGGAACCCTTTTGTCACCAGAGCTGTTTGTTTCCATGCTTGAATAACCTGTTGTTGTTGTTGTTGTTGTTGTTGTTGTGAATAGGCCTTCTGGTTGCCATGGTGCCAGGGCTGAGATGAATCCCATCATGTCTATGTTGTGACTGACATCTGTCTGAACACACCAGTGTTACTATCAGGGCTGTACACGTCTGAAGTAAGATTAGTTAAACTAGACTAGATTAGACTAAATTGCACTACATACATTACATTACATTACATTACATTACGTTACATTACGTTACGTTACATTACATTACATTACATTACATTACATTACATTACGTTACGTTACATTACATTACATTACATTACGTTACGTTACGTTACATTACGTTACGTTACGTTACATTACATTACATTACGTTACATTACATTACGTTACGTTACATTACGTTACATTACGTTACATTACATTACGTTACGTTACACTTACATTACGTTACGTTACATTACGTTACATTACGTTACGTTACATCACATCACATTACATCACATTACATTACATCACATCACATTACATCACATTACGTTACATTACATCACGTTACGTTACATTACATTACATTACATTACATTACAAAGTCAAAAGTGCATTTCATTTCTAAGTCTCCAAGAACTGAGCCAGTGCTCAGGTAGAAGTACAATAAGTTCAGGTAAAAGTACAGTAAGGGAAAAATACAATAAGTTGGCAAACAATATATAGCAATATCTAGAACAATGGATGTATGCTAACAAGCTTGTGCTCCGCTGAAGGGTTGAACTCTGAAGCCGCAGTGCACCGCTGTGCCACACGGTGGCGCTCAGCTGTTCTAGAGACTCTCCGGAGGCACATCGTTGAAATGTCAATCAATTCAGTTTGTTTCACAGTATAGAAACCGTGCTCTGCCGGGTTATGTTTACTTATCTCTTAACTTTCTTTCTGCTGAGTTTGCCGGCTGCTCACACGAACGGCTTTGCTCACTCAGTAAGCAGATTGATAAAATGCACGAAAAGAGAAAGCCTAATAGGAAACCCTAACCCTAAAACCAAATGTTAGATGCCAAAACCAATCCCTAAAACAGAACCCTAAGAAGAAACCCTAACCCAAAAACCAAATGTTAGATGCCAAAACCAAACCCTAAAACAGAACCCTAATAATTGAAACTCTAACCTTAGCCGAAGCCAAAACCAAACCCTTAATACGAACCTTAATAGGAACCCTAAGTATAGAACCAAACAGTAGAAAGAGAACAAAACACACTCCTAAAGTATAACATCATTTCCATTGAATTTTTTTTGTGGTGTGTGGGCCAGTGCAACATAATGAAAAAACAGCACTTGATGATACAACTTTAATGAATACTTAATGAAGTACAGCAGTTAGGCTAATCAAACAAATAAGGACAGACTATCCAATTGATATAATAACAATCTCCCATGCCCTCTACGTCTCTTCCTCTCTATACTTTTACTACAGTAATTCTTTATGGGAGTAATTGTACTTTTACTTGTAGTATACACAGTATACTACAGTACACTACTATACAGTACACTACTCTATAGTGCACTCTACTACAGTACACTACAATACAGTACTGTATCTATCTATACTACACTACAGTGCACTACAATACAGTACTGTATATATCTATACTACACTACAGTACACTACAATACAGTACTGTATCTATCTATACTACACTACAGTACACTACAATACAGTACTGTATCTATCTATACTACACTACAGTGCACTACACTACTGTACAGTGCACTAACGTACAGTACAGCACACTACTCTGCACCACAGTAGTATCTATACAACACTACACTGCACTACTCTACACTACAGTACACTAGACAACAAATACATTACATTGAATTAGATAAGATTGTACTAGACTATAGACTAGATTAAATTAGATTCAGTTAGATTAGATTATACTAACATCTCAATAGTTTCTTGATCATGATCACGATTATCATGTTGACATAATTCATGTCGATTTATATCGTTTTAATTCTGAAATTATTTGAACACCATCTCTCTGTTTCCCAATACAACAGCCAGGACAGGATGGGGCCAGCTTCTGAAGAGATAACATACAAAAAAAACCAATGACCAGAGCCATGGCAAGCCAATCGTTGCTAGGCAGGTTACCGTATTTTTGATCGATTTCAGGAAGGAAGGCATGCATTGGCTGTATATTTCTATTTAAGATGGATGTTCATTGGATGACACCTGGGTGGATGTTTCTAGAGACCAGGGAGTTTAAACGGGTGCAGGAGCTCATATCTGAGAGTATTATGGGATGGTCAATCATTCTGACACCTCTGCTATTGTTTCTGTAACCCCATCGCTGTGTGTGTGTGTGTGTGGGTGTGTATGTGTGTGTGTGTGAGAGAGAGAGAGAGAGAGAGAGAGAGAGACTGTGTGTGTGTATGTGTGTGTTGAATGTTTGTGTGTTTGTGTGCGTGTGTGTGTGTTAGAGACTGTGTGTGTGTGCTTGTGTTTGTGTGTTCATGTGTTTAGTGTGTTATTTGTGTGTGTCTAGTATGTTTGTCAGG
>CM051002.1:15179442-15276942 GCA_027704905.1 Muraenolepis orangiensis
ATGGGAAATTCCCCACCAGAAAAGGTATAGGTGAAGACCTGCACATTCTCCCCAGTGCTTCATTGATATAATGTGATCCCCCCCCCCCCCCCCTGGTTTTGCTAGCTAGTGGAAAATTCGGGCATTCGGAGGCTAATTGAAGGAGTCTGATCCATTCTATATGCCCCCTGTTTCTCTGGGAGTGTTGATTACTTAAGCTCAAGAAGGTCTAAGAGCAAGCACTTCTACAGGCTGAGCAAAGGTCAGAGAGGGCGGTGGGGACTGCCAGGTTATTGGATCAAATCCCCAAGCCATACAGAGAAAGAGCTGCTGTGCTAATTACACATGTAGGTGGGTAGATATATAGAAGGAAATACATATAGATAGATAGATAGATAGATAGATAGATAGATAGATAGATAGATAGATAGATAGATAGATAGATAGATAGATAGATAGATAGATAGATAGATAGATAGATAGAGTGATAGATAGATAGATTGATAGATAGATAGATAGATAGATAGATAGATAGATAGATAGATAGATAGATAGATAGATAGATAGATAGATAGATAGATCCCAGAGAAGGAAGAAGGGTCCTACAATTGATCCTTGGTGCACACCACATATTATATTACCGTTATAAAACAACCCTTTCCATGTCTCTCCCTTCCTCTCCCTCTCTCTCTTATTTGTCTTCTGTCCATCTCTGCAGATCCCCTTCCTCCTTGTCCTCCCCCCCCCCCCTTCTCTCTCTCTGTCTTTCTTTTTCTCTCTCTCCCTCGTCTCTGTTCTGTCCATCCATCCGTCCCGTCCCGTCCCGTCCCTCTTGGCAGCCGGAACCGGTTCTCCAGGATGTCACTGAAGGTGCAGACGAGCAACGTGACCAACAAGACGGACCCCAAGTCCATCAACTCGCGGGTCTTCATCGGCAACCTGAACACGGCGGTGGTGAAGAAGTCCGACGTGGAGACCATCTTCTCGACGTACGGCCGCGTGCTCGGCTGCTCCGTGCACAAGGGGTTCGCCTTCGTGCAGTACGCCGGCGAGAGGCAGGCGCGCGCCGCCGTGCTCACCGAGAACGGGCGGGTGCTGGCGGGACAGACGCTGGGTGAGCCGCCGCCGCCGCTAACGGGTGTTTCTGGGTGGCAGGGCCGTGTTTTTAGTTCTGCTGTTTTGAACGAACAAATATTCGTCTTTCTCTGCCGCAGCGGCCCATGCTCAGTACTGTGTATGCATTGCTTGGTAACAGAAGATGCTGAGCAATGTAACATGCTAAGTGCTGTAACATGCTAAATCCTGTAACATGCCAAGTACTGTAACATCTGTAACACTGCAACATGCTAAGCACTGTAACATGCTAAGTACTGTAGCCTTGCTTGGTGCCAGAACAAGCTAAGCACTGGAACATGCTAAGTACTCTAACGTGCTCAGCACTGTAACATGCTAAGTAACCTACATGCTATGTACCCTAGCATGCTGTGTACCAAAACATGCTGAGTGCGTGCAGTGCATTCACATGCATGGTCTTCAGAGGACACCTGGTAGGTATACCACGGTAAACAAGAGCAAGGCAGAGAGGTTTCAGCGCTATTTGAACCATGCTGTGAGGCAGCGGCGCTAACCATTAAAAAGCACTAGCAAAAATAGACTGAACATGTGCGCATACATATTCATGCACACTGCATACAGGCTACATTAGTGACCTGTGGCTCATCATTTTAGAAGAATATATCTATTCATCCACCCATGTGTGTGTGTGTGTGTGTGTGCGTGTGCGTGTGTGCATGCGTGTGTGTGTGTGTGTGTGTGTGTGTGTGTAGCGTTACCATCTGAACAGGTGTACGACCAATACGTCATCCCGCCGTGTCGCGTGTGGTGAAGGCGTCCCCTGAGAGTATCCATGGAAACAAGCAACTCCTTTCTCATGACAAACAGTACAACTCACATAGAAGAGAGGAGAGGAGAGAGACAGAGAGAGAGAGAGAGAGAGAGAGAGAGAGAGAGAGAGAGAGAGAGAGAGAGAGAGAGAGAGAGAGAGAGAGAGAGAGAGAGAGATATTAACTCTTTTATTTTAGTCGTTTTTTTCCTTTGTTAAAATTTCGAACTGCTTTGGCAATGTCAATTATGATGTTTGTTTCATTGAGAGAAAGACATGCTTCGGCGGATGACACGACGTACAAGGCGTAAGGAATAGCTCTGAGAAGGTTTATGTGGTAGTTCCACATCGCCCCCTTGTGGAAGTAATGGGGTGGTACAACTAATATGTACACCGCTATCTTGGCAATGTTTAATTATTATCCTCTCCTCTGTTTTCACCTGCCGCTGCCTCTTATCTTTGTCCACTCTGCTTACTACTCTCACCCCTCATCTCCTTTCCTTGTCCCCTACTCTCTCTTCTATTTCTGTCCTCTCCTCTCCTCCTTTACTCCTCTCCTCACCCCCTCTCTCACCTCCCCCGCCTCTGCTCTAGACATCAACATGGCTGGGGAGCCGAGGCCTAACAGACCGAAGGGCCTCAAGAGATCAGCTTCCATTTACAGGTAAACCCCACGCAAACCCCTGATTAGTTGATTGGTTAATTGATTGATGGATGTCAATTAATGTCATTAAATCAACATTTAAGTAAAAAGGTATAGGTATACCGGTATTTTAAACGGTGACTATGAAATAGACCATGGAAGAGGAGGGAAAAAACATGAAGTCACATTTGTCACAAGTCACACCAAAGTCATGTGACTAAAACACATGTGTTCTAGTGTGTGTGTGTGTGTGTGTTTTATGAGGGAAGGGGAGGATACACTATGTTGTGTTTTAACCATAGAGTTAATGTTTTGGAAAATTATAATGTTTACGCTGTATCCACAGATTGTCATGAAGATAAAATCTAAATGTATTTATTTATTTATTTTTTGGCTATTTAATCTTTAAAAAATGTGTATAAACAAATAATCCATATCGTCAATGTCCAAATGTCCCAGAAGACTTTTGGGGTCTGTCTGATATTCAGTGTTCTGGTTGTTTTCTCCTAAAGCAACGGGCATTCTTGTTCTTCTTCTTGTCTTAAAGAGTTAACAAAGGGGATGAGACCACGGGGACCGCAGAAAACATGATGTAATTATCGATTATCTAATTATCTATTATGTAAATGACTCCTCCTTTGAGGAGTTTGCTTGCCATAGTTGTATGTACACGGTCTGTCAAGTCAATGTTATTTGTCAATTGTATTTGTATAGCCCTTAATCACAGTTACAGTTTCAAAGGGGTTTACAGGTCATACATTAATGACACCCCCTAACTCAGTGGTTCCCAAACTGGGGGGCGTGCTCCCTAGGGGGTCTGGAGTTATGACCGGGAGCGAGGATAAATATCAATTATGCGATATCGTAAAGGTGACTTATCCCTATTTCGATTTGCCGTTGAAGTTCAGTATTAAATACCTACAATGTTTTAAATAAATTATATAATTTAGAGTGTGCAGGCAAAGGATTTGTGTAAGAGCATCTTTATGTGGGTGCATGTAGGTGGGAGGGGGGGAGGCTGACATTTTTGTTGAATCTACAAAAGGGGGGGGCTCTGCAGAACAGGTTTGGGAACCACTGCCATAACTCCAGGCCCCCAAAGGACAAGACAAAACTACCTTCAAGGAAGTAACCTTGAGAATGGGTGCCATAATGGACATACATAGTACTGTTCAAAAAATGGAAATTGAGTATTGGCTCCAAGTTGAACCAATCACGAATGGCGACTGCGTTGAGTCAGCCTTTAGTCACCGTAGCTCATGGAAGACAGACAGATTCAATGCAACCCCCCGTGGTTGATGTCCGCTGTTTTGAATGTGACAGTCACCTGAACAGTTTCTGTTGTGCTTTCCTGGTGGAAAAATACGGTGTATTAACCTGTAGCGATTGAACACGGTTGCGGAATATTGTGGGAACAGTGTTGAAATCATCGTCTGACATGTGCAATTAAAGTCATCGTAATTCATGTTCTGTGGCCTGTCAAACTTTGTGCAATTCTTATTTAAGTGTAATGTAACATAATCTCAAGAGCCACATCATGTCAAGGGCCAAGGTTTATAGAAATTCATAAATCCCTGACTTTTTATGTTTGTTTTTCCGAAAAAAGTATTAGATTTAAGATCATAGCGTGGTAGTGAATATATATATATATATATATATATATATATATATATATATATAAAATAGTACAATATACAATAGTATACAATATTTAAATAGCTAGCTTAAATATGTGTATAATTCCACTATCCATTGATAATGAAGTCATAGAATATAACTGCATAGAACATACAGCACAAGGATACGCTTCTGTGGTAACAGTTGCCCATGTAACCGTGAGTTGTGCTTGTGTTCCAGCGGCTACGAGTTTGACTACGACTACTACAGAGAAGACTTCTATGATAGGTGGGCACACACACACACACACACACACGTGAACACACACGCGAACACACATGCACACGCACACACACACACCCACACACACACACACACACGCACACACACACCCACACACACACACCCACACACACACGCACACACACACACACACACACACACACACACACACACACACACACACACACACACACACACACACACACACACACACACACACACACACACACACACATACAGGCTCTCTACCTACCTAACCTCATTGTCATCTAGCAACGGACACACCAGCAACAGAGGGCATCAGACGTGCGTATTCGATTAGATTAGATTAGGCATTCGATTCGATTTGTAGTAGAAGTAGAGTAGAGTACAAATGTTTCAGTAAAATGCATAGTAATATACAATGGTACAGTGGTTAAATAAGATGTAAAAACAGTCTACTAGGTATAAAAACTGTTATAAAATTACTTAAAATGACTTATTACGTATGAGATATGTGCAGAAGTATAGGTATATATACAAGTTGATACTTGTATACAAGTATCAACAGGTAGTGAGCAGGGGTATGCAGTTATATCAACAGTTGTAGATGAATATATATATGGTAAGTACAGTTAAAATGTCATACAGGTATGTAAACAATAAATATGTAAACTATAGGTAGAGGTAGTGAGTTATGATTACAGTGCAACGCAGTACAATACATTGACGGTGATAGGATAAAGTATATTAGAGTTGTCATGATATTCCATTTTCATGTGGACGAAATGCATTTATGAAATATTGCTATATATGCAATATAACTGTTGTAGGTGGGAGGGATGGGGAAATACTGCTTTCTTGGTCTCTGAAACAAACTCAGACTTACTCTGGCACATGTACATGTACATGTTTAGTCTCTTTTAAAAGTCTCTTTTTGTAAATAAAACGTTTCTGAAATAAATATTTGTTCTTTTAGGAGTTGTGTGTTGGGAGTAGGGATGATGATAGGTATAGTGTTAGGTGGAGGGATGATGGTAGGTATAGTGTTAGGTGGAGGGATGCTGATAGGTATAGTGTTAGGTGGAGGGATGCTGATAGGTATAGTGGTATATATATATATATATATATATATAAATAGACCCATCATTGTCTGTGGCGGGGCCCCTCTGTCGGAGGGGCGTGGAGCCCTGTTGTTTCTCCCCAGCGTGAGATCTGTATTTACAGATGTTGAGACAGCTCCTCCAGCCGCGCTGCCGAGTGCTGGCTGATTTACGAAGTGGGCCTGTGGGCCAGAGAGCGGGTAGCCGGACCCTCTCTGTTCTCCAGAACACAGGCTGTAACTCACAAATCGCGGGTGTAGCACCGCTGACCTAGTCCTCACATAAACCCATATGAAACGCTCTCGGCCTGTTTTCTTTCTCTTTCTGGGTCTGTTTCTCGCTTGTCTGCCTGTCTCTCTCTCATATTCGATCATATTCGATTCGATGTGTCCCTCTCTGTCTATATCTCTCTCTCCCCCATGGGTCTGTCTGTCTGTCTCTGTCTCTGTCTCTGTCTCTCTCGCTCTCTCTCTCTCTCTCTCTCTCTCTCTCTCTCTCTCTCTCTCTCTCTCTCTCTCTCTCTCTCTCTCTCTCTCTCTCTCTCTCTCTCTCTCTCTCTCTCTTTCTCTCTCTCTTTCTATCAGTATCTATCTCTCGGTCTGTCTGACCTCCCAAAAAAAAAGCATACACTGACAACTCCCTCTTCATGTCCACGTTTGAATCGAGCCCAACAATGTGTTCTCTAGAAACGGGATCGTGCAAGACGATTTATCTGTGAGCCTCCTCGGTTTTCATCATTGGCGAGGATGGGCGCTGACGAAGGGCAGATGGCAGATGTCTCTTAAATTCATAGTTAGCCTCACTCTGACAGTCGGTGTTTTGGAAATTGGGAATTCTCAGAACCCCGCGTTCTAGCTTTGGGTTCTAGCTATGTGTTGTCGGTTGTCGACTAAGTGGCTGTCTTTGTTCCGCCGTTGGGTTTCCTCGGGACAGAGCGGTGGAAAGGACACATGGGCTGTCCTGACCAACGAAGGATGCGTCTACGCCGCCCTTCGAAACCGGCCGAGTCGGAGGCCCCTAAGCAGTGGAAAAGTTTTAGTGAATATCTGATTGAGACAGGACTCGAACCCTGCTTCGCCAGATAGAAGCGCTTCTCTGGAACTGAAGGAAATCAGCCATGACCAATGTGAAACATAACGTGTGTGCTCTATCTGTATTTATCATATACACTTTAAGTATACCAAATGTATGATATAACAACTATTGTCCGACTCCATAAGTTGGACAATATATAAAGCCCTAACACTAAATACATTAACGGTTTGTGTCTGAGACACATCGCCATGCATGGAGTTAGGTGAAAGGTATTTTTTTGTTCCTATAACTGTATAATTAAAAAGGTTAATGAAGATAGAGATTAGATAGAACAATACAACAAAATAGCTTGTTGGAAAAGGGACAGCTTTCTTTCAGATTAGACTTAGTTCTAAAGTGTGGACATTGGACCATGTTTCACACTATAAGACTGCTTTTGTGTATTTTTGTGTATTTCTCTTAATATCAAGGACCTTCCTGTGGCACTCAGGGAAATACGTGTGAAACATTGCCCAATATTTTCAGACTGATCTGAAATAAATCGGCTATCAATAAGCTATTGAGCAAAAATTAAAAAAAAAGGGGGGGGGGATATTGAACGTCAAACTTAATTCTTCATGGCAGATGAAGTCACATTGTGTGCGTTCCGTCTGTCTGAAACAATCCGAATATAAGAAATGTCGCTCTTAAATGAATCGGAAACATTTTTTTCAGATAGGCTCTAGTATAAAGTAAATAGTGTGTGTTGTCGTGCCTGGCGGGGTGGGCCCTCTGTGCACACATGTCCCAGTTGTCAGACAGCTGGGCCCTGCGCCCCTCACGCGGTCCAACGCCACTCCGGCCAAGTCATTACTGCACACACGCCGCCAGTGTTCACAGCAATCTAAGAGCACATCACTCGCCAAAGGGTTTTTTGTTGGAAGCGGAAAAAAGGGGAAAATAAGAACAAAAAATTAAATAAAAAGAGGACAAAGATGTCTTTGTCTGTTGATGATTATGTTGTTTTGTTGGTGTTTTTTGTTTATCGTGGTGTTTGTGTGTAAAGATGTGGCTTTATGTTTATTCTGGCTCTCTTCTTCTTCAAGATTCAAGATTTTTTTAATCATTGTACTTCATTTTTAAGTACAATGGAACTTTTTGCTTGCTCCCCATTCCCTCCCACAGTATGAATTTCCTACAATTGAACACTATATACTATACTATGTACTATACAACACTATACTGTAACAATACTGTACACTATTAAAATAACAATAAAGTGACCGATGTGAATTTTGAATTGTGCAAAAAGCATTTACAAAATATTAGTGCCAGTAGTGCAGCAGCATGATAGATACAGTGCAGTACAGTGCAGTAACTGTAATGAGTCCAGTACAAGTATGATAGTGTTTAATAGTGTAATGTAATATGGATGAAAATGTTTTGATAGTGGCAGCACTCCTAGCAGTTCAGAAGGCGCACGGATGCCTATGGATAAAAACGATCCGTAATCCTGGTAGTCCGGATGCGGTGGAACCGGCTTCTTCTGCTGTGGCCTGGAGACACGCACAGCCAAGCCTCCTCAGCTCGGTTGAGGAGGTCCACCACAGTCCATGTGGATGTTGGATGTGTGGTTGTTTAGGTGGTTGGATGGCTGGAAGGTGTGTAGCTGGGTGGTTTGATTGATGGTCTGGGGTTCTTCTGTCATTAGCATAGCTTCACATAGAATTTCTAGTATTTACAGCTTAGTTTTGCATGACTTCAAATCTATACTGTTTCGTCATTCGATACAAAACTCACTACAGTCCCTTAAAATAAGTAAGCACATCTAAGAAAGAGCTGTATTGGCCACAGTCAGCCTTGAATCGAGAACCTTCCAGAACCTCCTTCTATGAGGCATGAGAGCTGACAAATGAGGCATCTCAGCTTGACTCTTCCTCTCTTGAGACCATCACCTCTTTCTCCTCTTTCACCTCTTCAGTGGCCCACACGTGTTTAATTTCCCCTCTCTCTCTCTCTCTCTCTCCTCTCTCTCTCTCCTCTCTCTCTCCTCTCTCTCTCTCTCTCTCTCTAGGTTGTTTGAGTTTCGTGGCCGGGTCTCTCCGCCAGTCCCTCGCGGTGTTCCCGCCAAACGCCCGAGGATGGCCGTTCCTCTGGTCCGCCGGGTCAAGTCACTTCCTGTCAAGCTGCTGTCGCGCAACACCTCAGGGCTCCCCACAAGCAACAACAAACATAAATGTAGGTTCCTGTCTATCCTCCCTGTCAATGCAATGGAGTCAACCTTCATACCTTCATCCTGTTATTGATACTATTCATTCCTCTCTTCTCTCCTCTCTCCCTCTTTCCTTTCTCCTCTTCCCTCTGTCTCTCTGTTCTCCTCTCTCTTCCTCCTTTTTTCTTTCCCCTCTCCTCTCTTTCTCTATCGCTCTCCTTTCTCCTCTCCTCTCTCATTCATCTCTCCCTCATCTCTCTCTCTCTCTCTCTCTCTCTCTCTCTCTCTCTCTCTCTCTCTCTCTCTCTCTCTCTCTCTCTCTCTCTCTCTCTCTCTCTCTCTCTCTCTCTCTCTCTCTCTCTCTCTCTCTCTCTCTCTCGGTCTCTCTCTCTTCTCTTCTCCTCAAGCATTTGAGATGTGTGTTTGTGTGTGTCTCCCTCTCTCTCCTCACTGTGTCTCTGTGTCTCTCTTCTAGCGGTTCGAGGTCTGGAGCTGCAGGCGATCAAGTCAGAGTTGACTCAAATCAAGACCAACATAGAAGCTCTGCTCTGTAGACTGGAGCTCATCTCAGAAGACACACACATCACCCCTACAGGTACCCCCCCCCCCCCCACACACACACACACAAAATATATATTTTTTTAAACCCACATTCCTGCAGTGTCCTGTCTAAGTTGACAATGGTCAATGGTCCCCCCTGTCTGGATGTATATACACACTAATGTTACTGATCTACTCTGTCTAGATATATACTCCCACAATAATACTACTGACCTACTCTGTCTAGATCTATACACCTACACTAGTATTACTGATAGTAGCCACCACTTAAGGGCTCCTCCTGAAGGACACAGGGTGATGAGGAATCCGGCTTATTGCAGAGTTTTGAATAATAGTGAACAGAGCAGATGGTACATGCTAGAGCTCTTCCTCTAGTGTGTGTGGTGGAGGCTGTTTGAACCTGTGGGCCTTGATTAACAATGACCCACAAATTGAGGCTAGGGAAAATCCCCAGTGTGTATAGATCTCTGTCTAGATCTGTACACCCACACTAATATTACTGATCTACTCTGTCTAGATCTATACACACCAATATTCATAAGGTTCATTATGTCCATATGTATGTGTGTGTGTGAACAGAGTTGCGGGAGGAAGAGGAGGAAGAGGACAGACAGAGTGAGGAGGTATCCGTAGATGATGAAGACTGGTGCTCTGAAGGTCAGGAGGACGAGGAGGAGAGACAAAACATCCACACAGCAGAAGCAGAGCACACGCAGGACCACGCAGAGCATAATATGGTGCGCTGCTGTGTGTGTGTGTGTGTGTGTGTGTGTGTGTGTGTGTGTGTGTGTGTGTGTGTGTTCGTGTTTGTGCGTGTGTGTATGTGTGTGTGTGTATATGCATGACCAATAAATCTTAATTTTCTGTGTTTCCAGGAAAACAGAGGACTATCATCAGAAGTTAAATCGATCCTACTGTGAAAGGTAACTCGCTAACTAACTGACTTACTGAATAACTGACTAACTGACCAACTGACTCACTCACACACCCACACTAACCACCCACTACCTAACGACTCCCCGTGGCAACAGACGAGTGTGTGTTTCTGATCACGCACCAACCAGAAACAGAACTCACTAAAACGAACCAGCAATTTGTTAGCGGTTCCAAAGACAAACGTTTCGCAATCTTCACACGGAAACACTGAATAATAAGAATTAGAATAATAATACATCAAATAAAATGCTGATAAAACACTAACATCAAACAAAATAATGTGTTGCGCCAACTCTTAAGTGTCTCGAAACTTGAAACTCGTCCTGAGCAACGTAAATGTATTGTCTCTCTCTCTCAACGTAGTGTTAACAAGCAACGAAGGGCAGTTCATCAGCGGCCCAATGCTACTAGGTCAGATACACATCCTTATTTTCTCTGGTTCTTTGAGTATATTTATTTATGGTCTCGAGTCGCTACGGATCTACATTCAATTTCGCGGAGAGAGAGTCGTGTGAGAGAGTCTTCGACGAACGGACAGATTTACGTTCCCACTGAGCTGGTCCACAGGGAAAGCCAGAGAGATAATAACAGTGTTGCTTCAGGAAGGCTATATTGGACAAACAGGCCCAGAGTCAAACATCAACATGGAAACAGCGCTCCCCAAACATAGAGCAACTACAGGTACGCTACAGCAGCCAGCAGCTGCAATTTCAGGTAGAGCCTTCGAAGTTGAAGTTATTTTCAACAAGCCAGGATGTTTTGAGCCGTACTGATTGGGTGTGATTGAAACTCGCCGTGCTCCACACAACACAGCGCCCGCCGGTCTTCAACCGTGTGTCACAGTGAACACACCTTGACTGACTGCACCTCAGAATCTGCAAGTCAATTAGAGTCAATTAAAGGGGAACTTTGCCTCCAAACTCGGTCAAATGACGGAGTTTGGAGCTTGTAGATGTGAAACTGCCCTAGAGCATTGGCCTTATTCACCTGGCGGACACCTTGGTTCTACAGCCAATAGTGCAAAGGGGCCGCTTTGTGGAGCATAATAACTGCCTCCGAATGAAAGCTTCTCAGAGCTTTTTTTTATTATCCCAGCCAGTTTGAGAAAAAAGATTATCTCCATACAAATTTGAGAAAAACCTGCAGTAAACCTGTAGTGTACCTGTAGTTGCTCTATGTTTGGGGAGCGCTGTTTCCATGTTGATGTTTGACTCTGGGCCTGTTTGTCCAATATAGCCTTCCTGAAGCAACACTGTTATTATCTCTCTGGCTTTCCCTGTGGACCAGCTCAGTGGGAACGTAAATCTGTCCGTTCGTCAAAGACTCTCTCACACAACTCTCTCTCCGCGAAATTGAATGTAGATCCGTAGCGACTCGAGACCATAAATAAATATACTCAAAGAACCAGAGAAAATAAGGATGTGTATCTGACCTAGTAGCATTGGGCCGCTGATGAACTGCCCTTCGTTGCTTGTTAACACTACATTGAGAGAGAGAGACAATACATTTACGTTGCTCAGGACGAGTTTCAAGTTTCGAGACACTTAAGAGTTGGCACAACACATTATTTTGTTTGATGTTAGTGTTTTATCAGCATTTTATTTGATGTATTATTATTCTAATTCTTATGATTCAGTGTTTCCGTGTGAAGATTGCGAAACGCCAACAACTTCTTCCAGCAGCCCCTAAGGCAGGGATATTCAACTGGCGGCCCGCGGGCCAAATCCGGCCCGCGGGGAGCTTTCTCGTGGCCCCTGGAACGCACTCCATATTCCAATGTAAAAAAAATATATATAAAAAAATATATATATATTTTTTATGTATAATCATTTAAATAAATGTCAATATATGTTCGCTATTATGTTATCCGAATTAAATGAGTCCAAATTATTTCTCCTTCAATAGTTCTTAAAAGGCAATCTTGCATTGGACTGATCAGCGTGTAATTATCACGACATTGTGTCAATCTCATTACTCTCATTACTGATCCGAAATGAGCGGAGAGAAACGGCGGAAAATTGACGGTGAAAACCGACACTTCAACCCCAAATGGACTGATGATTTTGTATTTATTTGACCATCGCACGCCAATCCTAGACCTTTATGTTTAATATGTCAAATAACTGTTTCAGTCTGCAAGGTTGCTAATGTGAGGCGCCACTATGAGACCAAGCATGCTGCTAACTTCAATGCTGCTTACCCGCCTGGTAGCACAGCTAGACGTGGTAAAATATAAATACTTAAATCTTCTTACACTGCATCAACCACTATTCTTACAACTGCTTATGCCAGGACGAGAATCCAGACCCCTGCCAGTTATTTATTTGCCCGTTGAGGGATTGTTGTTGTGTCGGGAACCTTGTGTGAAATAAATATCCGTTTACCCGACTGCGTCTCGCTCTCCCTCCTTATATTCCGCAGCAGACCACAAATCTGCCACAGTAGCCTACATTACTATTTTGGTTGCCTATTTTACTACTACTACTAATACAATAATAATAACAATAATAATAATCATTAGAGGTGGGACGATCGATCGGCTTCCGATCATTATCGGCCGATTTTGAAGAAAAATGCGCAATCGGAGAATGCCGATCTTTCTTTAATGTTGCCGATTTCATAGCCGATCCTGCACGTGAGAAACACGTGAGCTCATCTCTTTACCAGCGAGTAAAACACGTGGGGCCCCGCCTCTTTTCTAAACAGAGTGATACTCGCCCTGCCTCAATGTCAGCGGTGTCTGCAGTGTGGAGTTTCTTCAAAGTGTGTGATACAGATGTAACATTTGCCATCTGTAATGTGTGCAAAGAGAAAATATCTCGTGGAGGAAGCAAGGTAAAACATTTCAACACGACAAATTTAATAAGACACCTGAAAACCCATCACCCAGCGCAGCATGGCGAGTTTGTTCAACTGACCGTGGAGAACGAGAACCCCAGGAATGCATGATGGATTAAACTGTTCTATAATACAGGGGTTCCCACCCTTTTTTGTGCCACGGACCGGCAGATACATGAAAAAAAATCTCGCGGACCAGTTGTCAATTTTCGCGGACCGGTTGTCAAAGTGTGTGTCAACACACACCCCTAACAAAACGCCAGGGCTCGATTTCAGTATAAACGCGCATGTACGCGGAGCGCCCGTAACACAAACCCCGGCTCGTTCGCGACCGACACGTCACTAGCGCGTAGTCTCTTTAGTAGCGCGTGTAACTGAAAGTCTCTCGTTATGCCGCCGATATATATTTAATCTATATATTGTGGTGGAACGTTATGGGAACATAATTCACTGTTTGTGTTTAGTGTGTGTTGCACCACGGACCGGTTAGGGTGCGTACCGTGTTGTTGTTGTGGTTGTGGTGTGCTAGCTGGAGTAGCAAGTAGCAGATGTGTTTCCCCTGCTGTTAAACTTAAATGGAAAATAAAGTGTGGAGTTCCATATTAAACTCGCCGCCTCCGACTCCCATTCATCGGCTCTACACTGGTGACCCCGACGTTTTCGAGATAGATTCCGAAGACATAGTGAACATGGCTGATCGCGATGTTTATGTTAAACTGCCGGAGTTTTGGGAACATGCCGCTACAGCATGGTTCGCACACGTGGAGGCACACTTTGCCTGCCGCCAGGTCCGTGACGAGGACCTGAAGTATTTTCACGTGGTGGCGGCGCTGGGGAGCTCCACGTCGTCCAGGTTGGTCGGTTTTGTCGCGGATCCCCCACGCCACGGCAAATATGAGGCGATTAAAGCCCTTCTCCTTAAGACATTTAGCTTATCTGCTAAGGAGAGGGCACGCCAGATTCTGGATATTCAGAGTTTGGGGGACAGCAAGCCGTCCCAGCTCATGGAGAAGATGCTGAATCTGCTGGGGGGGGAGGATCCCCGGATTTTGTTCGTGGAGACGTTCCTGCGCCACTTGCCGCCCCGGGTTCAGACGGCGCTGGCCAACACGACCATTACTGAACCCCGTGCCCTGGCTGAGGAGGCTGACCGTTTTTTCCTGGCGACCCAGCAGCCCGGTGCAGATGTGCTAGCTGTAACGCTCGGTGCTCCCTCGCCGGTTAGGAGGGCTTGGGGGGAGCAGACCGCGGCGGTTCCAGGCCGGCGTGGGGACGCGGGAGAATGTTTTTACCACGCGCGGTTCGGGGCCAAGGCGAAGAAGTGCATCGCTCCCTGCAGCTACAAGCCTCCGGGAAACGAGAGGGCCGGCGCTCGGTAGTGGCCCTGAGCGTTGGCGGCACGAGCAGGCTGCTCTTCGTTAGCGACAGTGTCTCGGGAAGCCGGTTTCTCTGTGACACGGGCGCTCAGCGGAGCGTGTTTCCTGCGTCGAGGGAGGACGTTGCTCGAGGGGGGCACGGACCGCAGTTGACAACAGCTAATGGCAGCCCCATCCGCACTTATGGCGTGAGGCCGATGTGTTTATGCGTTGGGGGGCAGCGGTTCAACTGGGATTTCGTCATAGCAGACATTTCTTTTCCCCTCCTCGGGGCAGATTTTTTATGTGCTCACGGGCTCCTGGTGGACGTTGGAAACAAACGCTTGGTTGATGCCTTGACGTTTTCCTCCCTTGTGTGTACGCTTGGCAAAGCGGTGTACAACGGGCTGTCAGGTTCGCTGTCGGGTGCGGACAAGTACCTCAGGTTGTTGGCCGAGTTCCCGGACCTGACGGAGCCCACTTTCTCTGCGCCCACCACCAAGCATGGGGTGGAGCACCACGTCACCACTGAGGGACCCCCGGTCTACGCCAGGGCCCGGCGGTTGAACCCTTCTAAACTCGCAGTAGCGAAGGCAGAGTTCTCAACCATGGAACGCCTGGGTATCATCCGCCGGTCTGACAGTCCTTGGGCGTCTCCTCTGCACATCGTCCCCAAGCCTAATGGCGGTTGGCGCCCGTGTGGGGACTACCGCCGCCTCAACGACGCTACGACACCGGACCGCTACCCGGTGCCGCACATTCAGGACTTTTCGGTGCACCTGTCGGGTAGGCGGGTGTTTTCTAAGGTGGACCTAGTGCGTGGATACCACCAGGTGCCCATGCATCCCCTGGACATTCCCAAAACGGCGGTGATAACGCCATTTGGGTTGTTTGAGTTCCTGCGGATGCCTTTTGGGCTCAAGAACGCCGCGCAAACATTCCAGCGCCTGATGGATTCGGTGCTGCGGGACTTGCCGTTTGTGTTTGTCTACCTTGACGACATACTCGTCGCCAGCAGTTCTGAGGAGGAACACCTGTCTCACCTCCGGGCACTTTTTACGAGGCTCAGCCAACACGGGTTGATAATCAACCCTGCAAAGTGTCTGTTCGGGGTGTTTGGCATTGACTTCCTTGGGCACCGCGTCACCAAAGGCGGAGCATCACCCCTGCCGGCGAAGGTTGAGGCTGTCGCAGCGTTTCCTCGCCCGCACACGGCCCGGTCACTCCGTGGGTTCCTAGGGATGGTGACCTTCTACCACCGTTTCATCGCCCGGGCCGCCCACATTATGCGGCCGCTGTATGAGGCGTTGAAAGGTAAGGCCCCCATCCAGGAGATCGACTGGACGACGGAGGCTGAGGTTGCCTTTAAGGAGGTCAAGACCGCGCTGGCTCAGGCGGCCTTGCTGGCGCATCCGTCGCCCACGGCCCCCATCTCCATTACCACCGATGCATCGGACTACGCCGTCGGTGCGGTGCATGAGCAGTGGGTGGACGGCGCCTGGCAACCGCTTGCCTTTTTCAGCCGCCAGCTAACGCCCAGGGAACGCAGGTACAGCGCTTTTGACCGGGAGCTCCTTGGACTCTGGCTGGCCGTGCGGCACTTCCGATTTTTGCTGGAAGGCCGTGAATTTACGGCGTTCGTTGACCACAAGCCGCTCACGTTCGCCATGTCCAAGGTGGCGGAGCCTTGGTCTGCTCGCCAGCAACGACAGCTTTCCTACATCTCGGAGTTCACCACGGACATCCAGCACGTGGCTGGTAAGTCAAACCTGGTCGCAGATTGCCTCTCCAGGGTCGTCATCGGAGCCGTCCAGTTGGGCCTCGACTATACCCGCATGGCAATGGACCAGGTCACGGACCCCAGCGTCCAGGCCTGAAGGGGGCTGATGTGGGGCTGCGCCTGGAGGATGTGGTTTTCGGCGACGCAGGCGTTGCTCTCCTGTGTGACGTCTCCACGGGCCAGCCGCGCCCGGTCGTTCCCACCAGCTGGAGGCGTTCCGTGTTCGAGGCGGTGCATAACCTGTCGCACCCCGGCGGGAAGCCTTCGGTGCGGATGGTGGCCGCGAAATTCGTCTGGCGGGGGCTCAAAAAGGACGTGAGGGCTTGGGCCGGCACGTGTGTGGCTTGCCAGCGTGCTAAGGTGCACCGCCACACGAAGGCCCCCCTGGAGAAATTCCTGGTGCCTGAGAGGAGGTTTGACCACGTCAACATCGATCTGGTTGGTCCATTACCCTCCTCCCAGGGGTTTTCCTACCTCCTAACCATGGTGGACAGGACAACACGTTGGCCGGAGGCGGTCCCACTCGCGTCGACAGCGGCGGCTGACATAGCCCGGGCCTTCATTGCGACATGGGTGTGTCGTTTCGGCACCCCTTCGGACATTTCCTCGGACCGCGGTTCCCAGTTCACATCCGAGCTCTGGAACGCTGTGGCCGGGGGTTTGGGGGTTAAGCTCCACCGGACAACCGCTTATCACCCTCAGGCCAACGGTCTCTGTGAGCGTTTCCATCGCTCCATGAAGGCGGCCCTCAGAGCCGGGCTGACGGACGGTAATTGGGTCGACAAGCTGCCTTGGGTTATGCTGGGCCTGAGGACCGCGCCTAAGGAGGATCTGCAGTGTTCCACGGCTGAGATGGTTTACGGTCAGCCGCTGAGGGTTCCAGGGGATTTCCTTCCCAACGCATCGGCCCCCTGGTCGGCGACGGCCCAGCGAGTTTTCCTGCAGGACGCCGCTAAGGTTTTTGCTCCGATCCCCACTGCTCAGCACGGCACTCAGGTGTCCCGGGTTCCCGTGGGGCTTCGCTCAGCGGAGCACGTGTTCATCCGGCACGACGCTCACAGAGGCCCCCTGCAGCCTCCTTACGACGGGCCTTTCCGGGTTTTGGAACACGGGGGCAAGCACTTGGTGGTGGACCTGGGTGGCAAAGCCGAGCACGTCTCGGTGGACCGGGTGAAGGCTGCTCACCTGGACTTGGACCAGCCGGTGGTGCTGGCACGGCCTCCGCGACGGGGTCGCCCCCCGGCCTTGACCCCTGTCACCAAATTGGGGCCTGCGGTTCCGGTCCCACCTCTCCCAGCGGCCGCCCCTGTAGAGGTTGCCACCCCGGCTCCCGTTCTCCGGAGTCGTGGTGGTCGGCCTGTCGTTCCTCCCCACCGCACGGACTTTGTGTATGGGTGAATTCTGGGGGGGCTTGTGTGGTGGAACGTTATGGGAACATAATTCACTGTTTGTGTTTAGTGTGTGTTGCACCACGGACCGGTTAGGGTGCGTACCGTGTTGTTGTTGTGGTTGTGGTGTGCTAGCTGGAGTAGCAAGTAGCAGATGTGTTTCCCCTGCTGTTAAACTTAAATGGAAAATAAAGTGTGGAGTTCCATATTAAACTCGCCGCCTCCGACTCCCATTCATCGGCTCTACAATATATAGATTATACCGCTATACTATATATATCATCTCTATATATAGATTATACCGCCCGCCGTTCACCTATACTCAAATTACTTGAGTCAAATATGATGATAAACACACAGCTGTTTCGCGGCCCGGCAGTAACACCTCCACGGCCCGGTACCGGTCCGCGGCCCGGCGTTTGGGAACCCCTGCTATAATAGACCGCTATAGCTGCAAAAAAAATCGGTGATCGGTGGGGCAGATATTTCTGATTGTGATCGGTGATCGGTGATCGGTGGCAAAAAACGTGATCATCCCATCCCTAATAATCATTATTATAATTGCATGGATGGTTGTACAATAACAATGGCATTTGTTCATTTTCGTTCTTCTTGTGGCCCTCGCCTTCAAGACATTTTACAATTGTGGCCCCCTTCCTAATCTAGTTGAATACCCCTGCCCTAAGGCAACAAGATGTGTCGTCTGGTTCCGGTAGCGGGGCCAGAGAAATCTCTGCAAGATACAAGATACAAGATGTTTTATTGGCCATTTGCAACAAGTACAATATAATGCTTACTTCCCATTCCCTCCTGCAGTATGAATTCAAAAAATTACTTACAATACATTTTATACAATAAAAATGAACATAAAAAGAACAATATAGTGACGGATGATATTTACATGTTTTGAATTGTGCAAAAATATTTACAGCCACTCTGGAAACAAAGCTATCTATGTTGTTTACTACCTTGATGGAATGCGTTTTTATGCTTTTTATAAAATTTTATGGAAACTAAATTGCATGAAAAATATGCCTTATATATTTAAGAAAGATGTACAAATATTCAGGACATATATGTGTATCTAAAGTAGAGAAAAGGCCATGCAAATGCAAACGGATTCCGTGCTTCACTTTCACGATTTAAAACAAGTATAATAATAACAAGATGAAAAATAAAAAGTGACTTAACGAGCTGTGAACTTACTTGCCGTATTGTTTTGTTTATGTGAATGAAAAAAATCACCAACTATTAATCTCGTCAAGCACAGTTAAAGTTCTAGAAATATTTAGGGTAGTAACACTTAATAACGTGTGGGATGCTCTGCGCTCCAGTGGTGTCTGTTAACCCACGAGCTGCCAAATCAACCGCACTTAAAGGAGGGCCACATACAGATGTGAGCCAACTCACAAGTAGACAAGAGAGTTAAGACGTCTCATGACACACCTTGCATTGCTATAAAAGCTAATATTGGCATAATAAAATCCCCACTATTTTTCCAAACAAATAATTCATTCACTGAGATTTGCCAGGGCACTCTGATTTAGTAGTTGAGTTTACGATTTAAATAGCCTCAGTAAATATAATATAATAAACCTGAATTCCTCTTAACTTAAAATCGAGAGAGAGATTTAGTACGAGGAACCACCCGCCTGGGTACACTAAAGCCTTCCCGCTTGTCTGACCGATGATTTTCTGTCAAGGAAAGCCACTCCATTAAGACTTTTTGGGGGCTAACAAATAGCACATGTGTTCAGGACAAACATCTGCCACTCTGTAGATTCCTTGGCTGCTGTAACACAGAACCACACCTTAGGCCTAAGACCAGGAAGCACCAGGAGGTTAACAGGTTATTTTCCATCAAAAGTTCATCCTTAGTACATTGCTCTCTGGATAAGGTATCTCTCTCTCTCTCACCTCTCTCTCTCTCTCACCTCTCTCTCTCTCTCTCTCTCTCTCTCTCTCTCTCTCTCTCTCTCTCTCTCTCTCTCTCTCTCTCTCTCTCTCTCTCACCTCTCTCTCTCTCTCTCTCTCTCTCTCTCTCTCTCTCTCTCTCACCTTGCTTTATCTCTCTCTCGCTTTCTTTTCTCTTTGTCCTCTATATCCTGGCAGAGGACTGAAATGTAACAGTGGAGCAGAACATTTCATTGCATTGCATTACATTGACGCTTTTGTCCATGTATGGATGAAAACACACACACACATCAACAGGTAACAAACATGCACACAAGCGCGCACACACACACGCATACATAGACATGTGCATTAATGCAAACACACACACACTCACAAAAGTGCAATCCCAAATGTACACTTAAAACTAGCGCAAGCAATGACATCATCATCATTACTACAATTAGTTACCACCGACCCCCCCCCCCCACACACACACACACACACAGGCATGGAAACACACACACACAGAAAATAGCTGTCTATAGGAAAGCCAGATTACGTTGGATGGAACATGAAATAGAACAGTAATTCACAGTTGAGAGCAATGCAGTTTAAAGAGAAAACTATTTTCCATCAAAAGTTCATCCTTAGTACATTGCTCTCTGGATAAGGTATCTCTCTCTCTCTCACCTCTCTCTCTCTCTCTCTCTCTCTCTCTCTCACCTCTCTCTCTCTCTCTCACCTTGCTTTATCTCTCTCTCGCTTTCTTTTCTCTTTGTCCTCTATATCCTGGCAGAGGACTGAAATGTAACAGTGGAGCAGAACATTTCATTGCATTGCATTACATTGACGCTTTTGTCCATGTATGGATGAAAACACACACACACATCAACAGGTAACAAACATGCACACAAGCGCACACACACACACACACACACACGCATACATAGACATGTGCATTAATGCAAACACACACACACTCACAAAAGTGCAATCCCAAATGTACACTTAAAACTAGAGCTTCATCCAGTATATCACATCACAGACTCAGATCTTCATCTGAGTCTGGGCGTCAGTTTAGCTCAGGAGGTAGCGCGGTCGCCTCAGAACCGGAAGGTTGTGGTTCGATCCCCGCCTCCTCCTAGCAAAAGCTGTCGAGGTGTCCTTGAGCAAGACACCCTAACCCTAACTGCTCCTGACATGCTGGCGGTCTCCTTGATGGCTGACTCCACCGTCGGTGGTTGAATGTGTATATGAATGGGTGAATGTGAGACTTGATATGCAAAGCGCTTTGAGTAACCATTGGTTAGAAAAGCGCTATATAAATGTCCATTTACCATCTGATCTTCATCTAACGGGAGGAATGGCACCAGGCACTTCTCACCTACAACCTCTCAAACCCCTCCTGTGGCTGTTGTGTGTTTCAGGTGCTCGGAGCTGAGGAGAGACTCAGGTGGAGAGGAAGAGAGGTGGTGAGAGAGGCGGAGAGAGAAGAAGAGAGGTGGTGAGAGAGGCGGAGAGAGAGATGGATAGAGATGCAAAGGGAGTGAGATGCAGAGGGAGAAAGATGGAGTGACATAGAGATGGCGGGAGAAATTTGAGAGAGATGGAGAGAGATGTCGGTCATCAGAAAAATCCTTCTTGAAGAAGAGTGAAGCGTTTGCAGCCACACACACACACCTTGTATATACTAATATATTATTATAGTATAGCATAAACAAAGCTGTTATCATCCATACTCACGACACTTGTCTTTTTTTTAAGGGATGTTACGGGAATTTCACCTGGATTTATCAAAATAACGCATTACAGTATCTGACAAACACAAATATATACCCACCAGCGCAGACAGCCTCCCGTGTTTTTCGATTATTGAAGCTCTGCTCTGGGTTTTATCGAACGCATTGGCGATCGTTATCCACTGAATAAGAACTGGAAACGTGTGTTGGGAAAAATGATGGGATTTTAGGTTGGCAGACGTTCCTTTTTGAATGCAATACGCGACAGAAAAGACACAACTAACCACCTCCTCTTGAGCAACCTCTCCCCGTCTTATTCTCCTTTCTGTCTCTCATCTCTTATTCTGTCTCTCTTCTTCATCCCTGCCCCCAAACCCCCAAACCAAGGACAACACTGTAACAAAACAACGCTGATCATTGACCTTTTAATTATTTATGTATTTATTCCTTCTCCCCTACATGTATTTCCTGTTTCCTGTCTGTTTTGTCTTTAACCGTTCTGCTGTTTGAATGATTTGTGAACAGTATTAAACTAGAAATGGTGATGATGATGATGGATATTCCTATGGATGCACTGGCCGGCTTTTACAACATGTGTAAATAAAATTCAAAGATTGAACATTGTTGTTTGTGTGTGAGAGAGAGAGAGAGAGAGAGAGAGAGAGAGAGAGAGAGAGAGAGAGAGAGAGAGAGAGAGAGAGAGAGAGAGAGAGAGAGAGAGAGAGAGAGCGTCTGAATGAATGTGAAGGCATTTCATGCTGTATCGTCTTCAGACACAAATGTACAGCAAACCAGCCGGCAGCATAGAAGGCAAAAGGCCCTACGCTCGTTCCTCCAATCAAAACGTGTACATTGAGCTACGCTCAGCCTGTTTTAAAAATAATTATAACGTCCAATGGATTGGATTCAGTGTTCATTTTTGTTTAGCTTTTTCGTGAATGACGGTTGTTCACTGATAATTAAATGCAACAAAAATTTATGATGACAAAAATCTTAAAAGGACAAATAAAAACGAGTCGCAACACAGGCACATCGTAAAGCATGCACGTGTCACGTTAGTTGTGACCGCATACACAACATTCCCCCCCCCCCCCCCCCATAGAAAACAACAAACAACAAAGGCACTGACAATTAACAGTCTCTTGGAACACAGGGAACTAAACGTATAAGAGTAGAGAAGCCAACAGGCTATGTATTACTATGAAAACTCAATACTAAAATAATACTAAAAGTCAGTTATGTAGTCTTTGAGGTAACTCGTCCGCGGCCGGGCCCGGGCCTGCCGAGCAGTCGGTTCGGCCGGGTGGTCGACAGGAGCTGGGGGCTGGGGGCTGCTCAGCTGGAAAGTCCAGAATGTCCGCCCCATAGCCTGGATTAGTGTCCCATAGCATCACAGCAGGCCTGAGGGCGGCTTGCATGCCACCACGACCCGTCAGACAGACGGAATGTTGCTGCATAGGTGTAGACCAGAACGACAGCAGCTTGTGGTCCCTGTGAGCCCGACGGACTCTGACCCAGTCTAAGGCCTTGATGAGTGGTGTCTTTGCGAGGCAGCGAAATGTCCAGACAGTAGCCTCACACAATCCGCGTAGGCAGCGGCGTCTCCGAGGCTCTTAAAAATCCGCTGTCCCTCGATGCCGAGACAGTGTATCAGCATGGCTCGTTTACGTGCATCAGCCAGCGCGTCCACATTGTGGACTGTGATGTAGGTCTCGAATGCCTCATGCCAGCGAGTCCACGGAACGCGAGGCTTACCGGGCAGTGTGAGGAAAGAGGACGGTGGTGGGAACGAAAACTCTATGCGGGTCACCAATGTTATATGCTGATAATACAATTAAAACATTTTTTTAAATAAAAATAAAAAAATAAAAAATACTCAGACACAGTTAGAACGTGAAACTGTCTTTACTGAAGGCTAAGTCAGAACTGCTTTACGGCAACACAGGTATATCGTAAAGCGTTAGTTGTGACTGCATACACGACACACATGAAACACAATTACAAACGGACAGTCCAGTGTCTGGGCACTATTTGGAATCCTAACACGGTTAACAATGTTTACAATCTTGTTCAGTAGCTAAGATTGAGTTTCACATAGGAAATAGGTCAAATTGGCTTCAATCCGAAAAACTGAACCATCTGTCCCCCTCACTTCTGAAAAGATGCCGGATATGCCGAAAGATTGTGCGGATATTAAATGCCGGGTCTCCCGTGCTGCAGGCCCTCGACCAGCAGGAGGTCCAGATGAGAAGACAGCTTTATAGACGGAGCGACGGGTAGGTGTGTACACTAGTAATAGGAACGCACAGGGAGGTGGGGCTTCTCAGATCAGAGCAGAAAGGACAGCTGATATAGACCTACCTGCCCCTATTATGCTAACCCCAACTAGGGTTGCCACCTTTCAGAAATAGAAATAAGGAACACCCCTCACGCCGCGCGGGTGTCCGAAACTCCTGAAATGCATAGAAATATATCTATTTTTTATATGAACCAAAATGCTTTGATTTAAATAATTGACATGATTTCACATACCATAATAGCCTCTGGGCCCTGGGGTCACTTGGTGGTCAGTAAGGAAGGGGTAGTCAAGAAAGCATTTACTGTAGTCATACTTAGTTTAAAGTGCTTTATTAGCAATGAACTTGTAAACTTGTATGTTTAAATACATACTGTGCATAGGCTGAACTAGCCTGAACCTGAGAACAGCACCTAAATTAAATAAGCTACAATAGAATGTGCTTTAAGTGTAACATTTGAACCTGAGCATAGCCATAGTAAATTAAACAAAGCCTGCCTGCATAGGGCACGTTAACTGAAACAGAACAGCACCTAAATTAAATAAGCTACAATAGAATGTGCTTTAAGTGTAACATTTGGGAACAATTAAACTTAAGGCAGAAAACAATGAAATGAAACACACTTGTAAACTTGTTACGGGTGATTAGACTGACCTAGGCTGAACTTGAGCATATGCTAGTCTGTATTATATGCATATAAAGTGCTGTAACAGCTGTAACAAAGCCTGCCTGAGGACTCTTTTACGAATCATCTTAAAATGAAACACTTTTGTGAACCTGTTATGATTATCTGATTGAACAAAATGACAAATGAAAAGATTGATAACATCACTCCCTGAGCCAAGTCTGAACCTGGCCGCATACCCTCTGCTTCATAACTGGGAGCCACCAGTGGAGTCAAGATACGCCTAAAGAAAGTGCATAACATAAAACTAATAAACAGATAAAAAATAAAGTGCATAGCTTCCCTCAACTCCTTTATGTCCTTTTTTTTGTTAGAACAGGTTTAAACAGTCCCCTCTCTTCCTCACTTCTTCTTCCAGGAGTACTTCTTGTTACTTCTTGCAGCACTGAGCAGCTCCTTGTCTTTCAGAGCTGTGGTGTGGAACTCTGGACAGGTCTGCTCAAAGTTCAGAGTAATGAGGAGCTCACTCCTGATGAGCTCCACTGAGCACCTGCTCCTGCAGTCACTCCACTTGTTGGTCATTCTGGAGAAGATCCTTTCCACGTATCCAGTGGATGCTGGGATGCTCAGGATGTGTCTCATGATGGAGAGCATGTTGGGCACATCCACTTCTTTAAACACAGCCATCCACCTCGCAGCCACACCCTTGGACTTCCATGCATCAGAATATTCTTCTCTGAGCCTCCTCAGGATTGTATTGGCTGTGGTGCACTCATCGTAAAGCTCATTCATCTTCAATTTATTGATGAGGTTGAGTTTGGTAGCCACCTTCTCAATTTGATTAAAGGTCAGGTTGCCATGTTGGAGTAAGAGAGGCTGCAGTGAGAAGAGCCAGTTCTCTTCGGAGAAGTCGAACCATTTCTCAACATATGAAATGGCTGTATTGAGGAATGCAGTGAATTCGGCCCTTGCCATGTGTGCGTCATGAGGGAGGAGGCGCTGCAGCTTTTGCCTTGTTAGGTACCCATAGAACTGGTCGTCTCGTCTCTGTATGAGCTTTTGCCTGAATTCATCCATGATGGAATACAACTCAACACAGGTGGTTCTATTGCTCTCCAGGCTCTTTACTACTTCCTCAAAGAGGGAGAGTATATTGTTGCAGAAAAGAAGGTAAATCTCCACAATGTCTTCATCTTCCACAGTTGAGTCTCTGTTGAGCTTTAACAAAGCTTGCACTTGCTTGGGACACTCGTCTCCTAGACTGATGAAGTACGACTTCAGTGCAGTCCAGGTCTGCATCAGCCGATGGATGGCTGGATTGAGGGAGAGCCACCTGGTTGTCACATGTCGTAGGATCTCTTGGAATTCAACGTCACAAAACTCACAAAATTCTTTGAGTGACTCTCTTCTTTTTGCTGAAATGGAGAAGTGGCCATAGACCTTCAGCACAACATTCTCCACATCTACAGTAAGCTTGTCAAGGGCGTGCTTCACTGTGTTGTGCACTATGTGGGCATGGCAGTTTCCTCGCAGCAGATCGTTTTGTTTTCTCTTCAGGTTGGTGAAAACAGAGTTGTGAATACCATAATTGACATTTGTGTTGTCAGCACTGAATGCAGTCACTTGATCCATTGACAAGCCAAATTTCTCAAGGGATTGTTCCAGGAGAGCTACAATCCCAGCAGCTGACTCATCTGGATTCTCTATGAAGTCCAGCATTTTGTTGGTGACACCAGACTCTGGAGTGAAGTACTGGACAGCAAGGGGAAACATCTTCCTGTTCCCTTTATTGGAAGCATCGGTCTGTATGGAGAATGGGAGGGGTGGTGATGTTAAGATCTTGAGAACATCACCCACTGCCTTCGGGGCCAGGACGTCTTTCACCAGTGCCTCTTGCTTTGTTCTCCCCAAAGTCATCTTCTTCACCATTTTGGAATCAGATAGTCTTTTGATTGAGCTTGTGTCCACAGTCAGCACTGTTGTAGCTGAGGTTATGTTTTACTGTGTGGTATACCTGTGTCACCTCAGCTGCAGTAATCTAGAGGGGGGAATGGGATGATGTCAGATTATTACTTTCATATTGTTGTCACTATTTATTTTATTTATCAATCAATCAATCAATCGTATTTATTCACAGTAGGCCTATTTATTCACAGTATTTATTTGCTGTTAATCTATTAGGAATAATTTCAAATGAGCAGCATTAGCATAACAACATAAGAGTTCTGATTCTGAATCAGAGATGTTCTTTATGGTTACATTTCATTCTATATTGATAATATTAAATACACGTTTATTTAATAGACTTTAAAATCATATCGGTATGATATGGGACCAGGGGTGGGTAGAGTCTCTACCCACCCCTGGTCCCATATCATACCGAATCAATCTCAGGAGATGTTTCAGCTATGAAGAACTGTGACACTGGTGCTTGGCTCCTTTGTGTTCTGATATTTCTTGAGTGGAGATCCCCGGCTGCGTGCTGTTTGACATCAGACAGCCCACCGTGCGACACTGAAAATGTTCTGCGACATGCTTTGCAATTTGCCTTGTAGTCATCTTCAGGGACCCTATCAAGCCACTGGTTTGCCTCTTCCCATTCTCGTCTGTATTTCTGTTGTCGGTGTTTCCTCTTTTGAGGACGAGGTGGCGTATCTGAAGACATCTTGCATTTGTTTTTAAAAATCACGCCGCGACAGAGCGGCGTAATGACGTAACGTAGCGAGCGTAACGACGACAGGCAGCGCAAAGGGGCCGGGCCGGGCTGACAGGCAGACAGACAGGATTTGGCACAGAGGCAGAGCAGAGAGGAGAGTCCGCGGAAGGTCTTGCGCACCTCCCGCCAACATATTTTGCTGTTTTTAATATTTCCTGTCCTTTATTTTGTTCATTATTGTTAGTTCAGTGTTCACGTGTGTGTGTGACAGACGTGCATGGGACAGATTGTGAAAATACGGGACAAACTGCGTTCCGTATTGGTTCAATACGGAACGCAACATTTAATTCCCAATTACGTAACAAATACGTATTTCAAGGAACGGGTGGCAAGTCTAACCCCAACCCCCCAGTCAAGGTTAAATACTGAAGCGACGCTGTAATGGGTTGCTGTGTGTGTCAGTCAGCCGTCCCCTGTCTCTCAGCCAGTCACAGCTGCGCAGTCAAGTCAAGTCAAGTTTATTGTCACTTCACAGTTTACACAAGTATAAAGCAGTGGTGTGAAAATCTTATGTGCAATACGCGACGACAGACAGCAGTTATAAAAATGAGATAAAAATATAATAAAAATGCAATTTATAAAATGCAATATATCGGCACAGAAAAAGAGCAATATGTATATATAAATCAATGTAATAAAATATACATTGTTATATGCTATACGCCCTTGTTCAGCAGCCTGATGGCCTGACTGTGGAAGCTATCTCGGAGTCTATTTGTACGCCACTTGATACCGCGGTATTGCCTGCCTGACGGTAAAAGTGAGTACAGTTCGTGGCTGGGGTGGGCATTGTCTTTTATGATGCGTTTGGCCTTGGCCACGCACCGCTGGTTGTATATATCCAGGAGGGAGGGGAGCTCACCTCCATTGATATACTGGGCCGTCCGCACCACCCTTTGAAGCGCTCTGTGCTCGAGTGCGGTGCAGTTCCCGTACCAGGCGGTGATACACCCTGTAAGAACACTCTCGATGGTGCCGTTATAGAATGTTCTCAGGATGCGGGGGCCCATGCTGACACCTGAGGAAATACAGGCGTTGTTGGGCCCTTTTCACCACGTGTGTGGTGTGCGTGGACCATGTGAGGTCCTCGGAGATGTGCACGCCGAGGAACTTGAAGCTGCTGACCCTCTCTACTGCAACACCGTCGATGGAGATAGGGCTGTGCTCTCCCCTCTGCTTCCTGAAGTCCACGATCAGCTCCTTGGTCTTCTTGACATTGAGGGCGAGGCTGTTCTCCTGGCACCACTGCTTCAGCAATCCGACCTCCTCCCTGTAGGCTGTCTCGTCGTCGCCGGCGATCAGGCCCATCACTGTCGTGTCGTCAGCAAACTTGATGATGACGTTGGAGCTGTGCATAGCCATGCAGTCATGGGTGTAGAGGGAGTAGAGGAGAGGGCTCAGCATGCATCCCTGGGGGGCTCCCGTGTTGAGGGTCAGTGGCTCTGAGGTGGTGCTGCCCATCCTCACCACCTGCCGGCGGTCCGACAGGAGGTCCAGTATCCAGCTGCACATGGATGGGGGCATGCCTACACCTCTAAGCTTGGTGTCGAGCTTGGCAGGATCTATCGTGTTGGTCGTGTGCGGGGCTGTGATTGGCTGAGCAGAGGGGAGGGCTGGCTGGTGTGTGACGTTGAACCTGCGTGATTTGTGTGTGTGTTAATAAAGTTGGTCATTTAACCGGTGTTCTGAAACCTGCGTGCAACGTTCTACTATAACTAAGTAAATAAAATAACCGACCACGTCAGTCCTGCCTCCGCATTTTTGTGGAACATTACATTGGTGTCAGAAGACAATATTTTTTTTGGACGAAAGACGTCTATCCTGACGGGAGCTCGTCTAACGACGTCACGGAGTTAGCCGGTGAGCTAGCGGACATGGAGGAGTTCGACAGGATGGGAGTGAAGCAAGAAAGAAGTGACGGAGAGGAGGATGGAGCATGCGGTGTTGTGCCTCCCCCACGCTCTAATCGATCCCAGGTGTTGCCCATCATAATCAGGCCTACTGAGACTAATTAACACCTGGGATCTACCCTTCTTTAGGCTGCCGAGGACCGACGTCGGGCGTTTGGTTATTGAGAACCACTGTCACGAGAGACTGCATGTTCCAGCTCCGACCTCGCCAAGTATCCAGTCCAACCCTGCCTAGTTTATGTTTTTGATGTTGGAGATTTACAGTAAAGACATTTTTTCCTTTGTTTTGAGTGTCCGTGTCTCGCTACTTCTGGGTTCTTTGGCACATTTGGTTCTTCGGTCTCGTTGGGGTCCAACAGAATAACCAAACCTAAAATGAGCCAAGCCGGGAACCCAGAAGCGGGGCACGGGACACCGTCCGAGTTACGCAAGATTGTAACGGAACAAGCCATCGAGCTTACCCAACTGCAGGCCGAACTGGGAAAAGCTTTTCCCTCGGTCCAGTCCCAGATTGCGGTCCCAGATGAGCTCATAGCTCAGTGTGAGTTGCTGTTCACACATCAGCCGTCCAAGTATTCCTCGGGTGGGGCCAGGATTGCTTTTGTGATGTCCCTCCTTGCCGACAGAGCTCTCAGCTGGGCGATAGCCGCGGTGAACAGCGACGGGGGTTATGCCACCGATTACCCCCTGTTCAAGCGAGAGTTTTGCGCGGTCTTTGACCATCCATTGGACGGGCTGGATTCTGCAAGCCGGCTGCTAGTTTGCCGTCAGGGGTCTCGCTCGGTGGCCGATTTCACGGTGGAGTTCCAGATCCTTGCAATAGAGAGTGGTTGGGACGATAGAGCACTCCTCTGTCTCTATCGCAAGGGCTTGAGCGACGCCGTCAAGGACCTCATCGTTCGAGACAGCCCGGAGACGCTGAGAGAGTTAATCACCCTGGCACTCCAAATGGACTCACGGCTGCGTGAACGCCGTTTGGACCGAGCCCAGCGTTCGTTCCTTTGCCCGGCTCCCGGTCGCTCTGCCTCGGCGACCGCCACCCAGTCCGCGGCGGGCTTGGCCACGCCCCCTTTTCAGCACGCGCTGTCTGTTGACAGGTCGACGTCCGGGCCCGGAGAGCCCATGGAGATTGGCCGATCCCACCTTTCGGCAGGACAAAGAGAGTACAGGATGTCCCACCAACAGTGCCTCTACTGTGGGAAGGAGGGACATTATGTCAGATCCTGCCCAACCCGCCCAAACGACCAAGCTCGCCAGTAAGGGGCATACGGGTGAGCAAGACATCCCTTTCCCCGCCCCATAGTACGTTAAATCGTCTTTTTCCGGCCACCTTAGCCTGGGGTACGGAGACCTTGTCGGTTGGCGCTCTCATAGACTCGGGTGCCGACGAGTGTCTACTGGATGTTACTCTAGCCCGACAGGCGGGAGTCCCTTTGGTGGCTTTAGATCGCACCCTCTCTCCTCGGGCCATAGATGGGCATTCTTTGGGTACTATTACGCACGCTACTGACCTTCTCACACTCACTCTTTCGGGAAATCACTCGGAGTCCATTCGTTTTTTTGTTTTGCACGCCCCCACGGCGCCTCTAGTGTTGGGTAGACCCTGGCTGGAGAGGCACGACCCTCACATCTCCTGGGCATCTGGACGGGTTTTGGGGTGGAGTACAGCTTGTCACGCTACCTGTTTGCGTTCCGCCTTGTCTCCGTCCAGCGGTTCCAGGCCTGTGTCCTCTCCACCAGATATCACTGGGGTGCCTCACATTTATCACGACCTCTCTCTGGCGTTTAGTAAGGACAGAGCCCTCTCACTCCCCCTCACCGGCCTTATGATTGTCCCATCGACCTCCTTCCTGGGGCCGCCCTTCCTAAGAGGCGGCTCTACAACATCTCCCAGCCGGAGAGGGAGGCGATGCGCAACTATATCGCTGAGTCCCTAGCCTCAGGCCTTATAAAGCCGTCGTCTTCGCCCCTCGCAGCGGGCTTCTTCTTCGTGGCTAAGAAGGACGGTGGCCTGAGGCCCTGTATAGACTATCGGGCACTGAACGACATCACGGTGAAGAATAGGTACCCCCTGCCACTTCTTAGTTCCACTTTCGAGCCACTCACGCACGCCCGGGTGTTCACCAAGTTGGACCTTCGTAACGCATACCACTTGGTCAGGATCAGGGAGGGGGACGAGTGGAAGACGGCCTTCAACACCCATCTCGGCCACTATGAGTACCGCGTCATGCCGTTCGGTCTGTCCAATGCCCCCGGAGTTTTCCAAGGCCTGGTGAATGACGTGCTGAGGGACATGCTAGACATCTTTGTGGTGGTGTACCTGGACGACATCCTGATTTTCTCTAGGTCCATGGAGGAACACCACCAGCACGTCCGCCTGGTGCTACAACGGCTGTTGGAGAACAGGCTCTACGTGAAGGCTGAGAAGTGCGTCTTCCACACCAACTCGGTGACGTATCTCGGCAACGTGGTGGAGGATGGACAGATGCGTGCAGACCCCGCCAAGATCAAGGCGGTGGAGGAATGGCCACGCCCTACTGACCGCACGCAGCTCAGGCGCTTCCTGGGTTTTGCAGGCTTTGTGCGGCGGTTCATCAAGGGGTTCAGCCAGGTGGCTGCCCCCCTCAACGCCCTCACCTCCTCCTCTCGACCATTCGTGTGGACACCTGAGGCAGAGTCGGCCTTCCGCCGACTCAAGAGCTTGTTCACCACAGCCCCGGTTCTCGTCCACCCCGACCCGGCGAGGCAGTACGTTGTCGAGGTAGATGCGTCTGACACAGGCATCGGAGCCGTTCTCTCACAGCGGTCAGAGGAGGACCACAGGGTCCACCCATGTGCCTATTTCTCTCTGCGTTTCGAACCCGCTGAGAGGAACTATGATGTGGGCAACAAGGAACTGTTGGCGGTTCACGCCGCCCTGGAGGAGTGGAGACACTGGTTGGAGGGAGCGGAGCTACCGTTCATCGTGTGGTCGGATCACAAGAACCTGGCCTACATGAGGACGGCGAAGAGGCTGAACTCCAGGCAGGCCCGCTGGGCCCTTTTCTTCAGCCGGTTCAATTTCACCCTCACCTACCGTCCGGGCTCCAAGAACGTCAGAGCTGACGCCCTCTCCCGTCAGTCCCCGGGGGAGGGTCCTGCCGTCAAGGAGAACCCCGACACCATCCTTTCCTCAGCCCGGGTGGTGGGTGTAGTCACCTGGGCCATCGAGCCGCTGGTGAGACAGGCCCAGCGGGCCGAGCCAGACCCAGGTAACGGTCCCTGTAACCGGTTGTTTGTGCCTCTTGCTGTCCGCCCGCAGGTGTTGGAGTGGGGCCACTCCAGCCACTTTGCTTGTCACCCCGGGGAGCGGCGGACGGCGGAGTTCATCAGCCGGAGGTTCTGGTGGACCACTCTCAGGAGGGATGTCAGGGGGTTTGTAGCCGCCTGCACCACCTGCGCCCGGAGCAAGGCTTCGCATCGCCCTCCAGCAGGTCTCCTGCACCCCCTCCCCGTTCCCAGTCGCCCATGGTCCCACATTGCCTTGGACTTTATTACGGGGCTTCCTGTTTCCCAAGGCTGTGACACCATCCTGACCGTGGTCGATCGCTTCTCCAAGGCGGTTCATTTTGTTTCCCTCCCAGGGCTTCCCTCGGCGGCCGAAACAGCGGACCTCCTGACCCTCCATGTGGTCCGCCTACATGGAATCCCCTCTGACATTGTGTCCGACCGCGGTCCCCAATTCATCTCCAAGGTGTGGCAGGCCTTCTGCAAGGGAATTGGGGCCACGGCCAGCCTATCCTCTGGGTACCACCCCCAGTCCAATGGGCAGGCGGAGCGCGCCAACCAGGCCGTCGAGGCGGCTCTTCGTTGCGTCACCTCGAGTAACCCCACCTCCTGGGCCAAGTACCTGCCCTGGGTGGAGTATTCCCTCAACGCTATGGAGAGCTCCGCTACTGGTATGTCCCCGTTCCAATGTTCCCTGGGCTACCAGCCCCCGCTGTTTCCCCAACAGGAGCTGGAGGTGGCGGTCCCGACCACCAGGGCCCACCTCCGCCGGTGTCGACGCGTTTGGAGGGCCGCCCGGGCCGCACTACTCCGGGCCACGGAGCGGGCCCGGCTTGCCGCGAACCGGCGGAGGGTGCCTGCCCCTGTCTACCAGCCTGGTCAGAGGGTTTGGCTGTTGGCCCGGGACCTGCCCCTCCAGACCTCCCAGACATCAACTCGTAAGTTGAATCCCCGGTACGTTGGTCCCTACACCGTGGATCGAATCATTAACCCCTCTGCGGTGCGTTTGGTTCTCCCTCCGGCTCTCCGGGTTCACCCCGTGTTTCATGTTTCTCAGCTAAAACCCGTGGCCTCCAGTCCCTTGTCTCCCCCTGTTACAGCTCCTCCGCTTCCCCGGGTCCTGGCGGATGGAGATCCGGTATGGTCGGTCCGTAAGCTCCTCGCCGTCCGCCGCTGGGGGCGGGGTTTCCAGTACCTAGTGGATTGGGAGGGCTTCGGTCCGGAGGACCGGAGCTGGGTGCCCTCTTCCTATCTCGCGGACCCCTCCCTGCTGGACGACTTCTATCGGGAGAACCCGGGGGCTCTGGGGCGGTCGTCCGGTGCCTCCCCTCAGGGGGGGGATACTGTTGTGCCTCCCCCACGCTCTAATCGATCCCAGGTGTTGCCCATCATAATCAGGCCTACTGAGACTAATTAACACCTGGGATCTACCCTCTAGTATCTTTAGGCTGCCGAGGACCGACGTCGGGCGTTTGGTTATTGAGAACCACTGTCACGAGAGACTGCATGTTCCAGCTCCGACCTCGCCAAGTATCCAGTCCAACCCTGCCTAGTTTATGTTTTTGATGTTGGAGATTTACAGTAAAGACATTTTTTCCTTTGTTTTGAGTGTCCGTGTCTCGCTACTTCTGGGTTCTTTGGCACATTTGGTTCTTCGGTCTCGTTGGGGTCCAACATGCGGGTGGTCGGAAGACAGGAGGAGTGCCTAAGAGAGAGGGCGAGGAGGATGGCTCGAGACGCGGGGATGACTCCCTCCTCAGTGGCGTTTCGTGCCATTGGCCCGCGTGATGTAAACAATAATGGCGGTGCCTAGCATCCAGTAGCAGTCGCGACGGTGAAAACATGCCCAATTTGAACTTTTAGCACATGCCGGGGGATGGCCAATAGAGACTAAAGCACTACAGTTGGCTATGTGCCTCACAGACGAGGCTCTCTCATGCCTGCTACTGCTTAGCCCTGAGGACAGGCACAGTTATGAAGCATTGGCGGGGGCTCTGAAGAGGCGTTTCGGACAGTGTTTCACGCCAGAGCTACTCCGGAATGAACTGAGTAACCGCCGCAGGAAGTCTGGGGAGGCGCACATGCCGCCCGGAGTGCAGAGTGAGCTGGCACGGGACCAATTCATCAGGGCCCTCCTCCCTGCTGACTTGCGGGTCCAGGTACAGCTGCTGCATCCACAGTCTTTGCAGGCACCCTTGGAAATGGCTGTGGAGAGAGAGAATGTGTGGGGTGTAGTAGCTGGGAATGGTGAAGCGGGGGGGTCCACCCGCTGTGAGGAGCTGCCGAGAGGAGGAGAGGTCTGGAAGGGCGGTGTCCCTGCAGCCAACGCGCAGACCAAGTACCAGGGTCTGTTGGGGGTGTGGTCAGCCGGGACATTTGGCCAGAGACTGCCCCAAGACACACAGGGCCCAGGGAAACGACTCGGGTTCTGTATAAAGGGGAAGATGCGGAACCAGGCCCCAAAACCCCCCAACCAGGCCACAGCCTTATCCGCACAGTCACAGACATCCGAGGAATGAGCCCAACAGCACAACCAGGGTTACTGTCGAGCCTGTATCTACCAGTGCAGCCCTGCACTGCACTGGTAGATACAGGCTCGACAGTAACCCTGGTGAGAGTAGATGTGTTGCCCATAGGAACCCAGTTGGGGCAGTGCGTCACAGTAACGGGAGAGCTGGCGCCAATGAAAAGCAAAGGCATGCTGACTGTGTCTGTGGGGGGAGTTACAGTGCGTCACCTAGTGTGGATATCAGCAGTGCAGGACCCGTGTATTCTGGGTTTGGACTTTTTGAGGGCAACAAGTTGCAACCTCAATCTACAAGCCGGCAAAGTGAGTTTCCACGGGGGGCCTGTGATCACTATGACCCGCATCAACAACCCTGCTGAGCCTCCTGGGAGGCCCCCAACATACCCAGTGAGTACCCTAAAAACTGTTGTAACCAATCCCCCTCCCTTGCCCTTATCCCTGTTGACTCCCACTCAGGGCAACTCCTCACCTGTCACCCCCAGTCTGTGCCACTCAGCCCCAGCTCTCCCCGACCTAGCCCCAGCTCTCCCCCATCCAGCCCCAGCTTTTCCACAGTTACCCTGGACAGGGGTGGAAGAGGCTCAGTCTGCAGTATTGGAGGTGTTGAGGAAAAACTGTGGCGGCCTTAATCCAAAGCAGCAGGAGAAATTGTGGCAGCTGCTGCTAGAGTTCCAGGGCAGTTTCGCCATGAGTGAGGAGGAGGTTGGCCGAACTCATCTAGTCGAACACAAAATCGATACAGGAGACACACGCCCCATCAAGGGTCATCCTTGCCGCCTCCCCCTGGCCCGTCAGCAGGCTTGTGATGATGCAGTGCAGAGCAAGCAGACATCGAGCCCTCCGACAGCCCGTGGGCCGCAGCTGTAGTCATGGTCCCAAAGAAGACAGGTGGCTGGCAGTTGTGTTCAGACTACAGGCCGGTGAACGGGATCACCAAGAAAGACTCATACCCCCTCCCCCGCATCGATGAGTCCCTGGACCTGGTCTCGGGGTTGTCTTGGTTCTCGTCCTTGGACCTCCGCAGTGGGTATTACCAGGTCCCTCTTGCCCCAGAAGCCAGACCAAAAACAGCTTTCTGCACAGGGCGGGGGTTGTGGCAGTTCAAGGTCCTCAGCTTTGGCCTTTATAATGCCCCTGCCACCTTTGTGCGGTTGATGGACCGGGTGCTGTCTGGTATTCCCCGTCAGCAATGCTTGGTCTACCTAGACGACATCCTGGTGCATGGCAGCTCGTTTGAGGCGGCCCTGGGAACTCTACGAGTGGTGCGGGAAAGGATCAGAGACGCTGGCTTGGAGCTACACCCAGAGAAGTGCCATTTTATGAGGAGAGAGGTCACCTTCCTGGGGCACAAAGTGGGGGGCGAGGGCATCGGCGCCCTGCAAGAGAAGGTGCAGGCGGTCGCGGACTAGCCCAATCCTCTGGGTTCAGGGAAAGTTCTCACTTATGTTCTCATAAAGTAAATGTTTACATTGTCATATTGCGCAATGTTGTTTGTGTTTACATTAGAATATTCCGCTCTGCTATGTATATGTTGAAGTCGGCATATTCCGCTGAATGTATAGTGTATATGTTTATGTTTAATGTTTACGATACCTCCAGGAATAACACACGTCACATTATTCTTCTCCGGGCAGAATCTCGTTTTTATTTGAGGTTTATGTTGCGTACAACCCACCAGGGGACCACCTAGACCCGCCGTAGGCTCAGTCAGATGACGCAGCTCAGAACAGCAGCAGGAGGAATACAAAACATTAACGAGAAAATGTTGAAAATGTGCATTTTATGACGAAAAATGTGGCGCTGGGTTTCAAGTCCCTGGGGCACTTAGAAGCGGATTTGTGATTGTTTGAATGATGTGTACCACATGTTGTGTCATTTTGGTTCATGGTTCATGAGAAGAAAAAAAGCTAAATGTTCCAAAACTTTCAAGGTACAGAAAAAAATCTATCCAGATGGACCTTATGGGTAATTTAAGCATATATATACAGTATATATATATATTTGAGCCAGTAAGCTACTTGTTTTACTTCACTACATTTGCCATTTATACATTCATTACAACTTGACCTCAACTGCAGATTAATTTGAGAACGAGAGAGGTTTGTGAAAAAGAGAGGGGTAGGTGAGGAAGAGAGGGGTAGGTGAGGAAGAGAGGGGTAGGTGAGGAAGAGAGGGGTAGGAGAGGAAGAGAGGGGTAGGTGAGGAAGAGAGGGGTAGGAGAGGAAGAGAGGGGTAGGTGAGGAAGACAGAGGTAGGTGAGGAAGACAGAGGTAGGTTAGGAAGAGAGGGGTAGGTGAGGAAGAGGGGTAGGAGAGGAAGAGAGGGGTAGGTGAGGAAGAGAGGGGTAGGTGAGGAAGAGAGGGGTAGGTGAGGAAGAGAGGGGTAGGTGAGGAAGAGAGGGGTAGGAGAGGAAGAGAGGGGTAGGTGAGGAGGAGAGGGGTAGGAGAGGAAGAGAGGGGTAGGTGAGGAAGAGGGGGGTAGGTGAGGAGGAGAGGGGTAGGACAGGAAGAGAGGGGTAGGTGAGGAGGAGAGGGGTAGGTGAGGAGGAGAGGGGTAGGTGAGGAAGAGAGGGGTAGGTGAGGAAGACAGAGGTAGGTGAGGAAGAGGGGTAGGTGAGGAAGACAGAGGTAGGTGAGGAAGAGAGGGGTAGGTGAGGAAGACAGAGGTATGTGAGGAGGAGAGGGGTAGGCGAGGAAGTGAGGGGTAGGTGAGGAAGACAGAGGTATGTGAGGAGGAGAGGGGTAGGCGAGGAAGTGAGGGGTAGGTGAGGAAGACAGAGGTATGTGAGGAGGAGAGGGGTAGGTGAGGAAGAGAGGGGTAGGTGAGGAAGACAGAGGTATGTGAGGAGGAGAGGGGTAGGTAAGGAAGAGGGTGAGGAAGAGAGGGGTAAGTGAGGAAGAGAGGCGTAGGTAAGGAAGAGGGTGAGGAAGAGAGGGGTAAGTGAGGAAGAGAGGCGTAGGTAAGGAAGAGGGTGAGGAAGAGAGGGCTATGTGAGGAAGAGAGGGGTATGGTGAGGGTGAGGGTGGTAGTAGGAAGTACGTGACTAATTACTTGGTATTCGGCACCACACATATTGTAGTAAAAGTAATGCTTTTTATCGCTCTGAGAAAAGCAGAAATTGCGGAAGCATGCCATACACTATTGATATGCATATGAGAATTAGACCATGTTTTTAAAAGGCCAAATTAACCAATGTTAAACATCTTGTTGTTTCTCAAAACATCAAATCATTAATTGAACAATTTGATTTAATCTGGTTCACAATTCTCAAGTCAGTGTCTGCGGTCATGTCAGGCTTGTCACGGTTACGGTGGTTGACAGGGGGCGTGGCCAAGCCATGGGCTTTGGCGGTGCACACACACACCTGTCGGCAATTGCCGAGACTGATTATGCTAATCACCTCACCTGGGGGTATATATACCACGGTGTCTCTTGGGCACATTGCTCGATCGTACGTTTGTACTCCCTGGATGTTACTCTACGAGCTCTCCGGTAATTATACTTACCTGTCTTCTACCTGTCGCTACTTCAACCTCCCGGTATCCAGACTTCTCGCCTGTCCCAGACCATCCGCCTGTCTACTACCTGTCGGTGCTACGCTACTCGACCTCCCGGTATCCAGACTTCTCGCCTGTCCCAGACCATCCGCCTGTCTACTACCTGTCGGTGCTACGCTACTCGACCTCCCGGTATCCAGACTTCTCGCCTGTCCCAGACCATCCGCCTGTCTACTACCTGTCGGTGCTACGCTATTCGACCTCCCGGTATCCAGACTTCTCGCCTGTCCCAGACCATCCGCCTGTCTACTACTTGTCGGTACTACACTACTCGACCTCCCGGTATCCAGACCCCTGGCCTGTCCCCGACCATTCTACGTTTGTGTTTTCTTTAATTAAACCTCCTGTTATTCACTTTGCTGCTCTTTTTTTGTTTATTTTTATTGTATATATTTTTTATTTTGATGGTATTGTTTTTTAGATGTATACAGCGGGAGGGAATGGGGAGTAAGCATCCTAATGCACTTGTTACAAATAGCCAATAACAATATCTTGTATCTTCTGTTTAGTTGAGTGTCAAGCAACCAGCTTGTCACAATTTAATAAAATGGCTCCGGTTTCTTGCCTCCTGTCATGCTACTTTCCAGCGTTGTCCTGAGACGTATTAGTTAAACAACGGTTCAAAAGAAGAATGCAAAACAGGAATTCCTGTGATTATTAAAATAATACTTTGCCGGTTTTCAACCAGGTTTGTACCATTACAATGTGGGTATAATACGTAAATAAACAATGATCGATTCCCCTCCATTTCAGCAACATTCCGTTCAAAACAAATCTCGCCAGCTAATATTTTTCTACTGCATAGACAGCCCTATTTTATGAAAAAACTGTACTTTCCAGCGGGGAAAAATATTTCTTTAAGGTCAACTGCGGGAGGGAATGGGGAGTAAGCACTCTATTGTACTTTGTTGCAAATAAAAACATCTTGAAAAGATTTTGGTTTTGATGTTCAATGCTTTTTGTAAAGCACCTTCCAAATGGCAGCTTCTAACTAACAGCAGATCAGGAGCTGAGTGGTCCTTTGGGTACCCCGATTTCGGTCTAAAGTCTAAATCCACCCTGAGTCTAGGTCTACCCGGAGAGTGCTAAGGTACAGTGTCCTTCCCAATGCATCATTTGAAACCGTTTTACTGTCTGAGTGAAAGTGGGCAGCCGTTGCATGTTGTTGCAACATACCTTCCTAATGAAGACTATTTCACGATCATTACAGATAATCGGTGTGTGTGTCTATTTATCTCTGGACCACACCCATCTATCTCCACATCTCCAACAGAAACCAACTACTATCTACTACTATCTACTACTATCTCCTTTGTGAACCCCTAACTTAATATTCTAGCAAGTGTATATCCTTAATGTTGATAACACGCTCTTATCACAGCTACTTAAGCAGGTGACCTGGCAGTACCAAATTGTTATTCATCTTGTCAATATGAATGCTTGTGAACTGCTGTATTTTTATGTTTGCGTACCTCAGCGTTATGCTATGGTCTGCTTCAACAAATGTACACCTTGTAAGTCGCTTTGGATAAAAGCGTCTGCCAAATGCCCTAAATGTAAATGTAACTATCACACACACTCACTCACTCACTCATACACTCAGTCACTCACTCATACAGTCACTCACTCATACACTCACTCACTAATACACAAACACACGCACACACACAGCGCGGTCATTACAGTATTGTTTCAGGACCAGGATGTGTGTATGTGCGCTCATGTTGTAATTGCTCTGTTGGCCTGTGTCCACATGAATACAGCAGTTTACAGCTGAACTTTCCCCAGGGCTATTCAGATTTCTCCAGGCTTCTCTCTGGAAACCAGTGCTTGTGAGGCATGGGGAAAAGAGTGATCTGTTTTGATGAAAAAAAACCCTCTGAGACTGCAAAAGTGATAAGATAAGATGTACTTTATTCATTCCAGACGGGAAGTTGGGCCGTTAGAACGGAAAAGTACAGCACATTAGTAGAATAGAAGAAAGAAACAAGACAAGGAAATCAAATAATCGGAATAAAATAATAAGAATCAAAACAAAATAAAACAGGTTCACAGAGGCTCAGCCTCACCATTTCACCATCGTCTGGATGAATCCAACGAGGCCCAGATCAAAAGCCAGATCCCAGCCTCTGATGTCTCATTACTGTGGAAGCAGCCTGTCTCCCTCAGAGCAGCTCTGAGTGGATGTTAGGCAATGTAGAAACATGTATCCTCACCTATTAAAAATCACCGTAAACATGATAATCATGTCGCTAAACATCAGGCTATGCGGATGAGTTCAAAATACCGTTCTAAACAGTCTAGCTCTTCGTTACGTTGGAAGTATATGAGCATAGTATATGAGCAGCTCACTATATCAGATCTCCCTTTCCTTTTTTTTAACCCTTTTCTCTCTGCATTTCAAACCTCATATTTTGTTCAGTTTAAGGCATATCTTCTCATCATTTATTTTAATTTATTTAGATTTCATTTTGTCATATTTTGTTTTTCCTAGTTTAGTTTAGTTTAGTTTGTTGTTATTTAGTTTTTAGGTATTAGTATATTGTGTGTGCATTTATTCCCCCTGTTTCAACTGTTGCACCTTAAATTCCCTCGGGATAAAGAAAGTAATCTTGAATCTCGATATCTCCATTTCATGACCATGCAATACCATTCAAAGACATCAGAAAATAATACTAAATGATGAGCCAGCCCGAACCCAGTGCAAGGCTGGGAACTATGTGATCCAACCAGACAGCTATTTATCGTTCCTCTGCATCGCTGCCTGCCACTCGGTCCGATACGGGGAGAGTTGAGAATGGCATGATGGCTCCTGGATCCAGGTGGACCCAGGAGTCATTTTGCACCAGCGAGGACTGCACTGCAGGCGGTTGCAGTTTAATAAAGAACATAAAGTACTGCGAATCTGAAAGAGTTCATGAATGAAGAATAAAGTAAATGAAAGTGAGAGTGAATTAATTATGTGAGAGTTAATGAATGAAGTACTCTGAATCTGAAAGAGGTAAGATCTTTACTCAATTTGGGAGTCAAGCGTTTATGTGGTACGGGACGGATTAGAACATGGGTGTCAAACTCTGGCCCGCGGGCCAAATTTGGCCCGCGGGGTAATTATAGTTGGCCCGCGAGACAATACCAAATTACTACTAGAGCTGGCCCGCCGGTATTATACAGCGCATTCACCGCTAATACTACGAATCCCATAATGCTCTGCTGTTGTTTTCGCGCGCCAATCAGGACAGGACCCAGAAACGCCCTCTCCTCTGTGACAGTAGTTAAAGCAACATAGACCTGTCAGCGCGCTATCCCTTCCCAAAAATGGCGAAAAGAAAGGCAGAAAACAGGAGCTTTCTGGACAAGTGGGAGGCAGAATATCTGTTTACATATGTAAAAGACAAACCTGTTTGTCTTGTTTGTGGAGTCAACGTGGCTGTAAGTAAGGAGTACAACATTAGACGACACTATGAAACGAAACACCATGACCAATACAAGGACCTGGACATGACTCAAAGGAGCCAGAAAGTAGAGGAGATGAAAATAAATTTGGTTTCACAACAGAATATGTTCAAAAAAGCCACATCACAAAGTGAGGCTGCTGTAAAGGCTAGTTATATAGTGGCAGCAGAGATCGCAAAATCAGCCCGGCCCTTTAATGAGGGAGAGTTTGTGAAAAACTGCATGATGAAAGTTTGTGACCTCGTATGCCCAGAGAAAAAGCAAGCATTTTCAAACGTGAGCCTGAGCAGGAACACAGTAGCTGATCGCACATGTAATCTTGCCACCAATCTGTATGACCAGCTGATGGAAAAGGGAAAAGATTTCGTTGCGTTCTCCCTCGCTGTGGATGAGAGCTGCGACGCATCTGATACTGCTCAGCTGTCAGTCTTCATCCGTGGAGTGGACTCAAATCTGTGTGTTACGGAGGAGCTATTGGGATTCAAATCAATGCATGGCACAACCACAGGAAAGGAAATCTTTGAGGAGGTTTCCAAATGTGTAACTGAAATAAAGCTGCCGTGGGATAAACTCGTTGGATTAACGACAGATGGTGCGCCAGCGATGTGCGGTAAAAAGAGAGGACTGGTGGGCATGGTTCGGGAGAAGATGCGGGAAGAGAACTGTGCAGGTGAGCTAACTGTTTACCACTGCATCATACATCAGGAATCACTGTGTGCCAAAGCCCTAAAGATGGAACATGTTATGACCACAGTAACACAGGTAGTTAACTTTATAAGAGCCAAAGGTCTGAATCACCGTCAGTTTAAATCTTTTCTGGAGGAGTGTGGTTCGGAATACACAGACGTGCCGTATCACACAGAGGTGAGATGGCTAAGCAGAGGAAAAGTACTGAACAGATGTTTCGAGCTGCGTGAGGAAATATGTCAATTCCTGGAAACCAAAGGGAAGGATACAGCAGTGCTCCGGGAGCAAAAGTTTCTGTGTGAGCTGGCCTTTCTCTGTGACATCTCGAGCCATCTCGATGCGCTGAACCTGCAGCTTCAGGGGCGGGGGCGCATCATCACAGACATGTACGCTGCAGTGAGGGCCTTTAAAACTAAACTGTGCCTGTGGGAGAATCAGATGCTGCAAGGAAACCCTTGCCATTTTCCCTGCTGCCAAACCATAAAAGCGCAGATCTCTACCGCCGTGTTCCCATGCGCACAGTTTGCTGAAAAACTCAGTGTTCTCGCCGCTGAGTTTAGCCGGCGATTTGCCGACTTCGATGTCCAGAAATGTAGGTTTGAACTGCTTAGTAATCCCTTCGCAGTTGATGTGGAAAATGCACCAACCAACATCCAAATGGAGCTGATTGAACTCCAGTGCAACGACACGCTGAAGTCAAAGTATGATGCTGTGGGCGCCGCACAGTTTCCACGGTTCATCCCTGACACAATGCCTCAGCTCCGCACCCAAGCTGCTCAGATGCTCTCCATGTTCGGCAGCACTTATCTATGCGAGCAACTTTTCTCCTCGATGAAGATGACCAAAACAACTCACAGGAGACGTCTGACTGATGAACACCTTCGCTCGATACTGAGGATTTCTTCAGCTCAGAGCCTGAGCCCAGACATTGACGAACTAGCATCCAAGAAGAGATGCCAGGTATCTGGCTTGGGCACATCAGATTAGATCAGTGTGCAATAATTAACGTTTTCTTTGTGCACTTTTTCTTGCTACAAGGCATGGGCTTGAATGGTTGATTTATTTATTATCATTTTATTTGTAAAATTATTAGCCAGTGGAAAAAGTTTATTTTGGTATTTAAATCAGAAGGCTGCAAATAGAAAAGAGGCATACGATTTTTATTTAATTTTATTTATTTAATAAATTAATGCCATTGATGTGTTTTTTCATTTGAAATTCGATTTTGCATGTCTCCACTATTCAATTATATATTGTATGTAATAAGCGATGCTTGTTCCATAATCAATGTTAAAGCAAAACTTGTTTGGGTCCATATTAAAAGGTTCATTTGTTCAATGTTGGCCCGCGACTTTGTTCAGGTTTTACATTTTGGCCCACTGGGTATTTGAGTTTGACACCCCTGGATTAGAACATCAGTCGGTTGTTTCGTTTAACAGCTCTAGGGTTCACGACTTAAAGAGCTGTGTGACAGGGTAAACCGCTTCACCCCCCACCCTCCCAGCCCCAGATGTGTTTCCCTTGCTGTGGCTCCTCTCCCAGACATACATTCGTACTCAGTCATGCACACACACGCACACACACACACACACACACATACACATGGATATGCACACACACACACACACACACACACACACACACACACACACACAGATGCATATGCAGATATACGCCCTTTAGAATCCAAAATTGGATCTATATAACTGTCTGTCTTTTTCTCTTCCTGTCCGTCTGCCTGCCCATCAATCTGTGGGTGATTCTTTTTTGGTCTGTTTTTCACTGACCAAAGCGTTGGGTCCGCCCACTCTGTGAGGTCAGCGCAAGACACCCTACTATATCCTCATTATTACCAGGAGGGTAATACTTAACCCTGAGAGAGAGAGCGAGAGAGAGAGAGAGAGAGAGAGAGAGAGAGAGAGAGAGAGAGAGAGAGAGAGAGAGAGGGGGGGGGGGGGGGGGGGGTAAGGCGATAAAGGAGTGGCAAGGTAGCAGACAAAAAGGAAGGGAAGGAGAGAGGGTTCCAAAAAAGAACGGAACAAGAGGAGAATAAGAGACAAGACATACCAATCAGAAGAAGAGCATCAAGGAGCTCACCAAGGAGCAGAAAGACGCCACTGGGAAAGAGGACAAATAACGAGGACACACGGTCACAAGGTCACAAGGTAAGGTCCGGTCGTCCTCGCCTCCACCTCCAACTCAGATATGCACAGATCACAGGAGATACATATTTCACATGATAGCAGGCATGTGTGTTAAGAGCCAGAGCTGATCCAGCCTGCATGCCGTTTACAGATTAAGGGTTCACATCTTACGTGAGTAAGAGGTTGCTTTGCAGATAACCTTTCCTATATAGAGTCTGACTGAACCACACGCACACACACACACACACACACATGGATATGCACACATGCACAAACATACACACACCCGCACACACACATTCCTACTCACTTATGCACACACACACACACACACACATGCATATGCATATACACACCCTTTAGAATCCCAAATTGTATCTATTGTATCTGTCCGTCTTTCTTCCAGTCAGTCTGTTGCTCTGCCCGCCTGTCTGTCTGGCTGTCTGCCTGCCCCGTCGATACGTGGGTCTGGTTGGTTTTTCTTTGGTCTGTTTTTTACTGACCATAGCTCTGGGTCGGCCCACTCTATGAGGTCAGTGCAAGACACCCTATTATATCTTCATTATTAACAGGAGGGTACTACTTAACCCAGAGAGAGAGAGAGAGAGAGAGAGAGAGATTCAGATTCAGATTCAGATTCAGATTACTTTATTTATCCCGAGGGAAATTAAGGAAGAGAGAGAGAGAGAGAGAGAGAAATCAAGAGAAAGAGAGAAATCAAGAGCGAGATCACAGCATGTGTGTTGAGATCCAGAAAGAGACAGCCTGCATGCTGTTAAGAGATTAAGGGTTCCATATGTTACGCAACATGGATGGCAGCCAACCGCTGCAGGTTAGGGTGAGAGGTCGCTTGCAGATTACCTTTCCTAGAGTCTGACATACATTAGGACATATGCAGGTACATGCAGGGTGTTTCCAGGTTTGACTTGAAAAGTGTGCAATTGTGGAGTGTAATTGCAACAACCTCTTCTTGCTGGACCAATCAGCTCAGAGTTCCTCTAGCCCCAGTTCCCTTCCTGTCTGAAGCAACCTGTGGCTCCAGGAGGTATTGGTAAAGATTTTGATTTTGCTTTGTTGCACACAACAGAATAGGCACGATTGATATGATTATGATGATTGAAATTGTTATATATTATATATGTTGATTGTTGCTACTGTATATGTACTGTACGTTGAATTTAAAGTTCTTCGAGCATCTTCCACTGCAATGTTGATTAAAAGGCATTGGACCACAAGGAGCTCTCCACAGATAGGGAGCTCTCTTCCCCTCCACACACAGACAGAGACCTGACAGCATGCTGCTGCGCAAAGGGAGCCACATCAGGGGTAGTTTTACTGCTGTGTGCTGACATTGGTGGTGTGTTACCTCTGTAGAGCGTTGGAGGAGTTAACCACACGCACATGTTACTGGGGAAAAGAAAAAGAACAATAGAGAGAGAGAGAGAAAGAAAGACAGCATGGAGAGAAACAAATGAAAGAAAAGGGAAAAAAACTAAGCATGGAGAGAATGAATGGAAAGAAAGCTATATCAAAATAGACTGAACTAGCTTGGAATGAATTCATTGGCAGGTTTGACTAAGTACGACAATCATGTATTTTCTGTCCTAATGCTAGTTTAATCTTCTGTTCTTCTCTTGAGCAGAACGTGAACACCAGTCAGAACGTGTTCTGGCACAACACAATCAGTTACATTTAAATTACCTTGGCCTGTCTAAACACAAAAATCGGTTTCTTGATTGTACAAATGTTGACTTTATTTAGTTGGAAGCACTTTGTAACTGCGCTTCTAGAATGTTCTCTATTGATGAAGTGGATTATGATTTATTAGTGTAAATTGAAGCTAAGGTCTCAATAACTGTGTGTGTGTGTGTGTGTGTGTGTGTATGTGTGTGTGTGTGTGTGTGTTAGTGTGTGTGTGTGTGTGTGTGTGTGTGTGTGTGGGGGGGGGGGGGGGGGGTATATGTGTATATGTATGTGTATGTGTGTTTGTGTGTGTGCTTGTGTGTGTGTGTGTGTGTGTGTGTGTGTGTGTGTGTGTGTGTGTGTGTGTGTGTGTGTGTGTGTGTGTGTGTATGTATGTATGTATGTATGTGTGTGTGTGTGTGTGTGGGGGGGGGGGGGGTGTATGTGTACGTGTATGTGTGTGTGTGTGTGTGTATGTGTGTGTGTGTGTGTGTGTGTGTGTGTGTGTGTGTGTGTGTGTGTATGTGTGTGTGTGTGTGTGTGTGTGTGTGTGTGTGTGTGTGTGTATGTGTATGTGTCTATAAAAACCTCTTACTCACCTACAAAGCTCTCCACAATCTAGCCCCCATCTACATCACTGACCTCCTTCAGGAGTACACCCCCTCCCGCACCCTCTGCTCTTCCTCCGTTGGACTTCTCACCGTCCCCAGCTCACGCCTCAGCACCATGGGGGCTCCAGCTTTCAGTTGCTCGGCTACCAGACTCTGGAACTCCCTGCCACTACACATCCCACAGTCTGATTCTATAACAACTGACAAAACCCAACTAAAAACCCATCTGTTTAAACTGGCATATCCCTTATAAACTGTACCATCTTTCTTCCTTTCTTCATTTTACTTCCTGTTGTTTGTCTTGTTTTAAACCCTGCGGACACTTTGTGAAGTCCACTGTTTTTACTTTTTTATATTTTTATAATTAAAATTTTACTGTAGCATATATGCTCTGTAAGGTGTCCTTGGGTGTCTTGAAAGGCGCCCCACAAATAAAATGTATTATTATTATTATTATTATTATGTGTATGTGTGTGTGTGTGTGTGTGGGGGGGTGTTTTCCGTCCATTTATCTCAGGTGGCTGAGAGCTGTCTCAGTGTGTGACTGATCACGTTATATAACTCAAAGATGACTCTCCTTAAATCAACATATCACTACATAACTTGTTGAGTTATCTTGCTAACAGACAAACATACAGAGACTCTGATGTGATTTGTGACACATCACATCAATCATGACGTTTCTGCTGCTGCGTAGCTCGGCATATTAGCCATCCCGCTAGCTTGCAAGCTGAATACGGATCAATATTTCAGTCAGTCCGGTGAGTCCACATCGTCAAGTCATGCTAAGCCCAGACAAGCTAAATAGAGTAAATCCGACGACAATTATGTCAAGTTGGTTTTTTTTGAGAACAACGATGGGAGAGCGAAGTGCCTCATGTGTCTTCAGGTGCGAACTAAGCCATGAAGCCAGCCAAGCTAAAGCGACATCTGATTTCAAAGCACCCGGAATATAATTCATAGGAATATCTCTTGTTACCGTTGTTACTGTTCATCTTGTTACTGTTCATAGTCATAGGACTATGTCTTGTTACCGTTGTTACTGTTCATCTTGTTACTGTTCATGGTCATAGGACTATGTCTTGTTACCGTTGTTACTGTTCATCTTGTTACTGTTCATGGTCATAGGACTATGTCTTGTTACCGTTGTTACTGTTCATCTTGTTACTGTTCATAGTCATAGGACTATGTCATGTTAATGTTCATTGTGTTACTGTTCATAGTCATAGGACTATGTCATGTTAATGTTCATTGTGTTACTGTGCAAAGTCATAGGACGATGTATTGTTACTGTTCATAGTCATCTTAGAGTACAAATGGGAGCAAGTCTATGTTCAATCTGTGTTATCATTTTGAGGCTGTCCTTGGAATTATTATAATTTTTTTCTTTTTTCCCTGGCCCCAAAGAGTTTGAGAACCCCTGAACTAAAGAGCCATAACTAGTTGAAGTAGTATTGGTGACATAAGTAGTAGTCGTATTATTATGCTAAGCAGTATAAGTAGTATTTGTACTGTAACGTTAACATTAACTAATCCTGGATTTTTGGTAAAAATCCCCTTCCAGCCTCCAGTTGGAAGGGGACTCCAGTTCCGGAGTTTAACACAGACAGACAGACAGAGGAATAGGTGAAAATGTATAATGTATAATGTATAATGTATAATTCTAATTCAAAATGTTATATAAGCAAGGCAGGTGGTGACGGTGGAGTGGGTGGTTGGGGTGATGGTCTTTGAGGAGAGGTAGAGCTGTGTGTCGTCCGCATAGCAATGGAAGCGGAGGCCATGGCGGCGAAGAATTTGACCCAGAGGTAGTATATCCCCGGGCACTTCTAAATAGCTGCCCACTGCTCCTAAAATACTAGGATGGGTAAAATAAAGAGAAAATTAATAAATTTCCCCGCTGTGGGACTAATAAAGGACTAAAAAATATATATAAATAAATCAATAAAATATACAGGATGAAGAGGGGTGGGCCGAGCACTGAAACGGTTTCGACAGCACTCTCCCGGATAGCCATGCCTCCTAATAACATTCCACATTCATGTCTCCTGGGTCCCACTACGCACTACCGGATAGCCACGCCCCCCTTGTTAATTCTCACCCGCAGCTGCAGCGCATCACAATTAAGAACCAGCGTCTTGTTTCATGTCAGAGAACCAGTTTGTCTTGTTTCATGCCAGAGAACCAGCGTCTTGTTTCATGTCAGAGAACCAGCGTCTTGTTTCATGTCAGAGAACCAGCGTCTTGTCTCATGTCAGAGAACCAGCGTCTTGTTTCATGTCAGAGAACCAGCGTCTTGTTTCATGTCAGAGAACCAGCGTCTTGTTTCATGTCAGAGAACCAGCGTCTTGTTTCATGTCAGAGAACCAGCGTCTTGTCTCATGTCAGAGAACCAGCGTCTTGTTTCATGTCAGAGAACCAGCGTCTTGTTTCATGTCAGAGAACCAGCGTCTTGTCTCATGTCAGAGAACCAGCGTCTTGTTTCATGTCAGAGAACCAGCGTCTTGTTTCATGTCAGAGAACCAGCGTCTTGTTTCATGTCAGAGAACCAGCGTCTTGTTTCATGTCAGAGAACCAGCGTCTTGTTTCATGCCAGAGAACCAGCGTCTTGTTTCCACGTCTTGTCACGCCATTGTCAGGTTTTTGTTATTTGGTCTTTTGTGTTTGAGCTTTAAGCTTTTCCCTCATCTAAGTGATTTTTGTGTTGTACTTGGCATTTTCATCAGTAAAGACTCTTTATTTTGATACTTTTGTCTCGAGTCGTGTATTTGGGTTTGGGTCCATAGTTCGTGACAGGTTTCTGCCCCACTGTCACAAACCCGCCTGACCTCAGACCCCAGTGCAGGACAGCAGCGTCGTTGGCAAGGCTCATATCAGCACTTTCACCTCTCCCCACAAGGAACACCCCCATCACACCAAACTAGTTCTCAATACGTTCGTGAAAATGTTGTCGAACGGGCTCCAACCGGGAGGGTGCTCTAGAAATTTGAGCCTGCTCAAAATGTTGTCCATCCCGTTCTGCAATTAGACGGATTGACAATGTACAAACCCACGTACGAACACGTGTTACGACGTGGTGAAACGATGTTGTTTAAATTGCATTTTCTAGAATAAACATGGCATTGTATCTATAGAGAAAATTGTCCAAGAAACGGATCATTTTATTATTTTATGTAGAGGACCAATAAAGATTATTACTCATGTAAATGTGTCACGAAAATGGGCAAGGTTATTTTAAAATGGTCATTTTGCAATGTTCTAGAGAGGCACATAATCACATAATTTCGTTGACATAATATAAGAGTTGATTTCCCTCACCCCGTCTTTCTGAATCGACTTCTCTTTGGAGGCATGATGATCGGAGATCGTACATGTGTACAGCTCTGTACAGCCTGAACTTGAATGAGGACTAGCTACAACGCGCTCGGTATTCATAGCAGTCGGGCCAGGACTACGCATTCTACCACGATCACAGCGAGTTCTAGTATTTCTTTTAGAATGGGATATAACTACTTTGGTGTGATGGGGGCATTAACTAGAGGTACTAGAGTTTGTGTATTCTGTCACAACTAACGTGACATGTTTTGGTGTTACGACGGTACCTGTGTTGCGACAGTGTTGCCGTTGCTGTTCTGACTAAGCCGAGTTCGGTGTATGGTTTTTATTAGCATATAAGAGTACAGGTGCCATTAAACAAATAACTACTGTGAGATATCCAAAGTATATATCAGAAGTAATCTTAATCTTACTTCATCAAGGATCATGCTGACCACATTCTTCATGAAACAAAAACAAAAATGTAAATGAAACCGTTCCTGATGAACTCTGAACATACGAGTTCATTGTTGTTCTGCATCTCAATGATTTCCAAATGCATGAACTCAGGCATGTCCGCTGGGTCAATGTTGAAGGGTGTTGCAAAGATGTTCAAATCTTGTTCTTCGCTTTGACATCTTGAATAAATGCTCCCGTTAAACGCCATCGATCAAGTGCGCACATTGTAGCCGGATTATGTTCATAAGGTCTGGGGAAGGTAGCAAGGACAACTGCAAAATACTTATTTTTCTTATTATTATTTTGAAGTTGTCCTTGCTACAGATTTCATTTCACTTCAAAGGATTTCAAATGCGAAATAAGCCAATGGTTGGTCCCTTGTTTGGGTCACTGGTTTTCAGTGCTTCCCTGAGTTCAAAAAATCGCATCAGCATGCTTCCCAGCGCACTTCACAGTAGTAAGCTAGAGCTCCATAGTCAGCTTCCAGGTCCTGCAAAAGCTCCTCGAAATGTCGGCTGTTCAAGCCTCGATACATTGATTCAGGATACGGGGACGGTTGCCTCTAGTAGTGTCATGCGTGGTATTTAAGGAAAGCAGGTCCTCTCGTGTCTCAAAATCATCTGTAATTATACAAAGAAAAGTGGCCAGCTGGCTTGTGTTAGTTTAGTCAGTTGTCTCATCCATGGCCAGTGAGTAATACTCGAAATTGTTAGCAGACTGTTTCCAAGATTTAGCCTTGTCACTGATCTGATCGAACACAGTCCTGCGGGACAAGCTTTAACGTTCTGGATTAATTTTTCTGGGGCTAATAACTCTACAGTGGCAAACCATGCATTTCCTTCATAATGGGGCTTCAGCCTTTTAGCAATGACTTTTCTTAACAACGTAGCTAGCCTGTGGAAAAGGTTGCTTGCTGGGCATACAAATTTCTTCTGAGCAATTTGATTTTCTGGTCCACGAAAGGCGTAATACTTTGTTTTTTTGTTAGCATGATGTCTCTTTAGTGTCTTTAGTGTTTGGATGATGAAGGAGTAGTGGGAGGAACAAGTGTTGTTAAGGGCATCTTTGCATTGTTAATGGTGGTGCTTTTGGGCATCCAAGTGAACTACCGATATGTTCACCTGTAATAGTGTCAGGTAAGGTTTGTCTTAGTCCAGTTTGGTCGTAGGTAAGTCCTGACACAAGAAATAGCTGAAATTACGCCTCTGTTGAAAGTAGAAGAGGTGGATGTTGGCGCTTTTTTGCCAGATTAGCTGTTTCTGCTGTATTTTGGCTTCAATTTTTCATCTTTTATTTTTCTTAATATTTACCATTGCTTATTTCTCCTACATTTCCTTGTGTTGGACTAATGGTTTACTTGGGTTTTCCCACATTAAACGAAAACCCTTTTCTTTAATAATCCTACTGTCTCTACCCCTCACCTCAGGGGAAAAAAGAATACTCTCCAAACACACGACACTCGTCATTGACTCCCCTTCACTTCCCCATTTTCAATGTTACCCTTGCAGCGGCATTCCTCCACTGCAATGTCAAGTTGTTAGCCTACATGCTACACAACATTTTATTTGACCGATATCGGCCAAAAGAACCATTTGAAAAGTGTAATACAAAAGGAAACCATGCACATTAACTTTGATTCTGATACAATATTAGACATATTGTTATTATTATAATTATAATCTATTATAAGTATTATTTCCCATTTGTGTTTTCTGGCAATGGGGTGTTTGGAGGGCTATATGGAAGTGAAAGGCGGGGGGGTCGAGGGTCCCCACCCCTGGAGTTCATAGTAGGTAACGTACGGTTTCTCATGTCTGAATGGACGTGAGAAACCTGATAGATGATAGATGCCCCCATGTGAGTACCAGTACTTCGATCTATGGTTCACGTTGTCGGGGAGAAGCCGTTCTTCAGTTCGGTTCGATGGTTGGAAACAATACGGAGGAAACATCTTTGAGAAAACTCAACTTTATTACGAATAATCCATGATATTCTACAATATCACAGCAGAGTAAAATAAGTGAACCTGAGGTCAGTCTCGAGAGTGAACACTAACGCTAACACTTGTGTGTGCATAGTATTTGGTTTCTCCAGGGTTTGCGCTCCCCTCTCCCCTTGCCTTCCCATCCCAATGGATGTCTGTTGGGGAAAACCTTCTGGAGTTCAACTTGAGTTCTATGGACGCTATCTACTCGTTCCAGCCCGGTGAGCCCAGTGGGCTCTTAGTGTTGGCCTCTTAGTGTTGACTTCTTGGCCTGATGGCAAGTGGCATTCTAGTGATGCCATAAAGACCAATTAGAGACCAGGACAGAGAAATATTTTATTTATATACTGTATTTTATTTGAGAGTTGTGTGCTGAAATATTAACAATTACATTGTCTTTATTTTGTGGCTTTTCATTTTGAGAAAAAGGCCTGCCCGGCTAACTATACTGACAGACATTAGTTTAATCTCAAGCTGTGTCTTGCATTTGGGAGATGGTATCCACAGTATTTATTCATCAAGTCACATTTCAAGTCACACTCAGAACTACCAAGTTTAATAAATATTAGGCCCAAGACTGTAGAAGTTTTGGTTTGAGGGGTTACACAAGGAAAGGTCTACATTAGGTGAGGGGATAAGGTGGGATGTGATAACAATGGCAACAATGACCTTGACCTTTTTAATTACATAATTATATGAAAGAATAACAACGAATCAGTGACACAAATGTTATGCATCAGACCCAAAAACCCACATAATTACTTTATAGGCTATATTGTAAAATTTGACATTCATTTCAACACTGGTATTATAATTATATTAACAAACCAATAATGAATGGCGCAGTTGAGAACTCTACACACGCTGTGTGTCAGACACAACAACACACACACACTTATTGTATTTCGTTTTATTCAAGCCTAACACATGGAATGTTATCCTCATTAAGGAATTCAGTATCCTTCAGTGTCCTTTTTCCACAGGCCACTGGTTTGCAAGTGAATAATGTCAAACTAAAATCACTGCGGCGCGCTTCTATCTAAAACTTCATACACCGTTTTAATTTAATTTAATTATATTGTTATATTCTATTTGTTGTACAACCTGAGGGACATATTTGTTTGAGAGACAGTTAATATATTTGGTATAGGCCTATAGGCCAATTGTATATAATATACACAGATAGAACCCACTGTGATATTTAACATTGATGTTATTCAAGATTCAAGATTCAAGATAACTTTATTTATCCCGAGGGAAATTAAGGTGCAACAGTTGAAACAGGGGGAATAAATGCACACAAAATATACTAATACCTAAAAGCTAAATAACAACAAACTAAACTAAACTAAACTTATAATGATTTCCTTCGCTTCTTTTCTTGATGTGCGTATGAGATAAGTTTGATCAGTTGAAGTTGATGTTCAGAGCTAGAAATGGGGTCCCGGGCCAAAAAAGGTCAGGAACCACTCAGGCTGGGCTGAACTCTGCCCAGCGTTCATACTGCATCCATGGTTGAGCACATGGTCCACCGACGTAGCCCTGATCTCACCTGGGATAACTGTCCTTCCTCGACCTCCTCGTGACCTCCAGCTCTGTTTTCACCATTGAGCTCCATTGTCCTCTGAAACAGGAGAGCATGTTAACAGTATAGCTACTAAATCCCTTTTTTTTACTGTACATATATATATATATATATATATATATATACTGTATATAATAATAACTGTACATACTGTACACTATACTGTAGTTGCACTTTGTAAAGAAACACAAAACATTTTTCAATGTTGGGCCTGATAAAAGTAAGAAAAGTCAGATTTAGAAGTATGCCAATAATAATTTGTGAATCACAAATTGAGCTTGCAATTTTGGTTCAAGACTTGGTTCACGTACACGGTTTTACGGCCTAACTCATGCTTTTTATTTCCAACATCCGTATATATGAGTGGAAACATTCATCAAATTGACTGCATTTTGTGTGTGTGTTTGTGTGAAAGATTATACATGTGTCGGTGTGAGACAATAGATAAGCAATACTCTGATGAACAGGTGCATTTGAATTTGTCATCATTTGTCTGTTTTACAATAACTAGAATTACATTTTTTCACAACACTTGTGTATATATATATATATATATATATATATATATATATATATATATATATATATAATACATATGACTAGAAGTGAAAACATACTGTAGGTTCAGAAATCTATGTTTTCTGATTATTGGTGTCAGATTATGTCACTTGACAGGCACCCGTTTCAGATGGTTTGACAATCGTTTTCACTGCCAACGTACTAAGTAAAACAATTGATATATATATATATATATATATATATATACCTATATATATATATATGATCTAGTTACTGAAACCAATAAACGGCCGTTGAGTTCAGTTCTGACTGCTATGGCACTAACCAAGGAAAGGTTTCAGCAATCGCTGCTTCGGATTGGCCAAAATTCAAGTCAGATGATGGTTTGAAAGTCACATCTCATGGGTCCAATTCGAAGCAGTAACAACAAGCAGAGTGGATTTTATTTCAGTCTTTGAGACCTTGACAAACTGAATTAAAACCAAGAGAATATACCACAACAAGCTAGTAAGACCCGGTGTACTACTGCTGCTACGACTTGGTTCCTAAGCAGACACTTTTAGTACACTGTGTTGGAATTCATGCATTCCATGTCCATGAATGACTTCTACTCCTTGTTCTCTAATGCACATGAATAAACTATCCAACGTGAATTCAGATACATGTCATGGACATGTTGTTGGACGACTACAGGTGCTGCGGACATTGGGGATCAAACTCGGTTCCTTTCATCTGGGACAAAAAACAACAACAACCGTGCACCTGCTTTTGTTGATTTTGATTTTAGTACGAAATGACAATGTGACGGCCATAGCAGATTAGAATGAGATGAGGATTAAATAACGTAATCCTGAACTATAATTCCAGATTAAGATGCAGGTGTGGCTGCCGCTGCTCGGCCTCATGGCTCTGTCCAGCACCGGCTGCTTCCTGGTCTCCGCCCACATGGTTCAAGAGGAGTATCCAGCAGTCCGTCAGGGGAACGTCTCGGAACACTCCGTGTTCACGGGCCTTGGTTTTGCCTCTCCATCCATTGAAATTGTAGGTAAGATTCCAATACTGTAGGGTTTAAGGGCTCCCAAACAGGGATCATTTAATTTGAAAGTTGAAGTAGGTCTCATTATTACACGTCTCATATGCCTTATCAGTCATTACATTACAGTCAATAGTCATGTCTTGCTATGTTGACGACACTCCATAGTTACAGTACATGTTTCGCATTTTAAAGCAGAGGTTCTCTCAATTGCAGTGTTATCTAAAGCTGTCAAAAAGAAAAAGCCCAAGAAACAGATAAAGGTAAGACATACTATCAATCAATAAATCAAATGTTGTTTGCCGCCCGCCCGCCGCTCTCACACACACAGAACCACACATAATCCATACATTAATCAACCTCTCTCTCTCTCCTCCCCCACTGTTGCGCTCTCTCTCTCTCTCTCTCTCTCTCTCTCTCTCTCTCTCTCTCTCTCTCTCTCTCTCTCTCTCTCTCTCTCTCTCTCTCTCTCTCTCTCTCTCTCTCTCTCTCTCTCTCTCTCTCTCTCTCTCTCTCTCTCTCTCTCTCTCTCTCTCTCTCTCTCTCTCTCTCTCTCTCTCTCTCTCTCTCTCTCTCTCTCTCTCTCTGGTATGGTATGGTATGGTATGGTATGGTATGTCCCTCCCTGCAGCAGAACCAGCTGAGTGAGAGGAAGAAGCCTCCTCCTCCCCCAGACTGTGTTCCTCTCTGGGGGAGCTGCAAGGCGTCTCGCAGCACCTGCTGCGACGCCTGCAGCTTCTGCAAGTGTCGCCTCTTCAAGACCGTCTGCTACTGCCGCATGGGGAATCCCAGGTGCTGAAGCCCCTCCTCCATTTGTATGTGAAAGGGGGCGGGGTCCACGTCAAAGTGCCCCTGTGGACACACCTCCGCTCAAATCTAAGCCCTGCCCCATATCGACAAAAGCCGGACCCAGGTCTAAGGCATGCTCCTTACCTTACCCTTACCTTAACTACACCAAACCATTACCTGACCATAACAACACCAAACCCTGTCCTGAACCAACCTCCAACCAAACCCTGTCCTGAACCAACCTCCAACCAAACCCTGTCCTGAACCAACCTCCAACCAAACCCTGTCCTGAACCAACCTCCAACCAAACCCTGTCCTGAACCAACCTCCAACCTTTCCCCCCTTCCCCTCCCTTCACCACCAAAATAATGTTTTGCTCGTCGATATTCAGTCTGTTTTGTGCATTTCACAATACAGTGCCTTGGCACCTCCAGGGTCTTTCACCAACCAAATGGCATATGCATTAAAGAATGTATGGCTTCATATCATAATAAATAATGCAATATATGCATAATGCACTACACTTATATAGCGCTTTAACCCAAAGCACTTTTTTACCCAATTATTTCCTCACATTCACCCATTCATGATGGCGGTGTCAACCATGCAAGGTGACAGCCAGCTGGTCAGGAGCAATTAAGGTTAGGGGGTCTTGCTCAGGGACACCAAACCACTTGGCTGGGAGGAGCCGGGGGATCGAACCAGCAACCTTCCAGTTGAGAGACCTGCTCCAACTCCCTCCTCATCATGCCATGAATGCACTAAAAAGGGAGTGTGAAGTAATATCACAACATGGCCAAACTGTAACCTTAAAGTAAAAACATGTGTATGTGACAAGTGACAAATCAAATCAAAACCAAAAACTCCCATTTGGAGGATGTTTAGGTGGGAGGGAAATGGTTTCTGGATTTCAAGCGATGGTCTTTCCATGACTTTCAGATGAAATGTAATGAAAGTTATTGATCTCATGATGGGATCAATAACCAGAACACAGAGAAGAGATAGAATAATATAAAGGTTTATTCTACCTTAATGTCAGGGCTTATTTACGTGGATCATCTTTACATTTCATTGTATAGCTGTGAAACAGATCATGATGTTCTTTAAAATGATTTCAATTTGACTATTTTAATTAATGGTGATATATATATTGGATATTATTTGCTATTTTGATCTAAAGTTACAGTTTTAATATAGATTGCATTCAACTGTAGGACTATGTTAACAAACCAGAACAATGTTTAATCGAGGCCTATTCAACAATTTACTCACTTAAGTCACCGCTGTACATATATCAAATGATGCCATAATGCCAAATAATTGACTCCTGTATCAGGACATTTACATACAGTACAACATTTTTAAAGTTTACTGTTCAAGTACCACTAGGATTCTGTGGCAGCATACACAGAAGTATAACTTTTCACGTTGTTTTGTTCTTTTTATATACAGTGTATGTGTATTTCCACAGCATGAACAAACAGTACATGGTCATAATTAAAGAATGTGTCTTATATATAATGTTCTATTTTAAATGCTAATAATAATAAAGCCTCAATATTGCTTTGTTTGTAAAATGTCTCCATTTTATCTCCTTTTCACTATTGTGTGTGTATATGGTGTGTGTGTGTGTGTGTGTGTGTGTGTCCATGCTGAGAGTCAACCAAGTTACCAGTATCTCTAACCTGTTCACAGGAAAGTAAGACTGTATCCATCAGTACTTACTTAGTTATGCAATTCCTGTTCCTGTTCCTGTTCTCTTCATCTGTGGAGCTGTCAGATATCAGAGTGTTCTACTGCAGGCTCTTCTACTGTGGAGCTGTCAGATATCAGAGTTCAGTCTCCAATTGAGAGACAGACGACCAGAACACAAAACACATGATTTAAGTATAGATTTAAAGAGATATTTGATATCTCTATAAACGCCTTCTGCTCTCCGACTGCCCACCCACCCGTCGATCTGTCCATAAAGCTGTCTGCTCCTCTCGACCTCCTGCTAGCAAGGCCTGCACAGGAGACCCAGCATTTCACATCCGCGCAGAGTTGCAACTCACTCCCAAAGCAGCTGAGTATTTTAACACGAAGTGCAGCTTTCAAACATGAGCTCTGAAGTGTGTTACCGTTGGGTCAAATCCTAAGCCATTTATTCGGATCTCTCAGCATGTCAACGTTACTGCTAAAAAGTTGTTGTTTTTTACCATTGAACATGGAGTTTCAGTATGTTGACATGGAATTTGAAGTATTTAAATTGCATCTAGGGCTGCAACAATTAGTCGATTGGTCAATCATTAAAATCTGACAAGTCCCCATAAAAAACAAAAGATTACCATAGACCGTCAACCTACAAACGGTTCGCAAAACGTTTATCGTAAAGAAATCATCATTTTTAGGTCGAGACAGCAATTTGTGAGCCTTGGTACCAGAGGGGCGTCTGGGGCAGCGCCCTGCCTCTGATAACTTCCCAAATTAAAATTTTGTTTATTTAAAACATCTCGTTTTTAGCTTTTTGAATCTGTACTTCGGGCTACTCCCGAGGGCAAAGGACACTGTGTGATGAGGAAACAGGCTTATTGCAGAGTTTGTAGATGAATGGGGAACCGAGCAGATGCAACATGGTAGTAGCCCCACACTCTAATCAGTACATATTTTTCAGTGTATCGTTGATCTTGTGGTTGTCTTGTGGTTCTACGTCAAGCCCATAGGCCACTGCCCGACACATGGAGGTAGGCTTGGGGTTCCAATAAATATTGCAAGGTCAGCAAAAATGATTGATTTTGGTTTTGTATAGACCCTATCAGGGCGGCCAAAGCGGCACCACGATACAGCACTACCTCAGTTGTGATTGGCTGCCTGCCTTCCCCGGCTGTCACAGTGGCGCTCAATGCTGTCGACAAGTGAAAAAATGGCAGCAGCCAACTCTTCTGCGCAAACTGAGACTTTCTCCAAGTCAAAATAAATGGCCTCAGCCATAAAACAATCAAGCAACAAGTGATCCTGCACGTTCACAGCCAACTTCCCAAGAAAGCACATCGCTTGATCCTAATCTCTCTGGTGAAGGGATGTGAAAGCTTCTAACGTCTAGCAATCTAACAATATCAACATCCCAGCAAACGTACGTGCACCGCAAGTCACGTAATAGTTGGCTGTGAATCTTTACTGACCATGAAATGTCTAACAGACAGAAACCAGAAATCTCCCACAACCCCATAGTCATATCAGATGACCCCATGTGGGCCAGGGACCCAAAAACACTAGACTACAGTAAAGATGAAATCCCAGAGGATATCATTAATGGATTGGTGCATCTCTATTGGTGTCAATTATTCTATAAACACACTACATCTACATAATGCAGTTAATGTGTTGTCGGCATCATCCAAACCAGGACTAGCAGGTTCAAAGGACAGTTTCGACCCACAGGCAGTGTGCCTGCTGAACTGTTTGGAGGGCTGCCACTATCATAACATTGTCACCACTATTACACTGTCATACTTCTACTGGACTTACTGGACTCATTACCATGACTGCACTGTTCTGTACTGTACTGCACCTTTCACAACATGGCTGCACTACTGTCACTTTAAAAGGCTTTTCGCACCATCCACCATATGTATATTGTTGTATATTGTAATTGTACCACTATGTTTTAAGTGCGGCACCTAGGAACCTTTGTTTGGTGAAGTCTGTGTACCAACCAGTCAGGTAGAAGGTGTAACCAGGAGTTTTGGTGGCTGCATTTGTGGCGGAGCTGAAACAATTATCTGAATACTGCGAGTTTAGAGCTGTATTGGACTAAACGCTGTGTGACAGGTTAGTCTGGATTTAATGATGACGGCACGCAACGCCGATTGTTGGGAGAAGACAAACAAACTTTCAGAAAAGCTTTGGAGTTGTCTCAAGCCATGGAAATGGCCGCAAGTAACACTAAAGACATTCACAAAGCTAATGAGGGTGCGCAGCCGTGTGTCGTTCATCACATGTCCAAAGAGAAAACAGGCAAACCATTAAAGTCAGAAGAATGTTACCAGTGTGGGGTGCACATTTTGCTAATGACTTTGGGTTCAAGGATGCTGTGTGTCATAACTCAGAAAAAGGCCCATATTGCAAAGTGTAGAGGTGCTAAAACAGTGGTGGGGGAAATCAGAGCCAAAGATGAGCATCACCTTTAATATGTTTAACCTCAGTGAGCCAAGGGCTGAGCCTATCCATGCAACACTGCAGATAAATGGGAAAAAGCTTAAAATGGAGGTGAACACGGGTGCCTCAGCTTCAGTGATAAGTCAAGACACCTTCAGCAAGTTGTGGTGCTCTGGAGGGGCACCTGGACTTAAAGGGACTAAAATCAAACATAAGAGAACATACATTGAGGAGTGCATTCCATTTCTTGGAGCTATGCAGTGAGACTGCTTGTGGTTCAAGGGGGAGAAGCCTAGTTTGATGGGGTGGGACCTCCTACAGAAAATGTGGCTGAATTGGGAGGAAATCAAGCACATCAGAATAACACCAGACATCCTAGCAAAGTATGCAGATGTTTTTAAAGATGAGCTGGGCACCCTCCAAGGCACAACAGAAAAACTGTGTGTAGACTCAGAGGCACAGCCACGTTTTTTCAAATCACGCTCTACCATATGCCATGAAGGCTAAAGTGGAAGCAGAGTTGGAGAAGCTGCAGCAGTTAGGAGCCTATTAAGTTCTCAGACTGGGCAGCACCGATTGTACCAGTGCTGAATGTGTGTATATGTGGGGATTACAAACAGACAATAAATCAGGCCTCACAGGTCGACACCTAGGTGTCGGCAGGTCCTCTGCCACATGTGGAGGACCTGTCTGCTACTCTATCAAGTGGCAAAACTTTCACAAAGTTGGACATGAGTCACGCATACCAGCAGCTGCAGCTGGATGAGGACTCTAAACAATATGTGACAATCAACACAAATTAGGGGCTGCTTAAGTACAACCGTCTTGTTTTCGGAGTTGTGTCCAGCCCAGCTATTTTCCAACGCCCCATGGACAATGCAAAACATTCCCCATGTTGCAGTCTACTTAGATGACATTCTGGTCACTGGTAGAACAGAGGAAGAGCATTTGAAAAATCTGACAACTGCCGAGCTGCAACTGAAGCACAGTAAGTGCATGTTTCAAGCTTCCTGTGTCCCCTACCTGGGTCACCGGATTAAAGCTCAGGGTCTCTCTCCAGTAGAAGAGAAGGTGAGGGCGATAAAGGAGGCTCGTGACAGAGGTCAGGATGTTTTTGGGCTCAGTGAACTACTACGGAAAGTACTTACCGGACCTCTCCACTGTACTTGTCCCTCTATTAGCTACTGCACAAAGAGTGTTTATGGAAGTGGATGCAAGCTCAGGAGACCTGCATTTCAGCAGGTCAAAGGACTGTTACATACTTCACGGCTGCTGGTGCATTTTGATCTGGACAAGGATGTCATCTGATCCTGCGACATCTCCCCATGATGTGGGAGCAGTCCTTTCAAATCAAATGGAAGGGGAAAGCGGGTCGGCTATGTGTCACATACTCTCACTTTTGCAGAAAATGGGTACTCACGGTTAGAGGAGGAAGGACAAGCTGTGGGTTTTGCTGTAAAACATTTCCACCACTACCTGTATGGTTGCCCTTTTACCATCTTTACAGACCACAAGCCCCTAATGGGTCTATTTAGTGAAACAAAAGGCATCCCACCCATGGCATCAGCGAGTATGCAGCGCTTGGCATTAACTTTGTCAGCATATCAGTATAAAATCATGTACAAGGCAGGAATGAAAACGCAAATGCAGATGCTTTTAGCCGCCTCCCCCTCCCTAAAACACCAAACCAAGCATGCCTGTCCCCAGAGACTGTGTTTTTGCTGGACAGACTGTCTAACTCTCCGATTACAGCAAAGCTAATTCAATTTTGGACTGAAAGAGACCTAGTGTTGTCACAGGTTAAGAGATGGGTCATGCAGGGCTGGCCAGCAGCTGTTGAGCAGGAGGAGCTCAAACCCTATGCAAAGTGTCAGCTGGAGCTAAGTGTGCATGATGGCTGTATCCTCCGGGGCTCTAGGGTGATTGTTCCTCCCCCAGGACGGCCGCAGGTGATGGACGAACTGCATGAGGTCCACCCTGGGGTGTCCAGGATGAAAAGCCTTGTGTGGTGGCCTGGGATGGACTGCGCCCCGAGAAGAAAAATGAAAAAGCATGCACAAAGCCACTAGAGGATGATTATAATGGGGAGAAGGCCTTAATCTCATCTGGATCTACTTCAAGATGTCGGAGCAAGAGTCCTCCAGTCACAGGAAGAGCAAAAACTGAGACAGGCCCCAAATGCTACAGAGAGGCTGTTTAAGCAAAGGGAATTTGTGTATGTAAAAAACGTTGCCAGTGGTTCGCCCTGGCTGCAAGGTGTCATTCACCACCAGTGTTCCAGGTGGATCGCAAGGACCTGAAGGACCTTGTGGAAGGGATCCGGGTGGACGACAGTACCTGTGCTGCCTATGGTTTATAATGGGTTGTACCATGTATTATTCTGTACAGCACTAAACAATTGTATTATGCTAAACGGTATTATTATATTTTTTCATAAATAAAATACAGGATTTACAGTGGTTTTGTGATGTCAAATATGACCATGAAGAAAATTACAATGGTTGGAATGCATTTGACTTTTTTTGTGTTAAAATCTTTTCTACTTTTCACAAGACCGTCGATTTCCTTTCTGGGATAAAGCATCCCGTCTCCGGTGATGTTTTAAAGGGTTACATGTGCATGTGTGAGGGTGTTGAAGTAAAGAGAGGGAGTGTGTGTCAGCCATTATCACAGTGGAGGGAGACTTTATTAGACTCCTAGATTCCTTCTAACCTTTATGAGTTGTTTTTGTATATCTTTATTTTGTTCTTAGTTTGTTGTTCAAGGACAACAGGCGTTGAGGTTGGCTGACATAACTTTTTTTCCCTATGTGCAAATGAGTTCTTTAACCCAGCCAATCACACAGCTCGAGAGGTTTCCATAACAACACTTACATGTCATATGACCAGCGATTTGCTGCCAGTAGAGCAGGGGCCAGGGAATGAAATTAAACAAAGTTAGAAACGTGTATCCAACACACCTTAACAGCTTGTATAAAGCACTGAGAGTTATGGGACCAAAATGGGGATTTTGAAACACGTATTTGGAGGGGCCAATAGGTTTATTCATGGGCACCATGGTGCATTAGTGTGTGTTTGTGGGAACCAAGGTGTATGACTTTTCACATGTCACTTTTTCAGTATTCATCCAAGTTATTAATTAGTATTTTATTACTGCCAATTTGCACTATACGTATTGTTGTATATTCCTACGTATTACTGTAATACTGTGAATTGTGCAATTCATTGTGTGCATTTATTCCCCGTTTCAACTGTTGCACCTTAATTGTCCTCGGGATAAATAAAGTCATCTTGAATCAGTGTCTTTTTATCTGTCGTTTTGCCCCAAACTCATTTTTTGCCTGCCCTGTAGTTTTGCAGGTCTAGTTCTCACTGGAATTGTGACTGCCTTTCCCCCCAGACATGTCATAGAAGTGGCACAGCAACATAACCATTAAAACAAATATCCTTGCATATCCATTTCCCGTCTGCTTTGGGCATCCGTCTACATCTCCTTACCATGGGCCGTGACAGTTATGTGTAGGAACCAATGTGTATTATAGGACCAGAATGTTTGAAGGAGCAGCAAACTGAAATGAGCCACCAAAGCAATTTAAGTAAAAATAACTTGAAAGGGAGCGCTAAAATATATTACCAGTCGTAACGTAACAGATGGACATTTAGCGGATCTGTTTGCAATTGAATGTTTTAGGTTATGTTCTGGTGTTACTTCCCCGGTCCTTTATTTTTTATTCATTTAGTCAAGTCAACATTCAGTTTGTAATTTCTTTTTTTCCCCTCCATGGTTAAAAACTGTTTTGCTTACAAGCCAGGTCTATAGAAAATGTTATACTTTATTATTAAGGCACTAAAGGGGCAGTTGATTCAGTTTTCATGGTTGAATAAACTGGGTTCCATTTTTTAATTGAAACTGTATAGGCCGATCCCTGGTAAGGATTTGCTTTTGCAAGTGGTACATTACTGAGTAATGAGTACATGCTGTGCTAAAACATCCATAAACTCACACGCATATGTGGCATTACAACTCCAAATACTTGCCAAGCGTCGATGGTAACCCAACTCCAGAGGTCTGCTCTTTGTTAGCACGGTACGCCTCCAGGTGGTTCTGGGTAAGGAACACTTCAAGAGTGTTGCTGACCATCCTCTGAAGTCCTGGCCCAAGGACCTTCAACAGTTTGACAAGAGACCGCAGGCAATTGCTGCCTTGCTCTTGGACAGCGAGACATGTCGCCAGGAAGAGCAGCGGATGGAATCCGCAAGCCTGCCGTTGCCAGGCAACGTGCTTAACTATCTCTTTTTTTTTTTTTTAACATGACATCTGGAGCTTGTTGACCACAGGGCTGAAAACATTTCAAACAGGTTGCCAATGTTCGGCAGGAGATTACCGTGATTTTGAGCCGACTTGGAGAGCGAAGAGCTCCTCTTAACCACCTGCCAGCAAGAACATGGTAAGCTTCAGCTGGGGACCGCCTGGAAGTGCCCGATGAGCTGCGAAAGCTTGCGCTTTGATCACATGTGGAACATTGCAGTATCTGGGAGGAAGATATAGTAGGCATGAAGGGACCAGATCTGGATAGATGCGATTAGGTGCCTGGAGGGTCTTGGAATAGGTTCCCAGAGGGTTTAAGGACTAGATTATTAAGGAACAGGTCGACTTCCAAATAGTTTGAATGTGAGACTGTCACCCGATCACTTATTACAACTCTACAATTTCCTCTTACATAGTGGGCAACCCAAGTCATTCTCTAGTTCCCCTTACTACAGCATGAGTAATAGAGCAGGGTTGTACAATGTGTGTGGGGGGTAGCTGCCAAGAACGAAATTGACAGGCAATGACACCTTTTGAGAGAAGTAAAAAATAAAATATAACCGTTAAAAAAAAAACCCACTGCTTTTAACAAGGTGAACTGAAACCAAGAAATGAGTACTCAATACATTGCCCAGAAGCATGTCATTTATTGCATGGCAACAGCACCACATCATTACACATCCGTCAGTCATGTGAGACAACTGAGCCTTTTGAAACCGTCTTGTAAACCGTGGGGGGGGTAGGAGGTATGATGTCCCGAAGAAAAAAAACAAAACAGTTTCCCATAACAATTTGTTAAGACAATGAGAAAGCCAGTGCTTTGGGACTTTTAAACACTTGTTCAAAGTAAGGGGGGGGGGCATTTAACTAAAGGAATGATATGCTTTAAGTAGAGCGCTTCTGTAAGCTATGGTCAGCAAGGCCTTCATGGTAGAGGAGGGTAGGACCACAGGGGAGAGAGCGAGGCAGACCCAGAGTAAAAAGCTCGGGAGTTTGTAAGCGCATGATTTTGGCCAGTTGGGGATGAAAAACTGAACCGCCCCCTTAGTCCAAGCTCAGATGCAGACTAACAGCACCCAAACCTCAGCTTAGTTCACATTAAAGCACTCATGAGGCCGAAACACCACACAGGTCAACCTCTCTCCCTCAAATCCTAGAACCCTCCTCTTCACCTGCCTACGCCCCGAGGCCCCGGCCCCCCACCACCTGTATGAAGTGGGCAGGGCGTGTCTTAGTAGCGGTAATGGTCTGGCTTGAAGGGGCCCTCCTGGGGGATGCCCAGGTACTTGGCCTGCTTGTCGGTCAGTTTGGTCAGCTTCACCCCCAGCTTATCCAGGTGGGCGGCGGCCACTTGCTCATCCAGCTGGGGAGAGGGAGGGAGAGAGACATGGAGGAAGAGGAAGAGAAGATGTGAGGCAAAGCAGAATAGATGCATTGGACCACATTTTATCTTAACACATCAAGCAAACAACCTGGACAAAATTCAGATTGGCTGGATATATTGCCTTCTGATGTCAGAGCTCTCGTTTATATTGCATGTCAATCAGGAATGAAACTTTGACAACCAGCACTTCTTTAACATACGTAAGTTCCGGTGGGTGTATTCTTAACCCCCAAAAGACATCTGACGAGAGTGAAAAAGCGACTTGGACAGAGCAGTCAGGATGCCTCAGAGGGGGAAGGATTACCAAGAATTTATTTCTGGTGCACCAAAAACACAACAACGCCTGCAGCTGGAGATGCACTACCAAACCGCCTTCCAACTAAACGTCATCTGGTGCGGCAGTCGAAAAATGACTAAACTAACCAAGCCAAAACAAACGGGAATAAAGCGTGATGCCTATATACAAATAAATTTAAAATCACGCTGACCCCCTCCGACAGGAAACCGAGTGCGGTCCAAGTGACCTCTTACCTTCTTGGGCAGGAAGTAGACTCCTAGTGGGTATTTGGCAGTGTTAGTCCACAGCTCGATCTGGGCCAGAACCTGCAGAAGAAGGGAACAATCTTAATGTCACAATTCAGAAATCTGGCAGCGTCGATCGGGGATACAATGGACATCTCAACTCCAGTGGTCCAGTCCTTTCCAGGAAGTGGAGGTTTGAAATGGAGATGTGCAAACAGACCATTTACGAATAACTGACTGTTATCCATGTTTATCAAGTTATTCATGTGAGAGTGCAGTTAATAAACAAGAGTAGCCTACAGAACAAAGTAGCCTAGTAAATTTATCGGAACCAATGTTTATTGTGACGGCAATTTAACAAACATTGTGATGTCTCACACTGTAGCTTAAAAAAAAAAAAAAGACTATACTTTTCTATAAAACACACCACCAGCAGGTGTTGTCTATTTGTCACTAAAAGTTGGGCAGTTTAATATAATCTTTCAACCATTATTTTAACACTTTAGTTAGCATTTAGTGGATTTTTCGTTTCATTGACTTAAGTGAATTTAGAACTGTGTTTGGATCATTTCCGAGTTCGTTTAATATAATTTATTTACTGAAGTGGTAAGGAGCAGTTTAAGCGCCCGTGGCTTTTAATGTCGAAATGGATATTAAACTCAGGAAAATATTTTCTGATGAATTCCCATGATTCCGTGCATTAGTAGAATACCCAAATAGGGACAACAATATGCAAATAGTAATTCCTTGCAACCAATATCCGAATAGCCCATTATCCGTGCACATCCCTGGTTGGAAACCTCAGAGTGTACGGACCTGGTTGGTGAAGGAGTTGCTCATGACGAAGGAGGGGTGCCCCATGGCACAGCCCAGGTTGACCAGGCGACCCTCTGCCAGGACAATGATGTGACGGCCACTCTTCATGCGGTAGCGGTCCACCTGGGCACAGAAAAGGTAAAAATATATCACCAACATCTAAACTGTAGCATACATGTATACACACACATACACGTATACACACATACATGTATACACACATACATGTATACACACATACACGTATACACACATACACGTATACATACACGTATACATACACGTATACATACACGTATACACGTATACATACACGTATACATACACGTATACACGTATACATACATGTATACACGTATACATACATGTATACACGTATACATACATGTATACACACATACATACATGTATACACACATACATACATGTATACACACATACATACATGTATACACACATACATACATGTATACACACATACATACATGTATACACACATACATACATGTATACACACATACATACATGTATACACACATACATACATGTATACACACATACATACATGTATACACACATACATACATGTATACACACATACATACATGTATACACACATACATACATGTATACACACATACATACATGTATACACATACATACATGTATACACACATGTATACACACATACATACATGTATACACACATACATACATGTATACACACATACATACATGTATACACACATACACACATGTATACACACATGTATACACACATATACATGTATACACACATGTATACACACATGTATACATGTATACACACATGTATACACACATGTATACACACATGTATACACACATGTATACACACATGTATACACACATGTATACACACATGTATACACACATGTATACACACATGTATACACACATGTATACACACATACATACACACATGTATACACACATACATACACACATACATACATACACACATACATACATGTATACACACATACACACATACATACACGTATACACACATACATACACACATACATACACGTATACACACATACACACACATACACGTATACACACATACATACACGTATACACACATACATACACGTATACACACATACACACACATACATGTATATACACATACATACATGTATACACACATACATACATGTATACACACATACATACATGTATACACACATACATACATGTATACACACATACATACATGTATACACACATACATACATGTATACACAACATACATACATGTATACACACATACATACATGTATACACACATACATACATGTATACACACATACATACATACACACATACATACATGTATACACACATACATACATGTATACACACATACATACATGTATACACACATACATACACACATACATACATGTATACACACATGTATACACACATACATACATGTATACACACATACATACATGTATACACACATACATACATGTATACACACATACATACATGTATACACACATACATACATGTATACACACATACATACATGTATACACACACACACACACACACACACACACACACACACCTGGGGCTTGATGTTGATCTTCTTGGCTGCGTTGGCGTTCAGCCAGTTCATGTCGATCTCACAGTCAAAGTGGCCGATGTTGCACACGATCGAGTCGTCCTTCATGTTCTCAAAGTGGCTGAAGAAGAGGAAGGCGAGGGGGGATGGGAGGAAGGAGAGGTTAAAAGACTGCAGAAGGTTGTTTTTACCAGTTGAGCAAGACGAGAGCAGTGAAAGGTGTGCGTGTGTGTTGCTTCCCCCCCCCCCCCCCAAAAGTGTGCATGGGGGGGGGGGTGAGAGGGTTTAAGACTGGGAGGTGAAGTGACATACTGGCTGAGGAGGATGTCTTCACAGCCGGTGGTTGTGACGAAGATGTTTCCTTCCTTGGAGGCCTCGTCCATCGTGGTGACCTCATAACCTGGAACATTAGGAAAGACAATAAGTGAAACAACAAGGTTGTCTTGAGAGGGAGACAGTGTTGTCAAGGCGCTAAATGTTATGTTATGAGGACAACATGAACACTACTCCACACCAAACTTCAGCCCTTATTTCAAGAGCGAGACGCTGTAGTCACGCAAACTACTACACTGATTGATCCAAATTACAATCAGTGAAACAATGGAATCAGATATGCGTGTGGGGAATAAATAAATAATTCATGTTTTATACAGTGTTTGTCCACAAATGACAACAACAACCCTCCAAGTCTTATGAACATATCTTTTTCTATTCCAATTAAGCTTAGTATTACATTTGTTCATTATAACTTTGTATAACTTTTGTTTTTGTAGAAGAGACTGTGTGCAGGTGAGGGAAGGCACACCACTGGCAGGTGCTATACGTCAATATAATATTTCGACCACTTTTTTTTGGGGATTTTTCGTTTCATTGACTTAAAGGAATTTCTGAGTTTGTCAAGTATAAATTATTTATTGAAGCGGTGACGAGCAGTTGGAGCGCCCGCGGCTTTTAATGTCTAAATGGATATAAAACTCATGGCGCAATTCAAAAATAAATAGCCTATAATGTTGTATTTCTCTGATGGCCAACACAGGCACACAAGTGGTTGTTTTTTTGAAGGTTTTGCGCACCATTGTGCATCTGCAATAACTTCCGGATATGCTGAATTGTCTCCCATCAGAAACGTTTGGTTATTCGCTCTCGCAACTCAAACAGTCGGAGGTCAGCCAAAACCTGCCCCCGGGAAAGTCAGCGGACGGCTGTGTCATTCCGCTTCACTCTCATAGAATCAAAAAAGACCCTTCTTTAATGGCCACACCGTAATGAAAATAGCAATGTCCACCCCTCTCTTCAGTACATGAAAGTTATTTTGGTTGCGTCTTTCCAGCCAGTATGTCCCTGTGAAGGGAGCAGTGAGTGGTTTCACACATTGGGTGGTTTGCTTACGACATCTATTAAACCCATGGCGCTACCCAGCATTGCGGCGGCGGCACCAGTTCTTCCAACTCAATCCAACCCCTTCACTCACACAGCCGGTGGTGCTGTGCAGTGAAGTAAACCTCTGCTTTGCTCTAGTCTAACCAGGCGGTAGCCCGACTTAAAAGTGACCAGGACACCCACCCTCCATGGCCGCCTGCAGGGCATTGATGGGGTCCACCTCGGTGACGATGACGCGGGCGCCGAAGCCCCTCAGCGCCTGCACGCAGCCCTTGCCCACGTCGCCGTATCCCGCAACCACGGCAACCTTGCCGGCGATCATCACGTCGGTGGCGCGCTTGATGCCGTCGATGAGGCTCTCCCTGCAGCCGTACAGGTTGTCAAACTTGCTCTGGGAGGAGAGGGAGGAGTTAGCCACACCGGAGATGGCAACACACTAGGGGTTGGGACATAATATCAATACTGGAATATAGTTTGGGATTAGGGATGATGATTCTAAATCTTTTTTTGTCACATACAGGATATTCAGTGTCATGAACGTGGCAGTGCCATGCAGAAATTGTGCAAAATACAACAAAAAAACAGCAATGAACGACGAATATACAAAAATATATAGAGGTCAACGCAACCGTATTTACAATGACTTGGGATAAATATGAGTGTGGGTATACGGTCCGGAAACTAGAACAACATTTTAAAAAAAAAGTAAAAAACTCAAAGGAGTCTTTCTGGAAGCGGTTACCTTGGTAACCGAGTCATTGACATTGATGGCGGGGATCTTCAGCTCTCCCTTCTTCAGCATCTTGTAAAGGTTGTGGACACCAGTGGTGGTCTCCTCAGACAGCCCACGGATACCTGGAGAGAGAGGGACACACCGTCATTACTCAGCCAATCAGAGCTGGGGTCTGGACTACGCATACCTTTTATGTTTCTTTCAGGCATCAGGGCATCATGCTCCAGGATGCCTACAGGTTAGACTGTACATTAAGGATCTAACCCAGACCCTTTCACCTGGGAGTAAGACACCCTATCCACTAAGGCAGTGGTTCTTAAAGGAGTCATATTGTAGCACCAGGTGCTGTGTGTGACTGGCAGTTACAGACTGATCTATTCACCGTAGTTCTGGGTGGACATTCATTGTGTGATATCAAAGTAATTTTAGTCACATGGAAAATATGAAGCAACCCGTGACGGCTAATCACACCCTCACGTGGTACTTTTTGAGAGTGCATCCACTTTTGAGGGTAAACATTTCTGCAACCCTGAATTACAAGGTAAGATTTCACAGACAGAACAATGCCACCCCCTGCTGGTCACCATTTGGTAGTGGCCAAATGGAGCTGGTAAAGTCCTGGATATTCTCTCTCATTCTCTCTCCCTAGTAATGCTTGCACATTCTTTGGTGAGGTGAATTTGAGATGTTGACTTTTGCAGATCACTTTGTTTAGTATGTATTCTACTGTTAAGCTACTACTACTCATTAGAATAAATGTGACTTCAAAATCCTATTTATCAATGGGCAGGTGCTGCGTGGGCCATAAAAGATTTTCTCATTTGCAACAAGTACAATGGAATGCTTACTCCCCATTCCCTCCCGCAGTATGCATTTCTAAAACACTACAAAAATATATACAAAAAGTAACATAAAAAGAACAATTAAGTGACGGCTGATATGTACATGTTTTGAATTGTCCATCCATCGTCTACCGCTTATCCGTGGTCGGGGTCGCGGTTTTGAATTGTGCAAAATGTATTTGTGGTGTAGGGTTATACAGCCTAATGTGGCAGGTAGGAAACACTCAATAGGAGGTTTTGTTTTCATCCAAACCAGCCAGACACTGCACTCATCTAGCGAGTCCTGTATATCAAAATACTAAAGCAGATAAATTCTAAGTCACAGTGCCGTACTACACTTGGAATGTACTCGTACACGCGCATGTACGCTTCCACGTGTGTGTGCGCGCCCATGTACGCTTCCACGTGTGTGCGCTACGTGTGTGCGCTACGTGTGTGTGCGCCCATGTACGCTTCCACGTGTGTGCGCTACATGTGTGCGCACGCATGTACGTGTCGACTGAACGCACCGGCCAGCAGCTGGGGGTACTTCTGGTGCACCATGTTGGTGAGGTCTCCCCCGTCGTCCAGGATCATGTTGAGGGGCTGGTTGTCCTTGAAGTAGATGGTCTGCTCAATGCACCACACATACTCCTCGTCCGTCTCCCCCTTCCATGCATACACTGGGAGGGATGACATTGTTAAGGACATCATAAATGCATAATGGGGTGGGTCATTATCATTAACACGCATACTCTTGGGGGGGGGGGGGGGGGGGGGTGCGCAATAGGTGGGATTATGACCTCGTCGGGGGCATTCGTGTCCTTTGTCGTACAAGTAGTTTGTTTGTTTGCACGCCCGGGGTGTATCCGGCATACGTTTATTTTTGTAGAGCGAGTGAGTGTGCTTACCGGGGACGCCGGTCTTGGCGATGGCTGAGGCAGCGTGGTCATGGGTGGAGAAGATGTTACAGCTGGACCACTGAACCTGAGGGAGAGAAGGAGGTGTATTACTTTATAAAGGAACCATATACACACTGGACCTGAGAGAGAGAGTGGAGTGAGACAAGAGACGACACAAAATGACCCGAGGACCTGATTTATTTATTTTTTAATCCAATCACAAATGATGACGATAAAGCCCGACTAAGAAACATGGCCCGAGGACCACATAAAAACAGGACACACACACAAACAGGACAGGCGGGAATGGGAGCTTGATCTAATTTGTGTTCCATTTCCCAGGTCACTGGTTCGTACACTTTAAAAGCCAGTATTTGAGCATTTGGACAGTTCCCTGAAATAAAGCAACACGCCCATATGGATGCCGTGGGGGCAAGGGGTGGAGAAGACCCATCATCAGTCACTGCTGCAAGACTACACCTGCACAACTAGTTTTCTACATGGCTAGAGAATGTGGTTGGTTAGGTCTAACCATGTGGTTAGACCAACCAGACCAGCCACATGGGAATGTGGTTGGTTGGTGGACCCCCCCCAATCACCACAGCAACTGTAAAGCGGATTAACGGGAAGAGGCTCACCTCTGCACCGAGGGCGGTGAGAGTCTCGATGAGCACAGCGGTCTGCAGGGTCATGTGCAGACAGCCAGCGATGCGGGCACCCTTCAGCGGCTTGGTCTTTCCGTACATCTCCCTCATCTTCATCAGACCCGGCATCTCGTTCTCGGCGATCTCGATGGCCTTGCGCCCCCACTCGGCCAGGCTGATGTCAGCTGGAGGGGGGGGGCAAACACAAGTATACGTCGTTAGGAATTCTCATATTCTGGACGTTTGTTCCACATATTTGGCACATGAAACCCAGGAAGCTGCTTGGTTTAAATCCTGGGCTCACTCGGTGGGATCCCAACCATGACGCTCAAATGCTTGATGACATCTAATCCAACACATTGTATATTGGGGAGTTTCATGCTGTAGCTATTGGGATTCATACCGACAAGGTTAGAGGTCACAACAACAACTGGAACAACAATTACTGAGCGCTTACTCTTTCACTCGAACCTGCCCGTGTTAGTTTCTACTAGTGGAGCTAGGACCACTATTTACGAGTAGGGCTCAATGAGTTTGGCAAGGCCGCAACACTGCTAGGGCTTGAGCATGTGTACAAACACAAGGCCCGGGGCACCAATTATATCAATCATTTGAGTTGAATTACTTTTTGACACTAACCGAGTGTCCAAAATGAACACCTGCCACCAGCTAATGGCAAATGGATTTGGAAGGTTTAAAATCAGGGTTGCATTGTATATTTAAACTATAAGCTAGCAACTTTCACTTGGTCCTTTCAAAATGTGTGATTTACTTATTCGTTGGATACAATGCAGTGTGATGAAATAATGTACACCCATTTCAACAGGCTGCTTAAGTGTCTACTCCAGTTCCAGGCAGTAGGATAGAAGAGAGCGAGAGAGATCCGGTCAGTACCAACCGAATGCAGCTCAGCCCCACTTAAAACCAGCAGGAACCAGAACAGACCTGAAGGAGCTACACGTTAACAGATAAAGCCAGGGAGAGAACTGACCTCTGGAGTCCATCGTCTGTTGATATAGTGGGGCATGCCATGCATACATTAACACATAATTCCAACTTATTTAACAATGTCCATTAACCTGTTGTGTCGCTTGAGGCAATTCTTGTCCAGGTGACACTCATTCAACCATTGCTAAAGTTAAGCTGCATTTGTACAATAAACACAAAATGTGATCACAGAGGGGAAATACACACCACGCTATATATTAAAAACAGTTTATTTTTTCAGATGCATTTCATTAATAAATAAAAAAAGGTAGGGTTCTCAAAGAAGAATACTTTTAAGGTGAGAGTTGAAAGCCCAACTACTAGACCAAAAAAACCAAAAACACATTTCACAAACCCCTACAGGAGCCCATGTGATCAGCAGTAACTGCTGTGTTTGCAGCGTGCCACTTCACAGAACTCCCGACAGCTGAAGCAAACATGGGACTTTGGCCTGGAGTTACACTGTTGAGTAACCAGTCGTGTATCCGTTACTCCACACACACACACACACACACACACACCTGTTACCACTAAGGGACGAGAGCAGGTGGAAGATAAGAGAATATTTTAACATATTTGGATTATCAATAATTGATAAATACTGATACATTTAATAGTATTTTATATAAAAATTGTCAGTGGTTAAAAAAAAAAAATGTTCCTGCTGAAATGTGCATACAACTCAATATTTGCAGTAGAAGAGCGGCCTCTGAACACACTTTGAAGACTAGACACCAGTGTTGAAATTTGTAGTTCATAAGAAATCTCGACTTTGAATGCATGTAATCATTTGACATTACTTTTTGAGGTTTGATATACATTTTTAGAACACCTCGCATAAACCGGCCATTTGCGCTCTGCCTGTGCCTGTCAGTCTCCATTCTGGCGGTTCGACAGCATGGTATTATAGGAGTTGTAGTTTTAAAAAACAATCTTCCGTATACACACATAGCGGCTTGTGGTTGTATAATAAACTACAACTACCAGCGTTCTGGCTAGCAATTTTTCAACAGCATGGATCCCATGGTTTAAATGTGGTCAAGAGTAACCGATTCATTCTAAAAAAAGAAGACAATTAAAATAAACGTTTCGAAGCGAATGTACAAATAAGAGTAAAGGCAACCAAACGCAATACGCTTCACATAAATAACCCAAAAACACCGAGGGGGGGAAGAGACATGGTTACATCCAACTTTGGCCATGTGCTAGCTTGTGACACAACGGATCATGAAGAGAATTACAACAACGCGAATCATCTGCCCATCATTAAACCACGACTTGAGAGAAGAACCAGAAACCCATTCCTATTAAGTCATTAATGTGAACGCACGTACTGGTTGGAGTGAACATGGCAAGTGAAAACACTTGCCATGCCATTTACTGACAACCACATCGATGTGTGTGTGTGTGTGTAGAGGTGCTCTGTTTAGAGGGAAAAAGGCGGTTTACTGACCCACTTTGAAGGAAAGTTTCTCAGACATGTTTGAGTTTCTTGTGGTGTTTTTCTGGATGGCTGCGGGACACACCGAGGCTGCCTGGCGAGGAACGGAGAAGGAGGTACCGTCTGCTCACAACGTGATTTTATCACGGTCCCTGTTTAATCCTTTTGCAATATTCATGAGCTCACGATGTCAATCCACCAGTTCCCCCCCTTCCCAATGGCTGTCCTAAGGCCCGCCCTCCTAAGAAAGCTATATGATTGGTTTGGAGGACATTAGGAGAGTTGACCAATAGCGTGCAGAGATGAACAGTGGGCGTAAGAGGCGCTGTTAGTCTGGCTTTTCATCCACATGAAAATTGAACACAATGTACATTAAAAGAGACAACAAATTACGTAACCAACTAAACTCAAAGTCTAAACCGTCATCACTTTCTAAAATCAGCCGCTTTTATTGAAGAACATATCCACTGTTGACTTTCATATATAGCATTTGATATCCCTTGCAACTACATATTTCAAGTATGGTGTGATGTTAGAGTGTGCTGAAATACTACAAAAAACTATATTCAAAGCTTCTACCCCAAGGGTCGGCAACAGGCGGCCCGCGGGCCATTGGTGGCCCGCCAGCAATAATATTTGGCCCGGAAGATTATTTTGAGAATAAAAGTAAAATATTATTTAGATTTTTTTTTTTTACAATATCGGACCGACATTCGTCCATATAGGCTATAATGTCGGAATCGAGAATGCGGCCAGGGCTGTACTGGATATTTGGCATACCGTGGGCGAGGGGCTTTTTCGGCCGACGTTTTTTTTCCACGAGGTGATACGCAGGACCCCTAGTAACACCCCTAGAACACTAGTAACTCCCACTGCTACCTAGTTAACTAGAACACTAGTAATCCCCACTGCTACCTAGTTAACTAGAATACTAGTAATCCCCACTGCTACCTAGTTAACTACAACACTAGTAACCCCCACTGCTACCTAGTTAACTAGAACACTAGTAACCCCCACTGCTACCTAGTTAACTAGAACACGAGTAATCCCCACTGCTACCTAGTTAACTAGAACACTAGTACCCCCCACTGCTACCTAGTTAACTAGAACACTAGTAACCCCCACTGCTACCTAGTTAACTAGAACAGTAGTAATCCCCACTGCTACCTAGTTAACTAGAACACTACTTTACATCGTTAGCAGGCTCACAAAACAAACTGTTAGTTGACTAGCAACATTTCCGACGTGCAACGCTGAAATGTATTAAAATATTTCTAAAGAAAAGTCAAAGCATTAGAACGTGTCACATGTATATAAACATGTATAGTGTCACAACAATAATTTACTTAATTACTTAAATTAGCTTTTGATTATGTTCTGGCCGCCATCTAGTGGCTCAGAAAAAAATTGGCCCAAGGCCAAACTTACTTGCTGACCCCTGTTCTACACAAACATATTTTCCCAATAACAGTTCTAATTTGAATACTTTACAACTGTCAAAGACGGATAGGTTATTTAAGTTTTCCTTAAGGATAAGAAATTTTACACAGCTCCCTAGGGTAAGCCTATGGACCCTAGATCCTAGGAGCCTAATAACTCGAGTTTGCCCGTGAGCAGGTTCATACTAAACCAGTCCAGACGAAACAACTCATTTTAAGTGGCAGAAATGGCTTGTTACCTTTTCTATTCTTAAATGCATATTTGTGTCCCAAATTGTTCAGATTAATTCAATATATTTGTTATTAGGGAGAATGGTCTGCACTCAGCTATTTTCTTGGCCTTCTGCTTCACACGCATGTTTTGCTCTGTATTTTACACATGTACTATCTCTTATATTAGAAAATAGACAAGTGTGACAAGCTATTCTCTTTCAGAGTACGGCCTATCTTACTTCTTTATGCTTATTAGTGTGTGTGTGTTGGGGAAAACCTGATAAGTTGCAGGACAAAGGGCAGAGCCCAATGACATATATAAATGATTAGGACAGTCAGGGGGCCTATAACCAGCCTGTGTGCATACACACCTACAGGTTCTAGATTGTGATTGATATTGAAGAAGCAGTCTGACAAAACAAATGGCACACAGAGGAAGAGGCAGTGAACTACTGCGTTAGGTAACAAACTCACATGTCAGGCTAGGCTATAGGCTATAGGAGCCTTCAGGCCCGTTATGTCTGTTCTGCCACAATCACAATCACACACACCCTTCTCCTTTTATCTTCACGTACCCCAAACCCAGTCCTTTCTCAGAGTTTCATTCCTGTGTTTCTGCATAGCCAGTTGGACAGCAAACGATGAAGAACATTCCAATAAGTCAGTAAGACACAGAGGAAGAGGCAGTGAACTACTGCGTTAGGTAACAAACTCACATGTCTTAACGAGGCATGACAATAACAGTTGGGGCTTTTATTTTTGATACTTCCTACAAGGACACTTGCGGAGTCAACACAGCTGAAGGAGGAAGGACACACACACACACACACACACACACACACACACACACACACACACACACACACACACACACACACACACACACACACACACACACACACCACACACACACACACACACACACACACACACACACACACACCACACACACACACACACACACACACACACACACACACACACACACACACACCTCCTTTTATCTTCACGCACCCACTTCTCCTTTTATCTTCACACACCCCAAACCCAGTCCTTTCTCAGTTTCATTCCTGTGTTTCTGCATAGCCAGTTGGACAGCAAACGATGAAGAACATTCCAATAAGTCAGTAAGTGTCTATTTTTTTTTCATTTTTTTTTTCAGAAAAATAAGGTGTTGACAGTAAGAGAGTAGAGAAGAGTTGTCAATGTGGAAGCTTTATATGCCTTCGCTGCCACCTCCAAGGCGCCTAGAGATGACATCACAGGAAGTAGAGAAATGGCATGATGTACCCCCCCCCCCCCCACACACACACACACACAGCTTATGTGAATATATTATTTCTTCTATTTCTCCACCTAAACAATAAAAACCAAGGCCATGTACCACACCCCCATACTTCCTCCCCCTCAAGTATGCACTTGTCAACTTCAATCTAACTCCAAACCAGGAGACTTTATTCTTTAACAAGACTTCTTATAAATAAAATCAAAAGGGTCTAACAGTACCGTTCCACACACCAGAGCCCCGGTGAGCCCTTTTTGAATAAGTGCACACTTGGTAGATTAAGGGGACAACAAAGTGTGTTTGTTTGTCTCGGGACATTATTTTCAAGGTGGCCGCCGAGGGCACAAGTGCCTACTTGAGGGTTTGAGAGTAAGGGAGTAAGGTGGGCTATGGGGGGGGGGGGGGGGGGGGGGGCGGGGAAGAGGAGGGAGCCAGCCAGCTGTGTGGCCCAGGGTCCCCGTCCCTCAGCCAGAGTTTGGCAGCAGGGGGCAGCAGAGAGACAAGACCGGAAGGGGCCTTTAGCGAGCTAGCGCCGCCGCCGAGCCCAGCTTAGTTAGTCGCCCAGGCCTCTAGGTCGGCCATGCCGTCGTCCTCCTCCTCCTCCTTCTTCTTGGCTGGAAGAGACACACAGAGAGACAGAAAGTGGTCAGGACCGTACCAACTACTCAATGTGAAGGGGTGCGTGAAATATAATAATAAGCAAAAATGACAAATTATAATTTTGAGTTTAGAATTATTAACTCAGAAAAACACACATTTTTATTTACATATTTTATTTTCATCAGTTCAATAATTAATGACATAGCTAGCTTGATATCAAGCTCACTGTGCGGTCAGGGGTGATGTGAATGTATTGGAAAGTCTGAATGGTAGTGATGTAGTGAGAGGTATACCATACCTGTGAATGTGTGAGAGGGTGAGGTATACCTGTCTGTATGCTAGGGATGCAAATGAATGAATGAGGTTTGCCTGATCTGTAGTGTAGTTATGTAGGGGTGATTGAGGTGGTGAATTATACCTGGTCTGGATGGTAGTGATGTAGTGATGTAGTGAGGTGTACCTGGTCTGGATGGTAGTGAGGTAGTGATGTAGTGAGGTATACCTGGTCTGGATGGTAGTGATGTAGTGAGGTATACCTGGTCTGGATGGTAGTGATGTAGTGATGTAGTGAGGTATACCTGGTCTGGATGGTAGTGATGTAGTGAGGTATACCTGGTCTGGATGGTAGTGATGTAGTGATGTAGTGAGGTATACCTGGTCTGGATGGTAGTGATGTAGTGAGGTATACCTGGTCTGGATGGTAGTGATGTAGTGATGTAGTGAGGTATACCTGGTCTGGATGGTAGTGATGTAGTGAGGTATACCTGGTCTGGATGGTAGTGATGTAGTGATGTAGTGAGGTATACCTGGTCTGGATGGTAGTGATGTAGTGAGGTATACCTGGTCTGGATGGTAGTGATGTAGTGAGGTATACCTGGTCTGGATGGTAGTGATGTAGTGGATGTAGTGATGTAGTGATGTAGTGAGGTATACCTGGTCTGGATGGTAGTGATGTAGTGAGGTGTACCTGGTCTGGATGGTAGTGATGTAGTGATGTAGTGAGGTATACCTGGTCTGGATGGTAGTGAGTAGTGATGTAGTGAGGTATACCTGGTCTGGATGGTAGTGATGTAGTGATGTAGTGAGGTATACCTGGTCTGGATGGTAGTGATGTAGTGAGGTATACCTGGTCTGGATGGTAGTGATGTAGTGATGTAGTGAGGTATACCTGGTCTGGATGGTAGTGATGTAGTGAGGTGATACCTGGTCTGGATGGTAGTGATGTAGTGATGTAGTGAGGTATACCTGGTCTGGATGGTAGTGATGTAGTGAGGTATACCTGGTCTGGATGGTAGTGATGTAGTGATGTAGTGAGGTATACCTGGTCTGGATGGTAGTGATGTAGTGAGGTATACCTGGTCTGGATGGTAGTGATGTAGTGATGTAGTGAGGTATACCTGGTCTGGATGGTAGTGATGTAGTGATGTAGTGAGGTATACCTGGTCTGGATGGTAGTGATGTAGTGAGGTATACCTGGTCTGGATGGTAGTGATGTAGTGATGTAGTGAGGTATACCTGGTCTGGATGGTAGTGATGTAGTGAGGTATACCTGGTCTGGATGGTAGTGATGTAGTGATGTAGTGAGGTATACCTGGTCTGGATGGTAGTGATGTAGTGAGGTATACCTGGTCTGGATGGTAGTGATGTAGTGAGGTATACCTGGTCTGGATGGTAGTGATGTAGTGATGTAGTGAGGTATACCTGGTCTGGATGGTAGTGATGTAGTGATGTAGTGAGGTATACCTGGTCTGGATGGTAGTGATGTAGTGATGTAGTGAGGTATACCTGGTCTGGATGGTAGTGATGTAGTGAGGTATACCTGGTCTGGATGGTAGTGATGTGGTGATGTAGTGAGGTATACCTGGTCTGGATGGTAGTGATGTAGTGAGGTATACCTGGTCTGGATGGTAGTGATGTAGTGATGTAGTGAGGTATACCTGGTCTGGATGGTAGTGATGTAGTGAGGTATACCTGGTCTGGATGGTAGTGATGTAGTGAGGTATACCTGGTCTGGATGGTAGTGATGTAGTGATGTAGTGAGGTATACCTGGTCTGGATGGTAGTGATGTAGTGATGTAGTGAGGTATACCTGGTCTGGATGGTAGTGATGTGGAGGGCACGCTGGGCAGCGGTACATCCGTGTCAGCGATCTCTAGGAGGTTCTTATCCAGCTCCTCCTGTTCCAGCTCCTCTAGCTCAGCCATCAGCTCATCCTTAAAAGCACAATGGGTTGTTTTTTTGCCGGATGGAATAGTCTGCAATCTATAGTAGTAACAGTAGTCTACAGTAATCTACAGTATACCTGGTCCTTATAATCTATTCTAAAAGCGCTAGTCCTGCCTATTTTTATCTATTTTTATAACTGCTGTCTGTCGTCGGGTATTGCACATAAGATTCTTCACATCACTGCTTTATACTTGTGTAAACTGTGAAGTGACAATAAACTTGACTTCAATTGGATCAAAACTGTGATCAAACCACCTTATTTGTACACTGATACTATGGCGTACTAAGCCGTGTCGAGTCGAACTTGGACCAGCGAGCAGTGGATACGAAAGCCACGGATGTCCATGCAGCAATCCTATGTGATACTGTAGTGTTGCTTTTTAGCGATATTTGTTTTTAACAAATTCAACCTCGATCCAATCAGTTGATAAAAACGTGATTCTGCAGCAGTGGTCTCCGCCAGCTCCGAGTCAAGATGGGGAAAGACACGCACTGTGACATTATTAGGCTAAATTACTTATTTTTATATTCGTCCAGAAAATAACAATTACTCTAAGCCTGAAATTATGTATTCGGGATAGCCCAAAATTAATATTAATAATAATCATCATAATTTGCTATACTGCAACCTACTATACCCTACTGTATGCGTGTGCTGCGCTGATTCCTCTACCTTGACCTCCAATAATCAATAATGTGCAGTAATTGACTGTATTCTGAATCTCCAGCCTCACCTCATCGAAGTCCTCTCCATATCCCACAGGTCTGGAGATGGCGTCAGAGATCTCCCGGGCCACTTCCTGTTCGTCTGTGATGTCAGACATGAGTTCGTCCACCTTGTCTATGTCCCTACACACACACACACACACACACACACACACACACAGACACAGAGACACAGAGACACAGAGACACAGTCAATATTTGCACACACTATGCACCTGCCCATAATGTCTACTGTACCCGCTGTGAAGTTTACTTTTACTTGTATATATTATATATATATTTGAAAATACCCATGTTCCTTATCAAGAACAGGAGACATGCCTCACTTAAGAGTTGAAATGCAACGTTTGTGTATTACTATACAATATCCTATATCAATAATTATGTCGCCCCCCCTGGTGGTGTGTGTGCGTGTGCGTGTGCGTGTGCGTGTGTGTGTTGTATTTTTGTGCGCTGCCTTTGTGTACGTGTGTGTGCATGCGTGCGCTTCTTACATGTTTTCGTGGGCTGCCTTCATGGCCTTGGCGGCGAAGCCCATGTTCTTGAGGACCTCTGTGTTGGTGTTGGCGTTCTCCAGGGCCTCCCGCTGGAACTCGATGGTGGACAGCGTCCCGTCGATCTGCGCCAGCTGCTTCTCATAGCGCTTCTTCCTCTTCAGCGCCTGCAGGGCCGCTGGGCAGCAAGGGGCCAGGGGAGAGACGGGGTTCCAGGTTAGCTCGGTCCATGTCATCAACCCCCAAAACCACAACAACTATAACTACAAAAATAGCCCCTAATATCTCCCTTGTTAAAGGATAACTTCAGGGAAATAAAAAGTGTCATTTATTTGTAGGGATCATTTCTGTATTTTTGTTAGGGGCAGAAACAAACACTGTTAAATACTGGACCAATTGCTAAAGTTATTGTCCGCATTAGTCACATAAAAATGGGAAAATAGGGTTGATATAAGTTTAAGCAATTTGTATTGTTGTTCGCTCAAATATATCTCAGTGACTCCTCTTATTCTTGCTGTGGTTTTTTTTTACTTTAAACTAGCACTTTGTGAATGATCATCTTTACTGCCCCCTGACCCCCACCTAGCCCAAATGACTCCCGTGGTAAGCATATTGCATTGTTGTCATGGTCAAATGCATCTCTGCCATGGAAGCCTTGTCGGAAAAGCGGTATACAAAGTTTGATTGATTGATTGATTATCTTCAACAAACATCACACTGGCTACGTAAATCAGCCCATTCGTATTGTTTTGAACAGCTATTGATTACTGCTGTGAGTTGTGTTTATGTTTATCAAAGCTGGTAATGTTATCCTGGTAAAGGGGTCTAATGGCAAAAATAAATGTTTATATTGATTGTCCATCTGTGGAGAAACAATATCCCTGTTCTTAATGGTTTGCTTTTGGAGCACATGCTTTCATATTTGACATTTGACAATCATCCCACTATGAAAATATACCAAAATATACCAGATATTTTTGATATATAGTTTCCTCCTCTACACATGACGTCACTTCCTGTACACTTTGACTGCCCAACAACAGACCTATTGAATTCTAGGTATTAGAGTCCTTTCTGTATTTAGAGCGAGCAACAAAAATGTGGCTGCCTCACTGCCAGCCTTATATAGCGACACAGCCTGGGTTAAAATAACCTCTGCTCCTCCCTACAGCGATGGGAGTTTCAGAAAAGAAAACCAACAGGATACTTTGATGGTTGACTAGCACGACAAATACCAGTATCTGGATGAACTGGTTTCTGTGTTTGTCAAGAGGCGTCCAAACTCTTTGTTTCCCTGCGTGCGTGCGTGCTGTGGAGAATGCATTTGTCTGTTGACTAAACAGCAGGCTGGCAAGACATCCCTGAACCGACCACACAACCCGCAGTGGGATGCAACCCAGCACAAGTCTACAATGGAAATAATACACCACAACATTACAAAGTATACAACACGACGATACACTTTATCAGCCATATCAGCTGGGACACTGAATGTATACATTTCAATCAATGTCCAATTAAAATGTTCACTTGTTAATCTTTATATTCACACACACACACACACACACACACACACACACACACACACACACACACACACACACACACACACACACACACACACACACACACACACACACACACACACACACACACACACACACACACACACACACACACACACACACACACACACACACACACACGTCAGGTAGATAGTAGCAGCCAGAGGAGCCTAGCGTGTGATCAGGAGATGGAGGTTTTTCGGATGGAGGGGCTTAAGGCTATCTTTGTTCAGATTAAAGAAGAGAAACGTGTTGGTTTCAGCTGGTTCCATCTGGTGACACGGTCAGGAGAGGCAACACACCCAGATCCTTCCAATCGTATATATGCACCTGGCTTATCTACTCTCAACACAGGTAATAAACACTATGAAGACACAGCTCTCACATCTCCACAACTGCTTCAGAGGCTCCACCATTTTATAATAGCCCATGTGTTACATGGGCTATTATACATCTACCAAAGACATCAGTGGAAACTAGAGGAATAAAGGAGGTGCCAATTTTGTATGTATGAATAATGACAAACGAATGCTGAAGGTAGTCTCCAATGATCATTATATTGGTATCAGGGGAACACCTAAGAAAAAGAGGCAGCGAGCGAGCGAGAGAGAAAGACACACCTGCTGAGTCACACCGTAGATAAAATAGAGCTAGTAAAATAAATACATGCATCCGTGTGTGTGTGTGTGCGTGAGACAGATGGCATTTGAGAAGGTGCAGGTGCAGTCAGTGCATCCATCCACTCTTCTCCCTCTGCCTCCTGCTGACAGTCACAACTAGTAATGCCTTTAGGGACACACACACACGCGCACGCGCGCGCGTGCGTGCGTGCGTGCGTGCGGTTGGTGGGAAGAGGACAACAGGGGTGGGTACCCAGGGAGTTTGGGCACCATACATGAGAGGAGATCTGTTTCATCTTAATCAGATTACAGCAGGAGGCTGCTGTGTGTTCCTGGAACTATGCTATTGTTACACAACATGATCGCCAACACAAACAGACATCATCCGATTACCAGTTAAAGTTGGACCTGCTTCCTTCCTAATGGCAAGTTGAATATTCTTGCTGTTTAAGCATGCTAAACCACACTTTCTATTAGTACAGTAAGGCACATATGTTGTCATGCTAGTTTCGATTTTAGTTTTTTGTTAAATTACTTTGAAACTTGTGTTTTATACATTTACTTTGACTTTGTTTTACAAAGCCAAACATTCTCTGTTTGGTTGGCTATAGTAAAATTTTGAAAATGGCTGCCATGGTATGGTATGTCAGTATGTTACATACTGCATGTCCACAGCCATTAGCTCCTTGCATTGTTTGTGTTTAGCTTGCTGTTGCGCATTTTTTGCCTGGAGAGGAATTCTTCCGAGTAGCGCCAGAATAAGAGTCAAGGACGAGCATAAAATTTCCAAACAGTCTTGGGCCATCACAAACCCAACAAGAAATTCAAGGCACAACAACTTTAAGCAGGAGGGCCTGATTATGAAAAAGGCACACACATTATTATCAGGGTATTATATACGCTAGGTTAAGTTGCTGAATAAGAATATACGTAGTGTATGGCAATTTGGACAAAATCTTCTATCTCAAGGTAGGTAATTGAAAATCTCGATAACGCTTTCTCAGAACATACGTGTTGTATTTATTTTGGTAATTCAATAAATACATTGAGGGGTACCCCAAAATCCTCTTTTTGTATACTCATGTGTCAATTTACCATTTGACAAATGGAAAGTACAGTATTTTCAAGTAAAGCCATAGAGAACCAATAAATAAATATAGGCCTAGCCTAGAATATCAAAAAGTAAAAATTAAACAGTTATAGCCTCAATCAAGTCAGGGTTAGGTTGGACAAAATCAAATATTATAAGAAAAATATAATATATATTTTTCAGCACATACCCCCATACTGATATGTGACAATATTGTTGGGGTTGGCAATTGGTGCTTTCACTAAATATTTTCACAATGACGAAATAATCATCAGTAATATCTCAAATCTAAGACGATATGCAATCTCATATAACGATATATTGCCTAGCCCAACATGGAATAACATCAAAGCAAATCATAAACAGTACCAATAACATTATAAACATGTCAGCATTATGTATTACATCCCACAGAACCTAAAGGCACACACAAGTCTTTCCTCAAGACCCACCAGTGTGTTGGGAACCACTGACTGGTGGTGGCTAACAATCAGCTGAGTGGACAGTGGACTTAAGTTAAGGTTATCATTATCCATCATACCGGGGGTACAAGGGCCCATTATGCAAGCCACAGGTTTGTATTGAAATGTGTCTACATTGGTATGTTTACCATTACCTTCGTATACTTTCCCTTGAAACGTATCTAAAATGGGATTGCTGTATGTAAAACACTATGGATGTGATCCGTGTGAAGGCTTGCTAAATGCTAAGTAAGTATTAGACTCGATAAAGTATTCTCATGTCCTTTCGCGGAAAATCTGGCAAATATTTGTTTCAGGTTCTTCTGAATATTAGACTGTCCCCCCCCCCCCATGTAATGCTACTATTTGATGTGAATGCGACACAATGTTAATGTTAAATTGTTTTTTACTTTTGTTTCCAGATTAGTAAAACAGTTGAACATTAAACATTAACAAGGTCAGAGGCGTGGGTCTCTAGGCGTGGCCTCCCCTCCACCACGTCCTCCATACGTGTACTGCTGTCAAAAACCATCGCATAACTACGTATAACGCATAACTATCATTCATACGTGTAACCCATATTGAACACATTGTATATATCAATATATCGAACATATGGCTGTTCGTAGCGGGGTACATTGTGTTCAGTGTGTGTGTGTGTGTGTGTGTGTGTGTAGTCATGGCGAAGCAGCGCTACTTTCTCCCAGGTGCTGTAACTTCCTTGTTCCCCGGCCCGAGGGCCACCCAAACTTGTTGTCACTTCTTCGCCCTTTGTACCATATATATATATATACATATATATATATATCAGGACCCGTGTTCTCACCTCGTTTGTTCTTGGTGCCGTTTTTCTTCGCCGTCGAAAGCTCTATGACAATTTTCTTCTCTAAAAAGTCTTGTTTTTTCGTTAACATTTCTTCCGTCTCTCGGAGTTTCTGGATCGCCTCTTGGGCTGTGGGAGGCTTGCCACCCTTGCTCGAGGCTCCGAATAACTTTCCGAATATCGACATTTTGCCGTTATATCTGTCCCGCAATAATGAAAAAGGCTCGAGTGCAAACTATTAGCATTCGGAGACAATGACAAACTAGTCGCCAAATAGTCTAAATAGTCCTGCTTCGTTACACGCTCCGGACGCCGAGCTGTTATTGTTTTTGTTCCTTCTTCCGCTTTCCCAGACAGGCCTCGTGATGTCAGCACGTCACGGGTACTTGATGTCACGTCATGAGTCACGTCTCACATGTGTGTGCTGTGAAAAAAGGTTAAATCCCCCACGTTTCCAGTCTTTCGAAACGACATAATACGTGTCTTCTTTTTTTTGTTAGTTATTCACATAGTATCCGCAAATACCTATTGTTTTTGTGTGGATTATTCTTCTTCTAATATTTTTAATATATTTTTTTTTTTTAAACGTCCATGGTCCTGTAATGGTTAAACGTTTTGCAACTTTTCATACATATTTGTATCCCCCCCAGGTCAATCCCCGGTTTCATTTTTTAAAACCACTTCACCGGTTTTTGTTTGTTTTTTTAAACAAAAAAAAAAAACGTTAAGTCGCGGTCACTCAAAAATGTATCAACTTTCCATCCATCCATCCATCTTCTACGCGGAGGCAGCAGCTCCAGCAGGGGACTCCACGCTTCCCTCTCCATGGCAACATGGACCAGCTGTGCCTGGGGGATCCCGAGGCGTCCCCAGGCCAGTGTGGAGATGTAATCACCCCTACCTGTACCTTGGCCTGCTCGCCCCGTGGTCTTCTCCCAGCTGGACGTGTTAGAATTTGTCACACAAATTTGTATCCCCTAAGCACGTCTCCAAAAAGTTTGTAACCATTATAATTCTCGGTCCAATTAAATCGACCAGCCACGCCCCCCCCCCCCCCCCCCCCCCCACACGCACACAACGCAAATTAAATATATGGTATATAAGCTATTTTTGACACATTGGGGTCTGGGATAGCGATCAATGTTTATTTCAATATATAAAACAATGGATCAGTTAACTGATCAATTCATATAGTTATCAATTAAAGAGTAATAGCTAAGTAATAGCTAATTAAGTAATACATTGGTTGATTGATAATAATAATTAATTAATTTGATATATTATTCAATTCATTTGTCACCTAAAGATGGCATGCATATATATGAACTCAACAATAAACCAGAAATATATTCTGTGGTGGATTAAACTGAAGTATTTATATTCCAATCAACGTTCAGCATTGTGATTGAGGGGGTGGATCGTTGAGGTCGGTTATCCAATCAGCTGCAAGAATCTAGCGTCCAGCCCAGTTCCTTCATGAAATCGTGCCTCCCGTGGTTCACCCTGCCATAGTTCTCCAGCTGGAGGAGTGGCTGGGAGGACCTCCATCCAATCACAGCCTGAGCTGTCTGGGGTACCGGAGGGGAGGGGCTAACCTGAGAGGAAGGCGGATGGAGAGTGACATCATCATGACACACCTTCCCATGAGTAAGAAAATAATGACCTATTGTAAAGAATAATGACACAGACAAATATTTACATACAGATAGACAGACAGACAGGTAGGTATAAGGACAGACAGCGTGAGAGACAGACTGATAGACAGGTAGGTAGGTAGGTAGGTAGGTAGGTAGGTAGGTAGGTAGGTAGGTAGGTAGGTAGGCAGGTATAAGGCCGAGCAATCAGACAGATGGACAGACAGACACACCAACAGACAGTCGGACAGACTGTCCGACAGTTCCTACATGGATGTATTTTTCCGGGGGGGTCGGCGGTCGTGTCCTCAGGTGAGGGGGGAGGTCAATGACCCCCACCCTCTCCCTCAGCTTCACCCCCTCCCTCTGGCTCTGAAACAACACAGGAAACCTGACTTCTGATTGGTGGACACTTTTGAGGATTATTTTTGTCCGTAGTCGTAGAAAAATATTTAAATGTAAAAGAGAATGGTCTGTCAGTTAACCCACAGTCACAACAGCAATGAGCATGTGTGGATATATTCACAAAAATAAATAATAATAATATTTAAAAATAAATGGCTTTGGCTTGCTGTTCATAAAGCTTTACTTACAGGTGCATAGGTGATTTTTTAATTAACATCTTTCAATATGATTTGTGAAATACGTGGCAGTAATATTTGCACAAAGTTCCCTCCATACTGTCTGTGCATGTGTGTGTGTGTGTGTGTGTGTGTGTGTGTGTGTGTGTGTGTGTGTGTGTGTGTGTGTGTGTGTGTGTGTGTGTGTGTGTGTGTGTGTGTGTGTCAAGTCAAGTCAAGTCAAGTCAAGTCAAGTTTATTGTCACTTCACAGTTTACAGTTTAGTATAAAGCAGTGATGTGAAATTATTGTGTGCAATACCCGTGTGTGTGTGTGTGTGTGTGTGTGTGTGTGTGTGTGTGTGTGTGTGTGTGTGTGTGTGTGTGTGTGTGTGTGTGTGCGTGCGTGTGTGTGTGTGTGTGTGTGTGTGTGTGTGTGTGTGTGTGTACCTCTTTATAGACTTCTGACAGGAAGCCCCACTTATTAGGCCATATTTTGGCTGACTCTTTCTCCACATTCAGACGCACCTTCCTACACACAAACACACGCACACACACACACACACACACATTTTGTCTGACTGTGTTCAAACTACGACCAAGAGATAAAATCATCTCACTTGGAATATTTTCCTCCTCAGTCTTTGTATATTTACCGATATGGATACCAATACCAATATAAACAAAAATGTGAAACCGTTAAATGTGTGTGTTGAAACTAGAACAAGAGCATCTTACATGGAAATGTATTCATGTGTCTTTCCAATGAACTACCATTAGAATACAGACACCACACAGCATTCAACAGATAACAACACCATAGCAACATAAAAAACTCACCAGATTTCATCTTGATCCACTAAATTGATGGGTTTTGATTCCTGGACATTGGTCGCCATCTGTGTTGTGTGTGTGTGTGTGTGTGTGTGTGTGTGTGTGTGTGTGTGTGTGTGTGTGTGTGTACAGGCCTGCCTATAACCATTCCTCTGGCTTACTCTGTGCAGCTCAAGTTTCACCTGTGTGTAAGTCACACTTGACAGGGGTCTGTTTACCGTCACCACGGTTACAGAGTTCCCTGACACCTATCTGTCTTCCAGTCCTGTCCCTGAGTAACCGTGGCAATGATGGAATCATGGTGTGGCCATGCCAGGTCGTCAAGAGACCTTGGTGCTTTCAAATTCAAACAGGTTGCTCTGTTGCAACACATTTAAATGATGCAATGGAAATTGTATGAATGTCAGTCATTCATATTTGAAAAAAAACCCCCATTGAGTCTGTTATTATTGCTGGAGAAGCAGTTTAGAAGTTTAGTTTAGAACCATATACCTCTTGTGTATCCATGTGTCTGTCTGTATACTGTGTTTGCGTGTTGGTTTGTTTCTGTATTCGTGTGCTGTTGTGCTGTTTATTTTCTTTCGATGTTGGTTTAGCCAGGTGTGTTGCAGTACACGGAGTACCCACTAGGGGGCTCTCTTTGCCAGGCTTTAGTGGATGGAGAGACTGAGACTCTCTGGCTGAGAGGTGACAGGTATGACCTTTTATAAGGAGTGTAGAACAAAGGAGAGGAGAGGAGGAGGAGAGGGGATGGGATGAGAGGACATCAGAGGAGAGGAGGACAAAGAGAGTAGAGGAGGAGAAGAAAGGATAGGATAAGAGAAGAGATGGGTGATGACATCATCCATGCAGCCGATCAAAGCAATGAAGCTGATGTGTGGTGTCATCAAGTGTAAACACTTAACAAGCACACAAGTGTGTTCTATGGGAGTGTGTGTGTGTGTGTGTGTGGTGTGTGTGTGTGTGTGTGTGTGTGGTGTGTGTGTGTGTGTGTGTAATCTATCCTGATGGGAAAACAACCATGACTCAATCCTTAAGCCCACCAGGTCTGAACAGGAGTCAGTGTGTGTGTGTGTGTGTGTGTGTGTGTGTGTGTGTGTGTGTGTGTGTGTGTGTGTGTGTGTGTGTGTGTGTGTGTGTGTGTGTGTGTGTGTGTGTGTGTGTGTGTGTGTGTGTGTGCCTGTGTGTGTGTGTGTGTTCCTCCACTTGTCAAAAGTTACTAGCATTTGTGTGTGAGTGTGTGTAGTATGGTCCTTTGTCTCATGTCTGTGAACTTGAGTACAGCTGTGCATGTATATGTTTATGTATGTGTGTGTTTTTGACCCGGGGAATAAGTGTGTCTCTGTTTAATGTGGGGCTGTGTGTGTGTGTGTGTGTGTGTGTGTGTGTGTGTGTGTGTGTGTGTGTGTGTGTGTGTGTGTGTGTGTGTGTGTGTGTGTGTGTGTGTGTGTGTGTGTGTGTGTGTGCGTGCGTGCGTGCGTGCGTGCGTGCGTGCGTGCGTGCGTGCGTGCGTGGTGTGTGTGTGTGTGTGCATATGTCTGTGTTTGTGTGGTCCCTACTTTGATCTTGTTTATTCCTCCACCTCTTTTCTTCTCTCGCTCTCTCTTTCTTGCTCTCTCTCCTAGGTATTAAAAAGGAAAGGCTATGTCTAGACTGCAGATTATAGAAAGTAACAAGGGAGAGGAGAGCAGAAGGAGAGGAGAGCAGGAGGAGAGGAGGAGAGCAGAGGAAAGAGGAGAGGGGAGGAGAGAGGAGGAGAGGGTGAATCTGAGAGAAGAGGAACAGAGAGGAAGGAGGAGAGATTCAAGATTCAAGATTTTTATTTGCCATATGCAACCAGTATTAATTACCTACAATTGAACACTATATGCTATGCTATGTACTATACTTTACTATACTTTACTATACTATAATAATACTTCACACAATACAAATAACAATAAAAGTAAAATTGTGCAAAAAGCATTTAAAAGCTTAAAGTGCCAGTAGTGCAGCAGCATCATGAATACAATGCAGTACAGTGCAGAACAGTGCCGTAACTGTATTGAGTCCAGAAAGGCAGCACTGCCTGTGGATAATAAATTGCCTTGAACCTGGTAGTCCTTGTAAGGATGCTGCGGAACCGGCGACCGGACCGAAGTGGGAGAAGAGATGGTGCCCAGGGTGGTTGCAGTCCTTTGTGATGGAGGTGGCCTTATTCTGAGATCTGGTCCTAAAGATCTCCTCAAGTGCACACCGGATGATCTTTTCCGGCGTCCTCATGACCCTCTGCATGGCTTTCTTGTCCTGTGCAGTGGTGTTGCCGTACCACACAGTGACGCTTCTCGTCAGGACGCTCTCTACAGTGCCACGGTAGAAGTTAACCAGCCACCGTTTGCCTATCCCGCTTTTCCTGAGGCACCATGGGGCATATAGGCGCTGATCTACAGCATGTTGTGGGTCCACGTCAGGTCATCGGAGATCTGTAGTCCCAGAAAACGGAAGCAGCTGACGATTTACACCGGTTTCCCATCCATGCTGATGGTGGAGTGGGTGCCGCAGTGGCTCCTGAAATCCACAATGAGCTCCTTAGGCTTGCTGACATTCAGTGCAACCACCGCGTCAGCCAGACTACCTCATCGCTGTACTGTTTTGTCATTGTCACTTATCAGGCAGATGACTGGTGTGGTCTGCAAACTTGATAATCCAATTGTTGCTGTGTGTGGCAGTACAGTCATGTGTCTACAGCGAGTAAAGCCGGGGGCAGCAGCCTTGGGGTGCTCCGGTGTTGAGGACCAGAGTGGATGAGACGTTGTTCCCAATCTTCACTACTTGAGGCCTGCCCGTCAGTCCATAATCCAGTTACAGATGGGGGCGCCCAGACCTAGGTCCCTCAGTTACAGGACCAGATTGGAGGGAACGATGGTGTTGAACGCCGAGCTGTAGTCAATGAACAACAGTCTGACGTAGCTTTCCCCCCTGTCTAGGTGCTCCAGGGCCGTGTGTAGTGGGAGAAGGGAGAGAAGGAGAGAAGAGTGGAGGAGGGACCTAAGGAAAGGGGATAAGGAGAAGAGAGGAGAGGAGAGGGGGAGTGGGGAGGAAAGAGAAGGAGAGGGGAGGAGAGGAGAGGAGAGTGTCACCGCTGTGACTCCTCCCCCGCCTTCACATCACACCCACTCTACTTCCCCTGGCACATCAGCGCGCACTGCTAGCTGCCTTCGAGCTGCCCGAACCCCCTCGCAGGTCATCTTCCCCAGTCCGACCCCACCAACCATTCATCCATGCCTCCCGTCTACCGCGACCTTGGAGAGGTGTTCAACAAGGAACACGTCCACTCTCGTCCCCCCCTCACCGCCCCTACCACTGCGACATTGAGCTCTGCCCTGGGGCTTCCCTCCCTGGCAGTCACCTCTTCAGTCTCTCCCTCCCAGAGAAAACAGCCATGGGGACCATGCAACAGCAAGTGTCTAGCCAAAGGCTTCATTCAACCCTCCTCTTCCCTGGTGGTAGCGGTTTTTTTCTTTGTTAAGAAGAAGAGTGGGGATCTATTAAATGATATGTATAAAGTATAAAGAAAAAATATCCTCTTCCTCTCATGAGCTCCACCTTTAAACCTTTTTCTGGAGCTACGGTGTTCACCAAACTGGACCTCCTGTCACCTCGTCCGCATACGGGAGGGAGACGAGTGGAAGACGCCATTTAAGACCCCCAGCGGGCACTATGAGTACCTGGGGATGCCCTTCGGCACTCATGAATGACGTTCTGAGGGACATGGTGGACATCTTTGTTGTCCTCTACCTGGACAACATTTTGGTGTTCTCAAAGACCCTCTAGGAGCCTCCTGAAAAGTTTCTATGTGATTGAATAGAAATGCACTTTCCATGCCATCACAGTGGAGTACCTCGGGTTCATCATCGAGAGTGGGCTCACACGGCCTGATCCTTGCAAGATCAGGGCCATGTGGAGTGGCCTTCGGCAATTTTTACAGACGTTTCATCCGTAATTACAGCCGGGTTTCTGCCCCTCTCAGCCAGCTTACATCTACCCTCCATCCTTTTTCCTGGACCCCTGCCACCAACACCGCCTTCAGGGTCCTTAAGGAGCGCTTCAACTCGGCCCCGATCCTCCTCCATCCTGATGTCTCTAGACAATTCATTGTCGAGGTGGACGCCTCGGACACAGGCATCGGAGCCGTGCTTTCCCAGAGGTCTTTGGAAGACCAGAAGACCCACCCCTTCTCTCTCGCCGTTACCTTCCCACAGAGGTCAACTACGACATAGGCAAAAAGGAGCTGCTGGCGGTCATAGTGGCCTTCATGGAGTGGCGCCACTGGCAAGAGAGCGCAGAACACCCTTTCCTAATTTGGTCTGATCACAAGAACCTGTCCTACATTCGATCTGCCAAGTGCATGAACTCCCAGCGCATTGGTCTCAGTTCCTCAGTGGATTTTATTACACAATATGAAGGCTGACACTTGTCGGGTTGGTCACCAGGGGCATAGAGACAGTGGTCAGAGAGGCTCAACATGCCCAGCCCAGTCCAGGCAATGGCCCTCCACGCTGCCTCTTTGTGCCTGACTCCGTCCGGTCCCCGGTCCTCCAGTGGGGCCACGCCAGCCGGTACGCCTGCCACCCTGGAGTCCACCGCACCCTGACATTTTTGAGTCTGCGTTTCTGGTGGCCCACCATGAGAGCCGGCGTTCGGGAGTTTGTTACGGCCTGTACAGAATGCGCCCGCAGCAAAGCCTCCGACTAGGCTCCCACCGGCCTGCTGCATCCACTCCCTATACCCAGTCGCCCATGGTCCCGCATAGCCCTGGACTTTGTGACCGGCTTGCCCCCCTCGCATGGAAACAACGTTTTGGATCGATTTTCTTCTTGAATACTCCCTCAATGCCATGACCAGCACCGCCACCGGCTTGTCTCCATTTGAGTGTTCCCTGGGTTACCAACCTCCCTTGTTTTCTTCCCAGGAAGCCAAAGTGACAGTCCCCTCAGTTCAAGCTCACCTTCGCTGGTGCCTCCAGGTTAGGAAGGCGGCCCGGACCGCTGTGCTGTCGTAGGGCTAACCGCTGCCGCACTCCAGCTCCGGCTTTTCAGCCCGGGCAGAGGGTCGGGTTGTCCACCTCTGACCTTCCTCTCCAGGCTACTATCAGGAAGCTGGCGCTCACTACCTGCCAGCAGGGGCCCGCTCCGCAGTGACCGACACGCACCTGTTCTTCATCACCGCACCTGATTCCAATCATCATTCGACTACCTACAAAAGTTTGGTCTGCGCTCCTGTTCCTCGCCAGTTAGTGTTATACATATATATACATATGTAAAGAATCACTAACTTTCTAGAATTGATCTTGGATTGCCTTCCTTGAAGCCTACCTCTGTTTGTTTGGGTTGTACCACTGTTGACCAACGTCTCGTTTGTTGTCAGTTAGCCTGGTGTTGTGTCTACCCCATCTGCTGGTCTACCTGCCTCAGATCCCCGCTGTACTTGGAACTACCTTCTGGATTTTGTTTGGATCATTTGTCATTTATCTTCTGAGCCTTTAGGACATTGTGAACATAAACTGCCCGTTGATTTTTATTTTACGTCCACCTCCAGAGTTGTGCTTTTGGGTCCCAAACCAACAGCCCTAACAGACAGGAGAGGAGAGGAGAGGAGAGGAGAGGAGAGGAGAGGAGAGGAGAGGAGAGGAGAGGAGAGGAGAGGAGAGGAGCAGAGAGGAGAGGAGAGGAGAGGAGAGGAGAGGAGAGGAGAGGAGAGGAGAGGAGAGGAGAGGAAAATAAATTAGACATTGACATATGGCTTACTCATCATATCTGGATGTGTGTGTGTGACAATGTGGGCTCTGTGTGTTTGTGAGTTTGTGGATTGTTTGTTGTGTGTGTGTGTGTGTGTGTGTGTGTGTGTGTGTGTGTGTGTGTGTGTGTGTGTGTGTGTGTGTGTGTGTGTGTGTGTGTTGTGTTGTTTGAATGTTTCTGTGTGTGTTTGTGTGGGTTGTTTCAATGTGTGTGTGTGGGTGTGTGTGTGACTAACAGGACATGTCAGCACTGTGTCTTCGGATCTTTGATCTTCCCCATCGGCATGATCAAAGTGTGTTCTATTGGTTCCACAGACAGGATGTGATGTCACTGGTCTGTTCTGAAGCATCTCTTCTGGATCAGAACCCAGAAATAGGACACAACCAGAAAATGACGGTGGGACAGACAGAAAGGCAGACAGACAGAGGGACAGACAGACAGACAGACAGACAGACAGACAGACAGACAGACAGACAAACAAACAGATAGATGAACAGAAGGAGTGACAGACAAAAAGACAGACAGGATAATAAGGGGTATTAATTTTGCCACTCTGATCAGATTAGTGTGATTATATAATGACCTCATTACCTCTTGTCGCTATGGCCGCACACACAGTATGCACACAGAGACATAAGACACACAGATCTATATATATATATATATATATATATATATATATTATGTGGTTTTATGTCCATGAATATGCAGAGTGTGTGTCGGTCTCTTTGCTTGGTATGGGCTGTGAAGCTTCCGTTATACTGAAAGGACCATTCCCGGTTCTCACAGCGTAGCGAATGCGGGACACGAGTCACAAGACATGAGAGGTTTCCCAAGAGATAATTTGGTTCGGTTCATTGTCAAAGTCTGCTGTTTCAGTTCCTTCTTTTTCTTTGACCAACACGAATAGGATCCACGTTACAGTGAATGTATTGTGTTGTTCTGTTGAGAAAACATGGGTTATCCCTTCCTGCTCGATGGGACTTTCGGAGATGGGGACAGGGGACCATTTCCATATCCAGATCAAGTGAATTCCATGTGTGGATCACATTACCAATCTTATGTTATATGACTTCCCTGAACCCTAAGGTCT
>CM051002.1:15284442-15291942 GCA_027704905.1 Muraenolepis orangiensis
CACACACACACACACACACACACACACACACACACACACACACTCAAGTCATCCGCCTGTGTTTGTCATGTATGTATGTAGATGCATTCAGAGTGTGTGTGTGTTCAGGGGTCAAGGTCAGGGTGTCAGTGTGGGGTTGGTGTGTGTGTCTGTGTGCGTCTCTATATGTCTGTGTGCTCTTTGCATATGATCTGCATAGGAGACAGGGCTAAGGCCCATGTTGTCCTGTTAATTAGTCTAAGACTAAATGTCACCCAGTATGTGTGTCTAGCCCGGTGAATAGACTCAGACAGTTGGCTGGGGTGGCAGCCCGGGTGTTTTCCTCCACACAGTAGGACTGTCTGACTGTTACTCTAAAGTCACCTGGGGAGATGACAGAGACTAGTCTTGTGTTGTCTTCCACGAATTCCATTTAGCCGTAAATTAAGACATTTGACTAGACATTAACACTAGTCTAGTCAGATGACTAGACGGATGTCCCCATTTTCAGGATGTAGCCTAGCCTGCTAGAATAAGTCACTTTATTATGGCAGTCTAGACTTGTTGTTACACACAGTGACTATGAGATAGGGTTTATCTTGTGCAAAGATCATTCGTCCTGGTGTACAACCTATGGCATTGAGTTTGGCAAGTGTTTGTGCTTCGTTAAACTATTGTTTAATGCCGCCGTTCTTTGAAGTGTTAAATGGTTTTGACAGCAATGAGAAACTAAATGTTCAACGTTATTGTACTTTTAATGAACTGTCAAGGACTGATGGATCAGTTACTGGTATAAAGTCATAATTTACATTTTGGAATAACTATTGCATACTTTAGCTGTCAGCGGAGACTTCAAACACCCTCTGCCTCTAAATCATCAAGAGAGTCTGTTGAGAGGAATTAATTAAAAATGGATCTCAATCACAAGAGCCTGTAGGGCATAACCAGTCATTGATATCCAACTGATGGCGCTGGGTGATTTCGATAAGCCTGTGTTTTCCCCTCATCTGCGTAGTTTGGGCTATGGCATATGTTTAAACTTGTTATGAATCATTCATAAATATTGTCTTAATATCGTCTTTTGAAAATAAACACCGGAGATTACACTTCAATTTGGCGGCATTTAAGTATACTGTATAGTACAATTTAAATAATAATATTATTCAAGATATACATTATTTTTATAGTTATTTTTCTGCTGTCTGCCTATTGCGAAATCCTGATTAAAACAGATGACAAAACAGATGGATTGAGACACACACAGACACACACACAACACCTCCCACATGCTTTGGCACACTCACTAATAACATTACAAATTCACGTATTCAGATGAATTTATGCAAAACAAAAATGTTCCCCCTTTGCATATGAAAGTAGCCATGCTTTGCATCTGCAGGGGGGGGGGGAGAGGTGACGGCAATGGGTCAGGGTTCGGAGGTCATGGGTGCTGCTGGGGTCACAAATGGTGAAAGGTTCATTGTCAGGCTGAGAGCTGAGAGAGAGATGGGCTGGGGGGGAGGCTGTGGCTGTGTGTGTGTGTGTGTGTGTGTGTGTGTGTGTGTGTGTGTGTGTGTGTGTGTGTGTGTGTGTGTGTGTGTGTGTGTGTGTGTGTGTGTGTGTGTGTGTGTGTGTGTGTGTGTGTGTGTGTGTGTGTGTGTGTGTGTGTGTGTGTGTGAATCTGAGATGGCATGGTTATTAAATAACCCATTTCACAGCCAACTCTCTCTCTCTCTCTCTCTCTCTCTCTCTCTCTCTCTCTCTCTCTCTCTCTCTCTCTCTCCTCTCTCTCTCTCTCTCTCTCTCTCTCTCTCCTCTCTCTCTCTCTCTCCTCTCTCTCTCTCTCTCTCTCTCTCTCTCTCTCTCTCTCTCTCTCTCTCTCTGCCTCTTTTCAGCTCCCTTTCTCTCCCAGTTCCTCCCCCCTACACTGCCCCCACTCTCTTTCTCAATCAACATTCAAATGAATGGCAATAGTCTTTTGCGTTTTTTTGTCACACAATATTCCTCCTGCATCTTGTTTTACCCTCATGTCTTCGTACGCTTCATGCAAGTCATCATTCAAGAAGCCAAATGATCTCTGAGTGACGTCTCTAGTGGTCAACCCAACACACTTTCCCATTGAGAGCATCCAGGATTGGCTCGCTCTTAACAAGACACCTAATCCACAGAATATCCTCAAGGTATTCCTTGACGCCGTCGCTGATCCACGTGACGGAGGCAGACTCCCATTGGACCGTTATTAGGTCATCGTATGTTGTCATGACGAATGTGCTGTTGCCACCGTTCTGTTGCCCCCCCGTGCGTATTCTGGTAGCCTCGCGGTGGGCTGACAGTTGTCTATGTCTCATCAGCTGTGTGTAATCAATAACATCACTTGTCTGACAGCCTGGGAATTGGGCTCTCTGGTGAGCATCACATTACACACCATCCCGCTGAATTTTTTCCCGCCTGACAGAAATTTGACGCACCCCTTCAATAGCTTATCGCACACATCTATCGGGTGTCACCTCCTCCCCTCTCCGTGTACGTCAAGCGATACCGGATTCATGACCGCTTTTGGCCTGAATCTGTGGATTTGTGGACGGCAGTGGCGACATGTTGGTGGAAACAGGTGAAGAGACCCTGTGTGTGTGAGACGAGAGACCCCCAAGAAGAAACTATTGGGGGTCGTAATGGAAACTAAGGGGCACTGTGGGCCCTAGAGAGAGAGTAGTGGCCCTAGACGAGACTTGGGGCCCTGTAGAAGACTAGGGGCTACCAAGAAGGAGAGTGGAGGCAATCAATATCTGTGGGGGGCCCCAGAGAAAGCATTAGGGGGGCAGGGGGGGTCTGACAGGGGCCAAGAGGACAGGCCCTAGAAGGGTCTAGTGGATCTGGAGATGACTGAGTGGGGGGGCTGTGGCTCCTAGGGGTGATTGGGGCCCCTTAGGGCGACTCAGGCCCCTAGACAAGACTGCCCCCCCCAGAGTGATTGGCAGATTATGTACTGATGTTTAATGTGCATATAGTGTGGCCGGTGAAGCCCTTTGACACTGTAGCTGTGGGCCACGCGAATAACATTGACTTGACTAGACTCTACTCTACTCTAGAATCTACTCTAGACAGAAGACACCTCAGTTTACACGTGCATGGTTGGAACACATACACACTCCCTATATGTGTTTAGAGTAGCAGACACACTCACAAACAGTTCACAGCCCGCTGTCTGCAACACATCCTGCAGTCTGTTGATGTGCAGCATAGATACGCAGTCACATACACACAAACATGCACAGACAAATGAGGAAGCACAGACCCACAGACATGCACACAAAGTCTGATAAAAAAAAAACATACAGGCTCCCTCTCTCTCTATCTGTCTGCCTCTCTCGCCCATGCTTTGCCCCAGTTGCGATCCATTGTCACGTTGATCTTGTTTGGGTTTCTTTCAATGTTTGTTTTGGCTGAACTAGTCTTTTTCTCTCTCTCTCTCTCTCTCTCTCTCTCTCTCTCTCTCTCTCTCTCTCTCTCTCTCTCTCTCTCTCTCTCTCTCTCTCTCTCTCTCTCTCTCTCTCTCTCTCTCTCTCTCTCTCTCTCTCTCTCTCCTCTCTCTCTCTCTCTCTCTCTCTCTCTCTCTCTCCTCTCTCTCTCTCTCTCTCTCTCTCTCTCTCTCTCTCTCTCTCTCTCTCTCTCTCTCTCTCTCTCTCTCTCTCTCACACACACACAGCAGGTAAGTTCTTGCCAGGAACACAGACACGTGAAGATCAGAGCTTGATCCTCTTCACAAGTTCACAGTGTCACTGTTTGTTCACACAACCACTGTCTTCTACTGGTGGACACTGGGAGCTGCCCAGCACAACCACTGTCTTCTACTGGTGGACACTGGGAGCTGCCCAGCACAACCACTGTCTACTACTGAACACTTTTAAGACAGGCCTAAAACCCTTCTTTTTTTTAAGAAGGCCTTTACATACGTTAAAATGAGTGCCCACTATTCTTAGTAATTCAATGGTGTTTGTTTATGTGTTCAACTTTGTAGCACTCTGAGAGTGCAATATAAATAAAATCTATTATTATTATTATTATTATTTACTGGTTATATTGGGAGCTGCCAAGTACAACCTCATATTCCAGGTTAGTAAATGAGACAGTGATTCATTACATTTATTTAGCAGACTATTTTGTCCAAAGCTACTTACAAAAAGTGCATTCAACATAGGTAGGCAAGAAAACTACTAGTCATCAGATTCAATGCATCAAGAAAGTTACTGTAAGTAAGTTAGTTGTAGTAGTAGTAGTCCTTTACAAAGTCCAAGATTGTCACAATTAAAACCATTTGATATATTTTGTCAAGTAAAGTCCGAAAAATCAATGACTGAGAGCTTTAAACTAATTGTTTGTGACTTTGTTTAAATTCAGAGGCTTACAGAAAATAGGCCGGGGAACACAGGAGGTGGAAGTCATTATATTCAGCTGCTCAATATGAATGATTTCTCACACACACACACACACACACACACACACACACACACACACACACACACACACACACACACACACACACACACACACACACACACACACACACACACACACACACACACACACACGCGCACACACACACACAGAGGAACAGAGGGTTCTGATCAACTGTGTTATGTCTGGCCAGGTGTGTTCGGAGACCGGTAGAGCTTGTTTAGTTTGGCAGAACCACACTGTTTAGACAGAAACAATCCCACACACACACGCACACACGCACTAAATACTTACATAAGAACACATGCACATGTTTTTGTGTGCCTTGCACACAAAAACACGAACACACACATCCAAGAAGAAAAACACCACACACACACACACACACACACACACACACACATTTTGCCTCATGCAGGTGTGATAACTGTCAATTTCTTCCACTGAAAAACAGGATGTATGATGTTATAACACATGAAACATTATACTGTGTGTGTGTGTGTGTGTGTGTGTGTTTAATGAATGTTATTATGTCTAGAAACACCCTGGCTCATCGCCACCCCATGCACACACACACCAATTCCCTCTGTCTGTTTCTCTTTCACATTCAAATTGTGTGTGTGTGTGTGTGTGATGGTGGGGGCCATCTAGCGCCAGCTTGCTAGAATTGTAATGAGCCACACACACACACACACACACCCCCCAGACACAGATAATGAGCTTTGATTTTCATGTTTCAGACAGAATACTCTACAGGTCTGTTAGTACACAAAGGAGAGGGTGTGTGTGTCTGTGTGTGTTAGTTTGCTTGCTTGTGTGTGTGTGTGTGTGTGTGTGCATGTTATAGTGTGTGAGTGTGCTTCTTTTAAAGGTGTGTGTGTGTGTGTGTGTGTGTGTGTGTGTGTGTGTGTGTGTGTGTGTGTGTGTGTGTGTGTGTGTGTGTGTGTGTGTGTGTGTGTGTGTGTGTGTGTGTGTGTGTGTGTGTGTGTGTGTGTGTGTGTGTGTGTGTGTGTGTGTGTTTGGAGAGCTCAGCCTTCTCCATCTCCATTCCCTTCACTCTGCATCATGGACTGGACACGTGCAGTCATACACCTCTCTGGGAGGGTTATGTGTCACAGGACCTGTGGCGCCTGTGCCCACAAGGCCTCTAAATGCATGTCAAAGCGCATCTGTGCGTGCACACACACACACACACACACACACACACACACACACACACACACACACACACACACACACACACACACACACACACACACACACACACACACACACACACACACACACACACACACACACACACACACACACTTCCTCTTTTTTTATGTGTGGCCCATGGTAGGCTGGATGGCTTTGGCTTTTACCTACTTTTTTTTATTACTATTTAATCATTTGGGGAACTTGTATCCAGCCATCCACATCCATCCATCCAGTGAAATCAGAAACACGTCATGAAGGAGCAGACGGGGTTAGGGCCTCTTGCGCAAGCGTTTCCCACAGGCTGCGGCTATTGGGGATCGAACCCAGAACCTTTTGGGCGTGGAGTCACCTGAACAACCTGAGCCACTAAGTTTGTTCTCCTGTGGCTCCTTGGTTCTCTCTCTCTCTCTCTCTCTCTCTCTCCTCTCTCTCTCTCTCTCTCTCTCTCTCTCTCTCTCTCTCTCTCTCTCTCTCTCTCTCTCTCTCTCTCTCTCTCTCTCTCTCTCATAAAGGCTCATAAAGACTCGGTCTTGACTTTTTTTTCAAATCGTTTCTGGTCAGCGGTGGAACGCGCTTTCATCATTTTGCTCCCCTCACATATTTCACCCCTCTAATATTGACCCTGCTGCCGCTGCTCCGACATCTACGACGTGTGTGTCTAGTGCGTTGGTCCCGAGGCCATTGGAATGAGCACTTGTTAGCTAGCGAGCAGTAAATAGTTTGCCGGTGACGGCCTTATTCACACGTCTGGAGTTTCCTGTTGTTTATGTGTCTGTGGCTCTCGGCCTTGGTGTGTTTCACCTGCTGTTTGTTTGGGTCTTCAATCACTCTTCCCTTTTATTTCCTTCGACATGTTTTACATGCCTGTATGGTATGGTACAGGTTTAGTGTGTGTGTGTGTATCTATTTATATAAATATATATATATATACATGTGTATATGTACACTCTTTTTTTTGAGAGAGAGAGAGAGAGAGAGAGAGAGAGAGAGAGAGAGAGAGAGAGAGAGAGAGAGAGAGAGAGGAGAGAGAGAGAGAGAGAGGAGAGAGAGAGAGAGAGAGAGAGAGAGAGAGAGAGAGAGAGAGAGAGAGAGAGAGAGAGAGGAGAGAGAGAGAGAGAGAGGAGAGAGAGAGAGAGAGAGAGAGAGAGAGAGAGAGATGGGAAAACGGTGTGAGAGAGAGAGAGAGATGGGACAGTGTCCTGAATGTCAGACTTAGTGAACGGTAACTTATCTAACCGTCGGGGGACACAGGGGTTCCCAGGATCAACACAACTCATGATAGACAAAATACCCTCCTCTACTCCTGCTCTCATCCTCTCCTCTACTCCTCTCCTCCTCCTGTCCTCTCATCATCTCTCCTCATCCGTGTCATCTGCTCCCCTCTACTCATCCCCTTACCTGTTGGCTTCCTAGAGCAAGACTCCCTAGCCCCCACCTGCTCATGAATGGATCAGAATTCCCTGCAAGTCGCTATGCTTTTTGCACTATACTGTATATATCATCCATTAAACACTTGATTGTTCTTTTGTTGGTGTATACTATTGTTATAGTATAGTGTTTATATGCTATATAGCGTTGTTTATAGTATAGTATATTGTATTATAGTATAGTATTGTTTTAGAAATTCAGAATGCGGGAGAGAGTGTAAGCATTCCATTGTACTTGTTACATATGGCAACAATAAAGAATCTTGAATCTTGGATAAAAAAGACTAAAGGTTGCCATGCGACTATAATCTTATATAGTTATAACCTGGGTTGGTGGAGATCTAGAGGTCGTCATGGCTGCACTGCGACTAGACTTGGGGAAGGAGAGGTGGGAGGGTGAGAGGAAAGGAGTAAGGAAGAGCCAGATCTCTCTCTCTCT
>CM051002.1:15294442-15371942 GCA_027704905.1 Muraenolepis orangiensis
AGACGTTGTGTGTTGTGTGTTAGGTTAGAGGGGGGGACGGGGGACCATGCAGCCAGCCTACGGAAATCACAACCATGCCATGTGTGTCCAGACCCAGGAGTGTGGTGAGTCTGACTGCATTAAAAAAAAAAAAAAGTCTTTCCCTGTGTTTACGTAAAAAGTCTTTAACTGCTAGCTCTGCGCGGTTCACACGCTAGAACCAACAAGGGTTCAGACAGAAGAAGAACAGGTGTGCCCCGAATGGGTTCATTAAAAACGTCTTTAAAAATAGTGTAAGAAAAGTATTGTGCGTTGAACTGTTATTGTGTTTCTAGTGAGTCTGGTTTTTTTTGTTAGTTAGTCCGGATATAACAGTTAGTTAGTGATATTGTAGTCGGTAGGTTAGATAGGTGTGAGAGATGACTAGTGTAGCGGCTCGCTACTTTAAAAGCTACTTTGAGCATATGAGTTGTCAGTTGTCTTCAGAACATCTTCTCGGGTCAGAAGCGACCCTGAACCTAAATGCAGGCAGACCCAACAGGCACGCTCAATGTTATTGTCTGGCGTGTGGTCTCCATGGAAACTGCAGTTTGTCTAATGACCTGGAGGTGGCGGTTGGAAATTCTTGGAGTTGTTATTATGCTATGTTCTTCAGTAGTTATTGAAGCCAACGGATCTGAACACATCTGTACACATCAGAAATCAGAATAAACTAAATATTGGGAGCGTATTCTATGTGTTTATTTATTTAGTTTGTGTGTGTGTGTGTGTGTGTGTGTGTGTGTGTGTGTGTGTGTGTGTGTGTGTGTGTGTGTGTGTGTGTGTGTGTGTGTGTGTGTGTGTGTGTGTGTGTGTGTGTTTGTATCGTTGGCGTGTTAACCAAAACATCCATCCATCCATCCATCCATCTTCTCCCGCTTATCCGTAATCGGGTCGCGGAGGTAGCAGCTCCAGCAGGGGACTCCAAACTTCCCTCTCCCTGGCCACATAGACTAGCTCTGACTGGGGGATCCCGAGGCGTTCCCAGGCCAGTGTGGAGATGTAATCACCCCACCTGTACCTCGGTCTGCCCCGTGGTCTCTTCCCAGTTGGATGTGCCTGGAAAACCTCCCTCGGGAGGCGACCAGGAAGCATCCTTACTAGATGCCCGAACCACCTCAACGGGCTCCTTTCTACGCGAAGGAGCCGCGGCTCTACTCCGAGTCTCTCTCGAGTGACTGAGCTTCTCACCCTATCCCTAAGGGAGATACCAGCCACCCTCCTGAGGAAACTCATTTCGGCCGCTTGTATTCGCGATCTCGTCCTTTCGGTCCAAAGACCGGACCAAAAGAGAGCTGAGCCAGATCTACCGATCAGTCTTCGTTCCTACCCTCACCTATGGCCATGAACAATGGGTTAACCAAAACAACAAAACTAAATATACAAAACTAGCATACAAGGAAACGTCGCACTACTAACGTGCTAAAGCTTACCGTTGCGCTAGTTCTCTTCCGAGAATCATTTTCTCAGGACTTTTCAATCAACCTTTCAGGTACCTATTGAAAGGCTAATAATTGCTCATTTAAAATAAGTGTCTGTAATAATAGTGTCATGTGTGCGTGTGTGTGTTTTTGTATAATAATATAAGTGTGTGGGTGTGTTTGTGTATAATAAGTGTGTGTGTGTTTGTTTGTTTGTGTATACAAATAAGTGTGTGTGTGTGGTGTGTGTGTGTGTGTGTGTGTGTGTGTGTGTGTGTGTGGTGTGTGTGTGTGTGTGTGTGTGTGTGTGTGTGTGTGTGTGTGTGTGTGTGTGTGTGTGTGTGTGAATGGGAAGTGATCCTGTCTGACCCAGTCACAGTTGGAGCCAGTAGGGCTTGTTGTCATGGTAATAGTGTTATTAGCTGTGTCATGTGTAGCAGTGATGTAAGCTCTCTCTCTCTGTCTGTAAAGCTTCACTGAACATCAAAAAACAGCCGTGTGTGTGTGTGTGTGTGTGTGTGTGTGTGTGTGTGTGTGTGTGTGTGTGTGTGTGGTGTGTGTGTGTGTGTGTGTGTGTGTGTGTGTGTGTGTGTGTGTGTGTGTGTGTGTGTGTGTGTGTGTGTGTGTGTGGTGTTTGTTCTGCTGTCTGACTTGCCCCTGACCTCGGTCTGCCCCTTAGAAAAGAAAACGGTGTGTGTGTGTGTGTGTCAGGGGGAGGGGTGTAGGCTAGACTGTCTAAACAAAGGTAGCCCTGTCTGGCTGTGTGTGTGTGTGTGCGCGCGTGTGTGTGTGTGTGTGTGTGTGTGTGTGTGTGTGTGTGTGTGTGTGTGTGTGTGTGTGTGTGTGTGTGTGTGTGTGTGTGTGTGTGTGTGTGTGTGTGTGTGTGTGTGTGTGTGTGTGTGTGTGTGTGTGTGTGTGTGTGTGTGTGTGTGTGTGTGCTTCTACAAGCAGCTGCTGTATCTAATCAAAGCTGTTAGTTATCTGGCCACACACATACATACATACAGACCGAAAGCTTGTAACTAATGTCAAATAGTATATATATATATTTTTTTCTTTCTTTTTTTATATATACTGCATATATAAATGATCTATACCATCATGGATACTACTGGCATTTAATCTCTGTTTCTCTCTCTCTCTCTCTCTCTCTCTCTCTCTCTCTCTCTCTCTCTCTCTCTCTCTCTCTCTCTCTCTCTCTCTCTCTCTCTCTCTCTCTCTCTCTCTCTACTCTCTCTCTCTCTCTCTCTCTCTCTATATCTCTCTCTCTATATATCTCTCTCCCCCTCTTTCTCCTTGCAGCCCAGTTGGAGTTTGTCCAGATCCTGGTGATAGTGGTGGTGATGATGGTGATGGTGGTGGTCATCACCTGCCTGCTCAACCACTACCGTCTATCAGCACGCTCCCTCCTGTCCAGACACGCCCACACACGCAGGAGACACCTGCCATTGGCCAATGTAAGTTCTGCCCACTGATCCAGAGATAGGTATAGTTTGGTAGTTATTTCGAGATAGACAGACTTAATTGGACAATGAAAATGTATTCATTTTTCGTCCTCCAAGTTGAAAACACAACAAGTAATTGATTGTTTTTATTTTTTATTTGATTTGGATTTGATCAGATGTACTTGTCAGATGTTTCTGTGGAATAATATTTTATGATAAAGTATTGGAAGAAAGGGAGAAGGTGAGTTAGTGGAGCCATCTAGTGGTTAAAGTAGAAGGTATAGAAAATATTCAGAGCAATATTGTTCTTTCAACAGACATTTGACTCTCTCTCTCTCTCTCTCTCTCTCTCTCTCTCTCTCTCCTCTCTCTCTCTCTCTCTCTCTCTCTCTTGTTCTCTCTCTCTCTGTACTGTATCTCTATGTCTCTCTCCCTCTCTCCGGATTGTATCTCTGTCTTTCTCCCTCAGGAGGCTGGCCTCTGGACCAATGACAGCTCTGCATCGGCCAGCGGCTCCAATGAAGTAAGAATAGAACACTTTGCAAGATGCCCCAACCCCTACCTGCTCTTTAATGACGCATTTATTAACCCTTACCTGCTCCTTAATAACACATATATTAACCCCTACCTGCTCCTTAATGACACATATATTAACCCCTACCTGCTCCTTAATGATGCATATATTAACCCTTACCTGCTCCTTAATAACACGTATATTAACCCCTACCTGCTCCTTAATAACACATATATTAACCCTTACCTGCTCCTTAATATCACGTATCTAACCCGACCTGCTCCTTAATGACACATATCTCAACCTTACCTGCTCCTTAATAACACGTATCTAACCCCTACCTGCTCCTTAATGTCACATATCTAAGTCACTGTATCTTATAGATGAATGCAATTATGTTTAGTTATGAATAGTAATTTATCGTTACAAACCACGGTGTGTTCCTACCTGTTATTAACGTAATTAACGGTTATTCACCATTATTAGTTATTATAAGTTATTAATTATCAACCATTGTGTCCTACCTGTCTTCGGCCAGTTATTACCAGTAATGACCAGTTATTACCAGTAATGAATAGTTATTCAGTTATTAACCACTGTCCTGTGTCTCACAGCACCAGGTGTACAACCCCCGGTCGACCGACCGCTCCATCCTGCCCTCCTACCACCAGCGGGACCCCACCCAGCCCCACCATCACCCCCAGCACCCCCACCCCCACCCCCAGCGCTTCCAGCCGGCCTACGCCCCCAGCCGCTTCCAGCCCACCTACCCTTACCTGCCCCAGAGCCTCATAGACCTGCCCCCCACCATCGCCCTGTCGGACGGGGAGGAGCCCCCTCCCTACCAAGGCCCCTGCACCCTGCAGCTCCGGGACCCAGAGCAGCAGATGGAGCTCAACCGCGAGTCGGTCCGCGCCCCGCCCAACAGAACCGTGTTCGATTCCCACCTGCTGAGCCCGACCACTCCCTGTCTGCACACCAGGTGACGAGACAGGAATTATGCATGTTTGACTTCCACCCAGAAAGGTTCTGGGTTCGATCCCCCTCATCTCTGCAGTTTACCCTCGTAGGCATCCTGGTGCCAGATGCCACCTAAGCCCTACCGGCTCCTTACTGACATGTTTCGGAATTTACTGTCAGTCACTTTGGATTATTGCATCTGATAAATGACTAAATAGTGACAAGGAAGAGCAAAAGTGTTAAGGGCAGAGTGTTTCCTCAGTATTTGTTCTGTAGGATGCATTAGCGCGTTAGACAGGATATCAGAGGGTCATTACCTGTAGGAAGAAGTGCATTGATTGTTCAGGGGGTGAGGATGTCCTAATCATGTTAGCAATATTCTCTATAAGAAGTACTTATATAAGAGTGCACTGTATATTTGTGTGTTGTGTACTACACACGACACGCAATACAATATACAGTAATGGTGATTTAGAACTATACATACAAATGTTTGTATGTTTTGATTGTTCACAGCCTTCCCGTTAATAGGTTGGATCAAGTGTTTGCTAAATGATAGTACTACATGTATTTCATAATAGTAATACTCTTCCTGTTTTCCCGCCTCCCAGGTTACAGGCCCCGCCCCCTAGCGTCCACACAGGCATCAGCGTACACGAAGCCCAAGAGGCCTTGACGAGACACCAGAAGCAGGGGACTAAGGTAGAGGGCGCACCCCCGGCCTACAGCGAGGTCATCGGGCACTACTACCACCCGGCGTCCCTGACCCCCGACCTCAGCCAAAACCACGCCCATCGGACGGTTCCATCGCAGCAGGCACCGCCGTCGATGCTGATACATGGCGTGCTCCGGCCCCTGCCCCCTCACCAGCAAGCTCCGCCCACTCCCGGAAGTGTGGACAATAGGAACGCAAGGAACACAAAGGATAAACCCCAAAAGCCCCGGCAGGTGTGACGGGCTCTGTTCCTCTTCCTGCTCCTCAGCCAATGGTAAGACTCGGACGCGGAGCCAGGGCCTGACCTGTGTGTTACAGTATTTCCGGAGGTTGAGATTGCGGTTGCGTCTGCAAACACTGTTTAAGTAGTCAGTTCTGCCGCCTTCCAAGCTAACCACGTCAGTTAGCACCAGAGAACTGATGCCATGGGATAACGGAAACCCATGGCTCTCACAGTGTGGCACTTCCTGTTTCACTGCTTCTTACATCCTGTCTGAGGAGCATTTCACATGAACAGATGATGAGGTCAGAGGGGCGGGGTTTAAAAAGTAACATAGCGCTTCCCCCCTGCTCACTGCTTTCTGGGTTCGTTATAAATATGTATTTGTTTTGTTTGTTTCTAGAGAAGTCAATATTTTTGTTTGTTTGTCTTATTCGCGCTTTCAGCTTTCAAAAAAAGAAAATCTATCCATGCAAATGGCGATATATTGCAATCTTCTAATAACACACATCTTTCAACCACAACAACATCCGTTTGAAAGACAATATTTGACTGAGAAGCGAAAGAAACTGTTTCAAGTAAGCAGATATTTTGCTCATAAAAGCAGTGATTCCTGCAAAGGCCTTTAGCCAAGTCACTCAGCATGTTAGCATGTTAGCATAATAGCACTTTAGCATGCTAGTCTATATAGTAGCCAATTTGTTTATCCTTAGTAAGCATTAACTTAAAACTAGTGTTAGCTGTAGCACAGGGCTAAGTCATGTGAACTGACGGTTCCTTCTAACTATACTCACAAATGCAGGAGTTGATCACAAAATATTCAGTTTGACTTTTCAAAGTAAAAGTTTGCACAAGATTCACGACCGTTCAACACATGGATGAAAAGATAACCTGCAATATGTTTTGATAAAAGAATGGCGAGCGAAAGTAGGGATATTTTTCTAAACGATGGATTCTAAAGAGTAAAAGTCGTGTTTCTCGTTGTTTAGATGTTTAGATCTAGATAGAAGTACTATCAGTAATCGTTGGGGTGCCAACTTTTGTTGTAACATTGTGCTCCATACAGTGTGTGTGTGTGTGTGTGTGTGTGTCTGTGTGTGTGTGTAAACTGAACACGGAGAGTATGGATGAGTTATTTATATCATTTCTGAGAAGAATTGCACTATTTTTTTTTTTAGTATGCGAAGATGGGACGAGTGAGCCAGACTTTTATTTTGTGAAGGAGCTTTTTCCACGGCATAGTGAAATTGCAGTTTGTGGTTTCAGTTTGAGACGGCCCCCTGGGGCCACTGCCACTGTTGTCTATGTTTCAGGGGACTTGCCAGGGGAATGGGCCCACTAGCATGCATTACCATAGCCAGAATCACAAGACCATCCTCCGGTTCTGATTGAGCCCAGTGGACTTGGACTCAACCATTAGTATACCCCCTTCATACACATGTATGAAAACTATAATTATGCAAAGGTTGTAAAAGTTCATTAAGCCAATCATAAGGACCCAAATTCTCCCTTAGGACCAATCAGGGACTCAGACCCTCACATCTCTCTCCCTATTGATCGAATCCGCAGCCAGTATCAGAACGCCTCACAAAACTAATTTCGAAAGAGTTGGCAAATTACCTCCGCAATACAACACACACACACCAGCTTGCTGGTAGTAATCCCACCAGTTTCTCCATGACTGAATGACGTATACATAATCAGGTGTGTGTATGAGCTGGGGATGTAATCAACTAATTGAGGTACAAAGAGTGGGGTTAGCCTTAAACCTGGCTGCGTACCGGTGAATGCTGAAACTTTATTTATTGTTTGAAAGAGAGAAGAGAGAGAGATATGTCCCTTTTTTAGAGTCAAATGATGATGATGTGATAATTATCCATTAATCAGTGATGCAACAGCTTTGATTGTGCATGCATGTGGGCCCAACACACACACACACACACACACACACATTCCCCTGGTAAGATGGGTCAGGCATCTCTGAGCACTTTACTGGTCCAGTTTAAAGGACACAATCGCCAGCCAGCCAGCACTGAGGTTATAACTTGACTTACAGCCAAACCACACATGAAGGTCTTCACAACATTAAGCAGAATCAGCTCTTTCCTTGGGTTAAACCGTTTATTTATTCAACCTTCTCCAGGAAAGACGTGAGTTGTGGTTCCAAAAGGATCGTTTCCACCTTCTATCATTTAAGAATGTTGTATTGTCAGAGTCTTTAGAATTGTGTTTCAGTTTGCCAATGAAGGAGGTAGTTTCCCCTCTCGTTTAGGATGAAGTTTATCTTGTTCTAGTGTTTTTTGTTTTATTTCAATCATCTTAAGACTAGTGAACACGGGTGGAGCATTAATAAAAGTCACACTGATGTGTTGAAAAATGACACGACGCGTGTTTTAAGCAACTCACCCAAGCTCATCTTTCTCTAAGACGTTTTTTAAGTCGCTTGGGGTCTTGCTTTCTTCAGCGTCGTGAACAAACAGATCCACTAGATGGGGCTCTATGCCGCAAAGCAACAAAACATAGATCATTTATTTGTAGAATACGACAGACCTGACACCTATATCTCCCTTGGATCACCCGGTTTTATTAGATTTACTATGTTTTATTTAGATTTACTTCAGAGTTATTATGACTTAATATTAATTTGATTTGACAGTGTAGATGGTGCAGAAGAAATGTTTGGGCTTCCAGTCTTTATGCAACAGCGCCCTCTGCGTGGGGAAGAACCAAAGCGCGGCCCAACACAATTCAAAGCTAACTTCAGCTTGAGATTATACCTCTTCTTTTGCTCCTACGACGTTCGTCAATATTTTTTTTGTGTTCAAACGCCCAAATCACCCAAATCATGATGAACGAATTCATCTCTTGGCCCAAAGTGAATTGCCTTGTCTCCATTAATCAGAATACTAATCATATTCTTAATCAGACTGTGGTCTGGTCCAAGCACATACCCTCTCCTCTCTTCCTCGCTCCTCTCCTCTTCTTTCTATCCTCTACTTCCCCTGCCTCCTCTCGCCTCACCTCCTCTCCTCTTCTCTCTCCTATTCTCTCCTCAGTGGTTTGGTTCAGTGTCCTGAAAAGGGTTCTGTAAGGTTAATAGGGGGAAGATGGGGTGGGGGGTTCTGGGTAATGTAGTTTATCAGAGTTCCCATGACAGTCCAATGTCAGGAAGTATATCTTTAGGGAAAACAGTGCTGGCTGGCGCCCACTTTAGGTCGGAGGAGAGAAGGACAGGAGGACAAGGTGGTGGTGGAGAAGACAGGGCACACTCACACACAGATGCACAATCAATCTACACAAACACAATGTACACATACACACACAGACACACACACACACACACACACACACACACACACACACATATTAGGGGTGTGCTTCCACTTCCTCTCAAACACCCTGTCCTCACCTTTCCTCTACCTGTCTGTACGAGGTCTTATTCTGTTCCCTAGAGATGCCTGTTGTCCAATGAAAAAGCTCTATTCAGACCCGCCGTGCTACCGTTGGCCGGCTGAGGGCTCGTCTCCTTGCAATGTCCCACTGTGTTGTTTGTTGCTATGCTGTTCTAGTGTGCCTGCCTTCTGAGACGGGCCAATGTGAGGGGCCGGCCGGCTTGGGCTGTCAGTCAGGCCCAGACCCCGCCCCCTCACTGTCTCAGATAATGTTGATTGGATGAGGGTGATGATGATGATGATGGTAGTCATGATGATGAAGATAGATTGGTTTTTTTTACCCGCCGAAATGGCCGTGGCGGTGAGCGTTGCAATACACCTATTATTTGCCTCCTTTAGATGATCTTAGTACTATTTTATCTTAGCCTAATAAATGTTTTGACTGTTGTTTTATATTATTGCCCATTCTCTTTAAGAAAATACATTTTTGTTTTGTTTTGTATTATTATTCCAACACATGTTTTACTGTTTCAAGAAACGTTGTCTTAAGTCGTCCCAAATCCGATCTTTCCTTCTGTTTAAATCACGAGAAACAAACTGAAAGTGTCTCATGGTCCTTCCCTCGAACACTTGAGATATGTCACAACTAGCACACTTGTTCACTAACAACTGAGCTGCTTGTTGTCTGAGAAACAATTTCCACAGAGAGAGAGAGCGAGAGAGAGAGAGAGAGAGAGAGAGAGCGAGAGAGAGAGAGAGAGAGAGAGAGAGAGAGAGAGAGAGAGAGAGAGAGAGAGCGAGAGAGGTAGACAGATGATTTTCCACCCTCCTCATCTCAAAGTTCACCTCGAACAACAACCGCCACCACCATGTTAGAACGCTGTTATGTAATGTATGGAGATGACCCCCCCACATCCTGAAATACAGGCCTGTTTGGTCTTTTCATCAAGGACACGTGTGTTCCCTCTGGGCTCTTGTCCACTGTGTGGTGGTGGGATCTTTTTTTCTGTCTTTGGGTCCCGAAGCCTCGGAAAGGCTGCCAGAGTTTGTTTTGCCAGTACACAAATACAAAACAAGATCATGGTTACCCCAGTTGGTCTTGAATACCAAACGATCTTCTAAAGGCTTTCCAACACGTCTCACATTAGGGCAAAACCTTGAGTCAGGCATGTTGTAAGATTTTGAAGCTCCCGGGTCTGCTTAGGGCTTGGCTACTGTTGCCTTCAGCTTTCTGTTGTTCAAAGCCCTCCCTCCCTCTCTCTCTCTGATCTTAACTGTGTTGTCCTGAGTTTCTATTTGGATTTTCAACATGTAAGCATGACCTTCCTGAAAGGAAGTGCAGTGGAACACAACCCGTATGATAAAAATGAGTGTGAAACATCATGCAGCAACACAGCGGTGATACAGGTGAAAGCACTTAATACCTTTCTGTTCTTAAAAATCAGCGCGAGCGATGCGCCTTTAGTTTGACAATGTACCGGAACACTCTAGGAGAGCCTCTTCCTGCCTCTTCCGAATGGACATGGTTGTTCACATGATCTCCAGGACAGTTGAAGAGGAACCGTTCTTTTGTTCTGTGTTTTCATCTTACTCCTGTACTCTGGTCTGAACATAACGTGGAGGCATTCTTAATCACGACTATATTAACGGCTTACTCTGTGTTCAAGACTGTGTTCATACACATTTATATCGGACGTTTCAAGTGTTACTGCTGTTATGCTGTTATTTTGTTAAAAGAGGACAATGGCTTATGATCGTTACTGTTATGGAACATGTTATGAATCACACACATTTCAGTTACCCTTTCAATTTAAAACAAATAAAACATTTTTATAAATTATGTTTGTCGGTCTGTCTTTTTTGTTCTGAATAATGAGACAATGTAAATGTATGAGGGTGTTTTTAATGTATCATGTAGAAATGGTAGGTAGAGTCATTTATTGGTGTTTGAAATCCGGCTATTCACGCGACACCATGTCACGCGACCAACTATGGAGGAGGAGCTATGGGTCTTGCCCCTTATGGAAAGCCATTTGGTGCAGAAAGCGCCACCCATTTGACGCGTTAAAAGTGACAAAACGCCGTCCAAACTGCCAAAAGAAGGCCGTCCAGAACGCCGTTCAAACTGCAAAAATAACTTTTTTTAACTTCCGCCCAAAGGGTCACCAAACGACGTTCTGGACAGCGTTCTGTAATATGGTAATGAGTTTCGCCCTGTGTTTTTTTACAGCCACTAAATCTGAACTGTTTTCACCCAATCAGCGAAGAACGCCAACAATGCCACTTTGGATGTTCTATTATTACCCTAATAACAAACTTTCTGGTTAGAAAATGTCCTGGAAAAACAACAAAGGCACTTTGGTATCCAGTAAATTTTTGATTTGAGCCATGTTCTGTAGTCGGACTAGCTGGTACAATGCACATAGGTGCACAGGGCTTGTAGTATAGTGTAAGTCACTATTATTTGAGTATTGATTTGCTGCAGGCTGCATTTTTAATTAACCAACTTTTAATATGGAATGCTGTCCGAGTAATGCCAGGGCATTATGTTTGGTTAATCACAAAGCCAAAAACATTTTCTCACTGTTTTCACATCCACAGTGTAGCCGAGGCAAATCGTGGATTGTAGAGGGCGCCCACATGTACACTAGCCTACTGAAGTGAACACTAATGGCATGTGTATATATGATCTTTCAATAAAGATTAAAGACCTCTGGCGTTTAGTTTAGTTTAGTCTATCTCGACATATCTGACTATAATGTGAGTGAGTAAGGATTCTTTTCCAAAATATGTTGTAATAATAATGGCTTGGGAGCCGCAAGGTCACCGGTTCAAGTCCCTGAAACACCAGGTTACTACTACTAAGTGCCCTTGAGCAAAGCACCCCCTACACTGCTCCCCGGGCGCTGTGTAAATAGCTGCCCACTGCTCCTAATACTAGGATGGGTTAAATGCAGAGAGATTCCTTTCGCTGTACTGTACTTCTGCTGTACACTGACACATTTGAATATCTATTATTAATATATATATATATATATATATTTGTAATTGTCAATTGACAAGTATGGCAATTATGATCCGTCCAATTAAAGATCTGCTGTTCTGACATCCGTGGGAATTTTATTCCACCAAATTGGAGCCAGGACAGAGAAGAGCTGTGACCCTGAGGTTGACCTCTAGGGCCCCTAAGCAAGGGGGCAAGCAGACGAAGAAGCACTGACCAAAAACTATTGGAGAACTTGTAAAAGTGGAGCTACTGATCAACAGTGGGACATATTACTGAAATAGAATCCAAAATGTCATTGCAATTCATTTCTGTCTGCATCTGAAATATGAGTTATGTTCAAATAAAAAATGAAATATGATGTCATGAACAAAACAAGGTCGTAGGCAACAACATGAACCTTTTATTTCCATCCTGTGGTCAACCATGGGTGAGATTTTCCACCTCTGTCTGTATCATCTGTATCAGATATGTTATTGCAGGGCCCATTGATTTTATGAGACAGAATTTATTTAGCCTGAGAAAGCATTGTATATCATATTTTGGGTTATGATTCCCAGGCTACGGTTGAGTGCCTTACATGAAACGTGTAAACGATTGACTAAATTGTCTTTCAAAGGTCAACGTTCAATAGGTGACTTATATAGATTATATAACAGATATAGCTTTTAATGTAAACATGTTTTTCTGCTTTCCGAATGCTTCAGCAAGCGTTACGTAAGGTTTCTCAAACTTTTGAAAGTTTACTGCCAAAAGAGGGGGAGAGAGAGAGAGACAGAGGAGAGAGACGAGAGAGAGAGAGAGAGAGAGAGAGAGAGAGAGAGAGAGAGAGAGAGAGAGAGAGAGGAGAGAGAGAGAGAGAGAGAGAGAGAGAGAGAGAGAGAGAGAGAGAGAGAGAGAGAAAGGGGTGGAGCAAAGCAGGAGTGACATTCCGAACATCAAAGAGAGAGAGAGAGATAGGAGTTGATAAGGGCTGTAAATATAGGAATCAGTCGTGCTACCTCACAAAGCCTGATCGTTTGGCAGGTCTGATACCTGAATATCTTTACTACTTTCCACAGTGAAGATGTGATACAACGTGGTTCTCTGAAACTATACCCCTGTGTGGTTGACTTGAACCACATCTCTCTTTAAACCACAGCCTTTTTTTGGACTCAGCACACATCTTTAGGTCTGAACATCTCGTTGTAATCCAACCAACCCATCCGCCTGTAATATCAAGGACCCCGTGTGAACGTATGTGTACAATAACCCAAGCGGTGTGCAGTATAGTTTGGCTTCTACCACTCACGAGGCAGACTGCTCCAGACTGCTTCACACAGGCCTTGATGAGACCTGCAAAACATTCAAACAATGAGGTAATAAATAAAGTCAACAATCTCCCGCCAACCCAATCTGCATATCAGACCACCACGAGTGGGGGTCCATACAGGTTGGAAAACCCTGCTGAAGAAAGAGAGAGAGAGAGAGAGAGAGAGAGAGAGAGAGAGAGAGAGAGAGAGAGAGAGAGAGAGAGAGAGAGAGAGAGAGAGAGAGAGAGAGAGAGAGAGAGAGAGAGGTTCAGTGGGAGGGTAAAGGTTACATCAGAGAGCTTGAGAATGGGTTGGTGAATGAGGTTCCTTTCATCAGACTGGTGTTTTGTCAGAAGCTCAGCTGGTCTGTACTAGCTGGTCCTAACTCAGATAATAATGAACCCATGTACCTGTTTGTTTGTGGAGAGCGTCAGTTTGCTTTTGGTTTAGTATTATTACGATAGCCGCTCTTGGTGCCAGGAACGACACTGTGCGTATCACTAGACACACACACACACACACACACACGATCAAAGCCACACTGACTCACTGGACACACACCAACAGACCACAGCTGGCCCAGGACAGAAATGAGAAAGATATCCAACACTGTAATCACGCAAATAATGACTGCTGTTTGATGTATAAGGCGTAACTGGAAGGCGACTGTGAGTTGAATACAGGAAAAACTGGGTATACTCTGGGTGTTTTTCCAGTTTAAACTAGATGATGTCGTTGCCATTGAGCTATCATTTTCTGAACCTTATCTCTCACTTTGTGAGTGTGTGTGTGTGTGTGTGTGTGTGTGTGTGTGTGTGTGTGTGTGTGTGTGTGTGTGTGTGTGTGTGTGTGTGTGTGTGTGTGTGTGTGTGTGTGTGTGTGTGTGTGTGTGTGTAGAATATATAAGAGAGAGAGAGAGAGAGAGAGAGAGAGAGAGAGAGAGAGAGAGAGAGAGAGAGAGAGAGAGAGAGAGAGAGAGAGAGAGAAAAGGAGAGAATGGTGTATGGATGTGAGGTATATGATATGGATCTCTTTTGAGTGGTCATAGTGACGAGAGAAGCGTATAATTAAAGACACAGTTCACGCATGCTCATCAGTTAATGTCCTTAATCAAAGCACAGTGGCTGACTAGATGCTGTCGACTGCATGAGAGATGAGAGATAAGAACACAATTGTTCTTCTCCTGCCACACAACGCGGTGTCTTTGTTTCAAAATGACGACCTCGTCACAAGTGCTGTCGGGGCAAGGCCCAGAGTCTGTGACGCACATACCGCGGTGTGTGTGTGTGTGGTGTGTGTGTGTGTGTGTGTGTGTGGTGTGTGTGTGTGTGTGTGTGTGCACGTATGTCTTTCCAGGATCTGATCATGGGGAAACATGAGTGGGACCGATCTAATCGATCGTTGTTGTTGTGTTTCCCCTGGAATTGGTAATCAATATGTTGTGTGACGTCACAACACAGGGACAATCCAACCCACAGTTGTCAATGCTGTCAAACGAGGCAAACAAACCCTCACGTCAGCACTATAACGATCCCCAATTGTCTCTGCGGTAACGCTAATGGGGCTGCCCGGTAACAAGCGAGAGCAGACCTGCATACCTGCATGTTTATGTAGTTTGTTTTTTTGTTTTTTTGTCATTCGATTGGGGACATTCTTCTGACACCCAGACACATCTGGCCGGGCAGGTTCTGTCTGTTTCAAAACGGGGTTATATGAGACTGACGTTGCCTGTGTGTTTTGTGAAAACATATATATGAGGGTAGATTTTCAAGAGTAAATATTATTTTAAAGATTCCATATTTCTCTATTTCTCTCTCTCTCTCTCTCTCTCTCTCTCTCTCTCTCTCTCTATATATATATATATATATATATATATATAGTTTAAGATACATTTACAATATTTATTACCCATCAGCTATATACATTATTATTAAAGATTTAATTATAGATATTTTGGGTTATAGAGGGATGGATGGACCGATCGACGATAGATAGATAGATTGATCTAGACATGTTAACATGCCGACAGCAGTGGGCAGGTATGAATACTGTGACAGACCAGGAGTGTGCAAAACAGGTTATCTTGAAGTGATATTTGTGACGCGTGTGTTGTTGTGTGCTAAACATACTTCCGTGTCAGGTGATAGGTGTGCAGTTAGAAGAGATTGAAGAGTAAATCCGAGTATATTTTAGAGTAGATCAGAGTAGATTGTCGAGTAGAGAAGTTCAATGATAGTTTTTATCCACAGGCAGTGCCCTACTGAAGTGCTGCCACTTTCACTTTCATAACGTTACACGTTATGAATGTCAATGTCATTAACGTTACACGTTATGAATGTCAATGTCATTAACGTTACACTTACATACTTTGCAGGACTTTCTGGACTCATCACAGTTATTGCACTGTACTGCACTGTATTCATGATGCTGCTGCACTACTGACACTTTAAATGCTTTTGAAATATTTTTGTAAAAGAAAACAAAAAAACATGTACATATCATTTAAGTCACTTTGCTGCTGTTTTTTTGTTTATTTTATTGTATATATTATTTATATTTTTATGGTGTTGTTTTTGAGATTTATACTGCGGGAGGGAATGGGGAGTAAGCATTCCTATGTACTTGTTACAAATGGCCAATAACAATCTTGTATCTGTATCAGAGTAGATCAGAGTAGAGTGAACATTAGATCAGAATAGAGTGAACAGTAGATCAGAGTAGAGTAGAATATATCAGAATAGAGTGTGGAGTAGATCAGAGTAGAGTAGAATAGATCAGAATAGAGTGTGGAGTAGATCAGAATAGAGTAATAGCAGAGTCATTGTAGAGTCAAGACCAGCAACAGCAGAAACGGTGTGTATAACATTTATTTCAAATATTTGTTTCCTCTTCAGAGGATTCAAATTACAACCATAAGCTCAGAGCAATAAAAGTAGGAGTAATATAAACCGATCTCATTGAAAAATACATTAAAACACAAAACAACCACAGGAATACAAACAGGAGTCTCTAACATGAAGAGACATTTCGCCAAGCCTCCTCCCGGGCAGTACCAACTGGGTTGCCCACCCAGCCCTCCTCCCGGGCAGTACCAACTGGGTCGCCCACCCAGCCCTCCTCCCGGGCAGTACCAACTGGGTCGCCCACCCAGCCCTCCTCCCGGGCAGTACCAACTGGGTTGCCCACCCAGCCCTCCTCCCGGGCAGTACCAACTGGGTTGCCCACCCAGCCCTCCTCCCGGGCAGTACCAACTGGGTCGCCCACCCAGCCTTACAGCTGGGCAGCACCAACACTAATGGTGATGGGGGAGCAAATACATTCAATACCGCTACCATGTACGGAGATATGTGCGTTTATAATAACTTACTGTTAAATAGTGTCCAAATACAGACCACAACGATTCTCAACTTTACGATAAATACATTAAATAAAAGAGGTAAGGAAAGAAGGAAAATATAGAGCATATTTTGATTAAGGCACAATTGGAATGGAATTGCACTTTCAACTCACTGACTTGTGAACTAATTATCCGACAAGTATCAAGTATCTTGTTCGCTATGCTTAAAAGCTACTTCTGAAACCACATCATGCTGTCATTGCTGGAATTCTCCAGACAGACACTCGAATGTTCTCGAGCTGTGTGTGTGTTCTTGATTGTTCTCGAATGTGCTAGAACGGTCTTTGCGGAATGTTCTAGAGCATCATGTTCTAGAACCCCCCCCCCCCCCACTACATCTGTTCAACCCGCTCCTGCAGCAGGTCCAGCTGCCTGGCCACCTCGTCGGGCAGGTCCACGTTGACCTGCGTGGCGAAGTAGCTGCGCACCGCCTCCACCTCGCTCCTCCAGAAGGCCTGGTCCAGGGAGAACAGCTGCTCCAGGTCCACGGGCTCCGCCAGGCCCTCCAGGTTCAGAGAGTCCGCGGAAGGCAGGTAGCCCACAGCGGAGGACGTGGCCGCCGCCTCCTCGCCGCTCAGCCGGCGGAACATCCAGTCCAGCACGCGAATGTTGTCCCCGAAGCCGGGCCACAGGAAGCCGCCCGTGGTGGTACTCTTGCGGAACCAGTTGACGTGGAAGATCCGGGGCAGCTTGGCCCCGGGTTGCTCCGCCATGCTCAGCCAGTGGGAGAGGTAGTGGCCAAAGTTGTAGCCAAAGAACGGCCGCATGGCGAAGGGGTCGTGCATGATCTCTTTACCTGTTAGGAGGAAGAGGGTCGGGTTAAGAGGATGCCATACAATTGTTTTGTGTCATAATAATGCGTGACAACATCAGAGTGCATTAGGGGCATTAGGTGTTGGTTTGTGTTGATGTTGATGCATGCCTGTTGTCCTGGGTGTTATTGTGTCTTGGTGTGAATTTTTATTGTGTGCCATTGTGTGTCACATGCCAATGTTGGGCGGGGTGAGTGTTAAATGCGTCATTGTGTGATTGTGTGTCGGTATGTGTGTTGTGTGCAATCAGAGTTGTGTACCTTTGTGTTCAGCGGCCGCCGTGGCCTCGGACCTCATCGCCGCACCCACAAACACCCCGTGTTGCCATGAGAAAGCCTCATAGACCAGAGGAACCCCTGAGAGAGAGAGAGAGAGAGAGAGAGAGAGAGAGAGAGAGAGAGAGAGAGAGAGAGGGGGTTCATTTATTATTATTATTTTATTACTATCACTTACTTATACTTACTTTTACTGACAATTTTATTCAGTAACATTTTAGTCCATTGTGTTCTATTGTATTGTATTGCGTTCTATTCTATTTAATTCGACTCTATTCCATTTTATTTCGCTGTATTCTCTTTTCAATCCAGTTCTGTTTTACTCTACTAGCTACCTTCTATTCCATTCAGTTGATTTCTACTACTCTACACCACTACTACTACTACTACTACTACTACTACTACTACTACCACTACTACTCCACTACTACTACTACTACTACCACCACCACCACCACCACCACCACCACCACCACCACCACCACCACCACCACCACCACTACTACTACTACTACTACTACTACTACTACTACTACTACTACTACTACTACCACTACTACTACCACTACTACTACTACTACTACTACTACTACCACCACCACTACTACTACTACTACTACTACTACTACCACTACTACTACTACTACTACCACTACTACTACTACTACTACTACCACTACTACTACTACTACTACTACTACTACTACTACCACCACTACTACTACTACTACTACCACTACTACTACTACTACTACTACTACTACTACTACCACCACTACTACCACCACTACTACTACTACTACTACCACTACTACTACTACTACTACTACTACTACTACCACCACTACTACTACTACTACTACTACTACCACCACCACCACTACTACTACTACTACTACTACTACCACCACTACTACTACTACTACCACTACTACTACTACTACTACTACTACTACTACTACTACTACTACTACTACTACTACTACTACTACTACTACTACTACTACTACTACCACCACTACTACTACTACTACTACTACTACCACTACTACTACCACCACCACTACTACTACTACTACTACTACTACTACTACTACTACTACTACTCCTACCACTACTACTACTACTACTACTCCTACTCTACTGTGTCCTCCTGTCAGCTCACCCTGGGGCCGGCGTCCTCCGAAGACGATGGCCTCGATGGGGACACCCTGGGGGGACTCCCACTGGGGATCAATGATGGGACACTGGTCGGCTGGTGTGCAGAAGCGGGAGTTAGGGTGGGCACTGGGCTCGCCTGGAGGGAGGGAGGGGGGGGGAGGGAGGGAGGGGGGGAGGGAGAGTGGAGGGAGAAAAGGAAGGAGAGAAAATGGGAAAATCAGGTGACCCTGATTGCCTTTGTTTTGATTTGTCTTTGATTTTATTTGAATCAATAGTTTTGTTTGTGTCATTATATATATATATATATATAAACATATACAGTATATATATAAAACATGTATATATATACTGAATATTAAACTATATAGAATATTTTGTATGTCAATAACTCTCACCATCACTGGGGCTCCAGGGCTTGTTCCTCCAGGAAGTGAGGGTGACCCCTTGGGCCAGTGATTGGTCCATGCCCTCCCAGTACACGCCCCCATCGCTGGTCTCCGCCACGTTGGTGAAGAGGGTGTTCTTGACAATGGTCGCCATGGCGTTTGGGTTGGTCTTGGCGGAGGTGCCCGGGGCCACGCCGAAGAAGCCGTTCTCAGGGTTGATGGCACGCAGGTTGCCTAGCGACCACGATGACGAGGAACACGGTGTTAGGAGTTTGATACGCAGATTTTTTTTAGCAATTATTTGAGTGTAATTTGTCAGAAATGCCACAGCCCTACGCCAGTGAGTGAAATGCTCTGTGATAATACCTGTGTCTCGAGTGGACTGCCTCTGTTGCTGCTGCTTTTGATCAGTGGGAGAGAGGAAGGAGAGGAAAGGAGAGAGAAGAAGTGGAGAGAACCAAACCGCAGGAAGCTCACCTTGCTCGTCGAACTTCATCCACGCGATGTCGTCTCCTACGCACTCCACCTTCCAGCCAGGCAGGGTGGGGCACAGCATGGCCAGGTTGGTCTTCCCACAGGCGCTGGGGAAGGCGGCTGCCATGTACTTCTTCTGTCCTGCAGGGTTGGTGATGCCCAGGATCTGCACAGAAGAAGGAAGAGACAGAGGCAGACGGTCAGGATGGGGCTCAACATAGTAGGACCTGGGTCCAAACCTGGGGTCGGGACCCCACATGGGTTCGCCTGGTACGCAGATAGGGTCACCGGAAGATGGATGACTCAAGATTCAAGATGTTTTTATTTTAGTAAGTATATTGCACTTTGCCAAGTACAATGAAATGCTTACTCCCCATTCCCTCCCACAGTATGAATGTCCACAACAATACTATACTATACTAAACTGTGCAATACTATACTCAACAATACTATACTATAAACAGCACTATATACTACCTACCATATACTATAAACAACACTATACTATAACAATACTATACACAATAAAAATAACAATAAAGTGACTGATGGATGATATATACAGTACATGTGTTGAATTGTGCAAAAAGCATTTCAAAAGCATTTCAAAGTGCCAGTAGTTCAGCAGCATCATGAATACAGTGCAGTCTCGTGAGATAGATTGATTGTCTGTCAATGGCAGAAGTTGGGGTCCCAGGATTCTTTGAAACCAAAAATCAGGTAACACAGTCAAAGAAGGATGTGTGAGAGTGTGTGGTGCCTGGTGTGCGGAGTGCGGTGTGTGTTCCTATACCAGCATGTGTTCGGCCAGCCAGCCCTCCTCCTTGGCGAGCCGGGAGGCGATGCGCAGGGCGAAGCACTTCTTCCCCAGCAGGGAGTTCCCTCCGTAGCCGCTGCCGTACGACACAATCTCCCGGCGGTCGGGGATGTGGGCCACCAAGGTCTGCTCCGGGTTACACGGCCAGTTGTTCACCAGGGGATCTAGACGAGAGAGAGAGAGAGAGAGAGAGAGAGAGAGAGAGAGAGAGAGAGAGAGAGAGAGAGAGAGAGAGAGAGAGAGAGAGAGAGAGAGAGAGAGAGAGAGAGAGAGAGAGAGAGAGAGAGAGAGAAGAAAGGCTTTGGGTTATTCCATGTTGTTAAAACGCTGTAAAAACCGAATGAAACAAGGTCTTTAAAAAATGTTATTATGGAAAAATGTTGAATTAGTCGAATTAAGAGTAAGACACATTTTTTTTTTACTCCAAAAAATAAAAGCACTTTAAGTTTAAACGTGTGCTCAATCTTTCAGAATGCTTAATGTAATATTGTCCGGAAACTTCCCCTCCCCAAAGTACCATCTTATCTTATTATTTATGTAATATTTTCACTATCACTAGAAGACTTACTCTTCAGAGGCAGGGGGCAGCCGACCGAGTGCAGGCAACGGACGAACTCCCCTGCTCCTAGGGCGGTTAGTACGGGCCGACCCATGCGGGTCATCACCCTCATGCTCGCCACCACATAGGGAGAGTCGGTCAGCTCCACTCCGATCTTGGAGAGAGGGGAGCCCACGGGACCCATGCTGTAGGGGATCACGTACATGGTACGACCTGGGGTAAGAGGAGGAGGAGTAGGGGTCAGAGGTCAGAAGGAAAACCCAACACAGAACAGATCCGACGCTGAAGGTTGACTGAAAGGCAAAATACATTCACTAAAACATAAGTAACGAGCGATTAATAAAAGCGTCTCATAAAAGAGAAACCAAACATCAAATAACAGTAACACCACTATCTCAAGTGCCAAGTTCAAAGTGAAATGCAGTTGTTTTTTGGAACATTAAAAACATCGTTAAACACTATTACTTATAAGATGAAACGAGGGGTCATTACAATGACTAGCACTAGACAACATCCTATTATTCAGCAATATTAGTCATAATAATTGGCTAAAGTGTCGCTGCAGAGTGATGACGTCCCGGGCGCGGATGCGGCCATACCTTTCATGCAACCGGGGAAGCGCTGGTCCATGGCCTTGTCAAACTCCTCAGGGGACATCCATCGCCCCAGCTGGCTGACCCCGCCCCCAATGGGGGTGGGCACCGTGTCACGCTGGTCCGGTGTCACAATCACTGTCTTACTCTCCACCCGCGCCACATCACGTGGGTCTGTACGGGCTAACCAGCTGGAGGGCAGCGGGAGAGAGGGGAGAGGGGAGAGGAGAGGGGAGAGAGGCGAGCGGGGGAAAGGATAGAGGAGAGGAGAGAGGGAGAGAGGAGAGGGGAGAGAGGTGAGAGGAGAGAGGAGAGAGGAGAGAGGTGAGAGGAGAGAGGAGAGAGGAGAGAGGAGAGAGGAGAGAGGAGAGAGGAGAGAGGAGAGAGGAGAGAGGAGAGAGGCGAGCGGGGGAATGGATAGAGGAGGGGAGTGAGGAGAGAGGCGAGAGGAGGGGGGAGAGAGGTGAGAGGAGAGGAGAGAGGTGAGAGGAGAGAGGAGAGAGGAGAGAGGAGAGAGGAGAGAGGAGAGAGGAGAGAGGAGAGAGGAGAGAGGAGAGAGGAGAGAGGAGAGAGGAGAGAGGAGAGGAGAGAGAGGCGAGAGGAGAAGAGGAGAGAGGGAGAGAGGAGAGAGGTGAGAGGAAGAAAGGAGAGGAGTGAGGGAATCAGAGAGGCGGAAGAGAGCAGAGGGGAAGAGAGAACAACAAGTGAGAACAGTAAGAAAATATTTACATTCACACGTGCACACAAGTGTGCGCAAAGTGTGGTGTTTTCCTAAGGAGGATGCTAGCGTTCACGACTGACAGGTCCTGTTCTCCCACGACTGTCCCCAGGGGACATGTTGAGCTTCCCTAAACACCTTGTTATTTGGTCTCGCTAAACTCCTCCATGCTCTCTCTCTCTCTCTCTCTCTCTCTCTCTCTCTCTCTCTCTCTCTCTCTCTCTCTCTCTCTCTCTCTCTCTCTCTCTCTCAGTCTCAGTCTCAGTCTCAGTCTCTCACTCTCTCACTATCACTCATCATGACATGTCAATATCTGACATGAGAAAAAACATTGACAAAGCAGATAACAGATTAGATAACAGATTAGAATAGTCACAATTTTGATTAATGAACAATGTTCAACAGGTCTGTCTCCCCCTGTCTGTCTCCCTCCGTCTCTCTCTCCAACGCGTAGACACCCCCGTTGTATCTCTGCTTGTAAGGTCACTCACACAGAAGAGCAGGCATCCTGGACCTACCAGTTGTGGTATTTGCGTAGCTTCTTGATCATGCCCTGCTCCTCCAGCTGGCTCAGGATGGCCTGGTTCTCCTCCTCTGAGCCGTCGCAGATGTGGACCGCTTCGGGCTGGCACAGCGCCGCGCTGACCTCCACAAAGTCCCTGACCACCGCACTCAGCTCCCCCAGGTCCCCATACACCACCTTGGGGCTCGCCTGGCCCTGGGACTGCAGCTGAGGAGGCATGGTCACTGCCGGAGACGAAGGTTTGGGGAGAAGAGAGTGAGAGAGAGAAAAATCGGAGGAGTGGATGGAGAACAGAAAGGACAGTCTGGAGCTGAGGAGGAGAGGAAAAGAGGAGAGACAAGGGAGGAAACAGAGAAAACAACATGCAGGTTTAGTTCACAAGACACAACACAGTTAAGAAAAACTCAAAAGTCCCCAGGTATTTCAAGTTATTTTTGTTATTTTGTTATTGTTATTTGTTATTTGAGCGTTTTTTGGACCGATTTGAACACGTCAACGTGGAGTCAAGCAACGATTCCTAAACAGCTGGTGTAACTTCTGGCTTTCTCAGGAAACGACGCTCATTAAAAATACATCCCATTTAAAACATTTAACACTTGTACACGTAACACGACTGGGGTCGCCTTTCAAGAACATCATCCCCAAAACAGCGTTCCCTTTACACTCCGTATTATTCCGCGCACTGCGTTGTAAAATGATGTTTAAAAAAAGGTAAAGTGTCTCAACTTACCAGACGAGGCCGGCTCTGCAGTTGTTGGCTGGGCGAATATCTCCGTCCCTATAAATAGGGACGGAGGAGGAGGAGCAGGAGGAGCAGGGGGGGAGGGGGGAGGGGAGGAGGGGAGGGAGCCTGAGGGATGACGACGGGGGGGGAGGGAGGCTCGTCTCCAAGGATTCTATTTGCGTGAACCGTCCGTGTCTCTTATCGAAAGAAAGAAAAGAAAAAAGCCGACGTCATAAATGGGGGTTCATGTCCGATGGTTTGTCACCTTGTTCTCTAACACACACACACACACACACACACACACACACACACACACACACACACACACACACACACACACACACACACACACACACACACACACACACACACACACACACACACACACACACACACACACACACACACACACACACACACACACACACACGCACACACGCACACCAGAGAAAAAAAGTGTACCTATGCAAATATTCAGTGATGTCAATGAAATGAGTCAGGACATACTTGTTACGTCTGAACCTGTTAATACTACTCTTCAACGCTGTGTTGTAATAGAGTAGTAAAGGACAGCAACAGTTTGAACTTTGACTCGGGTCTCCAAATGATGTAACCGCGGAGACCCGCTGGCGGCTGCCATTGGCTGCTGCGGAAGGCTGGCCCCGCCCCTCAAACCTGTCTATCCACAGCCGCCCCTCGGATGCATGTTGGTTCTCACCTGTCTATCCACATGCTGTATAGTCGAGCCCATACGACCAGAGATATGGTTTGTTAAGAAATGCATAGTTTCTATCAAATTATTCACATTCTCATAAACATAGTATATAAATAATCCTATCGGCAGGCCCGGCGCCTATCGGCAGACCCGGCGTGATATTTTTTATAACCCTCTAAAACGTGAGAGGACACATTACGTGCCAGTGATCATATAACCAATAAAAATCACTGATTTCGGGCCCCCCCCCCCCCCCTCTCCCGCAATAGGAATAGGAATAGGAATCTACTACTTCAGTTAGTAGACTCCCCCCCCCCCCCGTTGGACTTGACGATCGCGACCCCTTCCCCCCTCCCCGTTGGACTTCACGATCGCGACATTCCTCCCCCACTCCCCTGTTTTTGTAAGTTTCGAATTTGTCCGGTAAAATAAAATCTCAAAGGGGGGCCTCCACAGAAAATTTTGCCTAGGGCCTCCAAACGTCTAGAACCGGCCCTGCCTATCGGTACCAAAATACAAAATAAAGTGTTTCGTCTGTGTTTGTTTCAACTACTGGAGGGATGCTTCTTGACCCTTCTGGAATAGTCTGAGTATTTTGTTGCTTATCAGGTTGCTATTAGCTGTACTTAGATTGCTGCAAGTACTTGTGCTTTCATTATCATTGGTCTATTCTTAGCTGCTATATGGTCAGTTTGTGTTTGTGTCGTAGCCAATTGAAGGTAGTCTCACTTCTCAGTTCTCCACACTGGGGCCCTGTAGCTGCTCGCATTCAGTTCAACACCCTGGTGCTAGCCTACAAGGCAATGGAAGGAACAGTTCCTACTACCTCCAGGCTACGGTCCAACCTTACATCCCTGCCTGTCCACTTCGCTCTGCTGCCTCGGGGCGTCTGCTTGCCCCGTCGCTAAAGGGCCCCTGTGGCCGATCTACACGTTCACAGGTCTTCTCTGTCCTGGCCCCACAGCGGCGGAATGAACTCCCCACTGATATCAGGACAGCAGAGTCGCTGCCCGTCTTCTGCCACAGGCTGAAAACCCACCTCTTCAGGAAGCACTACCCGGATCCTTCCTCTTAGCACGTGTGTCTTGTTACCTCTATTGCTTGCTTGTCAGCTCCACTTTTAGACAATTGTTAGTGCTATTGTTAGCCAACTTATTGCACTTTAACCTGAGCACCGGTTCTGCTCTTGGAGGCTTGTTAGGAATGTTATGCACCTATGACTTCTGGTGGCGAGTTATATTACCTACCTATGTTGAATGCACTATTGTAAGCCGCTGACTGAAATTAATGTCACTTTCTTATTAACAGATCCCCTTTTTGGTGCTCATGTATAACTTGCAATGGTCAGTTGGTTATTCTGACAATTAAAACTAAATTATAGTACTTACAGTTTAGGTCAGTTTGAGTCAATTTCAACATATTAGCACTTCCAATCCCATTTTATTGAACTTATACGCTCTTAATATACGCTCTTAACAGTCTATTTTTCCCCTTAATGTAATCAACAAGCCTGTTGTAGTCACACAGTTCATGGAATTCAGACATTATTGTTATTGCATTGTTGTACATTATAGTGGAAATTATTGGAATATTATAAAACACTGAGACCTCAATGCCTCATGGTCACGTTTTACTTTTTAACTCAAGAACTCTCATTAACTCTAACTATTTAACTCTTTAACTCCATCACTCTTTGACAATCATTGTATAAAAAAAAAACAATGTTCACATTATATACATATACATAAAGTATGAACTTTGGCATAAGTTAGGCAGTACAAGTTAAGTTCTGTGTGTTAAGGAGTTTGTAAAATATATGGCTATATTTAATGGAGGAATCCTTTTTCCCTTCCCAGCGGCTATCTCAGATAGACGATTTAGATTACAGTTTGTAGCCGTCTATCAATCTTACATGATTTATTTCGAATTATTGTCTAGGAAAGCAGAAGTTCTTAGCAGGCCTCTTACTTTTTAAATTCTTAATGTTATTTTTTTGCGCTGTTGTTAGGACATTATATTAGTAATACTTATAATTAAGATTATGTAAACAGGCACATACCATTTTTCAAAACAACAAACCTGACCACTTTTGTAATCTAATAATATCTTCATAGTTTATGGTGAATTTGCAATGCATGATAGGAAATCTTTGTTTTACTAAAAGCCATATTTCTGATGTATTCTGAAAAATATAAAAATGTAATTGCACCATTCTCAGCATTCTCTCTCTCAGCGTTGGTCGTGTAATGTTGGACTAGACCATTAAATAACAAGACAAACATCCCACCCAAAGATGTAAATGAACAACTATAAGCATATCTACCATCTTCGCGTACATGAGTGTTGGGAGCAGAATGCTTATAAAAAACCTACAACCTGGTCCGGCAGAAATTATTGCATATTTCACATATGTCCAACAATAGACCTGTATGTCTAGAAATAAGATGTGTGTTTGAGGGGCTTATAAAATGGCACTTTGGAATACAGACATTTTAGTCAATGAGACCAAGACAAGACCAACTGTCCCATCAGCAGATTTAAAACAGAATAATATCCGTCGCAGACCTTCATCTGTTAAGACCTACACAACAACTGATAAAGACAGATCTCAGTCGATAGAGGAGGCCTCTGACCGGATGTTATAAACAGTTACATAACTCCCACTTATTCCTTGATTGCTGTTTGTAAAGAGTGACCATGAGGATTGTGACACAATTTAGTTGTACTGTTATAAAGGTTACAGGTTGCACTGTAATCACAACACCCTACCTCTACATATAGCTTACATATTTGTTGTTTACATACCTGTTCTCTCCCACTATCTCCAACTGTTGATATAACTGCATACCCCTGCTCACTACCTGCTGGGGTCATGAAAGGAGTGTCCACGTCGCGGCCCTGGGAGTATTGACGAGATCGACATGATCAACTAGATACTGCTAATCCTATCACCACTACAAGCAACAGTTACAAGCTACAAAACAAGCCACAAGCTACGCTACAAGCTACGCTGAAAGCTGCAAGCAAGCCACAGAACACCAAGAGAAAACATCATGCCTGGAGATAGACACAAAGGTCGATGTCGTAAACGAGGGACCTCCTCAAGACCGGCATTGACAGTCATATCTGTGAACATTGAAGGGTTCTCCTCTGCAAAACAAACCATCTTAGCCGACTTATGCAGCAAGCAACACTGTGACGTCCTCTGCTTGCAAGAGACGCACAGAGGGAGTGAAAACAACCGCCCCACCATACCAGGAATGGTCCTGGCCATTGAGCGACCTCACCGGCAGTACGGCAGTGCTATATTTGTAAAAACAGGCTCAGCTATAGAAGATACAGATATGTCAGATGACCATAATATCGAAGTCCTATCTGTTGAGCTAAGCAGTGTTGTAGTAACATCTGTCTATAAATCACCACCTGTAGACTTTGTATTTTCCCAGCCAATCCCCAAAGTACACGGCAAACCACAGATCATTATTGGTGACTTCAACAGCCACAGTACCCAGTGGGGCTACCCTGAAATGAACAAGGATGGAGAAGCAGTAGAGGACTGGATGGATACTAACCAACTAAGTCTGATCCATGACCCCAAGCTACCACACTCGTTTTTCAGTGCTCGCTGGAAACGTGGCTACAACCCAGATCTCACCATGGTCACAAGTAACATCGCTGGACTGTGTAAAAAGACTGTGCTGGACCCTATTCCATCAAGCCAACACCGTCCCATTGGGATCCTAATCAATACGGCTGTAGTCCCAACCATCGTGCCCTTTAAAAGGCGCTTCAACTACAATAAAGCAGACTGGAAAGGTTTCACCAACGAGCTGGAAGAAAAGATCAAAAATATAATACCAGTTAGCAAGAACTTCGCCCATGCCAAGAAGTTGGATCCCGCCCTCAATGCTAGCTGCCGCCTTATCACAGGCTGCCTGAAATCAACACCTACAGACCGTCTGTACATCCTGGCAGGCATAGCCCCACCAGAGATACGACGAAATGCAGCAAGCAAGAAAGAGCGCCAACAACAGTCTACTGACCAAAGACATCCTCTCTTCGGCCATGTGCCAGCCAAAAGCCGCCTTAAATCCAGGAAAAGTTTCCTGAAGAGCGTCCCACCCCTCGGAACACCGAGCACAAGCAGTGAAAGAGTCACTCGGTGGGAAGAAAGACTTGACAACCTCCCATCAGCAACAACAATGGAGCTAAAGGCGAGCGAGGCACTGCCCCCTGGAGCAGACACCAACTACGCAGTGTGGAAATGCCTAAACAGAATAAGATCTGGTGTTGGACGTGCAAAAGCCACTCTCGCCAAATGGGGATACCTAAATGACGGGGACGTTGTGTGTGACTGCGGCATCGAACCACAAACCATGCAGCACCTCCTGATATGCCCCCTGCTGGAGCAACCCTGCACAGCATCGGACTTGGCAGAGTCTGTCACTGAGAAGGGACAGCATTGTGTTCAGCTGTGGCTGAACCACATCTAGCCAAGCCTTGTAACTGACTGTCTTGTGGACACGATAAGAAGAAGACTACCTGCTGTATATACATGTATATATATTTATCTTATAAATATTATTATCTTATATAACTGCATACCCCTGCTCTTGATACTTGTATACGTACCTGTATATATATATATATATATATATATATATATATACATACCTATAATTCTGAATGAACTGTGCTGAAAACTGCTCGGAAACATATCCCACGAGGCTGTAGAGTTGAATATATACCAGGACTTTCAAAGGACTGTGCAGGACTCTATGACAACTACGTCAGCATGTTTGAAGCAGATCCCTTCTCAGATGAAACAACTGCCCAAGGCGAGAAGGTGATGGAAAGCATTGCCCAAGAGCGAAGCAAGACCTGGAATGCTCTTATAGAGTCCACAGACATGTCAAAAAACAGCAAGAAAGCATGGGCACTTATTCACAAGCTACGGGGTGATCCTAAAGCAGCTCCTCAGCACCCAAAAGTCACTGCCAACCAAGTTGCCAACCAATTGCTCGAAAATGGAAAGAGTAGAAAGAGAGGGAAAAAGACCAAGCTGAACCGCAAGAAATACATCGAGGACCCTGCTTTTACAAGACAGCTTACTATGGAAGAGCTGGAAGGGGGAATCTCTATCCTCAAACCAGGAAAGGCAATTGGACTGGATAATATCGCAACGGAACAGATCAAGCACTTCGGTCACAAGGCAAAGACGTGGCTTCTACAGCTCTACAATGAGTGCTTAACAACACACAAGCTCCCTAACATCTGGAAGAAAGCCCACATTATAGCACTGCTGAAACCTGGGAAAGATCCATCCGCTCCCAAGAACTTCAGACCAATCTCACTTTTGAGCCACACCTACAAGCTCTTTGAACGTCTGATCCTCAACAGAATTGGTACCTTTGTTGACGAACACCTCATCCCTGAACAAGCAGGTTTCCGCCCTGGCAAGTCGACAACTAGCCAAGTACTCAACCTCACCCAGTACATCGAAGACGGATATGAGGAAGGGATGGTAACTGGTGTGGTGTTTGTCGACCTCTCAGCTGCCTATGACACAGTCAACCACAGACGTCTCCTCAGCAAGATCCTGGAGACCACAAGAGACACCCGTCTGACAGAGTTGATTGAAAGCATGCTTGAAAATAGGCACTTCTTCGTTGATCTAGGAGGAAAGAAAAGCAGGTGGCGAAGACTCAGGAATGGCCTCCCACAGGGAAGTGTGCTTGCACCACTTCTCTTTAACATCTACACCAACGACCAACCAAAAGTGCAGACACCCGCCGCTTCATCTATGCAGATGATCTTGGCATAGGTGCACAAGCCACTGATTTCAAAGTTGTGGAAGACAGACTCTCCAACGCTCTGGCAGAGCTAACACCTTACTATGAAGAGAACCACCTACGTGCAAACCCATCTAAGACACAGGTGTGTGCCTTCCACCTGAGAAACCGTGAAGCCAAGCGCCAACTGAAGGTCAGCTGGTCAGGAACCTCCCTTGAACACTGTGAGCACCCAGTCTATCTAGGGGTAACCCTGGACAGATGCCTCTCTTTTAAGACCCACACTGAGAAGACCAAGTGCAAAGTGAGTGCGAGGAACAACATCATCCGCAAGCTCACTGGCACAACCTGGGGTGCTAACCCACAGACTCTGAAGTCAACCGCACTAGCCCTCTGCTACTCAGCTGCCGAGTATGCCTGCCCAGTATGGGAGCGAGCTGCCCATGCCAAGAAGTTGGATCCCGCCCTCAATGCTAGCTGCCGCCTTATCACAGGCTGCCTGAAATCAACACCTACAGACCGTCTGTACATCCTGGCAGGCATAGCCCCACCAGAGATACGACGAAATGCAGCAAGCAAGAAAGAGCGCCAACAACAGTCTACTGACCAAAGACATCCTCTCTTCGGCCATGTGCCAGCCAAAAGCCGCCTTAAATCCAGGAAAAGTTTCCTGAAGAGCGTCCCACCCCTCGGAACACCGAGCACAAGCAGTGAAAGAGTCACTCGGTGGGAAGAAAGACTTGACAACCTCCCATCAGCAACAACAATGGAGCTAAAGGCGAGCGAGGCACTGCCCCCTGGAGCAGACACCAACTACGCAGTGTGGAAATGCCTAAACAGAATAAGATCTGGTGTTGGACGTGCAAAAGCCACTCTCGCCAAATGGGGATACCTAAATGACGGGGACGTTGTGTGTGACTGCGGCATCGAACCACAAACCATGCAGCACCTCCTGATATGCCCCCTGCTGGAGCAACCCTGCACAGCATCGGACTTGGCAGAGTTTAATGAGAAGGGACAGCATTGTGTTCAGCTGTGGCTGAACCACATCTAGCCAAGCCTTGTAACTGACTGTCTTGTGGACACGATAAGAAGAAGACTACCTGCTGTATATACATGTATATATATTTATCTTATAAATATTATTATCTTATATAACTGCATACCCCTGCTCTTGATACTTGTATACGTACCTGTATATATATATATATATATATATATATATACATACCTATAATTCTGCACATATCTCATACCTACTCTATAAGTTCTTTTATACCAGTTTTTACACCTAGTAGACCTATTTCCATCCTATTTTACCACTGTACATTATATATTACCGTGCACTTTACATTTGCACTCTGGTTCGATGCCAAATTATTTTCGCCGTACTGTACTGTTGTGCTGTGCAATAACAATACATTTGAATCTTAGGTAATGTAATGGGGGTTACAGGGATTATGCCCCTAAATATCTGCAAATGATGCCAGGCTTCAATAGTCATAGCATGCCTAGTGAATGAGGAGCTCCAAGGGGAACAATGATGGAGGTGTGAGCTGGTGTTGTTTAGGAACATCCTCGTGGCTGAGAGGGAGAATGCAGACAGCAAACACCAAGGAGGACAACATGTTTTGCATGTCTGTGTTCATGACTGGTGGGTGTTCTTAAATGCACAAGTGACCGAACATGAGAACCCTGGTTAACAACCGAAGATGGAGGTCCATTGGTCCACTGGTGTGATGTCATCCAAGGTTAAAATGCAAACCCTGGCAAACATCCACTAGTACAGGACAGTTCACAGTACCAAGAATGCTGACGTAAAGCTATTCACCGTGTGTGTGTGTGCGCGTATGTGTGTGTGTGTGTGTGTGTGTGTGTGGTGTGTGTGTGTGGTGTGTGTGGTGTGTGTGTGTGTGTGTGTGTGTGTGTGTGTGTGTGTGTGTGTGTGTGTGTGTGGTGAGAGAGAGAGCGAGAGAGCGAGAGAGAGAGAGAGAGGGGGGGGGGTGGTGTGGGACGGGATTAACAATTGTTACAAATGTTGGCCTATTATCTAGCAATGGAAACTGTGTGTGTATATATGCGTATGTGTAAATAATAACCCTGCACCACAGAGGGATAGAATGAATACGTACAAGGATGTGAAATTCAAATGACTTTGTCTTAAATTCATAGCTCACAGTAGAAAACTAAAAACTAAAAACATCTGATCGACCCGTTAGTCAGCACTAACCTACCCCTGCTGCCGATAGGTACTAGACTAGAGGTTCTCTACATGTTCCATGTCCACCCTGCCCCATCTAACCATACCGCAGTCTGCTTCTGTTTTCCAGTGTGCTGCTGTGATCCCCACCTGAAGGATACCGGCCAGCATCACACAAATCATCTTCTCATTTTATTATTTGTATATTGTGTATATTATATGTATATTATTATTATTATCTTTGTACTTTGTACATTACTATAAGTCACTTATGGCACCCATTGCACTCCTGAACCATCCCTGGAAGGAGGGATCCCCTTCCACTCTGTGTTCCTTCTCAAGATTTCTTCCTACGTAATTAAGGGATTTTCTTGGCCTTAGGGGGGCTAGGGTTTGGGGGGTGTGGCTAAGGGGGGGGCGGGGCTTAGGGTTTGGGGGGTGTTGTAAACATGTGGCATGTGAAGCCCTTTGAGACTATAACTGTGATTAAGGGCTATACAAATAAAATTGACTTGACTTGATCTCAAATGTACATCACCATAGAATCTACGGTGATGTGGACATTTGAGATGTGTTTAGATTTCTCTTTCCCTAGTAATGTTTGCATATCATCTACGGCATAGATGATATGCAAACATTACTAGGGAAAGATAATGATTGAGAGTGATACATAACTCATTCTGATGTGTGAATAAATACATGGTTACATTATATGTATAATTGATATGATTGGTAGAAGTGGAGGCTCTACGGCTAGTTAGTTTGTGTTGAGCGTAGTTTGAATGTTTGGTAACGTTGCTAAACGTTGCTAAAGTCGGCCCGACATAACTTACACCATGCATTGCCTGCTGGCATTTGAGGATGTGAGGACATGCGGTTAGAAAGAGTGCTCCCGACTGGGTGTTTCCGACTTGGGTGCTCCCGACTGGGTGTTTCCGACTTGGGTGCTTCCGACTGGGTGCTCCCGACTGGGGTGCTCCCGACTGGGTGCTTCCGACTGGGGTGCTCCCGACTGGGTGCTTCCGACTTGGGTGCTTCCGACTGGGTGCTCCCGACTGGGGTGCTCCCGACTGGGTGCTTCCGACTGGGGTGCCACGATACAAACGTGTTAAGGAGATACCGTCATCCAGTCCAATCTGGCAACACACATCCCACACAGAAACACCCGAGAAACAACCGTTTGATATGATATCAGTACATCGGGAGATTGGAGTAATCCATTACCAATAGGAGGCACGGCGGGAGTAAGGGAGAAATCGTTCAAATATGTTACATCGCTCGTTTTTAATAAACAAATACACCAAATTCACGACTGAAAACGTATCTTCATTCTACCGCCAGGGAGCGACATAGCGTTGAAATGTGTGTCACGTTGATACCCCTCCGAGCAGTATGGTCCTACTTGAAACGTTGTCCCCTCCGCAACTTCAGCTCCGCTACACTAGTTCCACAACACGACGCGCTTCACACATGCTCTCCTGCTCGCCATGAGTTCTGACAATTCCCGAGGAGACATCTCTATTCCTCTAAGAAACCTCCTGAACTCCGTCAGGTGTATTCGGGATCGAGTAAGAGGTAGGGAAAAAAATTAAGTTATCGTCGACGAAATAACTACTGACTGCTGACGAGTTATGATGCTAATGCTATGAGACCAGCTAGCTAGGTTTGTTGGCCACAGTGAGACAACCTATATGTTGTTTTTATGTTCATTCTAAAATGTTTCTTCTGATGTATTTCAGTGCTTATGAAACGTATATAGGGCTTGTATTAACGTTGTTATTAAACGGGACTTAAATAGGACGAAAATATACTTAAAATCAACAAAATTGCCAGATGTTGTGGATGTAAAGTTGTTTGCTGTCAAAGTTTGACAATAACCTGTCGTAAAAGGGAGGTCTGTTCATAACTTGTACTTCAAGCTTGTACTAGTAGTTGTTGTAAGCTTGTACTACTACTAGTTGAATAACCGTGAGACATGAAGTATGACTGAAGTATGGGCTGAGAATCTATCTTTGGAGATAGAGACCGTTTGAGGCTATGAGTGACCCTCTGTTTTCCACCACAGATGGGGAGTCCAATGAATCGGACAGCGAGGATTTTGACCTCTCCAACTTCTGGGACACGATGAGTTCAGTACAGATCAAACTATCCTAATACCAATTTAAGCATACTTGTCTATACTATAACCTATAGTCTCTCTCTCTCTCTCTCTCTCTCTCTCTCTCTCTTTCTCTCTCTCTCTCTCTCTCTCTCTCATCTCTCTCTCTCTCTCTCTCTCTCTCTCTCTCTCTCTCTCTCTCTCTCTCTCTCTCTCTCTCTCTCAGACCAAGCAGTGAAGGCTGTCTCCCAAGAGGCGACTAAACTCAGCCTGGCCTTCTCCTGCCCACCCCCACCCTCCCAGCAGGTCCATTGTAGATCCTTATCAACATTCGTACACATTTTACGACTATTTAATTTTCAATTCACTGTACTGCAGTACAGTGAATTCAGATGCAAGTCAATAAGGCGCAGGTAGGGGTGAGGGCGTATGTCTCTAGAACCTTTCAGGCACTGCTAGTGATGTTCACTATTCACACATGCCGCTACATTCTGGAACATTTCCGCCTTATGCCGTTTCACACATAGCATAGCAATTCTGGAATAGATGGGCCAAGGGACCAGTCCAGCCGATGGTTGTAATGCAACACCTATGGATGCAAACCGTCATAAAACTTAACAGTAGAAGACCCTCTTCTGTGGAATATGTCCAGTTTCCAGTCGTTCTTAAAACAAGCTTGCTTGTTGTACTGGCTGTGCTCCGGATGTGATGATAATTGGTGTGAAATTGGTGGTACATTTTCCGGGATTTCGATCCCTGTTCACACATGACCCCATGCAGAAGATGTTTTGGAAACATTTATGGGATAGACTGCTTGCCTGAAAAGGGCTTTAAGATGCCTACGAGTAAACTGCAGACTGCATGGGGGATCGAACCCCAGTACCTTTCAACACTTTCACTACTAGACTATCCTGCCCTATAACAGCAACATGTTGAGTTATAATCAAAGCCGGAATGAAAGCAAAGGAAGCCTTCCACTAACTTTAACAAATTAATGTCATTTATTTGGTTTGTTTAAAACCAATTATTGACTTCTAGTGTATGTAGAAGTTTATAGTATTTAACTAGTTTGTCTCTTCCTCTCTCCTTCCCCTGTAACCCCAGGATGGAGAGAAGTTGTCCGAGTCGCTCCAGAAGAGTATTCTGACCATGTCCACTGTGTACTACTGGCTTCCCAAGAGTCAAGGTAACGCCCCCTTTTCCCCCTCAGGGTTAACTTTGGCATTACATCACCACTGTCCCCTCCATTTTGAAAGGAGACAAATCTTGAACTTGAGTGTTGTTTCAAAACCAAAATATTATATTAGAGTAGTGTGGTTTGACAAGCTAGAACAGACCAATAAGAACCTAGAGATATGTTTCGTTCATGTTGATCCATTCATTGCCCCCTTAGCTGTAATATGATACATTTCAGACTTATTATATTATTTATATTTTTAGATTTATATTATCATTTTTATTATGACCTTTCGTTGAACGCCTTTTATCCGAAGTGTCTTATTATGCTAGTTGGAATCAAACCAATAACCCTGGCCGTGGTACTGCTATGCTCTGCGCAGTTGACCACAACAGGACCAAACCCGACAGTGCCAGTAGTCCCAGATCTCCGTACAGTGTGTTACAGTACAGTCTGTTGCGTGTTACAGTGCCCTGTTTTGTGTGTTACAGTGTAGTGTGTTACAGTTTGCTGTGTGTCCCAGGTCTTAGTCTGCGGCGTCAGGCCCGAGACGCAACCGTTGAGGTTCTGGATGGAGTGGGTCAGCTGGTGGAGGTCATCCTGGCATCACCACTACAGAGGTAATACACACACACACACACACACACACACACACACACACACACACACACACACACACACACACACACACACACACACACACACACACACACACACACACACACCTTTTTCTCCGTCATCCAGAAATGTTGCATTGTTTGGGAAGAGCCCTTACGCACACACGTGCACAGAAATGGATGCACTCACAAAGCGTTGTTGATTCATCATCTCTTTCTCTGTCCAGTCTGTCTCAGGAGCAGTTGACTTCTACAGGGGGGGTGTGGTCTGCCTGTGACCGCTTCCCAGTGCTGCCTCGAGGTCAGTACACCCTCACTAGTGATGTCACTCGATAATGATAATGCTGCGTTCGGTTATATGGCGTAACTAGGGATGTAGGAAAAATACAATCAAAAGTGATTCACATTGTTGTAAACAGTGGCTTTCGACAGTGTTGTTGAAGGCGTGAGTGACAGGTTTCACACTCCCGACGACGCACCTCCTGACTACATACCAACAACGCAGCATAACCCCCCCCATAGTGTGCTAGTGGTTATACCATCTTCAGCCTAAAGGGGGCGCCACCACTCTCACTGCACTGGGCTCCAGCTAGACATGAAATATAAAGTGTGTGTGTGTCTTTTTATACATCTGTCTGCAGATAACAAGGCAGCTGTGATGCTTGCTCTGTCTGCTCACATCGGAATAGTGAAGGATGCCATAGAAGAGATTGAACAGGTACACACACACACTCACACTCACACGCACACGCACACAAAGACATACCAGCCCCCATTTGGTTCCAAACACAAGTGGCTCCAAACAGAGTAGAGGGGGATAGGGACAGAAGTGGGACAGGGCTTTTGAAGACCGGTCAGGAAGATGTCTAACTAGCCCCGCCCCCTCAGGCCCTACTTGAGGAGGAGGACCCCTTCAGCGACCTGCTGGAGGGTGGAGTCCTGGACGAGGGGGAGGAGCCCCGTGGAAACCAGGACACCTATTGGTCGGATCAGGACCGGCGTGTGATTGGACCGTGCCAGGGGCTGATGAAGGTGTCAGGGGCGTGTCTCAGGAAGTTGTCATCGGCCGTCAGAACCAATGGGAACGCCGGGTCAGCTCAAAACCGAGCCCAGCTGGACGACCTGGAGGAGCTGAGCAAGGACCTCAGTCCTGGGTAACACACACACACACACACACACACACACACACACACACACACACACACACACACACACACACACACACACACACACACACACACACACACACACACACACACACACACAACACACACACACACACACACACACACACACACACACACACACACACACACACACACACACACACACACACACTTTTTTTGGTATGTGTGTTACATACATACAAAACCTTTCTGTTATTGAAACCATCTCTCTCTCTCTCTCTTTCTCTAGTGTGGATGACCTAGCACTGTGTCTTTATCCACCAATGGAGTACTTTGGAGTGGACAGCAATGTACGACACACACACACACACACACACACACACCACAAAAACACACCATCTTTGCTCAGTGGGTCTCGTGGTCAGGGTGTTGGACTCCAGGGTGTTGGATCCCAGGTCGGATCCCCAATGCATGCTGCTCACCCTACCGGTTTACCAGATGTATCTGAATGCACTGGGAGTCTGTGATTAATTGTGTGATGTTAATCTGCTACTTAGGCGTCCAAACTGGCAGCCTTGTTGAGGAAAATACTAGGAGTCATCAGGTGAGCACATCGCGCACACACCTTAGGTTGAGATTCTGAACTTTGTCTCCTATTCAGGTTATTCAGCTTTAGCTGCCATACTTCATGGCAGGTAAAGAATGGCTTTAAAAAAAATGGCTTTATTTACTTTACCCTCTCTCTGTGTATCTTATCCACATCACTGGATATCACACATCACTCTCTCTATGCCTCGATCTATATCTCTATCCCTGTATCTATCCATACATCTCTCTATCACTCTGTGACATATCACTATGTCTCTTGGTCTCTCTCTTTCTGTCTCCCCCCAATCTCTCTCTCGTCCCCTCCCTCCACTCCACCCCCCCCCAGGTCCAGTCATGTGTGTGGAGAGTCTGAGCTGACCTGGGTTCAGTTCCTAGAAGCAGCTGTAGACCACAACCTGCAGAAGGCCAAAGACCTCATGCAGTCTGACCCCTGAGTGTGTGTGTGTGTGTGTGTGTGTGTGTGTGTGTGTGTGTGTGTGTGTGTGTGTGTGTGTGTGTGTGTGTGTGTGTGTGTGTGTGTGTGTGTGTGTGTGTGTGTGTGTGTGTGTGTGTGTGTGTCAGGCATTGGCTGACACACACTATAACCGAAACAATGAATGCAGAATTTAAAGAAATGTCACATGTCAGTTGCACCACCAGTTCATTTTATTTATTTGACAATTATACTGCAATAACTAATAATAAACCCTCAAAACCCTGTACAGTGTATACATGATATGTTATTATACATTTTCAATTGGAACTTTTGTTTGTTGACATGACGGTATTGCTGCTGTTGGTTGCCTTGTACTTTATCTACTAGTCGTTTTCCCATCTTGTGGTTTAAACCTAGACTACGGTACCTTTCTATTTCCACTCACTCCATTGTAAAGTATGTGAACTAGAACGTTCTCAAGAAACGTCTCTCGCGCCATCCATGACCGGTCAATCCATCCAGGGGAATATTCTCTATTAATGGTTTTATTCTGGTCCACTTTAACCATGTAACTGTAATTGCTTAAATTGTAGCGACAACTTAAGGTGTTACATGTTGCTAATGAGACATTGTACATAGTGCAGGTTTAACAGTTAAAACATGTCTTATGTCAAATAATATAACTTGAATTTAAATTGCAACTTGAATGATGAAATACAAGTTGTTGATTATAAGCTCAGTTGACAATCACAACCATGTGTGAATACAGAAACTGGAACAACTGACATTTGACGTTTGTTTGCATTAAGCACTCCGTTGTCACGTCTTGTGTTTCAGCAAAACCACGCCGAGCCAACGCCTGACGGCAAACAAAAGAAGCGCAATGCGCAATATATTCAAGTGTGACTTGGCAGTGCACAGAATAACAGAAATGAGAAATGCATACATGCCCATTTTAAAAGCTAGCTAATGATAGTATCTGTATGAATCAGTGGCAAGGGATGATAAGATCAATATTATTGGACGATTTGTGTGCTCCCTGGTCTGAGCTAATTAAAGATCATTAGGTGTTCCCATGGTGAGTCTGCAGTTGATTTCATTAGACTAGAAGATCTTTGTGTCTTATCCCAGAGGCTGCACAGCAGGTCTCCCACCTAGACCAGGTGTTCCCGGGTCAGGTTTTATCTCGTCACGTGTTACCTGGTCAAGTCAGGTGGTTAGGTGTTACCTGGTCAGGTGTAACCTGTGATGAGGGTATACTTTCAGAGCAAGAAAATCCTCAGATTTGTAAAAAAATCTTTATTTTTTATTCAGTTCATCCGTTGGTTCATTGTATTATCCTGACGTCACCTCCTTGAACTATGCTAACAAGGTGCTGTCCTGCTGTCACTGGGATGAATAAAGTATTACCCAATATGATGTCTTGTTGAAACGTGTCTGTGTTGGCCAAGAGAGGAACTTGTTTGGCAGGAGTAGCACAGATAGCACAAAGGTCACCTCGAGTCCTCTGGTGAGGGGGCGGGACCAGTGTGATTTTAGAGTCTCTGACTGTATGACACTATCTGTCCACGGTCATGGGTAAATAGTTCACGGAATGATCGTTATTAGATACGGGCCACACCATCACACCAAGGAGATGTACAAATAAACACATCGCTAATTGCCCCCTGTTTATTCTGCTTTAGTTTGTTAAGTCTATTGACACACATCAACATTATTTATTAATGAAATGCGCTTTTATTGATTTGCGTTTATTGGTTTGGTCCCTGAAGAACAGCGGCTAGATGTGGCTTGATGTCGTTAAAGGCAGAGCAGCTCACCCTCACTGTCTTCACTCCACGGGTATACGGCAGCTTTGTATGCACTTTGGCACTTAAGTGGTGAATCTGAAGACAAACACAGCCCAGGTGTGTGTTCGTAACACAGCCCTGGTGTGTGTTCGTAACACAGCCCAGGTGTGTGTTCGTAACACAGCCCAGGTGTGTGTTCGTAACACAGCCCAGGTGTGTGTTCGTAACACAGCCCTGGTGTGTGTTCGTAACACAGCCCAGGTGTGTGTTCGTAACACAGCCCAGGTGTGTGTTCGTAACACAGCCCAGGTGTGTGTTCGTAACACAGCCCAGGTGTGTGTTCGTAACACAGCCCAGGTGTGTGTTCGTAACACAGCCCAGGTGTGTGTTCGTAACACAGCCCAGGTGTGTGTTCGTAACACAGCCCAGGTGTGTGTTCGTAACACAGCCCAGGTGTGTGTTCGTAACACAGCCCAGGTGTGTGTTTGTAACACCGTGTGACCTCACTCTTTGTTGTGATGTGTTGAGTCTTTCCCAGTGCACGGAAGCCTTGCCTAGTCCCAAGGGAACTGTAGACATATCTAATGTAATCCAATCTAAAATTGAAAATAATGAATATATATTTATATATTTTTAATTTGAATTGCTTGACATGATAGTTGTTTATAGTTGTTTATAGTTGTTAGTTGCCTTATTGTGTATTTCAAAATGTTCTGTTTGAGAATTGCTCATTTAGCTTCTAGGCTTCCAATATGTTCAGCTATACTACTACTACTACTACTACTACTACTACTACTACTAATAATAATAATAATTATCACAACCACAATCATAATCATAACAATAAGCATACTCATTCCGATACAACGCTATATCTTATATCATATATCATGGTTAAATGACATCATCACATAGGACAGGGTTCTGACAGAATGCATGCTGGTCCTAAGGTCATCAAAGGACTTACAGTAGCGTGATTGGTGTGGTGTGTGTGTGGTGGTAGATGACCAGCTGTCCTGCAATGCCAACGTCACCGCGGTGGCCCGATCTTGCAGAATTGCCCTCTACAACATCCGCAGGATCCGGCCCTTCCTCACACGTGAAGCGGCGCAGATCCTGGTCCAAGCGCTCGTCATCACCCGCCTCGACTACTGCAACTCTCTCCTGGCGGGACTCCCCGCCTCTGCAACCAAGCCCCTCCAACGCATCCAGAACGCAGCAGCACGCCTGGTATTCAACCTACCGAAATTCTCCCACGTGACCCCTCTCTTCCGCGATCTCCACTGGCTTCCGGTAAATGCTCGCATCAAATTCAAGACTCTGGTGCTGACCTTTAGGACAGTCAATGGAACTGCCCCAGCCTACCTCCAGGCGTTGGTCAAACCCTACATCCCAGCCAGAGCGCTCCGCTCAACTTCTGCCAGGCGACTTGTTCGACCTTCACTAATGTCAACCAAACATCGCTCGTCCAAGACCCAGCTCTTCACGGCTCTGGCTCCACAGTGGTGGAATGAACTCCCGTCTCGTGTCAGGACGGCAGATGTCCCGTCTCATGTCCCTCGCCAGCTTCCGCAAGAGACTCAAGACACACCTGTTCAGAGTCCACCTGGACTCTCCTTGAACCCTCCTTCTCCTTTGTGAAACCCCTAAACTTGCTTAAGTCCTGACATTAATAGCTCTTAGCATGTTGTATATGTTAGCAAGTGTATATCCTTAATGTTGATAACACGCTCTTATCACAGCTACTTAAGCAGGTGACCTAGCAGTACGAAATTGTGTTATTCATCTTGTCAATATGAATACTTGTGAACTGCTGTATTTTTATGTTTGCGTACCTCAGTGTTATGCTATTGTCTGCTTCAACTAATGTACACCTTGTAAGTCGCTTTGGATAAAAGCGTCTGCCAAATGCCCTAAATGTGATGCTACTGTAGGAGATAGAAACATGAGCTCAAAGACACTTTACAACGAGAATAAAATCACACAATGAAAACATTCTAACATAGCAGCATGGATATCATTAAGAATAAAAGACAGTTCAAATTGGGGCAATATGAAACGGACAGGCTGATGCAAGGAAGTTGTTATTTGTTATTTTGTTATTTACATTGACTATATTAAAGTTGCTGTATGTAAAGGAATAAATTAAATTGCTAACAAGCATCGGCCACTTTTTCAAAACTCTTTATACAGTCTGCATTATTACCAACATGCATCTTGGCCAAACTTTTAATTCAATTAAGTAATTGTTCCAAAACCCACTTAAAAAACCACCAAAACACTTGATTCATGTCTCAAAATAAGCTTGTTGACCATAACACTGGCAATTATTCTCCCTCAGACAGTACACATTGTCACTCATACCACACTGACCTACAATACACTAACGACCGAGCGAGCATTACAGAAATGATGAACTGTTATCTTTGAAGTTTGAATGATTTTTTTTATCATAATATAATAAGAACAACACCTTCTCACTTAATTGACTAGTATATGTAATAAGAATGAACCAGAAATAGAGCTATTTACTTCAATATCCTTTATTTTGTCTATATGTTGCAGGTTTTGGTATATCTTGCAGTTGTTTGCAACCATTTGAAAGTGCAGTTTCAGTTTGTAAGGAAGACTTCCCAGATGGTTCTGTGTAACAAACTACCTGCCGTGTCAGGTTACAGTAATTCAACACAGCCAAATGTTATACTTTATAACGAATGAAGCTGGAAAAACAGTAGTTTGTTTTGAATAACTTTAATCGAACCGTCCCCAGATGAGTAAATGAGTTCCCTCAGTATTTGTTTGTTTGTTTGTTTGTTTGTTTGTTTGTTAGCCCAGAGGGCTCCAAGGTATCCAGGGGACATTCTTGGTGTGGTGGAGGTAAGCACTCTAAGATGGGCCCTCTAGTTGACTCTAGTTTGTGTGTTTAAGTTGAGTTCTAGTTTCCGTGTTCTTATAAATCATCCATGGTGTAGATTGTTGATTAGTGATTCAAATCCGGATCCAGGGGACATATTTGGTGTGGGAGGTATGTGCTCTACTGAGGGCCCTCTAGCTATTTGGACCTGGTATCTTCGTAGATACCAGGTCAACTAGACTCTCAGGAAATTCAACTTTTTTCAGAATTGAAAATGAGAGGCTATCCTACCATGGCGCTGACGGATCCAGGGGACATATTTGGTGTGGGAGGTATGTGCTCTACTGAGGGCCCTCTAGCTATTTGGACCTGGTATGGTCCACCTGGACTCTCCTTGACCCCTCCTTCTCCTTTGTGAAACCCCTAAACTTGCTTAAGTCCTGACATTAATAGCTCTTAGCATGTTGTATATGTTAGCAAGTGTATATCCTTAATGTTGATAACACGCTCTTATCACAGCTACTTAAGCAGGTGACCTGGCAGTACCAAATTGTGTTATTCATCTTGTTAAAATGAATACTTCTGAACTGCTGTATTTTTATGTTTGCGTACCCCAGTGTTATGCTATTGTCTGCTTCAACTAATGTACACCTTGTAAGTCGCTTTGGATAAAAGCGTCTGCCAAATGCCCTAAATGTAAATGTAAATGGTATCTTCGTAGATACCAGGTCAACTAGACTCTCAGGAAATTCAACTTTTTTCAGAATTGAAAATGAGAGGCTATCCTACCGTGGCGCTGACCACGCGGCTGACGTGGATGGGGTTACAGCGGGCAGCGACGTTGTCGGCTGGGTCCCTAAAGTGTCTCCTATTTTGAATAACTTTAATCGAACCGTCCCCAGATGAGCTCTGAAGATATGAAAAATGGAGACCTGCCAGTATCAGTCCCAGCCCATACATTAGCCATCAAAATGAACATAAAACCCCCTCCAGGCTCCTACCGACGACAGATGGGCAAACCAGTTTATTGTAAGGTTTGAGAATGTTTAAGCAAGCAGAGCAGGTGGACCACGCCTCCTTGAGAATCGTATCTATCTTGCCAGGCTTAAGTAAGCTTGTGCTATAGAAGATGATAGATAGAGGTTCATCCACCACCATCCATCACCTGCCAAGTGCCGAGTTCTGTAGAACAAGCCATCTAGCGTGTCAGGTGACGTACACCTCAGGTTGAGGCTCTGCCTGAGGTGATTTCATCACAGGCTTTGCAGCACAATTACACCCACTCACCAGTGACTATATTACACGCTCTGCAGCGGACCACACGGACACACACACACTCTGCAGTGAACACACACACACACACACGCACCCCGGCTGTCAGACACTTGGATCACACAGCATGGATCTGAGTAAGTAATAATTTATATATATATATATATATATATATATATATATATATAGCTCTTCTGTCTGTCTTGTCTTCTGGTCGGTCGGTCTATGTATGTCGGTCTGTATACATGTAAGCATATATACCTACTTGTGTGCATATGTACGTATACATAAGCACATACATTTATGTACACACACACACACACACACACACACACATGTATGCAGGTGTTGTTGGTGTTTTCTGGTAGTTTCATCTACGAAGATAACAACAAATAGGAGGATGTGAGGGAGGGTGAAAAGGAAAGGAGAGAAGAGACAGAGAGAAAAAGACAGAGAGAAAGAGTGTGAGGGTGTGGGAGAGAGAGAGAGAGACAGAGACAGAGAGAAAGAGACAGAGAGAAAGAGTGTGAGGGTGTGGGAGAGAGAGAGAGAGAGGCGGAAATAAGTTGAGTCTTGATCTGTAATTAAATGTCAAACAATGGCACACAGACAGAAAGAGAGGGACAGACAGACAATACAGAACATAACAAATTGAGTGACGGGAAAGAGAGCAAGAGAGAACCACAGAGAATAGAGAGAAAACATTACCAGGGATCAATTCAAATGTTGTTTCTTTTGGGGTTTTGGTTTACTTCCACCAGTTTATTTGAAAGTGGACTTCCACTGCCTGGAGAACAACACTCGCCACCACACGGATGACATCACAACCGAGGAGCTGATCGTCAGGCGAGGACATTACTTCCTCCTGACCCTGGATCTGCCAGGACCTTTTAACCCCGACACCGACCTGCTCAGTTTCACAGTATTAACAGGTGAGGTTTTTTTTTTTTGTTTACAAATATTTACACGCATTTACCAATACTTTGTCACACTAATATAGCCTTATGAATGTATGGCTAGATGGATGGATGATAGAGAGATTGATAGAGAGAGATGGATGGCTGGAAAGATGGACATGTCCATCTTTGTGTCATCGTGGTACAGAGTGGTAGTCCAACGATGCGTTGGGCGGTTTTCACCACCTTCTGCAGCTCTTTCCGGTCTGAGACAGTGCAGTTGCCGTACCGCACTGTGATGCAGATGGTGAGGATGCTTTCAATGGCGCACCGGTAAAAGTTCACCAGAATCTGAGGGGACAGGTGGGCTTTCCGCAGTCTCCTCAGAAAGAAGAGACGCTGTTGAGCCTTCTTGACCAGTGTAGCAGTGTTGAGGGACCAAGAGAGGTCCTCGGAGATGTGGACCCTCAGGAATTTGAAGCTGGAGACACGCTCGACCTAACCTAACCACTCTCTGTCCTCTTCAGGCTCCAGGGCGTCAGAGGAGCTGGGGACCAGGTCTCTGTTTGCGACCTCAGAGAGTCATGTGATCCGTTCCCCGAATGCCAAGGCTGGCTGGAGGGCCGGGCTCCACGACACCGGCTCCCCAGCGACGGGCCGACTGACCCTGACCGTGACCCCTCCGGCCGACACCCCTGTGGGGAAATACTTCCTGTCCGTGCAGAAAGGATCCAAGGAAGTCACTCTGGGACATCTGGTGGTGCTCTTCAACCCTTGGTGCCAAGGTAGAGAGACACTGACACATACAGAGCGAGAGAGAGCCAGAGAGAGAGCCAGAGAGAGAGAGAGAGAGAGAGAGAGAGAGAGAGAGAGAGAGAGAGAGAGAGAGAGAGAGAGAGAGAGAGAGAGAGAGAGAGAGAGAGAGAGAGAGAGAGACAGAGAGAGACAGAGAAATGCCAATGCAGTTGTGTCCTCATTCCAGTTCCCCAATCTGTGGCTCACCCTTGTCGTCCTCTGAGTTTTCAAAAAGAATGCACCAGAATAAACGACAACATGTCAGGGCCACGTATTCCTGGTTCGTTTCTCCCCCCGCTGCATTCCTGCGGTTCATTCATGAGGTGAATTGTGGTGCGAAATCGGCCACAGAAACGTTTGTGTGTGTGTGTGTGTGTGTGTGTGTGTGTGTGTGTGTGTGTGTGTGTGTGGTGGGGGGGGGGGGTATGTGAGACTGAGAAAGAAACATTAGCCTTTTGTTGAGAGAGATATACATGAATGTGGAGAGGGAAGGTAGGGTAAATGAGAGAGAATAAGAATAGGAGAGAAAGTGGGGAAGTGGAGAGTTGACACAAGCAGATATGAAGATGCTGCTTTGTTTTCATTGTGTTTATTTGTGTGTGTGTGTGTGTGTGTGTGTGTGTGTGTGTGTGTGTGTGTGTGTGTGTGTGTGTGTGTGTGTGTGTGTGTGTGTGTGTGTGTGTGTGTGTGTGTGTGTGTGCAGAGGACTGGGTCCATCTCCCGGATGAGGAGGAGAAGAAAGAGTATGTGCTGAATGAACAGGGAGTGATCTTCAAAGGAACAGACAATTACATCACCTCTATGGCCTGGGACTATGGACAGGTATACACACACACACACACACACACACACACACACACACACACACACACACACACACACACATCCACAGATATGCAAAGGCAGACAGACACGGAGACAGAGTGATGTCTCCCCTGGTCTCCTATAGTTTGAGGAGGGCATGGTGGACATCTGTTTCAAGATGCTGGACGTCAACCCGAAACACTTTAGGGACCCAGCCGACGACGTCTCCGCCCGCTGCAACCCCATCTACGTCAGCCGCGTGGTCAGCGCCATGGTAGGATAGCCTCTCATTTTAAATTCTGAAAAAAGTTGAATCAGTGTGTGTGTGTGTGTGTGTGTGTGTGTGTGTGTGTGTGTGTGTGTGTGTGTGTGTGTGTGTGTGTGTGTGTGTGTGTGTGTGTGTGTGTGTGTGGATTGTTTGTTTGTGTCTAATTCTGATCCTGTGTTGCGGATTTTTGGATTGACGAGTGTAGTTTATGTTTGTGTAGATTGCTTAATCACCTCAGCTGAAGATGGACAGGAGGTTATGTTTTCACCCCTGTTTGTCTATTTGTAAGACTTGGTGGTTAGATTACTAACGTGACAATGGATACGATTTTGGTGCAGATGTGGATCCGAATCCGGATCCAGGGGACCTTTTGGTGTGACGGGGGTATGCGCTCTACTGAGTTGCCCTCTAGTTGTACTTGTAGTTTGTGTGTTTTTTGTCTATTGTCTGTCTGTGTTCTTATTATTATACACCCATGCTATAGATCGTTTGGTTGAGTCTAGGTGCTGGGTGCTGATTGTTTAGTTGAGTCTAGTGCTCTTGCTGTGAGTTTAGATCAATTCATCGGACGACTCTGGGGTGCTGGTTGGGAACTGGGGAAAACCTGACCACCGAGGCAATTCCCCATCGTACTGGAACGGCAGTGTGGATATCCTGGAGCGCTGGCGCCGGTTTGGCTGCCATCCAGTCCGGTACGGCCAGTGCTGGGTGTTCGCTGGGGTCATGTGCACAGGTAGGTCTGTGTGTGTGTGTGTGTGTGTGTGTGTGTGTGTGTGTGTGTGTGTGTGTGTGTGTGTGTGTGTGTGTGTGTGTGTGTGTGTGTGTGTGTGTGTGTGTGTGTGTGTGTGTGTGTGTTAGGTTGCACATTATCAGTCAGCCTCATTTCAGCCTAATGGACACATTTATTTATCAGTGTTAGTGAGTGAGTTGGTAGTAATAATGCATTGCCACAAATATACATATATATTTGTAAAATACAGAAATAAATTCATGCGTTTCTAAATACATTATATTTCTAACTGACCTCTGTGCTGTGATTCCCACAGCTATGCTCTCACTTTTTGAGTTGCTTAAGTTCATGTCGTCTCTAAGCAGAAGCGTTCAGAATGAGCCCGTGTTTCCTCCGCAGTGATGCGGTGCCTGGGCATCCCCTGTCGCGTGGTGTCCAACTACCAGTCAGCACACGACACCGACAACTCTCTCACCGTCGACGTGTTCCACTGTGACTACGGAGTCCGATACAAGGAGTCATCTGACAGCATCTGGTAAGCGGGAGACATCTTCTTGTGTGTCATTTCAATACGTTAATAAAAATAATAAGTCCACCGGATGACGCGAAGCGAAACGGCGTACTTTTGTTGGCAAAAGAAAACAAGTTCACAAACGGAATGCTCGTAAAGTGACGGCGATTGATCGTTGTTCATTTTCATATACTACCCACATTGTATTGGTACAAACCTGTTTGAAAACCGGCAAAGTATTCCCTTAAGCAGAGGATTTAATCCAGAGCAAGCCCTAGAGCTTCTGACCAAGGGCCGGTACCAACACGTTACAGTTTATAAGCGGGTTGTATTTTTCAACAAATACATCCAGAGTGACTTAATAAAGGTCATTCATGAGCAGGTGGGGGTCAGGACAACTTGCTCAAGGATGCCTTCAGGCTGACTGTGGTCAGTGGGGTTTGAACCCAGAACGGCTGAGAGTCAACACTCTAATCCCTATGTGTAACAGTGATTCTCAGTGTTTTTTCGAATGTTATCATCACACCTATTCATAAGAGTATGGTATTCTCAAATTCAGTGTCCATTACAACAGTTATTAATTTAGTCATTTATTTCCATACTATGTACCTAAACACTTATATATTTGAAATACAGACCATGGTTACTCACTAGTAGCTACATATGCATTTACTTATGTATTTATATACACTTATTTACTGAGCTCCGTACTTATTGGATGACCTTCTAAAAGGAACTTCCACGTGTGGGTGGAAGCGTGGATGAGGCGCCCAGACTTGGATGAGAAAGGACAATACGATGGGTGGCAGGTTCTGGACCCCACACCCCAGGAGAAGAGCGAAGGTACCCTCTCCTGGAAGCTACAACCTCCCTGTCTCGACACCTCAGTCCTTGGCTTCACGTGAGGTTTCATATAGAGAGGAGCGTTGTACTACTTTTACCTACTACCTACCCAACACAGGGTTCCTGTGACCCTGTTCTTAGGTCAGAGAACTCCCACATTGTTGTGTAGTGCAATGTTTGGTGCTGCTTCGCCACACATGGTTTTAACACACTCAACCATCCCATCGTTATTTTTATGTCCCAGTGAACGTATACAAATTGTCCTGGTAGTAGTTCACTAAGTGATTAGAGTCATTCATGGTAATGATTGTTTATATAGGACTATAGGTGAACTAACATAGCCGTCTCTCTGGAGGTTCATGTCCAGGTTCAGGTGAACTGACATAGCTGTCTCTCTGGAGGTTCATGTCCAGGTTCAGGTGAACTGACATAGCTGTCTCTCTGGAGGTTCATGTCCAGGTTCAGGTGAACTGACATAGCTGTCTCTCTGGAGGTTCATGTCCAGGTTCAGGTGAACTGCTCTCCCTCTGCAGGTGTGTTCTGCTGTGGCCCCAGCTCTGTCAAGGCCATCTTCAATGGACACATAAACATGAAGTACGACATGCCGTTCGTCTTCGCTGAGGTCAACGCCGACGTCGTCTACTGGCTGGTCAGTACGCTGAGACAACAGAGATCACCACAGCGTTGAAGCTGATATGAGCCATCTTCGCTCAGTTTGTTTGATTGAGTCCCATTGTTCTCACGTATTTGGCTCTTTACAGCAATGGCCAGTAGTCAACTGAATGCATGAGAACCATGAGACTCAATCAAAACACAATTTAATCAAAGCAAAATGGGGCAAGCAAAAATTGCTTATTGCAGCTTTAAACAACAATATTATAATAATATGAATATATTGTTATCAGTGCATCATCAGTACTCCTAAACAACAGAGATAACCACGGTATTAATAACAATAACATATACTTGTTGTAATTTATTTTTAGATTACATTAGATTAGATTAGATTAAAAATGTTTTATTCTTTATTAAAATATTTGCTTTTAAAAATGTTATTTATGTTAGTATTTGAATATCAATAATGAGCAGGTAGGAGTTGAGTAAGGACATCTTGCTCAGGGATGCCTACAGGTAGACTGTGGAGACCCAAACCAACGACCTTCCAACAAACACAAACAGGCCTTTGTTCAATCAGTTTTGTCTGTATAAGAATGCATGTCTTGTGGATGCATTTTGGTTATACTTTGGTTATACTATACTACATATAATATAGATTATATGTGTGTGTATACAGTATATATACCTATACTGGAGATTTCAGTGTTTATGTATGTACATTGGTTAAGCATTGCTGGGTGTTACTGTTTTTTGTAGATCATTTCCAACGGCCCGCGGCAGCAGCTGGAGCATGCTGATACCGTGCGAGTGGGTCAGAACATCTCCACCAAGTCAATCGGCTCCAACAAGAGGCAGAACATAACAAACACATACAAACACAGAGAGGGTGCGTGCACACACACACACACACACACACACACACACACACACACACACACACACACACACAGGCAATGGTACACAAATAACTAAGCCCAGTACTTCTTTACTGGAGTCATTACCGTTACTGCACTGGTGTGTACTTCACTGCGTTCATGGTGCTGCTACCCCTCACTAAGAAGATGCACTTGTGATGGTAATATATGGATATATCATCCATTAGACACTGTTTTGTTCTTTTTTGTTTATAGTATTGTTATAGTACAGTGTTGTTTATAGGTATTGTTGTGAGTAGTGTAGACAGGAGTGAATGGGGTTTAAGCATTCCATTGTACATGGAAAAAAATAAAGAATCTTGAATCTTGAAAATGGAGGGGCGGGGCAGCCTCATGCCACTTACTGTGTGGTGTTCCCAACAGGAACTGAAAAGGAGAGGAAGGCCTTTATGCATGCCATTACCAGGGACTACATCAAGGACGGACTCTTCCGGCCCCGGGTCCGCTACGTGCCGGAGGACCCGGGGGTAGAAGAGAGCAGAGAAAATGGGGAGGACATAGAGGAGAACACGGAGGAGAACGCGGAGGAGAACAGCGCCGCGGCCCAGCCAGTGGCTATGAAAGTGGCTATGAAGATCGAGGAGGTGACATTGTTGATACGTTTTCAATGTTTACTTTTATCTATAACAGGATGATTCAAGACATATGATATTTTTTACTTAGCTCTGACTGGTAGTGTGTAAATAATAATAAAAGGACAAAAAAATGGAAATTCATGTTATTAATGAAACACATTGTTATTACAATAAAATGCAACTCTTTAATCTTCATAGTCATATTATATTGATGTATTGGCTATTTCATTACTACTTATCTCTCTACTATTTGCCAGATGCTTTTATCCAGAGCCACTGCCAGGGAATTTTAGATACATCATTCATTCCCTCACCCTGAACACCGGCGTTCCCCAGGGCTGTGTCCTGAGCCCTCTCCTCTACTCCCTCTTCACCCACAACTGCACTCCTGTACATGGTACAAACACCATCATCAAGTTTGCAGATGACACAACGGTGGTGGGCCTCATCAAAAGCAACGATGAGGCAGCCTACTGCCTGGAGATCCAGCACCTGGTGGCGTGGTGCGCTGACAACAACCTGGCCCTCAACACCAAGAAGACCAAGGAGCTCATCGTCGACTTCAGGAAGACCAGAGCTGGCACACACGCCCCCATCCTCATTAACGTAGCGGAGGTCAAGCGTGTCTCCAAATTCAAATTCCTGGGGGTCCACATCTCCGAGGACCTCTCTTGGTCCCTCAATACTGCCTCACTGGTAAAAGCCCACCTGTGTCCCCTCAGATTCTGGTGAACTTTTACCGGTGTGCCATCGAAAGCATACTCACCAACTGCATCACAGTGTCAGCGCACCACGCAACCAAGTGCTGGACCTCCTCCCTGTAGGCTGCCTCATTGTTGTTTTTGATGAGGCCCACCACCGTTGTGTCGTCTGCATGCTGGTGTTTGTACCATGTACAGGAGTCTTGTATCTTGTATTGTGTGGTATGGTAACTGCACTGTTTCCGACCGGAAAGCGCTGCAGAGGGTGGTGAAAACCACCCAACGCAATGCTGGATTACCCCTCCCTGCAATAAACACTACCCACCACAAACGGTGTCTGAAGAAGGCACAAAAAATAGTCAAAGACACCTCTCACCCCAACCATGGACTGTTTGCCCTCCTCCCCTCCGGGAGGCGCTATAGAAACCTTTGTTCCAAGTCAAGCAGGCTTAAGAACAGCTTCTTCCCCTCAGCTGTCATCTCTCTGAACTCTGTACCACGAAGACAGCCCCCGGCCCCCCACCTCTGCTCAATATATCCTATAATAATAACAATAATAATACATCACCATCAATGTCTTCGACTGCCTTGTACTGTAATCGTAACTACCTACCTCTACCTATAGTTTACATATTTATCGATAACATACCTGTATGATAGCGTGTACATTTTTACATTTTTACTGTACATGCCATATATATTTTAATTGTTAACTGTTGATTCAACTGCATTTCACTGCTCACTACCTGCTGTATATACATTTATATATGTATATCCTGTTTTTCATAATTGCATACCCCTGATGATCTGTTGAATACTTGTATTCCTACATGTATATATGTATACCTATTATTATGCACATATCTCATATATACTCTATAAGTAATTTTAGAACTGTTTTTATACCTAGTAGACTGTCTTTTAGCCACTGTTAACTGTACATTATATATTACCGTGCACTTTACTGCAACATTTGCACTCTGGTTAGATGCAAAATTATTTTCGCTGTACTGTACTTTGTGCTGTGCAATGACAATACATCTAATTAAGGAGCAGGTAAACAGGTGTCAGGGCATTTTGCATAAGGATGCCTTCAGCTTGGGGATGGAACCCAGTTCCTTTACCCTAACCAGTCGATAACCCTGGCCCACTAGACTCTCGTGCCCCCAGATACTTACTGACTGAGCCCAACTGAAGTTGTTGTTGATACCTCTTGGGGTGTGTGTAGGCATCTCCACTGGTCAGCTGTCAGGACATCCAGCTGAAGTTGACCCTGACCAGCGGTGACCAGGTGGCCAGGCATCTGTCTCTGCGCATCACCGCCCAGACCATGCTTTACATAGGCATACCGGCCGCCAACATCCTTACAGAGATAGTAGAGCACACCCTGCAGCCTGGACAAGGTAACACACGCACACACACGTGCGTGAGCACGCACGCACGCACGCACGCACGCACGCACGCACGCACGCACACACACACACAGTTGTTCATTGCCTAACTCTCTTTCTCTCTTTATCTTCCCAAGCTCTGTCTGTTCCTGTGGTGATTCCGTTCCCAGTGTACCGTGAACACCTGTTAACATCTGACAGTGTGATTGTGTCAGTGGTGGCCACAGACCAGGACAACCCAAAGCTGGTGTACCTGACGGAGCGCAACATAGTGCTGCCGGACCCTCCCATCTCCATCACGGTGAGGCCACCTACTACCCAACACACACACACACACACACACACACACACACACACACACACACACACACACCCACACACACACACACCAATGAGTGCATCCAGACAACAACAACCATGGGCGTATAACGTTGTATTAATGCCAAAGGGAAACAAAGGATTAACGGTTTTGCATGCACTCACTGCCAAGCAACAAGACCAGAATTACCACCATAAATGCCTTTATTGTCATTGTACAAGTACAACTAAATAGTGTAGCAATCCCCATGGTCACTCTTTATGCACAACAGCAATTGTTGAAAAAAATATGAATAATTCAAAAAACAACTAAATCAACTATTTAAAATGTTCAAATATGAATACAATTGTACATCATATTGCAGTGGCCCTATGTACAGTAGTGCACATAAGACAATATATATACATACAAAGGTGCGGTGTGATGTACGGTAAACATGTAACTAGGTATTGCAGTATTGATGCAATGCAGTATTGTACTTACACAGAACAGTCAGAGTCAGTGTTTGAAAGTGTTCAAGATACAAGATACAAGATACAAAGATACAAGATGAAGATATGTATTATTCATCATTCAAACAGCCAGCAAAAGACAGAAGCTGGCAGGAACATACTGTTTGTCAGAGTGAAGACAAGGAATTATTTTCCTAAGTGGCAGCCAAAATAGCTGTAGAAGGTGAGACGACGTAGACACAGGTTGGTACAAGTATCGGTGATGTCTGCCAGCTTGTAGCCTGGTGTTGGGTGCAGTTCTGTTGTCTGTGCCTATAGGAACGGTTGGTTACCTGTGCAGGCACTGTCCTGTTCTGTGTTTCATGATTTTCCTATTTGCGTGTCACACACCCCCAAGCATGTGCACACACACACACACACACACACACACACACACACACACACACACACACACACACACACACACACACACACACACACACACACACACACACACACACACACAGTCTCGCTCTGTCTCACACCTCAAAGTTTCTGTTGCGCAAACACATTCAATGCTGTGTTGTATGCGGGATGTCAACACTTTTGTATGGAATGATGAATTACATCAGATATGCATACAATGCATCATTCCACTAACAGCCTACGACGCATTACAGCCCTCCAACAACTCAACCTAACGCAGAATCTAACCGGCCGTATACAACGTACCTGCCATCGGAGTTCATGCAACGGTTAACACAGCACAAGTTGTTTTGAGGTCTCTGCTGCATTCGGTTTAGGCCGCTGGGGGCAGGTGTTCCTGCTCTATGGAAGAGTGTGAGCCATGGATATATTGAGACATCAGAACAGTTATTGTTCCCGTTTTACACAAGTGTGAGAGAGAGAGCGAGAGCGAGAGCGAGAGAGAGAGAGAGAGAGAGAGAGAGAGAGAGAGAGAGAGAGAGAGAGAGAGAGAGAGAGAGAGAGAGAGAGAGATAAGTGCTTTGTCTGCTTGTGTTCCAGGTGAACGGTGAAGCTTGGCTTCACCAAGAGCTGGAGGTGGACGTGGTGTTCAGCAATCCCCTGCAGGAGGACCTGCGGCGCTGCAGCTTCACTCTCACTGGCAGCGGCCTGCTCAGGCACACTGTGGAAGAGAGGTCAGTGTGTGCGTGCGTGCGTGCGTGTGTGTATGTGTGTGTGCACACGCACCTGTTAGTATGCGTGTGAATGCTTGCATATGTGTATGGTGTATGCATATGTTTGTAGGTGCGAACTAAATATGGACACAAGTCTCTTTTGTTCATATGGAATGTCTCTATAATGTATGGATATTTAGTTCAGTTTACTACTATTTATTATATAGCCATTATATAGCTTTTATCCAAAGCAATAAACGCAAAAAAGACAGTGAATTGTTTTTGAAGTAGATAGTAGATGGTAGATGGAGCTGGTGCCCAAGGATGCCATACAGGTAGGCTGTAGAAATTGGGGTTTGAACCCAGAACCTTTGAGCTGGCAGTTAAAGGCCGTAGCCACGCCTATATTTGTAATAGACCTACTTTCATATTATATTTCAGTATGAGGTGTGATGTTGTACTGGTGTAATTTATATAAATGGGTTGTAGCCGTTCATATGCATTTGTGTCTCTTGCCCAGTTTACCGGACCTGCCTGCCAATTGCCGAATTCGGTTAACCCTTGGCTTCGTGCCGTACAGGGTGGGGCTGAAGACCCTGATGGTGGACTTCGACTGCTCCGTCTTCAAGAACGTCAAGTCTAGCACCACCATCGATGTGAAACGAGTTTAGGCGATAACTAAATCGAATGAAGTGCTGCATAACCGTAATCATGTGCAGGGGGGGAAAGGTGCTACATTTTGTTTTCTGTTGCTGTTCAATTTGTGTGTAAGATTAAATGGAATCTTTGTTCTGAGACAGTGGTTTGAAAGGTTTGTTTGTGTTTTGTTTTTAGTTTTTTTTTCGTAATAATGATTTTTGACCACCACCTTGTTTCTAGAAAAAATAAGTAGCACATATCTACTTTGGGGGGCAGACACTGTGTGTTCAATTTGTCTAATGATACAAATGTTAATAAAAAATAAAATAAAACGTTTGACACGCAATTAAAATGTATGTACATGCATCGACACGTGGTTCATTGATACACATTTAAAATAAGACCATCTGAAACAACGCGATACTTGGCGTTTGAATGACCGCGTTGTTCCGCGTGGTTTCTGCGGAATAGAAAGCGAAGTGGTGAGGTCTGGAAGTTCTCCTCCACCCAGCGGACTGCAGCCGACCAGCCCGCTCCCTTTCCGGGTTAAAGACACCAGCAGACAGCGTGGGTCGGTGTGACATGAGGAGAGAAAGGAGACTACAGCCGTAACAGCGCAGCACAACAACCAAATAGCACCCATTTAGTAGAAACTGTCGCGGTAGAGCGGACTGATTCCTCGCTTTATTGTAATTTTAAGATATTAGTGTAGTACTCGTGTACTAGTAGGTACTACTAGGTTTAACTCGCTCCGTGAAAGACTACAAGCCGGTAAGTGACGTTGTACTGGTAGCGACTGGTGCTATTTGTTAGCTTGCTAGCTAGTTTCAAAATGTGCTACCTAGCCGGTTATCTTAGCAAACCTACCACGTTCAACAACCGCAGCGAGTTATAAATGTTGGTTTTATAATAAAAATGCAGTAAGGCTATACTACTATGATATACTACTATGATATAGAGCCGCGGGTATTTTACAAATCATATCTAGCTAATTGTTTAGTGTTCACTCAAATTAGCCTATGGTTTGATGTTTACACCACCTAATGCTGATGCAAGTCACTAATTTGGTGTAATGCTGATGTCTATCGCTACTTGGGTACCTTGTATTGTATAATAACAATATCCCATATATATATATATATATATATATATATATATACACCATCCTTGGTACTAAGGCAAGTCAAATATAATTTCGTAATTCTGGGCGTCCGTACCGTCAAGATCGATATCAACATGTAATTATATTAATACTATATTTGGATCTTGGTGGTGTTTGTGAAATGTGGTCCCCGGCTTCTGACGGTAGGCTGAGAAGATGCCTCCAAGATGCAGGTGGTTGGAGCTGAAACAAGCCGGGAACGAGTTCTTTAAGGCGGGCCAGTATGGAGAGGCGTTGGAGCGTTACAGCCAAGCTATCAAAGAGCTGGAGAAGTCAGGTGAGTTCCTGATCATGTCTGGTGCTGTTGTGTGTTGTCATCATCGGTCCTTAACGGCAAACTACTAGCATTCCATTTGCACGCGTCTTGAGAGTGCATCAGAATGCTTTGTTCCCGCATTGTTAACCTGCTTTGTTAACATGTAAAAAAAAACAAGGCCCCCCCCCCATGGTTTACAAAAAAACTTTCTTAGGAGTTTGCAAGTCTTATCAGTGTACTGTAGATTAGTGATGTTGGGTCTGTTGGGTCTCCTCCCAACCCCTCTAGGTCAAGTCTAGTGGCAGTTATTGTCAGTCTTGCTTTCTCTCTCCCCCCCCCCCTCCTCTGTCTCCCTTTCACTTTCTCTCTCTATCCATCCATACACAATTCATGTGTGTTTCTCCTCGCAGCTATCCAGAGTATCATTTATTACTACCACCGGTAGTTTATTTGTATGGCGAGATGGTACATGAACTAAAATCGACTTCCTGTGCAGGCAAGAAGAGCCCAGAGGACCTGAGCATTCTCTACTCCAACCGCGCGGCCAGCTACCTCAAGGATGGGAACTGCACCGAGTGTGTAAAGGACTGCAACATGTATGTACTCGCAGGCTTTCTCTCCTGTCTCTCTCTCCTGGTCCGCCTGTCTCACTCTCCTGTCTCTCTCTCCTAGTCCGCCGGTTTCTCTCCTCTTCTGCCGGTCTCTTGTTGTCTCCTGTCTCTTTCCCTCTCTCCTCGTCCACCTGTCTCTCTCCTCGTCCACCTGTCTCTCTCCTCGTCCACCTGTCTCTCTCCTCGTCCACCTGTCTCTCTCCTCGTCCACCTGTCTTTCTCCTCGTCCACCGGTCTCTTTATATACGTACTGCAGAAAACCCAGACAACCTCTTGTCACTCAGGTTTGATAAAAGGCCATACGGAGTACACTTCAGTGCCACTGGTTATAGCTACAGCGGGGATGGCATACAGAACCCAAAAAATACACTTCATACACCCAATGAAGAGGCCCACCCAATGCGAGACGAGCACTGTACCGGTGTGCTTCAAATGTGCCACAGTCAAGATGATGTGCGTCAAGTCATCTTGGACTAGATGACTGACGCACATCATCTAGACAAAGCGGTGTATGCGGAAGTCTATTTTCAGCCACTGCTTCCGCCTCTGTTAGTCTGGGGTGAGGACAGGTGGACCCCACGCCGTCGTTGCTCTCGGTGGACCCCGCAGATGTGATTTCTACTGCCGCCGTAATGCACAACAAAAAAAAACCGTAGGAGACTAACGCACTGGGATAATGTCAGAGTATATTGCCACCTGCTGCACAGCACCCAAACCTGCACATGGAAACAATGGAGAGTGGGTCTGTCAGAGACAGAGGTCTCCATTTAGAGACCTTTACTTTTTTTTTTTTTTTTTTGACTGGCCTGCCTTTCCTTTTGACCAATGGGGAGGGTAATTGTAGTGAGAAGGAACTATGACATTCTGGTGAATCCGTTACAGTGATATGACCAGGAGAGGACTTCAGCCCTGCCCCCGCATGAACAGGATACCCACCAACATGGTTTATATATATATTCCACTTTATTAATTTCATATGGTCTTGATTCACCCTATTTTTATTCCTTTTTGTTATTTTGAAGGCACCATGGCTACTGAGCTGATTCCGCCTGTTACCTTAAAAACAATAACCAATTCATATCGTCATATAATCGTACAATATTAATTTGACACACACAACATGCATTATGAAAATACTAATAGAGGTTGACCTTATAGGTTGACGCAGGAATTGGTACATTAAGTACTTGCAACTGTAACCTGTGAACAACAACGTAACCAATGGCTCGGCACAGGCAATGCAAGGGGTCGGATCATTTTGCTTTCTGTGTGACTCTGATCTTGCAACCCCACAGTCTTCTAATCTTTTCTCTAATTCCTGGTCGAGCTTGTGAGGAAGGGGTGAAGCGCTGTTCCTGGTGGTCCTTGTATATCAACTTGATGACTGGGATGATGTAGCTTGGCTGCATGGTGTAGTACTGCGTCTACTGCGGGTATTTGCCGATTCAGCAGTCTGGCCCATTCAGCTATTCCTGCGTATATGTGGTATAGGCGTTGCGGAGGCAGCAAGCAGTTTGTTTTCAGGAACCATTCTTGATACTTGGACACAAGGCCTTTGTGTTGTCTTGGTGGCCTTTTGGCCAGCTTTAGTCAACCTGGACCTGGCTGGCTCTTGATGGGAATTCCACATGTCTGGCAGGTTCCTCATGAGTGGAGTCATTGTTTTTAATCTACTTTCTCTCATCCCATTTCACTGCTTGGTCTGCCTGGCCTGAGGTGGTTGAAAGCTACTGTTCTCTGGATCTAGGAGACCTCAGACCAACATAGTAATAATACCTTCCAACGTGGAGGAAAAATATATGCACACTCACTTCTGAAAGTGTGTCTGTGAATTTCCCTGTCAGGCTGCATTCACTACATACACTTTGGTTTCTGTTACCCAGCTAATACTATCCATTCAAATCGGAACACAATGTTCAGACACCAACGTTTGCATTCTTGTTGAGGTATAGCGGTGGCATAGTGGTCCTCATTGAAATTATCGCCACAAACACAATGGTCAATCTCCTTAAATTGTTTGACTGACAAGTTCAGATCCCCTTGCATCACTAGCGGACACACCCTCATCCATTCTGGGTCACAGAAAAAAGGGCAGGCTGTGAAACAAAATGTGTGAGAATTTTCTTACCACAACGCTTGCGAATTGCAGCTGTGTCTGCGAACGTTAACAGCCATCAGCTGTAATGTTATCTCTGAAGGAGTTCTGCCCCCAAAACTGTGCTACGTGTAGTGCGAAGGTTTACAGCTAGTTGGAAGGTAGCGCTTGATTTGCAAGAAAATGGGTCTGACCGTCCAATAACATCCTGACACCGGTATGCAAATACTACTTCTCATAGGATAGTATGTGAATGTGTCTCCAGTGCTGCTTAGTTGGAGGCTGCAGCGAGAACTATGGAACCGCTGAACCAGAGTGATCTGACAGTTTATGGTCTCAATCCGGGAATACAAAACGAATACTTAGAACTCCGGTCCATCCGGTCTCTGCAGGTCTCTGGAGCTGGCGCCGTTTGGGGTGAAGTCCCTGCTGAGGCGAGCGTCCGCCTACGAGGCCATGGAGCGCTATAGGCATGCCTACGTGGACTACAAGACCGCCCTGCAGGTGGACTGCAACATCCCCGCCGCACACGACGGAACCAACCGGTAGGATTGGGGATTATTTACTATTTGGTTAAACTATTTAGTCCTTTAGCAGATGCTTGTATCCAAAGCGACGTATAATGAATTTGGATTCATGAACAATTTCTTAAATGATTAAAAATAAAAAATGTATTTTATTTATAATAAAAAAATTACTAGAATATATAGATATATATAGATATATATATATATATATAGATATATATATAGATAGATAGATAGATATATATATAGATATATATATATCTATATATATATATCTATATATATATATATATAAAAACTGCACTATGCAAATCAAACGTGGAATATGAAAAACAAACAATCTATTGCATTAAGCATGTTGTTGAACCCGGTGTGTGTCTGGTGTACCAGGATGACCAAGGTTCTGACGGAGATGGACGGGCTGGGCTGGAGGGAGAAGCTCCCCGACATCCCGGTGGTACCACTGGCGGTCCGAGAGCGGCTGGCACAGCAGGCGAGGCAGACCTCCAATGCCCCCCCACAGCAGCACAACGGAGCCAGGGACACACCTGGTACGCTGTCGACACGCGTATCTATATAATCCATTATCTGTCTGTCAAAGCTACAGCTGCAAAGACTCGTCGTCTTTCTCCCTCTGCATCTCTCCGCCACCTCTTTTATGCCTCAGATTCCTGCACCCAATAAAAAAATTTAAAAAAAAAATTGATTTGTCTCCGTCTCTGATCTGCAGCCAGACTGACTTATTGAAGTGTTTTGAGATTGAAGATTGATGAAGTAATGCATCACATTTTCCTTGATAGTGGCGTTACTAATGTATGCCTCAGTTACTAATGTATGCATGCCAATAGTAATGCTGGGGATTGGCTATAACATTACACGCACACACACACCGGCTTTTCTATTCCCATAAAACAAATCTAATATTTTCCTTTTTGTTTTAAATTTCTCTTCTCCCTCCCTCTTTCTTCCTCCCTGACCCTCCCCCACTCTCCTCCTCTGACTCCTTTCTGCCCACCATCCCTCACTCCCATTCTCCATCTCTTCTCTCCCCGGCTTCCCCTCTCCTCCCAACCCCTTAGCACCCAGTCAGGAGGATTTGCGCAGAGCTCAGGTTCTGAAGGATGAGGGGAACTCCCTGGTGAAGAAGGGACAGTACCAGAAGGCTGTGGAGAAATACAGCCAGAGTCTGAAGCTCAACCCCACAGAGATCACCACCTTCACCAACAGGTCTCCTTCTGCCTCCATCAGCCTCTTATGTCTGTCTCTCCATCAGTCTCTCTCTCTGTCGTCCTTTACTCTTGCTCCATCAGTCCATCATCCAACCATTCCACCAACAGGTCTGATTCCTCTACCTTTACTATCAGTCCATCCATCCTTTCACTACCTACTCCAACAGGTCTGCTAAATTTCCTTGTCCCTATTTTAAAGTTCTGCATGGTGGGTTTCCAAAGGGAGCATGGGTCAACCCTGCATCCGTCCTGATTCTCCACCTCTGCACCTTTCCCCATAACATGGTTATCCAGCTATTTATTCAGTTCTGCTGCCTATTATTAGCCTGTCACGTATCAGACTGTGTCCTACCCTCCCTCACACCTCACGACGACACGGTCCTGTGGCGATAAAGGGCTCTTTACGTCTCTCTTTCTCTCTCCCTTTCTCTCGCTAGGGCTCTGTGCTACCTGTCAGTGAAGCAGTACAGGGATGCGGTGAGGGACTGTGATGAGGCTCTGGTGATGGACAGCAGCAACATCAAGGCTCTCTACAGGAGGGCTCAGGCACACAGGGAGCTCAAGGTGACCAGGACATCCCAACCTTTTAATCATCATAGTAATATCATGGCTTTATATTCGGTGTTAAAATGTGAATTTACACAACAGCCAACTTGTATGCGCAATTTTTCTGCCAGCATGATACACACCCCAGGTCCACTTAGAGGAAACTTGTGATTAATTGAATGATGTTGGCTCATTTGCATATATGTATTTAAATCGAACAGTCCTAACTTAATAATAATAATAATGCCGGCTTTTATATAGCACTTTTATCCAAAGCGCTTTACAAGTCCTGTAAAGTCCTCACATTACCCATTCATACACCGACGGTGTCTAGATTTGAAGTAGACTATTTCCAATAGCCCACTGTCTTATTAACACACTTAAAGTGTGTTAATCCCACACCCACTCTTTACGTATTTATTTTCATGACACTTCTGAATGACGTAACGGTGTGTCCCTTTGTCGGGCTTTAAGATGGTTCCTTATTGGCTAGAACCACAGGATCTAGCGGGTACTAATGGGTCTAGCGGTACGGCAGCAGCGAGTAGTGTTTGAGCGTGTCGTCAATAGTATGCTATCTTTGACACAAAACCACCAATGATTTAACCAAGCTTAATTAAGATGACTATTAATCAACTTTATTCACATAGTTTTATAATGGAAATTATTCATTCATTGCTGCATGTCAACACTTAGTAGGTTGTTTAGTAAACTACAGCTTCACCTTTCTTAAAAAAAAATTATTGATTTATATAGGCCTTTGTATTAATATTTTTTTTGTCTTTTTTTCTCCAGGACAGCAAGGCGTGCATGGATGACCTCAACAGGCTGTTGAGGGTTGAGCCAAAGAACGCCGCCGCCCTCAAACTTCTGCAAGAAGTCCAGAAGAAGAAGTGATGGCCAGCGAAGAAGGTGGAGGAAGTAGGGAATCATGTGACTGCCTCTGGAGATTGAGGAGGAGCTACGGTGGCTGGGCAGGGACATGATTGGTCCGTTTGGGCGAACCGAACAGGGTTAGCGCCTTCCCTTAAACGCATGCTGGGAACTTTTAAACGTTTGTCTGTTTTGAGTTGAAAACAAGTGTAGCCTTGGCTTGTTTTGCCTCGGTTTTCAATGCAAACCAACAGTTTTATTAGTTTATCTTTGGGCCACAATGGCCCAAAGATAAACGCCACAGATCCCAGCTGCCGCAACAACACTCTCCTCCGCCAGCCGAACCTTCAGCATATCTTGAGTCTCTGTTTGACAGCCACGTTTTGCTGAGATATTTGTTGTAGTATTTATGAATGTTAATATCACACCCATGATTCATTACCTTGACAAGCTTCAACTAACTACTGTAAAATGACATCCTTCTGCCTTTTACTGGTTGGTACCCCACCCAACTTGGACGTCCGGTGCACTGCCCTTGTTCATATCACAGGTGGTTTTATAGACCTGGCTAGTTTGATTGGCTTAGACTGGGCTTGCGCTAAAGTGAGCCAATCGGAAACGCATTTCAAATAAATCTGCTTGCTTATACTAGTATAGTTTGGTTACTTTTTTTGAAGGTGGAACTTTAAATCAAAAAGAACGAGAGTTGATTCAGAGTGATGGCTTCACAGTGGAGGATCTCTGCTCTACTTCCACCTAAAAGAGCAGTGAATGAAAAGATCTTGCTCTACTTCCACCCAAAAGAGCAGTAGGATCAGATCTCCCTCCATTTCCACCCAAAAGAGCAGTAAATGATCAGATCTCGCTCTACTTCCACCCAAAAGAGCAGTGAATGATCAGATCTCCCTCTACTTCCACCTAAAAGAGCAGTGAAGGGTCAGATCTTCCTCTACTTCCACCTAAAAGAGCAGTGAAGGATCAGATCTCTCTGCGGCTACCTGAAAGAGCTGCTGCTCCTTTTCCCCTCCCAGTTCAGTGGACCTTGGGAGAAAAACAAACATCCCTCTTCCTGGTGGTCTCCACTTGAGCTTGCCTTCAGAAAATCTTGCCAACTGAACCAGTTTCATCCTCGTTCCTTGGGGATATCATCATGTTCTGATCTATAGCATCCGTCCTCTGTTTCATGTTTGATGTTATGCATACTGATGTACTGTATGTTTTGCCTGCTTCAAGATGCTACAAGTATAATTTAAAGACAACTGTGTACCTGTTTGAATTACCTTTCCAATAAAGTTCTTACTTGGTTCTTTTGTGTGCCGTGTTTTCTTGAGTCATATAAATGTCTTCAACTTGGCGTTTGCAAAGTTGAATCAACTTTTCAATCTAATGAGCTATATGATAAGACGTGTGTTACACCTTATGGATATTATAAAGCTTGGTTTTTCACAACCATGTCAAACCAAAGACCAACATGTCTTGTGGAACTAATATTATTTAGCATCATTATTCATATTGTGTGCTAGGCTTTTACACCGGAATAATAATAAAAAGCTTGGTCCTGGGGACTATCGGGCTGTTGGTGAAAGCCGATTTGAGGCGACGGGAAGGAGTGTGACTGGGGAGGTCAGGGGTGATGTGATATCGGCGATGGGTGGAGGTGAGCAGACGGGCAGCAGGGAAAGGAGGAAGAAGCTGCCCTTCTATTTACCTAAATAGTCTAAAAATGACTGCAGATTAGCCCATCTCCTGTGGTTGGTTCCCATGTGCCCAATTGGTTGTCCCAGTTGGTTCACTTGTGCCCTGTATAATGCACTATTTAGGGGTACACTATCAAAATGTGCACTACTTCTTCCCATAATGCACCGGAAAGGAAGCGTACAACCGATGCAACGATATGTTGGCAGAATATCCCATGATGCATTGCAGTTTTCATTGTCATCAGTTTCATCCAATAGAGATGGTCGGCACATACGGGTTCTTTATGCAAATGAGCCGTCACAGGGTGACATTTAACGCGTGTCTGGACACGTCATGCTGATAGATTTCCCGCACATTATTGTTCAAATCCAGTGGTGAAGCGTCAGGGCCTTCAAGGTATTCACAGAAGACCCTGGAATTCTCAGATGAAACAAAAAAAATCGAATATAGTATTAATAAAATGTAAAACAATTTAAATAAAATGAATAAATGAGTAGTATCTGTGTTGTTATGTTATATTACAGTGTTACGTTGATTTGTTTGTCTTTCTCGGTCCATGCACTACGCATTTGAGTAGTTCTCCCGCTTATCCGTAATCGGGTCACGGAGGTAGCAGCTTCAGCAGGGGACTCTAAACTTCCCTCTCCCTGGCAACATCGACTAGCTCTGACTGGGGGATCCCGAGGCGTTCCCAGGCCAGTGTGGAGATGTAATCACCCCACCTGTACCTCGGTCTGCCCCGTGGTCTCTTCCCAGTTGGTGCCTGGAAAACCTCCCTCGGGAGGCGACCAAGAAGCATCCTTACTAGATGCCCGAACCACCTCAACTGGCTCCTTTCTGCATGAAGGAGCAGCGGCTCTACTCTGAGTCTCTCATGAGTGACTGAGCTTCTCACCCTATCCCTCAGGGAGATACCAGCCACCCTCCTGAGGAAACTCATTTTGGCCGCTTGTATTCGTGATCTCAAAAACAATGCAACCAATCAGATATTTTTCTAGGTTTCTGGGAAGAATATTCCCTATTGCTATGGCCCGTAGACTGAATGAGAGCGTACGTTTGGATTGACAATTTGATCAACCAATCATAGTGATTTGTAGCCAATGGGCGTATTCTTTCAGATTTCCCCACAGTTCCATAGTGCGCTAGAATGTATACTGGCTAGAGTAGCGTAGCGTAGTGCTACGTTGGTTTTTTTTCTACGTAGGTTTTTTACGTCTAAATGGCACAGGTGAAGATGATGTTGCGGAATTGTTGTTAGTACCCTTTTCAAGACGACCTTTCAGTGTAAAGATAGACATTAGTAGACAAGTTTAAACGATCCCCGTCACCACTGCATCTGCGGAAAGGACATTTAAAAACATTATAAAAACATATGGAGGAACATAACAGGACAATCCCGACTCACTGCATTAGCTTCCATAGCTATTGAAAGGCAACTTCTTTTGGATCTGAAAAGCAGTGATCAGCTTTATGACCGGGTTATCGATCCATCCAGAAGGACAGAAGAATGGATTTGGTCTTTAAGTGAACATCATTGGTGAGTGAGACTCATTTGACTTTGCTGGTTTTGTCTGTGTTGTCTCGTTGAGCTGGTTGTTGCATTTTGTTTCCACACACTTGAACGATTATTTAATGGCTGTCTTGGGTTTGTTAAGCATTGTTTTGCATTTAAATTGAGAGTTTTGACTTGATCTTTCTTGGAATCGCTTAACGTGAAAAGACTTAACGTAACTAAGAATTACAAAATCGCGATCAATAATCACCAAATGTCTCTGGCATATGTCTTGTCATTAGCACTCACCTGTCAAAATATCTCAACTTAAATCCTCCCATTATGAACGTTATGTGACATTGAGTGTTTCTCTATTGAGCCAGTAAGGAAAAGTCTTAACGCCGCTTTATGAGGGGAAAACACTTAATGTAACATAACTTCCGTAATAGTAGGATTTAGGTTGTGATAGGGCGTCAGAAGATTTGCTTAATCAACCAACCCGTCCATGACGGCTCTCACAATGGAGGCCAGACTCCACTTCTACGTATCTCAGGAGACGAGGCAGAGCAAGGAGGTTGCTGGTTTGATCCCCCTGCTCACAGCTCTTTTGGCAACACTCAAGGTTGCAAAATCTGATTACCTTTTTTGAAAAGGTACCTGTCCATAGATGATATTTTGGTATGATAACCTTTTGTAAGTGCTAGATTTGCCACAGTTTTCAGCACATGACGTGAACCACCCCCTACAATAAACAAACTGATGCATATCCTAATTCAGGCTAATTTTCAGGACCTTTTCTCATGGTATATGATGACTTGTTTGGTATCTATATTAAAGGATCGATTTATAGCTTTCATATAGGTTCAGTTGTGAGTCAGTGTTACAACCCGCGATGTCCAAGGGTGTTCGACCATCGGGTAAAGGGGGATCCCGTGTGCACCGGAGCAAGAACGGAGTCAACACAGGGGTCAAAGTGCAATAACAGTGTATTTGTGATAACACAACAAAGGACACAGACACACTCAAATACTCCGGAACCAGGCCTAAGGACCTGGTGGAAGTATGCCAAATCAAAAGGAGCTTCACAAAGCTACGCAAAAAGGAAAACTAAATAGCCTTCTGGAAACTACCCAATTAGCAGCGGTGGCAACAAGCGGTTGACCAAACACACTACTCTAGCAAAACGTACCTCTAACCTAGGGTATTTAACAATGAGCTACCTACGTGGTGAAAATGTAAGGAGGCCTCTGTCTAACCTGTCCCGAAGACCAGGGGTGCGTTTCCCGATAACGTTGTCTCTTAGCGTGTTACGAAGACTTGAAAGGTATACCTTACTAAAGTTGTTTACTGTTCTACGTGTGTTCCCCGAACTATCCCTTAGAAGGTTGCTTAAGGTATACCTTCTTACGTCCGACGTTAGTAGAAATGGTGCTGAAATCGATGGCTCGAGAATCACTCCATGTAGCGACTGCTTCACCGCGTTATGAGAGGATGTGGTGTTCTTTATCAATAAAACACTGCAGGAATACTAAAAAAATATTGCATTTATCATGACTGAGAACATATTCATAGAATTTAAAACTTACAAACTCAATTATCAAACGGTAAATATAATGATTGCCTAAAGGTGGCACGAGCCCGCCACCTCAGATTGTGATACCAAGCCTCTTCCCGCTACACCACCTCAGCTAATTACGCCACCTACCAGTACACCTTATTTGGCAAGAAAAGGTTGATTTAAATATTTTTTATATCATTGTCATGGTGCCTTAAATAACTTTGCAATTAGGGTTGATTAACCAGCAGCCCCATCACATAACTGGTGTAGTTCACAATTCTCTCTGATTGGCTGACAATTTCAATAAAAGCGCACCAACAAGAAATGAACATTAGATACTGTATGTCAGGGCAAAAACAGTGCAAAAAGCGGTCCACCAGCTTCACCAATGTGGACATGGAGGTCATGCTGGATGAGGTGGCGCTGAATCGTGAAGCACTGTTTGAGTTTTAGGAGTTTAAGAGGCGATTTCATGTTCAATAAAGTGCTAAATGTATCCACCGTAATGTACAATTTCTGCATGAAAACATTCCCATTAATGTGGTATTTTTGTTGTATATTATTATCGTTATGAACTACAACTGTAGAATTATAAGTGTACATATTGATTCACAGATTGAAATGAAACTAGGTCAGATTTCAGCTGATTTCAGAGGCTTGCGGGTCGGAACAGTTGTGGCCACTAGCGGAGTGAGCTGACAACATCGATAAGGTATAGTTAAGAGGTCCAGACCTACCTTACGAAAGTGTCACTTACGGAAGGTATACTTAGCTAAGAACGTTTCGGGAAACACTGCGAAACGTTAAGGTACAGCTTAAGGTATAACTTACGAACGACGTAGTGTTAAGAAGGCTTCGGGAAACACACCCCTGGACCTTACCTATACCAACCAACGTAGGGGCGTGCATGCCGTGAGGGTGTCTGTCAAACAAGACAAGAGGGTGAGCTGCAACAAACTGGGAGCCTTTATACAAAACAAAACTAGCAGGTGGCGGTGATTGGTGATTGGTGGGGTGATTGGTGATTGGTGATTGGTGATTGGTGATTGGTGATTGGTGGGGCGGAGTCCGGATCCTGGTGCTGGAGAAGGGCGGGGCTCTGACCTGTAGCAGGGAACAAGGCCCACAGTGCCACCCGAAGGCACCACATGCCGTAACAGTCAGTCTGTCTGATAAATACAGAGGTCACAGGGGCTCTTCAAAGTGTCAACAACATTTATTTCCCCACAATTTCTGCCTAAACTGTCTTCTGTCTTTATTTTAGAATTATGACATGTAGGAACATCAATGACACAAATAACAAAAACTGAAATATATAATCTTCCCATATTATCCCACAATAAGGGGTGATTATGGGCCTTAAAGTAGAACATGGGTGCGGGCCAGAATTGTCCAAATTGGTACCACATTGGTAAGCAAATTTGACTTTGGTATTTTGAAAAAAGTCTATATGTTTGATATTTGATATTTCAACTTGATAAACCTTCCCAAGTGGTATTTTAGTCACAGTTAACCTTAAGCCAAGTTGTTCACATGGGCACATTTTGTTTCAAATCCCAAATCACATTTTATCTCAAATTAGATCAAAAGAATACATCTGTATGTTTGTATTGTTAAGCTATTTGATATACTCTCATACTACATTTTTCTTTTAATATATATTTGATTGCTATGTTTTAAAGTTTTCACTTACATTAGGGAAGGACTGACTGAACATCCTACAGTGGTACCATTCACAGACCTGACCACAATACTGGTAACAGAAATAGTTTAATACAAAGAAACACCTATGTCACAAGGTTGAATCTGAGTTTGCTAAATCTCTACATATCATACCAAATGACACAGGAAAACTGTTGGTATACCCAGACCATTTGACGATTTGAATGAATGAGCTTGTTAAAGTTTGCCACAAACTCAAAGATGAGCTGAAGGTGTACAAATCAAGTTACTCCGGACACTTCTAACATGTGAGATCCATTGAAGGAAATAACCCTGGAAAAGAGTGCAAAGTCTCATAGCTTCATTCAGCCAAGACCTTGTTTATGCTGCTACCTACGGAGTCAAGCCTACAAAACACATTGTGTTTCCCTTTGCTGTCAAGTCACTTACTGGAGACGGGGAACTGATTCTGAAACAGTCTTGGCCATGGTGTTTCATATTCTCAGGTAGAAGAAATGGACACAGCCCTCTGTCTTCAGAAGCAAGCAGCAAGTAAAGATTAAATTCCACTACCATAAAACATTAATCCTGGTGTGTTCACATTCGCATTTGCATGGGACAATATAGACAGACTAGAGAAACAATCAGTGGTACAGTACATTCATGGCAAAGATAGGAAAACGGTTAGCTGATGCTGGTCGAAGCAGTTGTGTAGAAGCAGGAGTGATAGCTGATGGCTCAGTCTCAGGGGTTATTGATGGTCACCGGTATAATCAAGCGGTAAGGCTCCACCAGCTGCTCTATGAGGCTTTTCTTTCAGAAAGATTTGAGGTAATCCTTGATCATGATTCATGTGTGTCATGGGTGTTCTTACACGATTCAGCTGAGCACCTCAGCTACCTTAGAGAAGACAACAGTCCCCTGGCTGCCTTCTGGATCTCTTATGTGGACATGGTTGAGATTATGCTCAGTCTAATTCGAGTATCAAGAGAGGGAAAGTGGATGATGCATCTTGCCGCAATTAGAGCAATCCTTTCATGGTGTTTTGTATATGATAAACTGAACTATAAATATCTGGAATACTACTATGCACAAATGTCTCACCCTGAGGTTGATTATCCTGCTGTTCCTGCACATTTTGTAGAGGGTGATTTTTCTCTCAAGCATCGCAAAAACAGATAGAAGAAACCAAAGACAAAACAAGGAGCTTGTCTTGAAAGCAGATAGGCATGTTTGGGCATATGAAAGGTGATGGCAAGACTTTTGGAGAGATAGATGGGTCTGTGTTGAGCCTAGCATGAACCTCCCTGCATGAAGGAGGAAAGAGTTAGCACATAGATGTGGTGTTTGATGTGTACTGGAAAACATCAGAGAGATGCAGTTGTGGTACAGAAAGTAGCACTCAATGGAAGAACATTGCCCCGGGACACAATGTAGTGCAGTAGAGAAAGCTGTAAAGTAATTCAGACAGCAAAACTGCCTTCATAACATTCATCGTGGACCAGTGGAAGCTGCCAGAGAACCAGGAAATCTCCAGGACAAGCAGCTATTTGCAACTTACTATTTGCAACATACTATTGTCTCAACTGAAAATATTGGAATGTTGTTGAAGAGCGGAAATCTTCCCATGAGGAGGCAGATACCCGTATGCTTCTACAAGCAAATCATGGCAGACAGAAGGGCTATCAAACCGCAGTTATTTTGAGTGAGGATACGGATGTCATGATCGTTTGCCTCGGATACTGTAAGAAGAACTTCCCCCTGTATCAGAAATGTGGGACTCCGAATCGGACATCAAACATCAGCAGCCTGCCGAGCTTCATGGAGACTACCTATGTGAATCATTTGTCTGCAGGACGTATGCACCGGTCATCCAGCGTCTGTGATGTCAATGATGTATTCTGAAGTTGGACCTTGGAACTTATGGCCTGCAAGTGTGGACAACCTGTAAGCTTTCACATTGCTTCTGCCTTGTCCACAAATGTAAGTGCACAGAAATGTGCAAGATACAAACCTCAATCCCAAAACCTACAATCAGAGGGATGAGGAGATAGGTAGAAGTTGCTTTGACCCTGAATGACTTATGATGAATAAAACAGAATATGAATACTGTATGATATTATATTTGTGATGGTGGAGATGATAATGCCAGATTGTCTCATTGTTTGGATCAACGGTTGGTGTCATTAAGGGTTACCCGTGACTCAGATACCACTTGTAAAGGTTTATCAAGTTGAAATATAATCTAAACATATACTTTTTTTTTCAAAATACCAAACTAGAATTTGCCACCTTGAGTTGTACCAATTACTGAAAATTCAGGCTTGTGCCCATGTTCTACTTTAACGCCCATCATTTCCCCGTATGGTTGGATAATATGGGACGATTAGTCATTACAGTCCTGTGAGTATTTCAGTTTTTGTTATTTGTGTGATTGATGTTCCTACATGTACTAATGTTCAAATAAAGACCATTACTTAGGCGAAAATGGTTGGAAAATTAATGTTGACACTTTGAAGAGCCCCTTTGACCTTGATAATTATCAGACCGACTCAAATGAGCCTATATGCAAGCTATGAATCTATCCTTTAAAATGATACCAAATAAGTCATAAACTATGAGTAAACGTCCTGAAAATTTACCTAAATTAGTATATGCCTTGAAGCATGTGTCTAGAAGCCAATTTATTGCAGGGGGTGGTTTACTTACATATGCTGATATCTGTGACAAAGCTACCACTTTCAAAAGGTTATCATACCAAAATATCATCTATGGACATGTACCTTTAAAAAAAAAAAATGTGATTAGAATTTCCACCTGGAGTGGTACCGATATGTGACATTTTGGGCTTTGGCCCATGTACTATAACCCCAACTGCTCCTTGCATGGTTGACACTGCCATCGGCGTATGAATGGGTGAATGTGAGGCAATAATTGTAAAAGGGCTTTTGGTAAAAGCGCTATGTAAATGCAGTCCTTTTAGCGCTCATTAACATAACCTTCCAGCTGCTTACATTCACTTTGATTCAAATGCATTCGGTGCGGTGTGCAAATGTTAATATTTAGGTTAGACGTGCCCCAACCAAAGTCACATGCCACAATAAACAGAGCAGGGAAGCTTCTCAAACTGATAAAACTTTTATTTTCACTTTAAATTGTCTTTTACATCTTTGTCCTGTTTATAACATGTAAGGTGAAACTAGTTGGATTTTTTTTATTTTTTAAAAGACACACAAATCTAGTATTACGTCAATAACCGGGGGAAGAAGATGGTTAGGAGAGTATTTTTTGGGGTCATTTTATTTTTTTATTTTTAAGCTAAAGTCTAAAGATTTCACAACCACGTGCGCTAAGCAATAAAACCGCCACAGAAGCAAAGTAGATATTTTTTTAGTTTTTTTTGTTGATGTTTTTCTTTTTCCTTTTCCCAGCAGAATACTGATCAGTAAAAACAGAACGATTGTTGAGAGAGCAGATATACACAAAGACTCTGAGCCACTGCATGGGGTCCTACTCCATCCTTATCAAGCATAGATTAACTGCCTTTTAGTTCAGCTAGAGAGAGAGGGACAGAGAGAGAGAGAGAGACCGAGAGAGAGAGAGAGAGAGAGAGACAGAGAGAGAGATGGCAAGGGGGTTGTGATACTTAAATTCAGTGCATGGAAACTTGCCCTCAGCGAAAAATAAAATAAAGACATGATCTTCGTACATCTACAGGAGTGGAATGTGGAGGAGGGGGATGGCAACAATGAAGAGTATTGAGACACTGACTATTAACTTCACCGTTTCAAATCTTACGGTCTCACGTGTGTTTGGGTCATCCCACTCACTGTGAAGCAGAATGATGACGATGAAACATTAGCCAACTCCAATTTGACCTTACCAATAACAATATTGAATGCTTTAAACCAGAGGTTGTGCCGTCCACTCCACGATTCCAATCAGATTCTGAAAGAAACATTTGTGTGAATAATGGCCATTTTAATAACCCAGACCTAGATAAACAAGGGAGTCTTTTCTGATTGGCTGACCGACCCTGACCTCCTTGCTGTATACCTAGAGTATAGGGAACCAGCAGAAGGCACCGCTTCCCCAGAGTATTATAACCATTGTGTTCGCCACTCTACGACATACCACAACGGTTGGTATGCAGCCAGTCGCTTGAGTGTGGTCATGTGACATGTCAGTAGCCTAACCCACTCGGGCCAAAAGAGCTTATAGTTTTGTTAAGCGCTGTGCTGCAGCAATAGGGCTGTCCAAACCACCAGGAAAGGGCCAAACATGTTCTAGAATCGGAACAGGTTCAAGAGCTAGAAAAGGTTCTGGGCTGTCAGTGGCAGCCACTTTACGCTGTGACGCCTTCACTTAGCCTCGGGATGATACCGTTATTAAGGGTGCTACTTTAAAAATAAATGACCACACACTATGAACCCAACAGGAAATACCTGTGGAACCGCTGAGCTGAAGGTGGGGGTCCCATGTGGGTCTGAGGTTTGAGTCTTGTTTTATTTGATTAAATGAAAACCGCTCGCGTTGGCATTTGATGAGACAGTGTTTTATTGACTAGGCACTTTCTATACTTTAGTCAGTGTCGCAATACTGCCTTGGATGAGCCTTCTGTATACCACAGGGTCCCAGGTAAACCAAAAACATTGCCCTTTCTGTGGGGGGTGGGGGCAGAGACTTCTGCTCTCTTCGGGGGCCCGGTGTCCCACGCAGGAATAACTAAACATCACAGGTGTTTGTTCAAAATAAACGGACAGTTTAATAACCTTTTGTTTGTTTAGAGTGGAATAAAACCAGCCATTTGCCAGTACACTAAGAAGCCGTCAAAGGGAGAAACTATATGAAATGCATTAATCGTCTAGACAGAAAGGGAGGAGGAGCGGGAGGGGGGGGGGGATGGGAAGATTAAAACAATGTGGGTGGGGGGAGAGAGAGAGAGAGAGAGGAGATTAAAACGATGTGGGGATGGGAGGGATTATATCGTTGTTTTGCATCTGGGACCTCCCCATATGTGACCACACCCAGCCCCTCCTCCCTCGGCCCCACCCTTAGCTCCGCCCCCCCCCACCACCCTGGGCGGGTGGAGGAGGGCGGGTGATGGAGTAAGGGGGGGGGGGGGTCTTTCTTCATGTTACGGTTGGTTTCTACCGGGTGGTGGTGGTGGTGGTGGAGGGAGTTAGAGAGCACACCTCACGCCGCCGGGGTATACAGAAGGTAGCGGTGGAGACACAGCAGGTGTGTCTGAGATGAAGGGAGGGAAGGAAGGGGTGGAGAGATGATGATGAGGAGGAGGAGGACGAGTGGAGGTGTTTGAATGGGGGGGGGGGGGGGGGGGGGGGGGGAGGAGGAGACGAGTGCTTTAGTTCTCGCCCTCGCCGACTTCAGGCTCATCGCACTGATGTTCTGATGTCCACAGCTGGAGAGGGGGGAGAGAGAGAGAGAGAGAGAGAATAGGGGAGACAGAAATATGGAGGGGGAGAGAGAACAATAGAGAAAAGAGATATCCTTGTTTAATCAAAAGTCCACCAAAACATCCTATGAATGGTAGCATAGCATAACACTCTCCGCTGTGTGTGTGTGTGTGTGTGTGTGTGTGTGTGTGTGTGTGTGTGTGTGTGTGTGTGTGTGTGTGTGTGTGTGTGTGTGTGTGTGTGTGTGTGTGTGTGTGTGTGTGTGTGTGTGTGTGTGTGTGTGTGTGTGCTTACAGTCAGGTTGTCCCTTAGTAACTGCATGATCAGGGTGCTGTCTTTGTAGGAGTCTTCGTTTAAGGTGTCGAGCTCAGCGATCGCCTCGTCAAACGCCTGAACAAAAACAAAAACATAACTGTAAACACTGTCAGCTGTCAACCACAGTGTGAACACTATCAAACACCCAGCACTATCAAACACCCAGCACTATCAAACACCCAGCACTGTGAACACTATCAAACACCCAGCACTATCAAACACCTTGCAGTGTAAACACTATCAAACACCTTGCAGTGAAATCACTATCAAAGACCTTGCAGTGTAAACACTATCAAACACCTTGCAGTGAAATCACTATCAAACGCATTGCAGTGAAATCACTATCAAACGCATTGCAGTGAAAACCTAAAACACCTTGCAGTGTAATCACTATCAAACACCTTGCACTGTAAACACCTTGCACTGTCAAGACCTGGCAATAAAACACTTTCGGATAGAGTAGGCAAGGTGTCACACAAACAACACACAAACACTTATGCACACTACTACTACTTCTACCATACCAGCTTGGCCAGTTGGCAGGCCTTGTCTGGGGAGTTGAGGATTTCGTAGTAGAAGACTGAGAAGTTGAGGGCCAGACCCAGGCGGATGGGGTGTGTGGGCTGCATGTCCTTCTTGCTGATGTCAAACGCGTTCTGGTAGGCCTCCTGGGAGCTTTCCACTGTAGCTGTAGGGCGGGGGGGGAGAAGGGGCACGGTTGAGCATAGGTGTGCAACTACCATTCCCCATGATGCATCATGCAGTCCTGTGTGTCAGCTGAATTCACAGCTCTGCGTACAGCACGTTTGCAAAGATTTTAACTTCTTTCTGACTCGGTATATGTTCTAGAGGGTGACACTGCTTCAGATGGTCGAACAGGTTTGTTTGTACCCGCATATTTACAGTCGGCACCACTCTATCTCGGCCTGCCGCGGTTTGTCAACGGCTGACTTTGACTCTGCAAATGTGTCAACGTCAATATTTGTAATCGAATCAATTTATTATTTTTTATTTCTAAATGCAATTTGTTCAAGTAAAATTCATCAGAAAAAAAACCATTGTGGCTGCAGCAGTCGGCCACCTAGGGGGCTTTGGGAAACCTTTTCCCCCAGACAGACCGTATAGGACTACTTCACATCAGCACTACTGCTATGCACCTGAAAAGAAAAGCATGCAGGTGCTATTCTGGAAGGTGGGCTTTCACTGCACGACCACTTCACCACACCATCGTTTTCCTTTAGTTAGAGTTTGTAAAGTGAGCCGAAACACTGACCCTTCTTGTTGGCTCCGCCGGCCACCTCTGACAGATATCTGAAGTAGTCTCCTTTCATCTTGAGGTAGAACACCTTGCTCTCCGCCTGAGTGGCGTTGGCGATGAGGTACTTATCCAGCAGGTTCTGAAACGGGCCACAAAACACATTCACAGGCATGTCAGAACGCAGCCAAAAAACAGAACGCGTTGCAAAAAAGGCATGCATTAGTTACATTTAGCTCTTCTCATCTTTATCTGCGTTGTCCTGCATCTGGCTACAATAGGCATTTAACATCCAACAGGCTATTTAGCAGGTACTTTTATCCCAAGCAACACACACACACACACACACACACGCAGCTCACCAGCACGTCCTTGCAGATCTCCTCCAGCTCCGCCTCGATCTTCTCGCGGTACTCGCGGGCCATCTGCTGCTTCTTCTCGTTGCCCTCGGTCTTCTGCTCGATGCTGGAGATGACGCGCCAGGATGAGCGACGCGCCCCCACCTGGCCAGGAGGAGAATGTGTTTTTGGACATCATTTATTTAAAAAAAGATATCAACGACCAGCCACACAGCGGTGATGTCATCGCTAGACTACAGAGTGGTTGTCAGGCAGTGGCGCACGTGGGGTGGGTTTATGTGGAAAAATGGCACATTTGTAATTTCTCACGGGGCCCCACAAGGATTGGGGAACCACCGGTCTACCCTATTAAACTAACTAAGCAAGTAAGTAGGTAGAACCACGCAAAAGGGTTAACTAACAAGCCACGTCACAGACAAGTCCCGCTAAGCGTGTCTCAGCAGACAGTCAGTCATAAGAGTGCAGCGGCTGTGACTCATAGCGTGAGTCACCCCTACGTCACGCGGTACACAGGCAGAGCCGGGGCCGCCCTTTGCAGCTAATCCCCTCATCCCCATCTCCCGTATCATTTCACTGCGATGGGTTCAGATTAAGGTTTAGAGGGGCTTAAACATGTGCTTTCGCTGCTGGCTCTGCGCAGGATAGCACGCCCCGGCCCTAAAAAGATAACCACCATGTAATGACCATTTAGATCAGTGCCAAGATTGTTTGTTGCGTTCAAAACATTTTAATTTGGTTTTGAGTGAATGCAAAAATGCGTTATA
>CM051002.1:15376942-15431942 GCA_027704905.1 Muraenolepis orangiensis
ACCCTTTAACCCTATCCAAAATGCACATTTACAACAAACCAATGGTTATGTACGGTAATCAACAGAATACCTAATGAAATCAAATGGTGGCCTGGAGAGAGGGCTCCATTCTGTGCGACTACGCTCTGTTCCCACATCCAATCAATGTATGTAGTATGTAATGTAAAATGCGTGTGAAAGACAACAACGGACAACACCGGTTCCGCCTAACAGCGCAGTGCTGAGACGCACTGCCGGCGGAATGGCTTGCACCAGCGTGATTGTGTGGGTGTGGGTTTGTGTGAATGTGTAATCTTGCCTGCTGTGATTCTGGTAGAAAAGTCTGCAATGAAGCGACCTAAAGCTGAGAGTTTAGCGGGTCTGGCGGTGGTCACCGCTGGAACCTGACCAGGGGATCTACGATCTACTATCTTTTTGCCCTTTTTGCTAGACCCACCTCCAATGGTCCGTTATCGTTCAAGTCAATTGGGTTGATACACAAAAACCAAGACAAGAGTTAAGTTAACATAGACCGCTCCTCCAGATAGTTTCACTATAATGGACCGGATACTCATTTCGGCACTTTCCTGTCGAATTTGTTTCTGGTCTCGTGCCGTGAACTCGGGTGCTTTTCCTCTCTGCATTCAGTGTGAGCGAGCCGCTTAAACTCGGTAGGGCTGAAGGTACTGACAATTTTTCAACGATGCGCCTCAGGAACGACTAGAACATACGCCTTTCAGGCGGTTTCCTGAAGGCAAGTGGAAGCGCGATAATGGCGCAGCAGCGGTATCTAATTAACACATAAATGTATTTAAACATTTACATTTAAATGTAAATGTAAATGTAAACATACATACATGGTTATTATTCCATAATAAAACAGGTATAAGTCGTGAAAAGACCAACTGATCGCGGACGGCATAGCGCACCTGACATAACCACAGTTACCGACTTGAAAATTGTAACCTCTACACATTAACGCAGGCTATATAGGCCTCTTAAAAGCATGGTCTAATTGTGCATATTTATATCAATAGGTGTAAGGCGTGCTTAAGCCATATGCTTTTCTCAGAGGGACCAAGTAACTAGTCGCGAACATTCCCACCCTCTATCCCTCTCTTCCTCACCACTCCCTTCCTAAACACCTTTCTCTTTCTCTAATTATTCTAAAAATAGTAGAGTAGTTCAGTTTTAAAATAAGCACTGTGAAAGTACTCGTTCCTCAATAAAAATGTGTATTCATGTACGTTGGGCGGCAGTAGCTCAGGAAGTACAGTGGTCGTCTGACAACCAGTAGGTTGCTGGTTCGATCCCCCCTGGCTCCTCCTAGCCGAGTGCGGAGTGGTCCCTGAGCAAGACCCCCGGCCCCTAACCCTCGCTGCTCCCGACATGCTGGCAGTCTCCTTGCATGGCTTCATCCACCGTCGCCGGTGGATGAAGCCGTGTATGAATGGGTGAGTGTGAGGCTTTGCTTGTCAAGCGCTTTAAGTGGCAACACTGGTTATGCAATCCGTTTCTTGTAACTCGTTACTACCCACCACTGATTACGCTCATTATTATTATTAGTCATTAACACTCGTTTGCCGTGCCACCCTTTCATGAATGAGTTGAATTGATTGATGAGATTAGTGTTGATTAGAGCATGTGTAGGCAAACATCTGGGCATATTCTACATTGATTGATCTTGGTCTATGCGTTGGGACTTGGGATGTATATCTCATCTACTCATCCAATTATTCTATTCCAGCCAATATCTTAAGCATGTATCTTTGTGTAGGGAATGGAATATATGTAACGTGTGAATAATTGTGATATAATTAAAGATTTAGGATAAAGGGGAACATAGGGGTTACATTAAGTAGTAAATAAATAAGGATTTGTTTTAAATGTGTTAAATGTTATGCGTTTTCAGATGAAAAAAAAAAAAGGTTGGGAAGTCTTCCTCATCTGGTTTAGCCACATGCTACGTGTCTGGTAACCTCTGTTCTCACAAGCGTTCGCATGGCGCATAGCGGTGTGAACATTTCAGGGAATGTTCCCTTTCATATGTATGGGATGTACTGTGGGACATTTTGAAACTCCATATTTGTCGCCGCACATTGAAACCCCGCCGGCTCCCTGTGCTGGATCCGCCTGGCAAGCAGAACTACCGGGACAGGTTGTCGGGACTACTAGACTAACAAAGTTAACCCGCCTGTAAGCACTGGGCAAGCTACCAGCACAAAAATCAACACGGGCGTCTTCAAATATGAAATCTTGGCTGATAAGTCACGCAGGTTAACACAATGCATCTATTGGAGGCGTGGGGTCTGTTGCCGTTGCCGTTTGAACCACCCCCCCTTCCCCCACCGTCCTCCTACTTTACATTTATACTGAATGACCTCATGTGAGGTGAACAAGTCACCATGAGGAGATCACAGTGTCACACTGTGATCTCCTCATGGTCACCATGAGGTCACCATGAGTCATGAAGTCACCATGAGGAGATCACAGTGTCACACTGTGATCTCCTCATGGTGAACAAGTCACCATGAGGAGATCACAGTGTCACATGTCATGTGGTCTTTAAAAGTAAAAGTGCATAACCCAGCAAGTTAACGCCACACACACACACACCACAACACGTTCACACTACACACATGTACACACCAGCTATACCCACACACACACAGCTATACATACACACACACCAAGTTCACATCACTCACGACCAGCGGAGACAAGAGACACTCTTATTAAAGGCTCCGCACACACAGACAGACTCCAGCACAAAGCCGCTCCTAGAGCTTTCCCCTGGGGGTCTGATCGCTTAAGAAAGGACAGTGCCTTCCCTTAACAATCCCTCAACTAGCCCCGTATCACAGCCTTATCTGGGCCTTATCTCACACACACACACACACACACACACACACACACACACACACACACACACACACACACACACACACACACACACACACACACACACACACACACACACACCACACACACACACACACACACACACACACACACACACACACACACACACACACACACACACACACACACACACACACACACACACACACACACACACACACACACACACACACACACACACACACCCCTTTAAACTTGGCACAAACTGTATTTGCAAATGATTCAAATGATGTTGGACAAAGAAAGAACACACCTTGAGAACACAGGTTCAAATTTAGTAAAAAAAAAATGCTAAAATGTACACGTCACAACTATTGATTAGCCCATGAGAACAAGTCTCCGTAAAAATCGAAGAAATCGTAAATGATCAGTCATTAATGACATTTGCTTTTTGGAATCCTTCCAATTTCATGCATTGCATCTGTCCAGGTATTTGGTAGACAAAGGAAACATCATACATTTTAATCAAAGACGGATCATGACATGGGGCCAGTTTACTTGGAATTAGAAATAACTGCTGTGTTACGCCATGCTAACGTTAGCATGTTCTTTAACACCAGTGTGCGTCTTGGAATTCTAGCATTGGGCCGCCTAGCAGTTACATAACCCCCAGGGCAGACTAGTGTCTCCCATTTCAGTTCAGATCAACCTGTATTCCGGTTACATTTTTGGGAGAGTGTGAGCTGATGATCTCCAAAAGGGCGTGGCCGTGTTGGCAGGAAGACCAGAGCGCAGCAACGTGTTCACTTGAAACGCCAGCGGTGGTGGGTTGAACACCCTGTTGTGTTGCGCAAGCGTTGAAAACTATGGCAGCCAAGAAGGCCATTCTTTGTGATTAAAAATAATTGCATTTTTAAATACACGCTTAATACTATGAAATACTCTCGATGTTAGTCAACGCCCTTGCCGTGTAGGACGGCAGAGAACCTCCCAGTCTAGTTTATACGCCATTGGGCAACACCTGTGACACACCCACCACCAAACAAGAGGAAACAGCGTTTCGGGAAAAAAATATATAGTCATACAACCCGGAAACTGTAGCAAAACCGGACAAACTGTTTTCAGATTGAATGTGCTTCTTGTTCAGCGGGTTTTGAAGCTGAACTGGCTCGGGGCCTTTCACAGCCCACGTGTATAACATCCTGTCTGTAGTCACTCCCACCCCAGCAAATCCCCCTCCCTCTGGACACAAATGCCTGCAAACAGGACAACTGATATAAGTAGCCTGGAGTTATCTATATCATGCCCGATAGTCAGGATTATTTGATTGATGGTAAAATTCTCTTCACTCTTTTATTGTAGAAGGTCTACAATAAAATAAATATTTCCCAATTGTATTCTCTATAACTTAGAAAATATATTTTTATTTATTTAATTTGTATAAAGACCAGGCCATTAGGCTATACACACAGAAATAGTCAACAGCAGTCAGTATTTATGAAGATATGATCCAAATTAACATGTAACAACAAACTTTTGTTTGCCAAATAAACATATAATAACAAAATACAATCATGCTTTTTAACTCTTTCATATATATAGTGTGTGTGTGTGTGTGTGTGTGTGTGTGTGTGTGTGTGTGTGTGTGTGTGTGTGTGTGTGTGTGTGTGTGTGTGTGTGTGTGTGTGTGTGTTACATGTTGGTCTTGTAGTTTCCATTATTATTTAAATAATTTCTTTCCAATTACTATTCGTTTCCACCTAGACAATATAATGTCCTGCCTGGAATGAATAAAGAAGGTCTACATCAGTCATCCATTATCTTATCTGTATTCAATGTATACACCCTAGTAGTGATGCGGTACTGCGACCATTGGATTGAGCCCGGGCGCGGTATAAATGGATGAGGCCTCTACATTACGCACGCGTGTGTGTGTGTGTGTACTCCAACGCTGCATTGGCACATTGGGGGTCTCCCATAACTGATCGAAAACTGATTTAGCAGTCAGGCAACCTTGACAATTTCTAATCCACCAGATACATCCGATCGATCGTCGTCTCAAAACCTCAACAATATTAGAGCAGCCTTTCAATTGATCTAAAAACGTCGATTGAAATCTATGACATCGCCATACGAATGATCTTCCGGTGCAGACACCCTATTCCGGTAACGATCACTGAACGTGTCGGTAACTTGTCCCGTTACGCCCTCTCTGTCGCATTCCCTTGCGGTTTTTTTTTCTTTTTTTTTTTTCTTTTTTTTTAAGATGTTGAGATATTGCCCTTAACTAGCGCGGCGGCGTCTGAAAATTCCGCACATCGTTTTCAGGCTCGTTTCAGGCCTAGTGGGAGCGCGCTGTCGGCCGCGCTCTGCCGCTGCTGCGCCTTGCGGAATTTGAAGACGGGAGCTGTAATAGCGCAGCGACGGCGGCAGAGCGCGGCCGTTCCGCAAGGGAATGCGGCAGAGAGCCGCGGCCGTAGCACGGTGCTAAGCTCAGTGACCCACTTCAACGTATACAGTTTAGCGGTAAATAAGAGGTCGATCATTTTTTTTACAACCCATACATTGTCGTTATGAAACACGGATTGTAGTCATGATCACAATTTTAACGCGAATGCGATGGTAGCGCCCAGGAAATGGTGTGCGTTGCGATGTGCAGCAGCGAAAACACTGCAACGCGGTGAACGGGCGCAAATACACACATCAGCGATTAAAAAAACAACCTGTACATATTTGATCCAAATGTGGCCTGTGCGTCACCTCTGATCGTTAGCCTAGCTACATCGCGGGTGGCACCCGATGGGCTGAACGCACGACGGTCAGACGCGGCGCGGCTAAGCTGTCAAAATGGCTAAACTCGCCTTCCCCTCCCTCCCTTTCACTACGATCCGTTATGCACCAAATCACACCGTCCCACTCGGTGTTTGCGCCCCAAATACGCTAGTTAAGAAACCACTTGGGGCCATCAAGGCCCCAAGTCGTCGCAAAGCGATTGTTTTTAAGAGTAGTTTCTTCTTGCGATTGAATCCCACACCCGTCTCGGCCTTAGTCCTCGCACCCCACAATGGGCATCCGCAGAGAGGCGCGACTGGGTAACGGGGCCCGCGGGGCCCGCTTAGTGAACACTTAACCGCCCTTATTTACCCGTGGATAACATGTCAACCGAGTCAATATAGAGGAGGAACTCACATTTTAGTGTGCGCTGGAACAGATCCTGCTATTTATTCTCAGGGATGATGTGAGTGCTCGAGCCGTCCTGCTGCTCCGGGGATTCAGGGCAGTACCACTTCCGCCTGCTCTGACACTTCCGCTTCCTCTAAACCCCACCCCTCCCCCACGCCGGTAACCATCGCGACCTAGCCGCGGGGTTTTCGTGAGCATCTTGCAGGGACATTGACGTCACGCGAGGACCATGGCAACCGCGACGGGGATGACGTACGCCCTATCGCCATGGTAACTGTCTCCCGTCGTGTGTGTGTGTGTGTGTGTGTGTGTGTGTGTGTCGTTCTAACTATATGTCGTTCACTATCACACATGCTTTGGTTGGATAATAACACATTATTAATATCTAATATAATCATAGTAGGGCTAGGCATTAACCCTTTGGCTCACCAACTTCTGATGCCAGTGGTTTTCCAAAGTCATTGGCCACTCAGCATTTTCACCAACCAACCCCCCCCCCCCCCCACACACACACACACACACACACACACACACACACATCCATGTTAAATTCAGAGTTAGAGTAAGGCAAGGGTTAATATTAATCCGGAAGTGTCATGCCGTAAGGATGGGCCAATGGAATGAGCACACAGTGTGCACCCAGTGCTCATGGGAGTTGTAGTATCATGTACTATCACCTCCAATTGAATAACTATTTCAGATGCCTTTTGTAAACTACAATGATTTTTTTTTATATTAAATGCTACCAAAAGGTCACCCTACAAAGTGGCTTGTTACAGAGATTTACAGAGTTACAAGCCACTGCTTGTAAGTGGCTGGTGTTATGTCAAGCCCTAGTAATAGATGTTAAACATTTAATAATGTTGAAGGTTATACATGTTTTTCTTCAACATGCATAACCTTAATGTCTTTGGGGTGGCAATTAATCTGAGATCTATTGAGATTTATTGACATTGGTAATGAAAGGTAATGTGCTCTTGTGAGATGCAGTGTTGTTGATTTATATAACAGGATAATACAACAAAAAGCAAAAGTCACCATTGTCCTAATTGATGGGGCAGGATTGTCTAGTCTAGGGATTAGGGCAGTGGTCTTCAACTAGGGGTCCGTGGAGGTACTGCAGGGGGTCCGCAAACTTGATTAATGCAATTCTTGCCTTCAACTTCAACCCCCATGTTTTCACCCAAAATTCCACCTTCAAGTCAGTGTTTGCTCCACAGGGAGGTCCAGGTCATCTACATAGATACATCATTTTTATCAGCCTGCTTATCAGTCGCCGTACGATGTAAAAGTTGGATGCATTGATTTGAATTATGTCGACATGGCTTATAACTAAGCATCAAAGCTGAATATATTAAGAAGTTAATAAGGCAATATGAATATATTATCAACAGCATTTTATTAAAAAATATATCGAGGGTCCCTGCACTGTTACAAGATACAAAATACAAGATACATGATATTTTTATTGGCACAGGTACATTGGAATGCTTACTCCACATTCCCTCCCGCAGTATACATCTCCAAAACAATACCATAAAAAGAATATATTAAATTAAAATAAAATAAAAAAGAGCAGCAAAGTGACTGTTAAATTATATTTACATTTGTTGAATGTACATGTTGTTGTTTTTTTACAAAAATCTTTAAAACTATTTAAAGTGCCAGTAGTTAATAAGAGCCTAGGGGACACACAAAAGCAGTTTTGGGCTTATCCTCTTCAGCCATCTCAACCTGATAATAGCCAGATTTCAAATCCATGACAGAAAACCATTTTGCACCGCTGAGGGCTGCAAATGTTTCCTCAATGTTTGGAAGGGCATCTTGCATTTAACTTCCTGTAGTCGATGCCTGATGGCGCCACTCTTCTTTCGTACCAAAACGATTGGTGAAGCAAAGGGGCTTTCTGATTCTTTGATGACTCCTGCAGAACCAGAGGGAGAACCAGTTGTGTAGAGAACTCTTCTACCTCCCTCCCAGGAGAGTTAATACTTTTTTTGCTCGGTTTGACGTGAACGGCAGCCCACTGAAATCAGCGCTGCCTGAGGAGACCAGCCTGCTGAACATCTCGGAGGCGGATGTGCGCCGCACCTTCAAGCGGTTGAACATCCGTAAGGCGGCAGGCCCCGACGACATCCCGGGCCGCGTCCTCAGAGCATGCGCAGACCAGTTGGCAGGAGTCTTTGCAGACATCTTCAACCTCTCCCTGTCCCAGGCTGTTGTTCCCGCGGTCTTCAAGATGTCCACCATCGTGCCTGTCCCTAAACAACCCAAGGTAACATGCCTGAATGACTATAGACCTGTAGCCCTCACCTCGATTGTCAGCAAATGCTTCGAGAGGTTGGTCAAGGACTTTATTTGCTCCGTGTTACCTGCCACGCTGGACCCATGGCAATTTGCATATCGTCAAAACAGATCCACGGACGACGCAATTGCCATGGCCCTCCACACTGCCCTTTCCCACCTGGAGGGAAAGAACTGTTATGTGCGAATGCTGTTTGTGGACTACAGCTCAGCGTTCAACACGATAGTTCCTGCCAAGCTCGACACCAAGCTTAGAGGTCTAGGCCTGCCCCCATCCACGTGCAGCTGGATACTGGACCTCCTGTCGGACCGCCGCCAGGTGGTGAGGATGGGCAGCACCACCTCAGAGCCACTGACCCTCAACACGGGAGCCCCCCAAGGATGCGTGCTGAGCCCTCTCCTCTACTCCCTCTACACCCACGACTGCATGGCTATGCACAGCTCCAACGTCATCATCAAGTTTGCTGACGACACGACAGTGATGGGCCTGATCGCCGGCGACGACGAGACAGCCTACAGGGAGGAGGTGCCAGGAGAACAGCCTCGCCCTCAACGTCAAGAAGACCAAGGAGCTGATCGTGGACTACAGGAAGCAGAGAGGAGAGCACAGCCCTATCTCCATCGACGGTGTTGCAGTAGAGAGGGTCAGCAGCTTCAAGTTCCTCGGCGTGCACATCTCCGAGGACCTCACATGGTCCACGCACACCACACACGTGGTGAAAAGGGCCCAACAATGCCTGTATTTCCTCAGGTGTCAGCATGGGCCCCCGCATCCTGAGAACATTGTATAACGGCACCATCGAGAGTGTTCTTACAGGGTGTATCACCGCCTGGTACGGGAACTGCACTGCTTCAAAGGGTGGTGCGGACGGCCCAGTATATCGTTGGAGGTGAGCTCCCCTCCCTCCTGGATATATACAACCAGCGGTGCGTGGCCAAGGCCAAACGCATCATAAAAGACAATGCCCACCCCAGCCACAAACTGTATTCACTTTTACCGTCAGGCAGGCGATACCGCAGTATCAAGTGCCATACAAATAGACTAAGAGATAGCTTCCAGTCAGGCCATCAGGCTGCTGAACAAGGGCGTATAGCATATAACAATGTATATTTTATTACATTGATTTATATATACATATTGCTCTTTTTCTGTGCCGATATATTGCATTTCATAAATTGCATTTTTATTTTTATTTTATTCTATTCTGTTTTTATTCTATTTTATTTTATTTTTATAACTGCTGTCTGTCGTCGGGTATTGCACATAAGATTTTCACTCACTGCTTTATACTTGTGTAAACTGTGAAGTGACAATAAACTTGAATTAACTTGACTTGACTTGGCATCAAGCAGCTCTTTGAGATGTTGCTTGACTGCTTCTCTGTTACAAGGAGGAATAGGTCTTGACCTCTCCTTAAAAGGTGTCTCATCCTGTAGCCTGAGGATATGTTTAACAGCAGTCGTGTGACCATCTGACATCTAAAGCAAAGACTTCGGGAATGGACTCTAGCTTTGCTGTAATGCGCCGCTTCCATTCATCAGGGATTGGTGAATCATCAAGGCCAAACCTGAGGTTGTCACCGTCAGGCTTGTCTTCACAAGGTATGTTGTCCAGACCCAAGGGGAGTGATGTGTTGGGCTGCACATATTTTAGCAACGACACACCTTGGCTGAAAAGTGACACTGTGTCCACTCAAGTTTTGCAAGACAACAGGAATCTTACTACTGGCTCTGGAGGGAATGTCTATCAAAGCAGCTTCATTGTTCATGTGGTTCAAGAACAATTGATGTGTTCTGGTTGGTCTTCCCATAGTCTGACATCACCCATGACACAGCACTTCTGGTTTGCAGGAATGGTTATGGGGTGTGTTCCATGTAACTTGACAGGACATGTGTGGTTTTCATGTGTTCGGGCAATATGTTGGAACATCACCGCATAGTCTCTGGAACTGAGTTTGTGGATGAACTCTGGACCATCTCGTTCAAACAATCATTTGTAAAGTCTGAAGAGAACATTAGTACCAACTAGCAGAGGGGTTCTTGTCACGGGTGTGTGTGGTGAGGTTGGACCCAGAACGCAGGCGGAGACCAGGAAAGGAAGAACAGGGGTTTATTAATGGCACAAAACACACTAGAAGGTGATTCCCCAGGACCGACGAGGGAGCGGGGACCGGGAGATCGAGGTGCGTCAAGCCGACAGGTAGGAGACGTAGGGATCGTTGAGGACAGGCGATGGTCAGGTTACCGGGAGGTCGAGGTGCGTCGTGCCGACAGGTAGTAGGCGAACGGATCGTTGGGGACAGGCGAAGGTCAGGTTACCGGGAGGTCGAGGTGCGTCGTGCCGACAGGTAGTAGGCGAACGGATCGTTGGGGACAGGCGATGGTCAGGTTACCGGGAGGTCGAGGTGTGTCGTGCCGACAGGTAGTAGGCGAACGGATCGTTGGGGACAGGCGATGGTCAGGTTACCGGGAGGTCGAGGTGCGTCGTACCGACAGGTAGATGACGGGCGGAACTCCGGGACCGACGAGGGGGGCTGGAACAGCAGACGGGCGGACTATCTCTCCGATAGTCCGTAGCAGGGTGATCAGGACCAGGGATGAATGTCACCTGGGGACTGGTAGCGTACCGGTTTACACGTAGTACGAACGAGCGACGTCTCTCACTGACGCCGCTGTATAAATAGCCCCCAGGTGAGATCAATGGTAATTAGCCACGGTAATGGTTGGCAGGTGCGTGTGTGTGCGCACGCGGCCTGGCAACGCCCCCTGTCAACCACCGTAACCGTGACAGTACCCCCCCCTCAACGGGTGCCTCCTGGCGCCCCACTCGGCCTGTTGGGATGTTCCTGATGGAAGTCGCGGATGAGGGACAGATCCAGGACACTCCGCCGTGGAATCCAACTCCGCTCCTCCGGGCCGTACCCTTCCCAATCCACCAGGTACTGGAAACCCCGGCCACGGCGACGGATGTCCAGGATCTTTCTCACCGTGTAGGCGGGATGGTCGTCGATGATCCTGGGGGGGGGAGGGGGTGTGGTGGGAGGGCACAAGGGACTGGAAGACACAGGTTTCAACAGAGAGACATGAAAGGTGGGATGAACTTTCATGGCTGGCGGCAATCTTAGCCATACAGAAACCGGGTTGATGACCTTGTCCACCGTGTAAGGTCCCACATAACGAGGCGCCAACTTCCGGGACTGTACCTGGAGTGGTAGGTCACGGGAGGAGAGCCAAACTTGTTGTCCAGGTCGATAGATGGGTGCCTGGACCCTCCGACGGTCCGCCAAACGCCGGTTCCGATCGGCCGTACGAAGGAGTGCCGACCGCGCGGTCCTCCAAATCCGGCGGCAGCGCTGGAGGTGGGCCCGTACCGACGGCACCGCAATCTCCTCCTCCTGGACGGGAAACAGGGGTGGTTGGTAGCCCAGTGATGCCTGGAACGGCGACATCCCTGTGGCGTCGCTGATCAGGGAGTTGTGGGCGTACTCCACCCAAGGGAGGTGGGAACTCCATGAGGATGGATGGTTCGCGGCGACGCAGCGGAGAGCCGCTTCCAGGTCCTGGTTGGCTCTCTCCGTTTGTCCATTGGACTGGGGGTGGTATCCGGAGGAGAGGCTGGCGGTGGCCCCCAGAGCCTGGCAAAACGCCCTCCACAACTGCGACGCGAACTGTGGCCCCCGGTCGGACACTATGTCCAGGGGTATCCCGTGCAGGCGGAATACCTGCAGCACCAGGAGGTCCGCCGTCTCCTTGGCCGAGGGAAGCTTGGGCAAAGGCACAAAATGGACCGCCTTCGAAAACCGGTCGACGATGGTGAGGATGGTGGAGTTACCAGCCGACGGCGGAAGACCGGTGACGAAGTCCACGGCGATGTGCGACCAAGGCCGACGAGGGATAGGCAGCGGCTGCAGCAACCCCGCAGGAGGTCGATGTGAGGCCTTGCTGCGTGCACAGACGGTGCAGGCCGTGACAAAGGCCTGGGTGTCCCGGGAGATGGAAGGCCACCAGAAGCTCCGTCTGAGGAAGGACAGGGTCCGTGCAAAGCCGGGATGGCAGGTCAGGCGGGAGGAATGAGCCCACTGCAGCACCCGAGACCTAACTGGATCGGGTACAAACAGCCGGTTAGCGGGACCATTACCTGGATCTGGATGGGTACGTTGAGCCGACCGGACGAGACCCTCAATCTCCCAAGTGACTGCCCCAAGCATGCACACCGGAGGCAGGATGGTCTCTGGCTCGACGAGATCCCTCTCGGCGTCCCACTGGCGAGAGAGAGAGTCCGGTTTCACATTCCGACATCCAGGCCGGTAAGTTGAGCCGTTTGGCGGTGCGGAGGTAGGCCAAGTTCTTGTGGTCTGTCCAGACCACGAACGGTTGTTCGGCCCCCTCCAGCCAATGCCTCCACTCCTCCAAGGCCAGAACCACTGCCAAGAGCTCCCGATTCCCCACGTCGTAGTTCCTCTCCGCGGGCGACAACTGTCTTGAAAAAAAAGGCACAAGGGTGAGTCTTCCGATCCCCCGTGGCACGTTGAGAGAGGACGGCCCCCACACCGGAGTCCGATGCGTCCACCTCCACCACAAACTGGCACGCCGGATCCGGATGCCTCAGAACCGGAGCCGAGGTAAACAGCCGTTTCAGCTGCGCAAACGCCGCACCTGCCTCCGGAGTCCAGGAGAACGGAGAGAGCGTGGATGTGAGCCGAGTAAGTGGGGCCGCGACGCTACTGAAATCCCGGATGAACCTGCGGTAAAAATTAGAAAATCCGAGGAACCGCTGGAGTTGTTTCCGGGACGTAGGCGTCGGCCACTCCGCCACTGCCTTGACTTTAACGGGGTCCGATCGAACCTGGCCCGGTTCGATTATGAACCCCAAAAAGGCCACCGATTTCGCGTGGAACTCGCACTTCTCCGCCTTGACGAATAGCTTGTTCTCCAACAGTCGCTGAAGGACCAACCGGACGTGCTGAACGTGCTCCCTCTGACTACCTGAAAATATCAAAATATCGTCCAGGTAGACAAAGACGAACAGGTTCAGCATGTCTCGGAGGACGTCGTTCACCAGAGCCTGGAACACTGCCGGGGCGTTGGTGAGACCGAAGGGCATGACCCGGTACTCGAAGTGCCCCAAAGCAGTGTTGAACGCCGTCTTCCACTCGTCCCCCTCACGGATCCGGACGAGATGGTAGGCATTGCGGAGGTCCAATTTGGAGAACACCATCGCATTACGGAGAGGCTCGAAGGCTGGGTCGATGAGTGGCAGGGGGTACTTATTTTTTACGGTGATATCGTTTAGCCCCCGGAAGTCAATACACGGTCTTAACGAGTTGTCCTTCTTAGTCACAAAAAAAAAACCAGAACCCACAGGCGACGACGAGGGTCTGATCAGGCCCGCTGCCAGAGAGTCGTGGATGTAGGTCTCCATGGTCTGTCTCTCGGGCCGGGACAGGTTGTAGAGTCGCCTCACCGGCAAAGACGCGCCGGGAAGGAGATTGATGGCGCAGTCGTATGGTCTGTGAGGGGGTAAGGAGACGGCCCGTTCCTTAGAGAACACCTCCCCGAGGTCGTGGTAAACGCGGGGGACGGATGAGAGATTGGGAGGACTCAGGACCGGACGGGTGGGTGAGCTGCGTGGGGCTAGAGCGGACCGGAGGCAGTTCGAGTGGCAGAACATGCTCCAACTAATCACGGAACCCGCCGCCCAATCGATGTGTGGATTGTGGGTCGCCAACCACGGTCTACCCAATACCACCGGGGTGTGGGGGGAGGAGATGATGTGTAGGCTGATGGTCTCCCGGTGATTCCCTGACAGAATCAGGGTGAGAGGAACAGACCGTTGAGTGATCCGGGCCAACGGTTTTCCATCCAGTGAGTTCACCTCCAATGGTGGCTGTATCCGCTCGGTGGGAATACCGGCACGTTCGACCAGAGCCGCATCAATAAAGCTGGCATCGGCTCCGGAGTCCACCAACACCTCCACCGGAAGCCTCTCCCTCGCCCAAAGGAGATGTCCGAGAAAATGGGAGCCTGTAAGTAGAGCTGGAGAGCGGGTCGCATTCTGGCACCTCAGGGACCCCGCCGTCACTGAGGGGCCCGATCTTTTGGCCGACGATGACAGTCGCGAATGGAGTGTCCCAACGCCCCGCAGTAGAGACAAGCTCCGGTGTCCAGCCTCCGCTTCCGTTCCTGCTGGGAGAGAACCACCCGATCCAACTGCATCGGCTCCTCTGCAAAGGAAGCGGTGGACCGAGAATATCTCCTCTCCTCAGCTGGGCGGGAGACGCTTCTGGAAGGACCCGGACCGTCCCCCCACTGCATAGCTAGGTCGGACACCTGAATGGCCATCTGGATGGCCTCATCCACAGTGCCCTTCTGGCCCCGCAACGCCACCTCCGTGCCCAACTCCCGGTTGAGTCCGCTCTGGAACGCGGACAGGAGTGATTCCTCGTTCCAACCGGACTCCACCGCCAACCGGCGGAACCGGGCGATGTACTCCCGAAGACTAAGCGTTCCTTGCTTGAGCCGCAACAGGAGTTGTCCAGCCTGGGCGCCCCGTATGGGGTGGTCGTACACCCTCATGAGCTCCATCTCGAGAGCCACAAAAGTCTCCACGAGAGGAGATCCTTGCGCACGGAGCGCATCGTACATAGCGAGGGGTCCTCCCTCCAGCAGACTCACTATATACGCAATCCTCCCCGCTTCCCTCGTAAAGCGGGACGGCTGTGCTTCAAAAATATTTTTGCATTGTACCAGGAAGCTCCGGCAGGTGTCCGGATTCCCCGAGTATCTCGGCGGGGGCGGGATGTGCGGCTCCGCGGAACCAGCGAGAACCGGCGTTTGTGGATCCCTCGCCTCGAGGCGCGTTATGCGTACGCCCTGGGACTCCGTGATGTCCAGCAGCCGGGTAGTCGTCACATGGGCGTCCGCCAGATGATTCCCCACGAGGACCGACGAGGGAGCGGGGACCGGGAGATCGAGGTGCGTCAAGCCGACAGGTAGGAGACGTAGGGATCGTTGAGGACAGGCGATGGTCAGGTTACCGGGAGGTCGAGGTGCGTCGTGCCGACAGGTAGTAGGCGAACGGATCGTTGGGGACAGGCGAAGGTCAGGTTACCGGGAGGTCGAGGTGCGTCGTGCCGACAGGTAGTAGGCGAACGGATCGTTGGGGACAGGCGATGGTCAGGTTACCGGGAGGTCGAGGTGCGTCGTGCCGACAGGTAGTAGGCGAACGGATCGTTGGGGACAGGCGATGGTCAGGTTACCGGGAGGTCGAGGTGCGTCGTACCGACAGGTAGATGACGGGCGGAACTCCGGGACCGACGAGGGGGGCTGGAACAGCAGACGGGCGGACTATCTCTCCGATAGTCCGTAGCAGGGTGATCAGGACCAGGGATGAATGTCACCTGGGGACTGGTAGCGTACCGGTTTACACGTAGTACGAACGAGCGACGTCTCTCACTGACGCCGCTGTATAAATAGCCCCCAGGTGAGATCAATGGTAATTAGCCACGGTAATGGTTGGCAGGTGCGTGTGTGTGCGCCTCTAGCGCACGCGGCCTGGCAACGCCCCCTGTCAACCACCGTAACCGTGACAGTTCTGCTGTTAAAGGGACAATCTGGGACTACTAGTGCTAATGCAACTAGTTCTTCCTTACCAGTGATTGTTTGGGGGAAAGTTACTCCAACTCCTATGTAGCCAAGATAGGGAACATTCTGTCCACCAGCTCCTTCAATTTCAAGAAGAGCATGAATTGGCTGGATGGGAAGGTGAGATAGATGTTCTTTATGGTAAGACTCAGAAATTGTTGTGACTTGTGAGCCTGTGTCCATGATTGATTCACACAGTAGATCATAAAGGTAGACTGAGGCTGTACAACGGGGGCCTATAAGTCCTTGGGGTATGGGCTTCTCCGTATGATTGCCAGTCTCCATTGACTGTGCCATAACTCTTCCTTGTGCTCCAGCACTTTGAACTTGTATGTTGAGACGGATGTTTTGTGTGGATTCAGCTCCTGGATGTCCCATAGCAGAAGCTGCAACTAGTTTAAAGCAAAGGGTGAAACAGCCAGCTGAGCTTCAAACCTCTCCCGTCTCGCCCTGAGCTCTGCATTTTTATGACGTGTGGGGTTTGGCTCGTTTGAGCAGTGAACAGCAATATGCTTATCTTCTCCACACTTGAAGCAGAACCACGCCCTTTGGCATTCCGGGGACTTTGAGAGGTTTCCTCATGCTATTGCTGCCAATAGCAAAGCAGTCGTTCCTTGGCGTTTCAGTCTTGTCTGACGTCTTTTGACTATGTGCTAGCTGTTGAACTTGTGTGGTTAACTCAGCTAACTTGGCTTCAAACTTCGAGTTCATCTCGTTTTGGAGCTGGGGATGGCTCACTATCATGAGTTGGGCTCTTTGGCTTTTGGCTCAACCTTCCCACTTGTTTACTTAGCTCATCCAGGGTCTTTTCAAGCTTTGAGGTCTCACTCTGTTCCATGTTTGATGATGAGACAGCGTATTGATGGTAGTAGGGCATATCAAAGACAGAATGGACATCTTGAAGAGCCCAAATGTTTTTTCATCCTGTCCAGCTTTGCTGATCGACGATCTTCCTCAGTCCTCAACATGAGAAGGAGTTCAGGAAATGATGGTGGATAGCCCTTCTTGTACTCTAACTGGAGGCCTATGATGATGCTCTGATCCCAACAGCCCCTGCAGAACTGTCTGAGTAACTGGTCACCTACATGAGTGAGGCTCCCCCTCTAGAAATTGCTCTCTAGGGGGAGGATGTGAAGTCGGTTCCAGAATGTTGATGGTTTTTCTCCACTGTTTTGGTTGGAGCTCAGAAATGATGCTCCATCCTCTCCATCCTCCACAACGCCAAAAGCAGAATCAAGCTGAGTGACATAAGCACTTGGAGGAGATGAGATGCCAAGATGCTTCACAACATCAGCTGCTGGGCCAAGTAAGCTTTCAATGATTTTCCTTACCTTAAGAGTGTCATTCAAGAAAGGATCACTGAGAAGGAGATCAACTTGGGTACGCCAGGTGTCATAGTCAACCTCACCATTGGGCCTTGGCATCCGGCATGAGAAGGTGCGCAACCTGAAATGTGTGGATGATGAAGTGGTTGACTAATTTCTGATGACATGTTTCACGATGACTTTCTGGATCTGCAGTGGGTTAAAGACATCATCATTTAGGTGAACAGAGCTCATTGGTCCATTAGATGGAGTATCCATTAGATGGAGATCCATTTATTCTTTTTATCGCAACTATTTTAGTTCAGGAAGTTAGCAGCACGTTCACTTATAACTTTTGCACACTTCGGGAGATCAGATCGAGTTTTTTCATTCTTTCGACTCGGACATCCCGCCCGAAGTCACAGCTGGATTATCTCCGACCATCTTGGGCACGATTACACGCAAGCGTCGCCGGAGGAAGCGATGGAAGCGAGCCGGCGTGCTAGTCAGGCTGAGACGCCGATCCGATCGCCCCCCACTACCCACCATTCTACTGGCTAATGTACAGTCTCTGGACAATAAGTTAAGCGAGCTACAGGCTCGTATTCAATTCCACCGGGAAACTAAGGATAATTGTATCATCTGCCTTACGGAGACATGGATGTCGGAGGGGGTTACCGACGCAGCTATCGAGCCGACAGGCTTTTCCGTCCACCGGGCGGACAGAACAAAGGCTCTCTCCGGTAAAGATCGCGTAGGGGGGGTATGTCTCATGATAAATAGATCTTGGTGCAACCAAAGTCATGTACATCCCCTCAAGTCTTTCTGTTCCCCGGACCTGGAGTACCTGATGCTTATGTGCCGTCCACACTGGCTACCTCGGGAGTTTACAGCGGTAACCGTGACCGCTGTTTACATTCCCCCACAAGCCAACACGGACACAGCGCTGAAGGAACTGTACGGGGCTATCAGCGAACAGGAGTCGGCACACCCCGAGGCTGCTCTCATCGTGGCGGGGGACTTCAACCAGGCGAACCTGAAGAAGGTTCTCCCGAAGTTCTACCAACACATAACGAGCAACACACGGGGCGAGCGGATCCTCGACCACTGCTACACTCCCTTCCGTGATGGCTACAAGGCCCTCCTCCGCCCACCGTTCGGCAAATCAGACCACCGCTCTATCCAGCTACTCCCCGCCTATAGGCAGAGACTGAAGCAGCAACCGATCGCTGTGAGGGAGGTCCAATGCTGGTCGGACCAATCAGACTCTATGCTGCAGGATTGTTTTGATCACGCTGACTGGCACATGTTCCGCGTTGCCTCGGACAATAACATCAACGAGTCCGCGTCGTCGGTCACCGGGTTCATCAAGAAGTGCATAGATGGCGTTGTTCCGACCAAGTCGGTTCGGATATATCCCAACCAGAAACCGTGGATTAACGGCGATGTTCGCGCTGCCCTACATGCGCGTAACGCCGCCTTTGGCTCCGGGAATACGGAGGAATATACAAGAGCCCGTTACGATCTCCGTAAGACCATCGTCACTGCCAAGCGGACAGAGTATAAGGACAGAGTGGAAGATAAATTCAAGAACCACGATGCGAGGGGTATGTGGCAGGGGCTGCAGACGATAACAAACTTCAGAGGGAGAACCAGTTGTGTAGAGAACTCCTCTACCTCCCTCCCAGGAGAGCTAAATACTTTTTTTGCTCGGTTCGACGTAAACGGCAGCCCGCCGAAATCGCCGGAATGGCCCTCCACACTGCCCTTTCCCACCTGGAGGGAAATAACTGTTATGTGCGAATGCTGTTTGTGGACTACAGCTCAGCGTTCAACACAATAGTTCCTGCCAAGCTCGACACCAAGCTTAGAGGTCTAGGCCTGCCCCCATCCACGTGCAGCTGGATACTGGACCTCCTGTCGGACCGCCGCCAGGTGGTGAGGATGGGCAGCACCACATCAGAGCCACTGACCCTCAACACGGGAGCCCCCCAGGGATGCGTGCTGAGCCCTCTCCTCTACTCCCTCTACACCCACGACTGCATGGCTATGCACAGCTCCAACGTCATCGTCAAGTTTGCTGACTACACAACAGTGATGGGCCTGATCGCGGGTGACGACGAGACAGCCTACAGGGAGGAGGTCGGATCGCTGGAGCAGTGGTGCCAGGAGAACAGCCTCGCTCTCAATGTCAAGAAGACCAAGGAGCTGATCGTGGACTTCAGGAGGCAGAGGGGAGAGCACAGCCTATCTCCATCGACGGCGTTGCAGTAGAGAGAGTCAGCAGCTTCAAGTTCCTCGGCGTGCACATCTCCGAGGACCTCACATGGTCCACGCACACCACACACGTGGTGAAAAGGGCCCAACAACGCCTGTATTTCCTCAGGCGTCTGAAGAAATTCAGCATGGGCCCCCGCATCCTGAGAACATTCTATAACGGCACCATCGAGAGTGTTCTTACAGGGTGTATCACCGCCTGGTACGGGAACTGCACTGCACTCGAGCGCAGAGCGCTTCAAAGGGTGGTGCGGACGGCCCAGTATATCGTTGGATATATCGCTCCCCTCCCTCCTGGATATTTACAATCAGCGGTGCGTGGCCAAGGCCAAACAAATCATAACAGACATTGCCCACCCCAGCCACGAACTGTACTCACTGTTACCGTCAGGCAGGCGATACTGCAGTATCAAGTGCCGCACAAATAGGCTTAGAGATAGCTTCCACAGTCAGGCCATCAGGCTGCTGAACAAGGGCGTATAGCATATAACAATGTATATTTTATTACATTGATTTATATATACATATTGCTCTTTTCTGTGCTGAAATTTTGCATTTTCTAAATTGCATTTTAATTTTTAATTTTAATTTTTAATTTTTAACTTTATTCTATTTTCATTCTATTTTTATCTATTTTTATCTTATTTTATAACTGCTGTCTGTTGTCGGGTATTGCACACAAGATTTTCACATCACTGCTTTATACTTGTGTAAACTGTGAAGTGACAATAAACTTGACTTGACTTGACTTGACTAGATGAGCTGTCGACATTTCTGGGTTCAGCAGGTCCACTTTGGTCTGTTTTGCTTTTATGATTAGAAGAGTCAGTACTCTGAGTTGGACGTAGCTGCGTGTCACTGGTTTGTGAATGGAAGAAGCTCAAGAAGCTTGCCTTGCTACTACCTGCAACCGCACTTAACTCAGCTAGGTATCTATGGGCCGTCTCCCTGCGTATCTCTTCATGGCAGAGTTCTCTGATGGTTTTCACACACCACACTACTTCAGGGTCATTAGGGCTCGGCATGTTGCCTAAGGTAATGGGGTCAATTCTTGTAATGGACCTGTCACATTCATATTCTAGCACGACCCTACCAGCTGTCTGTCCTAGCTCATTAGGAATCCTGACTATCTTGGAAATTTTACCATTCATGTTAAACACAGTGGCTATTTCCTCATCTGTGTATTCCCTTGCAATACCTGTTATATACAGGGAACTCTGACCATCAACATCAAACCGGTTACAAACATCTAATTTTCAGTAGAAATACTAATTATCTCAAGTGTGTATTGTGGGCTGGAAGACCAAGTTGCTACAATAAACCAATCTCCTGGCTAGCTCGCCACTTTTGTAACCCTTTCCAATGTTCGCTAAGGAGATTTTAGCTAAATAAATAAGTTAAGGCTTCCAGCCAGCACAATTAAACACAGGACAACAACTTAGGAAAATAGGAAATTATTGTATTAAAATAAAAAACATAAATATGTACAATTGAAATTAAATGTATCCAACAATGGACCAAACGTCTTTAACAATACATAAATGATATACAGTGTCTTGGGCCCAAGGGAAGAAGAAAAAAAACACGATCTCGAAAGATAGTCCAGCGTCCTTAAGCTGTCCCTACCGCCCTGGGGTACGCCCCAACATCCACTACACAGGATCCAGAGAACAGGAAGATTCCACTGCAGCGATGGTGCTCCGGATGGCAGATGAGCTCCGCTCCAGGATGGCAGACAGAATTGTCCCTAGAGAAAAAAACAGCCAGGTCAATCCCTAATATTGAACGAAACGGTGTCTCACGTTTCTCCGACAATAATTTGATTATCAGCTGTTCTATGTATCTAAAACTTAAATTTGACATTCAGGGAACCTCCGTAAAGTCAGATAACCTGGGTTACACACCTATAGCCATGAAGTGCCTGGAGAAACTTGTAATGTCATATCAACGTTTCCATCCCTGAGTCCCTAGACCCACTCCAGTTTGCAGACCAAACAGTTCTGTAGACAACGCCATTTCCCTGGCACTGCACACGGCCCTGCAGCACCTAGACAGGAGGGACACCTACATCAGACTGCTGTTCATTGACTACAGCTCGGCGTTCAACACCATCGTTCCCTCCAAGTTGGTCCTGAACCTGAGGGACCTAGGTCTGGGCGCCCCCATCTGTAACTGGACTATGGACTTCCTGATGGGCAGGCCTCAAGTGGTGAAGATTGGGAACAACATCTCACCCTCTCTGGTCCTCAACACCGGAGCACCCCAAGGCTGCTGCCTCAGTCCCCGACTGTACTCGCTGTACACACATGACTGTACTGCCACGCACAGCAATAATCAGATTATCAAGTTTGCAGACGACACCACAGTCATCGGCCTGATAAGCGAGGGCGATGAAACGGAGTACAGAGATAAGGTAGTCCAGCTGACGCGATGGTGTGAGGACAACAGCCTTGCACTGAATGTCAGCAAGACTAAGGAGCTCATTGTGGACTTCAGGAGCCACCGGGGCACCTACTCCACCATCAGCCTGGACGGGAGTCGTGAGCTGCTTCCGTTTCCTTTGGCTACAGATTTCCGATGACCTGGCGTGGACTTGCAACACGAAGGTTATGCTAAAGAAGGCACACCAGCGCCTCTATGCTCTGCGGTGCCTCAGAAAAAGCAGAATAGGCCAGAGGTGGCTAGTGAACTTCTACCGTAGAGAGCGTCCTGATGAGTGGCGTCACTGTGGTACGGCAACACCACTGCACGGGACAAGAAAGCCATCCAGAGGGTCGTGAGGATGGCAGAGAAGATCATCGGGTGTGCACTTCCATGCATTGAGGAGATCTGTAGGACCAGATGTTGGAAGAAGGCCATGTCCATCATAAAGTACTGCAACCACCCTGGGCACCATTTCTTCTCCCCCTACTGTCTGGTCACAGGTTGCGCAGCATCCGTACAAGTACTACCAGGTTTAAGGATAGTTTTTATCCACAGGCAGTGCGCCTACTGAACTGCTAGGAGTGCTGCCACTTTCACTTTCATAACATTGTCATTAACATTACACTTACATACTTTGCTGGACTTTCTGGACTCATTACAGCTACTGCACTGTACTGCACTGTATTCATGATGCTGCTGCACTACTGCACTTTAAATGCTTTTAAATCTTTTTACACATTTAACAGATGTTCATACCATCTATCAGTCACTTTGCTGTCCTTTTTTAGTTCATTTTTATTGTATATAATATATTTATGGTATTGTTTTTTGAGATGTATACTGCGAGAGGGAATGGGGAGCAAGCATTCCAATGTACTTGTTACAAATGGCAAATAAATATCTTGTATCTTGTATCAGGCGGTAAGGGGGAGAAGAGATGGTGCCCAGGGTGGTTGCAGTCCTTCATGATGGACATGGCCTTCTTCTGACATCTGGTCCTAGAGATCTCCTCAATGCATGGAAGTGCACACCCGATGATTTCTCTATGGTGCCACGGTAGAAGTTCACTTGCCACCTCTGGCCTATTCCGCTTTTTCTGAGGCACCGCAGAGCATAGAGCAAGGTGTGCCTGTTTCTCAATCCACCAAGGGGTCCCTGAGCTGAAACAGGTTGACCCATTGTTTAGGGGTTTGGACTCCCAGCCCAAAGGTTCTGATTCGAATCCCCATGTCTAACCGGAAGGCATCCTAGAGCAAGATGGCCTAACTGCTACCTGCTCCTTTAAGTTCACACAAAATTAAGCATTTGCTCTCTTAAGTCCAGATTGGGTTACCTATAGTTGAGTTACTTCAATAACATGATCAAAACAGTTATTTTGCGCCCCAAAATGTATTTCAGCTTAGGGTTCTACTACTGGTGTACGGCAGTGGTGAACTGTGTCTATCACAACCCCTAGTCAGACGGACGTCACGGAGGCAGTCACTTTATGAGTTATCTCATTTAGGAAGATCAGATTGTCGCAGCCAATTTCCAAGTTGACCATAGTTGTCAAAGCAGTGTCCATGTAGTGAAGTAACAGCACAACACAGCACCACCACACACAGGCTATCGATGAAAGGGACAGTCTAAATCCATACCTGAAAAGGCTTCCTGAAAACTGAACTTAAAGTTCCAAAACAGCGATCAATAATCACCAAATGTCTCTGGCATATGTCTTGTCATAAGCACTTTCACCTTCAAAAACCTAAATCCTACTATTACGGAAGTTATGTTACATTAAGTGTTTTCCTCTCATAAAGCTGCGTTAAGACTTTTCCTTACTGGCTCAATAAAGAGGAAAACACTCAATGTCACATAACGTTCATAGTGGGAGGATTTAAGTTGAGATATTTTGACAGGTGAGTGCTAATGACAAGACATATGCCAGATTAATTAGGGGATTATTGATCACGGTTTTGTAATTCTTAGTTACGTTAAGTCTTTTCACGTTAAGCGATGCAAAGAAAGATCAAGTCAAAACTCTCAATTTAAATGCACAACAATGCTTAACTAATTAGCCATTAACTAATCAGTCAACAAGTGTTTGGAAACAAATGCAACAACCAGCTCAACGAGACGCAACACTGCGCCAAAACCAGCAAAGGCAAATGAGTCTCACTCACCAATGATGTTCACTTAAAGACCAAATCCGTTCTCCTGTTGCCATTTTGACATAAAAAACCTACGTAGAAAAAAAACGATGTAGCCCTACGCTAGATCCCAGCCAGTGAACCTTCTAGCGCACTATGGAACTGTGGGGAAATATGATTGGTTGATCAAATTGTCAATCCAAACGTATGCTCTCATTCAGTCTATGGGCCAAAGCAATCGAGAATACTTTGGTTGAAAGATATTCTTCCCAGCAACCTAGAAAAATATCTGATTGGTTGCATTGTTTTTCCAACACAAAACCAACTCAAATGCGTAGTGCATGGACCGAGAAAGATAAACAAATCAACGTAACACTGTAATATAACGAGATGATATTCGAGTACTTTTACATGTTTTTAATATGTTGATTAATGTACACTGTCCCTTGTTTTTAAATCAATCAATCAATAACAACACAGATATGATTATTGTCATTTATTAATTTTATTTAAATTGTATTAAATTGTATTCAATTGTATCACATTTTATTAATACAATGAAGTCGATTTTTTTTGTTTCATCTGAGAGTTCCAGGGTCTTCTCTGAATACCTTGAAGGCCCTGACGCTTCACCACTGGTGTACGACTGTTATACGTAGTTATGACACAATCTCTACCCCAACCACCGCGACAAACCCTCCCACTTTTTGAAAAGCGATGTCCCGCCTCCCCAACCTGACTTCCGCTTGATTTCTGAACAGCTTTAGAACAAAAAGGCTTATCTTATACCCCTTACTGCTTCTTGATAAACATTGCAGTCATGGCTTGTATTATTACTTCTTAATAGATAGATCTTATTTCAGAATGACCATATTACCCATAAATATTTTTGGGACATTGATTTGGCGTTAAATAATGGCCTTATAGAACATTCATAGGTATTACGTAATAACTACTCTTCCATTTCCGATGCTGCACCTCAGTGTAACAGCCACTAGAGGGAGGTAAAGACCATACTAGTTGTAGTAGCCTATAAAAAAATAAGTACCACGCAAGTTCTGTTTAAACGCGGTTCAGAAAGCGGCGTTACTTTGGTGGATAGTTCTGTTAAAACGTGAAGCTACTTTAAATATTTTTTAATGAATTTAATTTCTTATACATTTCACAATTATTTCCGGGTGTTTGACTCCCAGTCGAAAGGATTTGGATTTGAAACCCTAATGTCCACAGCTTACCTGAATGCATGCTTGAGCAAGAGGCCAAACCCCTACCTGCTCAGTAATGACTTGGTTTCCAATGACTTGGGTTCTTTCTTACACCCGTTAAATGTGTATTTATAAATAAATATCTCACGATTATCCTCTCCTATGTTTCTTTGGGCTGGTGGTAAAGTGGGCCAAAGCCCCCCTGTGAATGATAAACACAGTCTCAGACCTGCTTGACTGTATACATGTGTGGGAGAGAAAGAGAGAGAGCCAGTGAGAGAGAGAAAAAAGAAGTGTGTGTGTGGTGTGTGTGTGTGTGTGTGAGAGAGTTGTGTGCATGTGTCTGAGGTCTGAGGTGTGTTTGGGTGCATGTGCCTGCAGTGTTTGTTCTAACATAACCACAGTACTAATGGTACAGTGTGTATTACATATTTGTTAGTTGTAAAAACCACTCAATCAATCCAGACTGTGTACATATTTAAACCATCTATATGAAACCAACGTTTAATCAATAGAACGCCAATCCTGGTCTCATCAATTGAGAATCGATCACACATTGTTCTTGTGGTTTCAGAAGTCATTTGAAAAAAATCTGTAATGGATTACTCTCTAAGGGATATATAGTGTGTCACTGTTCTGATAAAGAACCAAAAATTCACTTCAGAATCGTTAATAGATTAGTTATTAGTCAGCTATTAGTTAATATAAATGAGTATAACTCATCTGTTGGAGTAATCTCTGAGAGTCAGAGAGGACAGCCGTCTTGCATAGCAACATAAGATCATTGACCATGGTGGAAAAAAGAAAGAAGGAAAGACAGAAGGCAGTATAACTCAGTCTGTTAGGACTCAGCTTGGGAACCGGAAGGTCGTAACACCCAGGCACTGCCGAGGTGCTCTTGAGCAAGGTACCAGATCCCAGCACTGCTCCCCTGGCGCTGTATATACAATAGCTGCCCACTGCTCCTAATACTAGGATGGGTTAAATGCAGTGTGTGTACTGTGTGTGTGTGCATGTATGTGACCAATAAAGGGGATTCAATCCTTCAGATTTAGATTCAATCCTCCAGATTTAGATTTAGACAGCAAGAACAAAGAAAGAAATACAGTCTAGCGGTCAGGGTGTTTAGGTTAAAGATTATTGATTATAACCCCGATGTCCACAGCTTACTTGAATGCATCCAGAGGCCGAACCCCGACCTGCTCAGTATTGACTTGTATGACTTGTATGACTTGTATGACTTCACCGTAGGTCCCTTTGGATAGACGAGGTGTCCGCTAAATGACTAAAGACTACATAGTAAAAGAAACCAAGATACAATGAACTGAGCTGGACATTATCTCCTTTAACACCTCGGAGATGGACAGATGGATAGAGAAAAACGAAAGGGTAGAAAGGCACAGGACTGTGGTGGTACTGGGCAAGCTCCCAGTGTCCACCAATAGAAGACTGAATGGTCGTTGAATGATGTATAGCTCTAACTAAACCCTCTGATGTCATTGTGAATAAAATAGAAATATAATAAGTCACCCTGTGGTGAATCTTAATATAACAAGTCATCTTGTGGTGACTATAATTGGGTTGGCATATCTCACTTAACTTTCATCTTCATTAGTCATGATGTATGCAGAACACACACACACACACACACACACACACACACACACACGCACGCACGCACGCACGCACGCACGCACGCACGCACGCACGCACGCACGCACGCACGCACACACACACACACACACGCACACACACACACACACACACTCTATACTTCTACACTCTAATATATGAACATTTGCAAGGTTGTGTGTAAACAGATATACCAATAAAAATCATTGAATTGAAAGTGGGGAAATAGAGAGAGAGAGAGTGAAAGGGAGAGAGACTAGGGTGTGTGGTATTTTTCCTGAGGACTTTGTTGTCTCTGGAGATAGTTTCATCATCTGTGGACCAGCCCCACAGCCCCCTGGGAAATCTGGCATGGCACGGTGATGGAGTGGCGCGCTGACTTCCTGTTTGCTCAGCAGAAACAAAATGAACTCCTTGATATGAAGAGAGACCCGCCTTTCAATCATCCATGAGCACGCTCAATGTGGTGTGTGTGTGTATGTGTGTGTGTGTGTGTGTGTGTGTTTGTGTGTGTGTTCATTGAGGGAGAATGTGTCTGTGTGCAGACGGAATATATGTTTGTCTGTGTTTAGTGTGTCTAGTGTGTGTTTAATGTGTGTGTGTGTGTGTTTTGTGTGTTTAGTGTGTGTGTGTGTGTGTGTGTGTGTGTGTGTGTGTGTGTGTGTGTGTGTGTGTGTGTGTGTGTGTATACCCAAGTCTGTTTAGTCTCTCAGCCGGCACGTATAGATGAATAACAGTTAAGGCGTCTGAGTGATGCTGATTTGTCCAGATATCGAGTGTTGAATGACCACACTGTCTGATGAGAAGGCCGTTAACTAGCAGGCCGGGTGTGATATCAATAAGAGCAGAGAGAGAGGCTCCAGCACCCGTAGCTCTGGGACAAACATGGTCATAAAATACTGAGATGTAGCCACACTTCAACCACACGCCAAGAAGAGATGGAGAGGGAGAGACAACGATACAGAGAGAGAGAGAGAGAGAGAGAGAGAGAGAGAGAGAGAGAGAGAGAGAGAGACATAGTTGAGTTTTGAACACAACTTTATTATGATCTTGATACCCGTTTACAATTCTCATTCAATAATAAACATTTTATATGAAAGAAAGTTTGTGATATTGTTCGATCTGAGAAATCATTTCACCTTCTCTTTTTTTTTACTATTTCATGATATTACAGTGTTGCAAGAAAAAGTATGTGAACCCTTTGGAATTTCCTGGATTTCTGCATAAATTGGTCATAAAATGTGTTCTGATCTTCATCTAAGTCACAACAATAGACAAACACAGTCTGCTGAAACTAATACCACGCAAACAATTATATGTTTTCATGTTTTTATTGAACAAACCATGTAAATATTCACAGTGCAAGGTGGGAATAGTATGTGAACCCTTGGATTTAATAACAATGCAGATCAGACCTGCACAATGGTCAGGAGGAATTTTGGACCATTCCTCTTTACAAAACAGTTTCAGTTCAGCAATATTCTTGGGATGTCTGGTGTGAATCGCTCTCTTGAGGTCATGCCATAGCATCTCAATCGGATTGAGGTCAGGACTCTCCAGAAGGCGTATTTTCTTCTGTTGAAGCCATGCTGTTGTTGATTTACTTCTGTGCTTTGGTTCATTGTCCTGTTGCATCACCCATCTTCTGTTGAGTGTCAATTGGTGGACAGATGGCCTTTAGTTCTCCTGCAAAATGTCTTGGTAAACTTGGGAATTCATTTTTCCGTCGATGATAGCAATCTGTCCAGGCCCTGAGGCAGCAAAGCAGCCCCAAACCATGATGCCCCCTCCACCATACTTCACAGTTAGGATGAGGTTTTGATGTTGTGTGCTGTGCCTTTTTTTCTCCACACATAGTGTTGTGTGTTTCTTCCAAACAACTCAACTTTGGTTTCATCTGTCCATAGAATATTTTGCCAGTAGTGCTGTGGAACATCCAGGTGCTCTTTTGCAAACTTCAAACGTGCAGCAATGTTTTTTTTGGTCCTCCCATGAACTCCCATTCTTGTTCAGTGTTTTACGTATTGTACGGATTCGTCAACAGAGATGTTAGCATGTGCCAGAGATTTTTTAAAGTCTTTAGCTGACACTCTAGGATTCTTCTTCACCTCATTGAGCATTCTGCGCTGTGCTCTTGCAGTCATCTTTACAGGACAGCCACTCCTAGGGAGAATAGCAACAGTGCTGAACTTTCTCCATTTATAGACAATTTGTCTTACCGTGGACTGATGAACGTCAAGGCTTTTAGAGATACTTTTGTAACCCTTTCCAGCTTTATGCATGTCAACAATTCTTAATTAGGTCTTCTGAGAGCTCTTTTGTGCGAGGCATGGTTCACATCAGGCAATGCTTCTTGAGAATAGCAAACTCAAAACTGGTGTGTGTTTTTTATAGGGCAGGGCAGCTTTAACCAACACCTTCAATCTCGTCTCATTGATTGGACTCCAGGTTGGCTGACTCCTGACTCCAATTAGCTATTGGAGAAGTCATTAGCATAGGGGTTCACATACCTTTCCCACCCTGCACTGTATAATTGTTTGTGTGGTATAATTGGTGTGTGGTTTAAGCAGACTCTGTTTGTCTATTGTTGTGACTTAGATGAAGATCAGAACACATTTTATGACTAACGTTTTCTTGCAATTGTATATATATTGAAATACATTCAATTATTTAATTTATGTGTAAACCTTGTGCTGTAGTCAAATGTGTGTCTTTATTGTTACACCGTTTTAAAGACCTTCAAACTGTTTTCTACTAAAGTAGATTGCTAGGTTTCACGACATGAGATCACCGGCCGCATGGCTGACAATTGACCTTAGAGGACAGCAATGAGTCATTTTCCACAGAGCAAAAGACACATTATATTTATACTATAAGTTATACGTTATACTATAAGTGTCCCGCCCCGCCCCTCCGAGCTGCCGTTCCCTTGCATACCAGAGAACAACGCGCAGATGAAAGTGTGGTTACTCGACAGGTACGCCTCCTCCACGTTCAAGACGTGCCCCCACCAGGCACTACCCTGTATGGAGGAGCCACCAGTCGAGATACACATCGACCCGGCTGCCCCGCCGAAGGCCTGCCACACCCCAGCGAACGTACCCCTGCATTGGCAATGACGCGTGCATGAAGACCTCCTACGTGACGAAGCTCTCGGCGTCATCGAACACGTGACCTGGTGCCATCGCATGAAGGCTCTCCTCGTCGAACAGTTGACCTCTCGCCACTGAACAAATTCTGTCAACGGGAGACATTTGCTATGGAGTCACCCTTCCACCTCACACGCCGCGTCCCGATGGATATGTGGAAGACCGCCACGGATGCCTGGAATGGCTACCACAGCGTCCCCCTGCGCCAATCGGATCGCCATCTGACTACCTTCATCACGCCGTTCTACATCAGGGCATCCCAAGGATTCCTCTCCTCGGGCAACGGTTACAATCGTCGTTTCGACGCCATCCAACGGTTACAATCGTCAACGACACCATCCACTATGACTCGGACCACAAGCAACACTGGTGGAGGACCATCGACCTTCTCATCTGTGTTGGCGAGGCTGGTATTGTGTTCAACCCTGGCAAGTTCCAGTTTGCAGAGAAGAGCGTGGACTTCGCCGGGTTCCGGATCTCAGAGTCCACTATCGAACCCCTTCCAAAATACCTTGATGCAATCAGAAACTTCCCCTCCCCCGTCTCAACGACCGACATTAGAAACTGGTTCAGCCAGGTTAGAAGCTGGTTCAGCCAGGTCAACCAGGTGGCACCTGGTTGACCAACTACGCGCAAGTACGCAACATAATGGCGCCATTCAAGCCTTTCCTGAGCCCACGCTGCAAGTTCTCGTGGCCCCCTGGACTAGAGGACGCCTTCCAGGCGTCTAAAGAGGCCATTGTCGAAGCTATTCGCCAGGGTGTGGAGATCTTCGACCTGCAGAGGCGCACCTGTCTCCGCCCCGACTGGTCCCAACGTGGCATCGTCTACTTTCTATTCCAGCAGCACTGCACCTGCCCCTCTGGTCTCCCCGACTACTGCCCCGGGGATGGCGGATAACACTGTCCTTGTTCTCCGCTGAACAACGGTAAGTGGCCATTGAAGGAGAGGCACCGTAGCATGGGGACTGGAGCAGACCCGGTACTTCACACAAGGTTGTGACCATCTCGTCGTCGTCAACGACCATAAGCCCCTGTTGAAGATATTCGGCGACTGGACACTGGACAAGATTACCAACTCACGACTGTTTCGACTCAAGCAGCGCACTCTCCCGTGGCGCTTTGACATCGAACACTTGCCTGGGAAGAGCAACCTTGCAGCTGACGCGACACCCGTCGCCCTCAGACTCAGCAAGCCGCCCCTCACTGGAAAAGCCGAGCATCCCTGACCTCCTCGAGTCTTCACTGATGGCGTCTATCCGCCATGATGCCCAGGAAGTTGGCACCATCTCATGGTCCCTCATTGCACAGGAAACACCCATGGACACTGCACTAAGCCACCTCCTGGCTTACCGGAGGAGGGGCGCAGAGCTTTGATCGCAGCGACCCTGCCCTCGCACCGTTCTGGTCCATCCACGAGTCGATCTACACACATGAGGGCATGCTCCTGTACCAGGATCGCGTCGTGATACCCTCTTCGCTCCGTCACCGGATTCTACAGCACCTCCACACATCTCACCAAGGCATTTCGTCGATGGAAAAACACGGCTGTGCGATCGTCTACTGGCCAGGGTTGTCGAGGGACATTCGCGCCACCAGAGAACAATGTGCAGATTGCAATAGGAATGCTCCTTCACAGGCTGCCACGCCCCCTCTTCCTTCGTCGCCCCCATCTACCCCATTTGAGGCGGTCTTCGCCGACTTCTTCGACAACGGTGGATGGCACTACTTTGTGGTAGGAGACTGCCTCTCAGGCTGGGTTGACGTCTTCGGATCATCGACAGGTACTGGCCTTGCGGGGGCTGCCGGCCTGTTTCGCCACCTCGGCTTGAGAAATACTCAAACCCGAACATCAGGCCACTCTGGTGTCAGTCCTGGGCCGCTCAAGGAAGAAGCCCTTCGGTCACGGATGACCCACACCACTGAGTCACTCAAGGTGCTCTCAAGACCACTGCGGCTGCTAGTGATTGGTGAAAGGGTGTTTCTTCAGAACCAGCAGGGTGCTAGCCCAACCAAGTGGGACAGATCGGGAGTGGTAGTTGAATCGCCGGGCCACGACCAGTACCGTGTAAAGGTAGACGGGTCCGGCCACCTGACACTATGCAACCGCCGCTTCCTCCGGGCGTATACGCCGGCCACCCCTTCCATCACACAGCAGCCGACAGCGCTTCCTCCAGCACCCCCATCTCTCCTAGCGTCGGCGCCCCCACAGCGTTCCGGAAATATGCCGCTCCCTAGCGACGTGCCTGCGGAGGCCTTCCCACCATCGTGTGCGGAGGCGCCTGGTGAGGATGGTCCCACCCCAGCTGGCGACTCCCTTGCCACAGGAACAAGTCCCGCAGTCGCAGGCACCTATACCACCATCCCCGGGTCCGGGCCGCACGCGCCGGGCACCGAAATGTTACAAACCCGAGACCGGTCATTGAATGTAGATTTTAGTCCGTCCATCTACGTCGGCTCGTAGATCCCCGGACTGGGGGGATGCAGAGTGTACCACTGACCGCACTCGGCCCCAGGATTGGTGGACGAGTGAAGCCAGAAAGGGGCATACCCAGAACTCGGCGATGGTAGTAGTTTTTACCATATGCCTCGTCTATAGCTGGGTTAGCCACTCATCGTTTGGACTCGTTCATGTAAGGGCTAATATTCACGTTGTTGTCAATATTGCTAACGTTATTGTGTTACTGTATTATATTGTATTATATTGTCTTATATTGTATGTTACTGCTTTTATGTTCGCAGAATGGTTTCTTCATCTTTGACAAATAAATGAGGAGGAGGTTATATCTTAATGTCCGAGAAGATTAAACCTCTCTCGGACGCGTCCATCATCATCTTCATTATCATCATCATCGTTAACCGCTGTGCAGACGGAGTTCCACACATCCACACATCCACACACACACACACACACACACCTCGCCGCCGGTTTAGTGCCCCTAAATAACGGCCTCCTTTTAGTAACGGTGACAAAAAATGTCCTATAAAATAAATCCACCACCAAGTGGCCGGCTCAGGAGCCATCTGTTTTTTGTGTTGATAGTGAAGGTGATTCCTGTGAAGGTGAGGTTACCACAAACAGCTCAAACTGTGTTGTTTTTTCTTTTTCTGTTTTTCTATTTCTATTATTGGGTTAATCAATTATATTGTGAATTTACCCTTTAAGCCAGTCTAATTCTTCCTCAGCGCAGCTAGTCTTTAGATACCGGTCCAAATTATAGAATGGGTTATTATATATAATATTTAAAGCTGCATAATTTCTGACCACTAAGGGGCAGAATATACATTTCCCTCTGCAGTATTTTGGTATTCCATGATTACGGTAGCACTAGTTTACTAGTGTTCACACTCAGATGTTTGGAATTCAGTGCTTTTATAACGTACAAGGAAACTAAATTGTATGCTAGAACTGTTAAGTTCACTTGTAGTAATCGCAGGTTTGAACCCAAAAGAATGACAGTCACACAGGTAAACTAATCCGACAAGGGGCAGGCCGTTATCCCAATGTCTAGAAGTACAAGGACTACCAGATTCAAGGATAGTTTTTATCCACAGGCAGTGCGCCTAATGAACTGCTAGGAGTGCTGCCACTATCATAACATTGTTATTAGTATTACACTATCCTACTTTGCTGGACTTTCTGGACTCATTACAGTAACTGCACTGTTCTGCACTGTACTGCACTGTATTCATGATGCTGCTGCACTACTGGCACTTTAAATGCTTTTAAATCTTTTTGCACAATTCAAAACATGTACATGTCATCCATCAGTCACTTTATTGTTCTTTTTATATTTGATTGTATATGGTATTTGTATTGTATTGTTCTGCATACTGCGGGAGGGAATGGGGAGTAAGCATTCCATTGTACTTGTTGCAATAGTAGTATAGTATGGAGTATGGCGCCGTACGAGATGGCTGCCGTGTCGCGAGCTCCCGCACGACGACGCAGTTTTTTGTTATTTATTCTTTTTATCGCAATTATCTTTGTTCAGGAAGTAAGCAGCACGTTCATTTATAACTTTTGCACACTCCTGGAGATCAGATCGACAGTCGCCTACCGGAGTGTTTTCATTCTTTCGACTCGGACGTCCCGCCCGAAGTCACAGCTGGATTATCTCCGACCATCTTGGGCACTGCCCGTGAGCTACTCCCCGCCTATTGGCAGAGACTGAAGCAGCAACCGATCGCTGTGAGGGAGGTCCAATGCTGGTCGGACCAATCGGACTCTATGCTGCAGGATTGTTTTGATCGCGCTGACTGGCACATGTTCCGCGTTGCCTTGGACAATAACATCAACGAGTACGCGTCGTCGGTCACCGGGTTCATCAAGAAGTGCATAGATGACGTTGTTCCGACCAAGTCGGTTTGGATATATCCCAACCAGAAACCGTGGATTAACGGCGATGTTCGCGCTGCCCTACACGCGGGTAACGCCGCCTTTGGCTCCAGGAATATGGAGGAATATACGAGAGCCCGTTACGACCTCCGCAAGACCATCGTCACTGCCAAGCGGGAGTATAAGGACAGAGTGGAAGAGAAATTCAAGAGCCTCTCCCTGTCCCAGGCTGTTGTTCCCGCGGTCTTCAAGATGTCCACCATCGTGCCTTTCCCTAAACAACCCAAGGTAACATACCTGAATGACTATAGACCTGTAGCCCTCACCTCGATTGTCAGCAAATGCTTTGAGAGGTTGGTCAAGGACTTTATTTGCTCCGTGTTACCTATGCAAATTGCCATGGGTCCAGCGTGGCGCTGGACCCATGGCAATTTGCATATTGTCAAAACAGATCCACAGACGACGCAATTGCCATGGCCCTCCACACTGCCCTTTCCCACCTGGAGGGAAAGAACTGTTATGTGCGAATGCTGTTTGTGGACTACAGCTCAGCGTTCAATACGATAGTTCCTGCCAAGCTTGACACCAAGCTTAGAGGTCTAGGCGTGCCCCCATCCACGTGCAGCTGGATACTGGACCTCCTGTCGTACCGCCGCCAGGTGGTGAGGATGGGCAGCGCCACCTCAGCCACTGACCCTCAACACGGGAGCCCCCCAGGGATGCGTGCTGAGCCCTCTCCTCTACTCCCTCTACACCCACGACTGCATGGCTATGCACAGCTCCAACGTCATCATCAAGTTTGCTGACGACACGACAGTGATGGACCTGATCGCCGGCGATGACGAGACAGCCTACACGGACGAGGTCGGATCACTGGAGCAGTGGTGCCAGGAGAACAGCCTCGCCCTCAATGTCAAGAAGACCAAGGAGCTGATCGTGGATTTCAGGAAGCAGAGAGGAGACGGTGTTGCAGTAGAGAGGGTCAGCAGCTTCATGTTCCTCGGCGTGCACATCTCTGAGGACCTCACATGGTCCACGCACACCACACACGTGGTGAAAAGAGCCCAACAACGCCTGTATTTCCTCAGGCGTCTGAGGAAATTCAGCATGGGCCCCCGCATCCTATGGGACCCCGAGAACATTCTATACCGTCACCATCGAGAGTGTTCTTACAGGGTGTATCCCCGCCTGGTACGGGAATTGTACTGCACTCGAGCGCAGAGCGCTTCAAAGGGTGGTGCGGACGGCCCAGTATATCGTTGGAGGTGAGCTCCCCTCCCTCCTGGATATATACAACCAGCGGTGTGTGGCCAAGGCCAAACACATCATAACAGACATTGCCCACCCCAGCCACGAACTGTACTCACTTTTACCGTCAGGCAGGCGACACCGCAGTATCAAGTGCCGTACAAATAGACTCCGAGATAGCTTCCACAGTCAGGCCATCAGGCTGCTGAACAAGGGCGTATAGCATATAACAATGTATATTTTATTACATTGATTTATATATACATATTGCTCTTTTTCTGTGCCCATATATTGCATTTCATAAATTGCATTTTTATTTTTATTATTTTGATTATTATTTTTATTAATATTTATTCTATTTTTATTCTATTTTTCTATTTTTATCTATTTTTATAACTGCTGTCGTCGGGTATTGCACATAAGATTTTCACACCACTGCTTTATACTTGTGTAAACTGTGAAGTGACAATAAACTTGACTTGACTTGACTTAACTTGACAAATGGCCATTAAGGCCAAAACAAATCTTGTATCTTGTATCTTGAACACAGGCGAGCGTGCACGGTCAAAACAGGCAGGTGAGGAAAAAACAAACAGGAATGTAGAATGTGGGAAAAATGTGATGGAGGATCAGAGAAACCTATTCCATAAGTTCCTTTACAGTGCATATCTCATCTTCCTCGGGCCAAACCACTAGCAGATATAATGACCCTGTCTTCCCCCAGCGGACATTTCAGCATTGTATCAAAGAATGATGAAGAGGAGTGCAGGGAGGTAGTGAGGAAGAGGGGGAGTGATGGGGTTGTGTGAGCAAGAGGACTGGAGCAAACGGCTGAGGAAGAGAGGTAGAAGGGAGGTATTTGTGTTTGATGAAGAGGAGGGGAGAGAGGTGGTGAGGAAGAGAGGTAGAAGGGAGGTATTTGTGTTTGATGAAGAGGAGGGGAGAGAGGTGGTGAGGAAGAGAGGTAGAAGGGAGGTATTTGTGTTTGATGAAGAGGAGGGGAGAGAGGTGGTGAGGAAGAGAGGTAGAAGGGAGGTATTTGTGTTTGATGAAGAGGAGGGGAGAGAGGTGGTGAGGAAGAGAGGTGGGAGGGAGGTATTTGTGTTTGATGAAGAGGAGGGGAGAGAGGTGGTGAGGAAGAGAGGTGGGAGGGAGGTATTTGTGTTTGATGAAGAGGAGGGGAGAGAGGTGGTGAGGAAGAGAGGTAGAAGGGAGGTATTTGTGTTTGATGAAGAGGAGGGGAGAGAGGTGATGAGGAAGAGAGGTAGAAGGGAGGTATTTGTGTTTGATGAAGAGGAGGGGAGAGAGGTGGTGAGGAAGAGAGGTAGAAGGGAGGTATTTGTGTTTGATGAAGAGGAGGGGAGAGAGGTGGTGAGGAAGAGAGGTGGGAGGGAGGTATTTGTGTTTGATGAAGAGGAGGGGAGAGAGGTGGTGAGGAAGAGAGGTAGAAGGGAGGTATTTGTGTTTGATGAAGAGGAGGGGAGAGAGGTGGTGAGGAAGAGAGGTGGGAGGTATTTGTGGTTGATGAAGAGGAGGGGAGGACAGTCGTGAGGAAGAGGAGGAGTGTGGAATTGGAGGGACGATGAAGAGGAGAAGCAAGGGGATGGTTGGGGGGTGACCAAGAGGAGGATGGGGGTGATGAAGATTATGAGCAATTAGAAAGAGAGAAAGAGAAGTAGGTATTAATGATAATGTAGGTGGTGATGAAGAGGTGATGGGGGAGGAAGGTTAGAAGGGAGGGGAGGGGGGGGAGGAAGGAGGGAGAGCGTGACTAAGAGTTCTAGTTCTGGTTCCTAAATAAACCGTCTGATGACCCGGCCCAGATTCTCCTAAACTAGGCTGAGCTGTTCTGGAAACACACACACACACACACACACACACACACACACACACACACACACACACACACACACACGCTCACACACACACACACACACACACACACATGTGCACTCACACGAGTACACACACACACACACACACACACACACATACACACACACAAATTTTAAAAATTCGTACACCTGCAGGTACAACCATCACTACGACTCCAACAACAGTACTACAACCACAACAACAACACAACACCAACAACAACAGCAGGTCTCTACGGCTGCCTCTCTATCATCTGCAACATCTAACCTTTAGCAGGGAAATGTCACGCGCCACATGACAGCTCCTGGCTGTGCTCTACCAAAGCCACCTGGCCACCCCCCACCTGGCCACCACCCCGGGGGGTGTGTGGGGACCGGGGGGGGGGGGTGATAATCAGAGGGGGAGATCTGATTTGGCTTGCATGTTAATTTGGTAAAATATATTGTTTACAAAGCATCGTTTTATAACTGGTACTGGAGATTCAAGATGTTGTACAATGGAATGCTTACTCCCCGTTCCCTCCCGCAGTATCAATTTGATACAACAATATTAAACGATGCAATACTATGCTATACAAAACTATACTCTATACTATATACTCTATACTAACAAAACCATATACTACCTACTACATACTATACTATATACTATAAACAACACTATATCCTACCTATTATATGTTAAACTATATACAACACTATACTATAAAGATTCTATACACAACAAAAAAAAAACAATATGACTAAACTATGACTTCTATGGCATGTGTTTAGCGCTTGATTATGATATATTTTATTATTATTTTTTATTCTAAAATAGTCTTTTTGTATTATTGCAGCTCAGATGACTACATAACATAGCATGTTGTTACTGGTAGTATGAGGTCACTAGCTCATGTTTATGTCTCTTCTTCTGTTAAGCCCCATGTTCATGATAAGCCTGGGCACCATCTATCTCAAGTTAATTTGGTCAAATATTTGGATTATTCCTCAATGTCTTGTATTTTTTCATAGGGACATGTTTATGAATTATGAATCAATGAAACAGCGTAAATATTATGTGATTTTCTCTGACACAATATCGTATTGGAATCTGATTGGCCGAAATGCCAGCGCGGAAGTTAAACATATTTGAACTCTGGGTCTGGGTCTGTAGTCTGTGGTGTATAGTCTGTGGTGTGTAGTTTGTGGTGTGTAATCTGTGGTGTGTTGTCTGTGGTGTGTAGTATATGGTGTGTAGTCTGTGGTGTATAGTCTGTAGTCTGTGGTGCGTAGTCTGTGGTGTGTTGTCTGTGGTGTGTAGTATGTGGTGTGTAGTCTGTGGTGTGTAGTCTGTAGTCTGTGGTGTGTTGTCTGTAGTCTGTGGTGTGTTGTCTGTAGTCTGTGGTGTGTAGTCTGTAGTATGTGGTGTGTAGTCTGTTGTGTGTTCTGTGGTGGGTAGTCTGTGGTGTGTCGTCTGTAGTCTGTGGTGTGTTGTCTGTAGTCTGTGGTGTGTTGTCTGTAGTCTGTGGTGTGTAGTCTGTTGTGTGTTCTGTGGTGTGTAGTCTGTGGTGTGTAGTCTGTAGTCTGTGGTGTGTTGTCTGTAGTCTGTGGTGTGTAGTCTGTAGTCTTTGGTGTGTAGTCTGTGGTGTGTATTCTGTTGTCTGTGGTGTGTATTCTGTAGTCTGTGGTCTGTAGTCTGTGGTTTGTTGTCTGTAGTCTGTGGTGTGTTGTCTGTGGTGTGTAGTCTTTGGTGTGTAGTCTTTGGTGTGTAGTCTGTGGTGTGTATTCTGTAGTCTGTGGTGTGTAGTCTGTAGTCTGTGGTGTGTTGTCTGTAGTCTGTGGTCTGTAGTCTGTGGTGTGTAGTCTGTGGTGTGTATTATGTAGTCTGTGGTGTGTAGTCTGTAGTCTGTGGTGTGTATTCTGTAGTCTGTGGTGTGTAGTCTGTAGTCTGTGGTGTGTAGTCTGTAGTCTGTTGTGTGTTGTCTGTAGTCTGTGGTCTATAGTCTGTGGTGTGTAGTCTTTGGTGTGTAGTCTTTGGTGTGTAGTCTGTGGTGTGTATTCTGTAGTCTGTGGTGTGTTGTCTGTGGTCTGTAGTCTGTGGTGTGTTGTCTGTGGTCTGTAGTCTGTGGTGTGTAGTCTTTGGTGTGTATTCTGTAGTCTGTGGTGTGTAATCTGTGGTGTGTAGTCTGTAGTCTGTGGTGTGTATTCTGTAGTCTATGGTGTGTAGTCTGTGGTGTGTAGTCTTTGGTGTGTAGTCTGTAGTCTGCGGTGTGTAGTCTTTGGTCTGTAGTCTTTGGTCTGTAGTCTTTTGTGTGTAGTCTGTAGTCTGTATTCTGTAGTCTGTAGTCTGTATTCTGTAGTCTGTGGTGTGTTGTCTGTAGTCTCTAGGCCTGCCCCTTGTTGGACTTGTTTGCCTGTGTGACTGATGCCTGTTTTGACCTTGCCTGTTTACTGAAGCAAACCAACTTGCATTGCTATTCCACCTGTCTTCTCGTCGCGCTTTTGGGTTCAAACCTGCCAGTACCAGTGAACTTTACAGCCTTGAGCATTCTGTGGTGTGTAGTCCCCCAGACTCCACTGGTAAGTATCATGTAGAAAAGTGATGTGGAGGTGAGAGTGTCATCTGTGACCTTCGCAGACGGGCCAGAGAAGTCATTTAGGTATTCTAACAGAGGAGCGATCTATTCCTCTCTCTTTCTCCTGTCACTGGCCTTTCTTCTCTCTTCTTTTCATCCTTTCATTTTCATACCATTTTCATCCAGCATCGCAAAGGCGGGAGGAGGAATAGAGGAGGATGGAGAACAAATAGAGGATGAAATGGGATGCAGGAGACAGGGAAAGCAATGAGGGTTGTCTAGTGGCCTAGTGGAGAGAACACCTCTTCTTTCAAAGGCAATCAGAGTCCACTCTGTGTGTATGCACAGCACACACACACACACACACACACACACACACACACACACACACACACACACACGCGCGCACGCACGCGCACGCAAACACACACACACACACACACACACACACACACACACACACACACACACACACACACACACACACACACACACACACACACACACACACACACACACACACACACACACACACACCTCAATGCTATTGAGTGTCTTCTCCACAGTCGTGGTAATCTAACCCACACCCTGCCACAGAGAGGATGTTTCTTATTAACATACTGAATATCAAATATAAATGTCTCTGAAATGTCTTTGTGTAAAAACTCGAACAATTTTACATTTTTATGAGCCTAAATGCACCCGTATCCAAAGAAAGTGCTGACCTCATAGGAATAGCATGGAAATGATGAATGAATGCATTCAGAAAGTTGTGACATCATAAGTATTGCATGGAATTGATGTGAATGTATTCAGAAAGTTATGACATCATTAGGATGTCACATAATATGTAAATATATATATTCAAATACAATTTTTTTAATCATAATATGCTATCAATTATATTTATGTTTGGTATTTTATAAGTTAAGACCTCATAACAATATAAGATCATGTATGTATTCAGGAAGTTATTTTGTCATAAGTGTCATGTAGCGTTGAAATACATGTATTTGAAAAGCTATGGGCTAATAAGAAGGATATTATCTATTTCATATAATTTTATTCTGAAAGTCAAAGACCTGCATAGTAAAGTTAGGATGTTAATGCGTGGCCTGGATTATGAAAACACACACGTTACATTACATAATCCCACCAGTGTGTGTAGTTGCAGATGTGTGTGTATGTATGTGTGTGTGTGTGTGTGTGTGTTCATTAGCTCACAAGTCTAAATTGGTAGTTGTAGCAGAGATAATGACCCATTTCAACATCATTTTCTATCCCTCCATCTGTGTCCTTTCTCTCTCTCTGTCTCTCTCTGTCTCTCTGTCTGTCTGTCTCTCTCTCTCTCTCTCTCTCTCTCTCTCTCTCTCTCTCTCTCTCTCTCTCTCTCTCTCTCTCTCTCTCTCTCTCTCTCTCTCTCTCTCTCTCTCTCTCTCTCTCTCACTCTCTCTGTATGTATGTATGAAAAATATGAACTCTAACAACAATACTACCCCCCCCCCCCCCCATTTCCTTCTTAATCTTTTGTCAGTTGAAATCTATGGTAATCAGGATGATGATGTCACATCACCTGGTGTCCGTGACAACCAACCCTGTGGTTGCCCGGACGATGCTCCCTGGTTTGTTGGTTGACAGGCAGCCAGTGGAGGACACGCAGGGACCGGAACGCGCTCTGCCCTGACACAGCCCCCATAATTGCCCCTAATGGAACTATTAATAAGAGGATTTATGGGTCAATAAAACACAAAGCAGACCAAGGGACAGAGAGACTGAGAGACAGACAGGCAGACCGAGGGACGGACAGACAGACAGACAGAGATACAAACAGACAGGAGGGCCGAGGGAAAGACAGACAGACAGACAGAGAGACAGACAGACAGGAGGACCTGTCTGTTTCAGGAGAATCATTTGGAGTGGAGTGGAGCAGAGACACAGTGACAGCAAAAGGTAGCGTGAGAGAAAGAGAATGAGAGGAGGTCTGACAAGAATAGAGATATAGAGACAGATGGAGAGAGAGGAAGAGAGAAGGATGGAAATAGATGGGGTCTTGTCATTCTCCAAGACCACCATTCTCGAACTTCTCCCAGCCCAAAAGGTTCTGGGTTTGAACCCCAATGTCCACAGTGTCCAGACCTGGAGCAAGATGTCCTTACCTGGGAACTCAAAGTGAGTTCAGTCAGTTTGGATCACAGCAATATGAAAATGAAGAAGTAATGAGAGATGGAGGGAGACATGGAAGGGAGAGAGGAGAGCAGCTCTAATGAGATGGCTGGGAAATGATGAAAAGGAGAGGAGAGGAGAAGAGGAGAAATGAGAGCTGAAAAACGATAGACCGGTTTCAAACTTTGTCTGGCCTGGTTTACCTTCTTAAGACACTCCACACTCCCCCATCCATGATCTGATTGGCCGGTCCCCCAGCCTCTGACAGCTCACACACCCCCACCCCCCCCCCCCCTCTCTCTCTCTCTTCTCTCTCTCTCTCTCTCTCTCTCTCTCTCTCTCTCCTCTCTCTCCTCTCTCTCTCTCTCTCTCTCTCTCTCTCTCTCTCACTCTGTATCTCTCTATGTCTCTCTCTCTCTCACTCTGTATCTATGTTTCTCTCTCTGTCCCTCTCTCCCTTACTCTTGCTTGCCCCCCTTGCCTCTTCCTACCACACACCCCTCTCCTTCCCTCCCTCCCTCTCTCTCTCTCTCTCGCTCCCTCCTCTCTCTCTCTCTCTCTCTCTCTCTCTCTCTCTCTCTCTCTCTCTCTCTCTCTCTCTCTCTCTCTCTCTCTCTCTCTCTCTCTCTCTCTCTCTCTCTCTCTCTCTCTCTCTGGGTGTCCGTCCTCACTTTGTCACCGGCCCAGCCAGGCAGCCCAGTAAGTCGGCGGAGAATCGGCATGGCAACGAAGCCCCGGGTGAGCGAGGGAGCAGAGAGAGAGGTGCAGAGCAGCCTCTTGCAGTGCTACGACGTCTAGGCGGCTCCTGGTGTGTGTGTGTGTGTGTGTGTGCGCGGGACGCCTCTCAACCGGCAACAGATAGCAGCCGCTGCCCGAGACAACAACAACTGACTGTAGCCGCCGCTACAAGGATTCCTCCAGAGGGGAGAGAGGGGGGGGGGGAGAAGACCTTTATTTTGAAAGGCAGAATCGCCTCGGGCTGTCTGTCTTGTCTTGTGCGTGAGCGTGTGCAAGTGTGTCTGGTGAGTGTGTGTCTGGTGAGTGTGTGTGTGTGTGTGCTCTGTGTACCTAGTGCACGCAAGGTGACGTTTCATCATCCACAACCCGTGAGGAGGGCAGCACAACACAGTCTGGCGGGAGCTGAATGACAGAGCGAGACAGATTGGTGAGAGAGAGAGAGTGAGAGAGAGAGAGAGAGAGAGAGAGAGAGAGAGAGAGAGAGAGAGAGAGAGAGAGAGAGAGAGAGAGAGAGAGAGAGAGAGAGAGAGAGAGAGAGAGAGAGAGAGAGAGAGAGAGAGCGAGAGAGAGAGGGATAGAGAGGGAGAGAGACAGAGAGACAAGGGAGACCGAGAGAGGAAACGTCAACACTGCTGTCATTTCAGAGGAGTTAGGGAGGAGAGTGAAGACAGAAGACAGGAGACAAGGAGACAGGAGAAAAGAAGAGGAAACGAGGAGGAGGAGGAGAGGATCGGCCAGAGGGCACTGGGGGTCACTATCGCCGGACGTCTGAACATTGGAGCGGCGGTCAGACAATACTGGATATCTAAGCGGTGGACCATTGGATCTTTAGAAGATCTCCCCCCCCCCCCCCCCCCCCAGGACAAGCACAAACACCACATCCACATCTCATATCTCAGTTTGCGGTATTGACTCGAACACATCCTCACATCCTAGTTTTGGATTTTTTTTCCCCCACACTGGACACCTCACCCCGGTCTCCCGTCTCTGGCGACCACTCACTCGCGTTGCTTCTTCTCCTGCTTTTTTTTGTTTTTTTCTCCCGCTTTTCCCGTTATTTTCCCGCCAAGGATCTGCCTGCTTGGTGGCTGGCAGCTGACCGTCGGTCAAGACGCCGCGTGCCGTACTCCGAGTGAAGAATGCCCCGTCGCGGCTGGCCAAGCCGGCCGACCCGGGACCGCCCCCCTCCTCCGCCGGCGGCGCCGGGCTGTACATGGAGCGCTCCCAGAGTCGCATCAGCCTCTCGGCGTCCTTCGAAGCGCTCGCCATCTACTTCCCCTGCATGAACTCCTTCGACGAGGACGACGGAGGTGAGCGCACGCACGCACACACACACACACACACACACACACACACACACACACACACACACACACACACACACACACACACACACACACACACACCACACACACACACACACACACACACACACACACACACACACACACACACACAATATGTGCACAAGCATTCAAGCAAATCACAGTCACACGTGTGTGTGTGTGTGTGGTGCCATTGATGAAGATGTAAGAAAGTGTGCGTGTGTGTGTGTGTGTGTGTGTGTGTTGGGGCTTGTAGTGGAGGTGATTTAAGAGCTTGATTCATCTGCTCTGAGGGGCAGCCGGGGTTAGGGACCCTCGACTGTGGTCTCTTTAGTCTCTGGTTGTCTCTGGTCTCCTCTGGTCATCTCTTGTCTCCTCTTGTCTCCTCTTGTCTCCTCTGGTCTCCTCTGGTCATCTCTGGTCTCCTCTTGTCATCTCTGGTCTCCTCTTGTCTCCTCTGGTCATCTCTGGTCTCCTCTGGTCATCTCTGGTCTCCTCTTGTCTCCTCTTGTCTCCTCTGGTCTCCTCTGGTCTCCTCTTGTCTCCTCTGGTCATCTCTTGTCTCCTCTGGTCATCTCTTGTCTCCTCTTGTCTCCTCTGGTTTCCTCTGGTCTCCTCTTGTCTCCTCTGGTCTCCTCTGATCTCCTCTGGTCTCCTCTTGTCTCCTCTTGTATCTTGTTCTCCCTCGGACACTCTGGTCTCCTCAGTTTTTTTGTCTCTATTCTCTGGTCTCTGTTTTTTTGGTCTCTCGTCTCTTCTGGTTTCTGTTCTCCTCTGGTCTTCTCTTGCCTTCTCTGTTTTACTCTTGTTTCTGCTGGTCTCCTCTAATCTCTGGTCTACCCCTAACTCTGGACTCCTCTGGTCTCCGGTTTCCTCTAATCTCTGGTCTACCCCTGACTCTGGACTCCTCTGGTCTCAGGTCTCCTCTAATCTCTGGTCTACCCCTGACCCTGGACTCCTCTGGTCTCTGGTCTCCTCTAATCTCTGGTCTACCCCTGACTCTGGACTCCTCTGGTCTCCGGTCTCCTCTAATCTCTGGTCTACCCCTGACTCTGGACTCCTCTGGTCTCAGGTCTCCTCTAATCTCTGGTCTACCCCTGACTCTGGACTCCTCTGGTCTCTGGTCTCTGGTCTCCTCTAATCTCTGGTCTACCCCTGACTCTGGACTCCTCTGGTCTCCGGTCTCCTCTAATCTCTGGTCTACCCCTGACTCTGGACTCCTCTGGTCTCTGGTCTCCTCTAATCTCTGGTCTACCCCTGACTCTGGACTCCTCTGGTCTCCTGTCTCCGGTCTCCTCTAATCTCTGGTCTACCCCTGACTCTGGACTCCTCTGGTCTCCGGTCTCCTCTAATCTCTGGTCTACCCCTGACTCTGGACTCCTCTGGTCTCCGGTCTCCTCTAATCTCTGGTCTACCCCTGACTCTGGACTCCTCTGGTCTCTGGTCTCCTCTAATCTCTGGTCTACCCCTGACTCTGGACTCCTCTGGTCTCCTCTGGTATCTGGTCTCTGGTGCTCTAATCTGATTTCTGTCTCCTCTGGTCTCTCCTCTCTCCCTTGGTTTTGAGGTGTGAGTGAATTAGCTTTCAGTTGGTAATTGAGATAACTAAAAAGGGAATTCAGATAGATGAAGGGGACATGGTATCTTGCTCTAGCACGTCTGGCATGTACAGGTTAGACTGTGGACATTGGTTGATGGAACCTTTAGGCTGGGAGTCGACTCGGACCACTCTCATCTCAACCCTCTTCCCAAATAGAGTCCAGCACATGGAGTGTTGACGGATGTGAAGGATACATCTGTCATTGTGCTTGATGTGTGCATGATTGTGTGTTTTGTTGATGGTGTGATTGTTTATTTTTTGTTGTCGTGCATTTTAGTGTGTGTGTGTGTATGTGCTTGTGCTTGTGCTTGTGCATGCGTGCGTGCGTGTGCGTGCGTGTGTGTGTGTGTGATTGTAAGTGTGTGTAATCATGTCAGAGTGTGTGTAATTAGACGGCAGGCAGGCAGCAGGGTTTATAATGAAAGGAAAGCCAATTCATTTGAGCTGCACACACCACAACCTGCGTGCATGCACTCCGCCCGTGGCTGGCTGGCCCACCATGTCTCTTTCCACTTGGCTAGCATTTTGATAGCATTCTGCAAGCATTCTGATTGCATTCTGCTAGCCTTTTGATAGCGCTCTGCTTGCATTTTGATAGCGTTCTGCTAGCCTTTTAATAGCATTCTGCTAGTATTTTGATGGCGTTCTGCTGGCATTTAGATAGTGTTCTGCTGAAGGTGTTCTGCTAGTATCTTGGTCTGATTTCATGCTTATGCTTTCATTTATGATTGTATTGTAACTTGTCCAAACTGTTTTTTTGTTTTCATATTTATTTGTGAGTCTGTGTGTGTGTTTGTGTGTGTGGTTATTTATTTGTGTGTGTGTGTGTGGGGGGGGTATTTATTTGTGTGTGTGTGTGTGTGTGTGTGTGTGTGTGTGTGGTGTGTGTGTGTGTGGTAGTACCAGTGCCCTAATGTGATTGGTTGCAGGATCAACTATTTCATCTGGCAGAGCACGGGATGATGTCATCCATTCATCTGACTCGCCTACCTGTGGTCTTCACTGAATGTATATCTGGTCTCTGATTGGATTTAACACTGACCTTTCTGACCTCGGATTGGATTAAACCCATGTCCATCAGAATATTGATTGGAGACCAATTTCAGATGGACTCTAGTTGTTAGCCGTGACATGGGTTAGTGGTACAGTGGTACTGTAACAACACACACACACACACACACACACACACACACACACACACACACACACACACACACACACACACACACACACACACACACACACACACTGTTTTTGTAATTTGTCAGCATAATTCCCTCCTTGGGTTGTGTGTGTGTCTTAGCGTATGCGTGTGTGATGTGTGTGTGTATGCATGTGTGTGTGATGTTTGTATGTGCGTGTGGTTGTAGCAGGGTTAGCTAGTCTAATTAAATGGTAATACAGAGGGTGATTGTGTCTGACTGCAGTTAAATGGGTTCCTGATTGCAGGTTAATTGCTATCTATCAACTGCCTGGGGTCCTCTCTCTCTCTTTCGCTATCTTTCTCTTCTCACTCTCTCTGTCTCTCTCTCTCTCTCTCTCTCTCTCTCTCTCTCTCTCTCTCTCTCTCTCTCTCTCTCTCTCTCTCTCTCTCTCTCTCTCTCTCTCTCTCTCTCTCTCTCTCTCTCTTGTCTTTCTCAATGTCTCTCTCTCTGCAGTGTCTCAACCTCTTCACCCCTCTTGGTCCTATTCCTTTCCCTCAGCTGTTCCTCTTCATATTCATTATTATTTAATTTGAGACTTTCACACTTTTTCCTCATACATTAGTATACAGAGCAGTATTTAGCAAGCTGCTGGATCTCCTCTGCATTGCATGGATCCATATTTAGCCAGCTGATGGCTCCCCTCTGTATTACATGGAGCAGTATTTAGCTAGCTGCTGGCTCTGCACCCCTCTTGCTGTATTACATGGATCCATATTTAGTAGACTCTAATGTGTTAGTTTAGTCAGCAGCAGGAGAAACAGACCCTGCAGCCATCGACTCACATGCCCACAAATTACCTCCAATGAGAGAGAGAGAGAGAGAGGGAGAGAGAGAGAGAGAGAGAGAGAGAGAGAGAGAGAGAGAGAGAGAGAGAGAGAGAGAGAGAGAGAGAGAGAGAGAGAGAGAGAGAGAGAGAGAGAGAGAGAGAGAGAGAGAGAGAGAGAGAGAGAGAGAGAGAGAGCGAGAGAGCGAGAGGGGGTTAGTCCTAACCTAACCTAACTCATGAAGTCTTCTTCCATCTCCTCCACTCCTGGACTCACCCTCTAATATTTAACATGTTGAACATTTATTTAAACCAGGGAACACATGTTTAGATGATACATCCCTTTCCCATGTGCGCCCTGGCCAAGAGAAAGGTTATTACATTTTATTACGTTAAAGTAACAACATTTTATTTTATTAAAGTGATCCACCATCAGCTGGTGCCTGACCACGTACAGCAATATATGCAACACAACAAAATAACCATCTCTTACAAACCTGTAGGAGGAGAGGAGACACGTTAGGAAGAGTCAGAAGGGGGATTCACCTACGGAAGCCTGGCTACTCATGATGATGATGATGATGACGACGACGATGATGATGACCTCTACAGTGAAACATATGGTCACTAGGTCTTTATTAGAAAGGGGAGAGGAGGGGACAATAGGGTTAGAGGAGGGAGGGGCTATGAGAGAGAGGAGGAGGGAGGGAGGGGAATGAAACATGGTGGTGGTGAGTACATGAGATGTGAAGAGGGGAGAGGAGAGGGTATAGGGAGGAGAGGAGAGGAGAGGGTATAGGGAGGAGAGGAGAGGAGAGGGTATAGGGAGGAGAGGAGAGGAGAGGAGAGGAGAGGAGAGGAGAGGAGAGGAGAGGAGAGGAGAGGAGAGGAGAGGAGAGGAGAGGAGAGGAGAGGAGAGGAGAGGAGAGGAGAGGAGAGGATATAGGGAGGAGAGGAGAGGAGAGGGTATAGGGAGGAGAGGAGAGGAGATGGCATAGGGAGGAGAGGAGAGGAGAGGAGATGGTATAGGGAGGAGAGGAGAGGAGAGGGTATAGGGAGGAGAGGAGAGGAGAGGAGAGGGTATAGGGAGGAGAGGAGAGGAGAGGGTATAGGGAGGAGAGGAGAGGAGAGGGTATAGGGAGGAGAGGAGAGGAGAGGGTATAGGGAGGAGAGGAGAGGGTATAGGGAGGAGAGGAGAGGAGAGGAGAGGGTATAGGGAGGAGAGGAGAGGAGAGGAGAGGGTATAGGGAGGAGAGGAGAGGGTATAGGGAGGAGAGGAGAGGAGAGGAGAGGGTATAGGGAGGAGAGGAGAGGAGAGGAGAGGGTATAGGGAGGAGAGGAGAGGAGAGGGTATAGGGAGGAGAGGAGAGGAGAGGGTATAGGGAGTATAGGGAGGAGAGGAGAGGAGAGGGTATAGGGAGGAGAGGAGAGGAGAGGGTATAGGGAGGAGAGGAGAGGGTATAGGGAGGAGAGGAGAGGGTATAGGGAGGAGAGGAAAGGAGAGGGTATAGGGAGGAGAGGAGAGGAGAGGGTATAGGGAGGAGAGGGTATAGGGAGGAGAGGAGAGGAGAGGAGAGGGTATAGGGAGGAGAGGAGAGGAGAGGATATAGGGAGGAGAGGAGAGGAGATGGGAGGAGGGGGACGCAAATGAGAGGGGAGGAAGAGAGGACAATGGAGAGGAGTGGGTTAGGGAGGAGAGGAGATGATAGGAGAGGAAAGGAAACCAGAGGAGATGTTAGGAGAGGAGAGGATGGGGGAAGAGCACTACGTAATGCCTCTGAAGAGAGAAGGTGACCCAGAAAAGTCGCAGATGAAAAATGAACTGCCAGGAATGGTTCGTACCGAGAGGAGAGGAGAGGAGAGGAGAGGAGAGGAGAGGAGAGGAGAGGAGAGGAGAGGAGAGGAGAGGAGAGGAGAGGAGAGGATAGGAGAGAGGAGAGAGGAGAGGGGGGAGCTAGGGACTAGTAAAGGAGAGGGAGGGTGAGTTGCAGAGGACAGCAGACGACTATTTGTTACGTTACCCAAAAGCAGCTAATGGCCAATATAAATCACTACCTCATTCAGCCTGTAAGGGAAATGGGTGAGCAAATGTCCTAATAATTCTCCTTATTTCAAACACAAACAGAATGTGTGGATTGTAAAAGAAGGAGAGAAGGAAGAAAAGAAGGAAGGAGAGGAGGCAGGAGAAAACAGAAAAAGGGTCTCTGGAGACGAGAATCAGGATTTCTCCAGAGGGTTTGTGGTTGCAGGGGATTCTGGGTAAATGTCAGCCCACAGTACAGCACTTTAGGCTCACATCTACACTCACTGACATGCACACCTTTCAACAGGCAACCGTGGTAAGATACCACCTTCTAGCTCCCATCCATCCGTAATCCAGCCCCGTTTTTGCTGTTTCCCCCGTTCCCCCGTTCTGTGATCCGGTCCAGGTTTTCTCTGTATCTCTGTCTCTCTCTCTCTTCCCTGTTGTCTCCACTGCTCCTAATTATCCCCAGCTGCTCCACATCTGTAATCAAGGACTGGGTGTATAAGACCCGTCCTCGCCTCTTGCTCTCCACCAGATCGGCTTGTTGCCCCACCAATTGACGCCATGCTAAAGTGTGTGACTGTGTGTGACTGTGTGTGACTGTGTGTGACTGTGTGTGTGTGTGTGTGTGTGTGTGTGTGTGTGTGTGTGTGTGTGTGTGTGTGTGTGTGTGTGTGTGTGTGTGTGTGTGTGTGTGTGTGTGTGTGTGTGTGTGTGTGTGTGTGTGTGTGCGTGCGTGCGTGCGTGCGTGCGTGCGTGCGTGCGTGCTCCTTTAACGGTTTTGTGTGAGGGAAAGAGCCGTTTGCAATGTGAACCGAAAGGTTTGCTAGTTTGATTCCCAGCTCTTTCTGACTTGTGTCCCTGAGAGCAAGGCACTGCCCCTGCTGAGGTGACGATTGTCTGGCATGGTTCGCACTGCTGTGTGGTGTGTGTGTGTGTGTGTGTGTGTGTGTGTGTGTGTGTGTATGGGTGAATGGGTGTGTGTGAGTGAAAGTAATTACAGTCTGTTTGTCTTGTGGGTACCCTGACTACACGCTCTGACTCTGATGTTAAAGACCCATCTTCTCTCTGCCTGAGCGTACCAATGCTTTGCATTAACAATGAGGTTTCCGGGAGTACCATTACCACCTAGTGTTGTGGAGGACCGTCAACCGGTCTCCACTGGTTCCAGTCAGTTCAGAGTCCGGACAAGAGCACACAAAGGACACGAAGACCGCTATGGATAAAAAAACGGGCGAGGAAGTTTCTCTCGAACCGTTTCAGGTGGACACAAAATCCTCAGAATTCTCTGCTATTGTGGGAACAGCATGTGATTGAAGGGTTTTCTGTTCTCCGTGTTCATGTGTTAATGTGCTTTAGCACCTTTCCGTCGCCGAAGCCCCGGCTGCCTCTCGGCAGAGACGGAAGACTGTGATATAACACAACAAGAAGCGTGTTGAAGCGGATGAAGGCATCGCTTTTAATGGACGAGGGAGAAGCGCTTCACTTTCTCGCCGGTTTTCATCGCCTTGCTGTCGTGTTTCGCCATTGTTTATTCCTGTTTGTTTCTGTGTTTGACTCTGTCTTCTTGATTCTATTCTTCCCCTCCTCTGCAGAAGTTTTTTCTTTCTTTCTTTCTTTCTTTCTTTCTTTTCTTTCTTTCTTTCTTTCTTTCGTTTCTTTCTTTCTTTCTTTCTTTCTTCCCCTTATCTGCTTCATTCTTCTTTATCATTTATCATCTTTCTCTTCATCTCTTGTCTCCTCGACCCCTCTCTACTCCCTCTCTTCTTTTCTCCTCTTCTTGTCTCTCCTTCTTTTGAAGGTGGCTTGTAAGCTGTGGCTTGTGTGTGTGTGTGAGTGTGTCGATTTGTGGCGCTACCTCACTGGAGCAGCCCACCAGCTCCTTGATGACGTGTGATGGGCCGAGAGATACCGACAGATACCATGGCACTTTCTACCAAAAAGAAGGTGTTTCACTGTACCCAAAACAAACAGAAAACGGGTAATGGAAGATAAAAACAATGGGTGAACAATGAGGCTAAAACATAAAACATCCCAGCACTGAAATTAAAACATGACCTCCCCCAATGGAGACATGAGGGAGTCCATATACACTAAATGGCTTGAACTAATTCACACACAAGGGGAGGAACACAAACAACAATCTCCCCCCCCCCCCCATGGGCCACATGAAATGGACCGACCCAATCAGCCAAATTAAACAGCCGCACACCTGTCTGTAGTTAAACCCCAGCTGCTGTGTAAACTCAAGACTCAAAACTAAAGATACATGTACAATTAAAAACCAAATCTATTATGTGGTCGTGTATTATGCAGGTTCAAGTATAAAACATGTGTGGCTGGAAGCCCAGCCCTCACAACATGTGTCTGAGTCACATCACTGTGAGTCTCTCTGGATATAAAACCCAAAAACACTCACAACGCGGTTCTCGACACATGGCGCTGTTTCCGTAGTCGAGTGGACATTGTTGGCGTCGTCAACAGCGTTTGTGTCACCGCGGCGAGCGGAAACCGATGTGTGATGATTAAGATGGACAGGTAATTGGATGCAATTAGCGAGGAACTAAACAGTGTTTTTTTCACAGGGCGGAGTCTCAGAATGCCCCGGCATTGGCAAAACCGTAGTTTGGCGGCTATTTGTGGCGGTGCTGACGTCTGTTGTGTATTTATACGGGAGGAGTGTGGGGGGGGGGGAGATGTGTGAAAACTCCCAGCGATGGTGTCAACGCTCTTATTACTGTCTTAAAGAGGGACAACGCCAGTCTGGGAGATCCAACTGTCAGCACCATCTCCACTGGCTTCACAAACCATCCAAATTATATGTAAAAAAAATCACTTTATTCTGCCAAACAATAGCATGAACGTGTCTGCCATAAATGTAATTGAATGTAATGTAAATATGTATAAATATAGCATTTTGTTCTTTGGGATTAAACATTTTGGTAATTGCTTATATGGCGATTCACTGGTAATGTTGTCCTTAAACTCCGTACTGACCGATGCACGATCGATACCAAAAGTGATTCAAAAGGAAATCGACTATTATGAAATCTTTAGCATGCGCAAGAGATACAAAAGGAGTATAGTGTGGTATACAATGTTTGGAATAATGATGATATATAATTGTTATCTGAAGGGACTGGATACTCTACTGGTAAAATGTTCACAAATGTTCAGGGTTCGAATCCCAATGCCCAGTCAACCTGTCCTATAGGCGTCGTTGAGCAAGACACCAACTCTTTCAGGTACCTAAACAGGTACATTTTCTGAAAAATAAAAAATAAAAAACCACATTCCCTATGGATGACAGCATCTGCTAAATGACTCAATTGTATTTTTGTTGTACCTTCACTCAACCAGGAAGTTCCATTGAGATACAAAATCTATTTTCAAAGAACGTCCTGGTCAGGATAGGAAGCCTACAGGAAGTCTACAACGTCCTGTAGTTGTAGTCTCTCGAGTTTGGTTGGCTGTATAATACATCAGATTTAATGTCAGTATGTTGTGACTCTTTAATGTCGCAAAGTGACCTAATACTCAATATTATAGACAAACTATAAAATAAACTAGGGATAACGAGCCGTTTCCTCTGTCCTCCTTTCCGCCACAAACTGTCTAATTGTCTTGTAGGTCGATTACAGCGGAGCCCATTAAAAGACACTTCAAAGGCGTCGCGGCGCGAATTATGCGAATATTAGAACTTGTGGAACAAACACATCCGCCAAAGTCCTTCTGCACAGCCCCGCGTTCCCCCGCATTATCACAGTATTGGGACCTCACAAAAAAACACCATCAGTCCACCCACATCGGAGTAAAAAAAAAAAGGTTGATTAAATGAACGTGCCAGCAGACGCAACCAGAGCGTTTCTGTCACAACGTACAAGAAGGCGCTAACGACGGGTACGGTAGGTAGGGCACAGAGAACAGGGAACAGTTGGAGCTTATAGAGAGCGCAGAAGCCGCGCTTCACAGCTTGTACCACCTCTCTCCGCTAATGTACCATCTGGCGAGGCGTGTGCGTTTGTTTCTAATCGTGTTTAAATACTGAGTAATTACTACTGTACAGCCCTGCCGCACTGCACTGCACTGCACTGCACTGCACTGCACTGCACTGCACTGCACTGCACTGCACTGCACTGCACTGCACTGCACTGCACTGCACTGCACTGCACTGCACTGCCCTGCCCTGCCCTGCCCTGCCCTGCCCTGCCCTGCCCTGCCTGCCCTGCCCTGCCCTGCCCTGCCCTGCACTGCACTGCCCTGCCCTGCCCTGCCCTGCCCTGCACTGCCCTGCACTGCACTGCACTGCAGTTTGGATCGTCGCAGATGAAAGTGTTTGCATTGAGTACGTTTTATTTGCAAACTAAAGTCGTACAATTCTATTTTTCTTTACAATTAAAGCAATATTAAACCCATTTAGGATATTTACCCTAACATCCATTTTGCCACATCAAATACATTTAGCAAGAGGGACTTTACCAATATTGAATGACCCTATGTTTAATATGAAATTATCCACATTTATTAACTATTTGACTTTACGTGTATGCTGTCATGAAGCAGGCATTATTATATGAAATACAGATTTTGTCGATAAAAAGGACCAAGCCAGTGTCCCCATAAGCTGGAGGATGTGTGAGGTGTGAGGATTATGTTCACACATCAATGCCTGTGCAGCGACACCTTATGGCCCATAACGATGCACAGGCATTGGTACACCATGCGTGTGTGTGTGTGTGTGTGTGTGTGTGTGTGTGTGTGTGTGTGTGTGTGTGCGCGTGTGTGTTCACACCACCAGCGAACCTAACAAGGTTATCAGGTTGTTAATCATGCGGTGAGGAATGAAGATTTTCATGACGGATCAATGACCTGAATGAAGCAGCGCCGTGTCCGCCGAACACCTGATCAATACCGTCTTGTGATGGCTGTGCTCGGTTAGCTCCATTGATCAGCGTGTATCAATCAGCGCTCTGGCTGCCGGGATCACCCGGGGGGGGGGGGGGGGGGGGCGTTTAATTGAGTTTGACGCTAAAGCCAAATGAATGGCCTCTGATGAAGCATTCACAGCCA
>CM051002.1:15441942-15451942 GCA_027704905.1 Muraenolepis orangiensis
GAGACTCATGGGGTCAATGTAGTTTTTGATGTCGAACAGGAGTTTCAATGGAAATGTAGTATTTGATGTTTTGACACAAGACTATTTGCAGAGACTCATGGGAAACATAGTTCCTCTTTATATCCCGTTATGTTGTAAGTAGGTGCCCTGAAGAAAGAAAAAAACAAGCTTTTCTTCAAGCATCTCAACTCTCTCACTAGGGGTATGTCCAAGATGGCAGCGGTGTTTGGGCTGAGAAGAAGAGAGCCAGACAGTATGGGCCTACTTGCGTCCGACAAGAGGTGTTTTATGGTACATGCATGGGAAAGAAAGATGAATTTGTCTCTGGTTAAAGATTTTCCAGTTCCTCAAAAAAACTGTTGGCTGAAGCATGCGTGGAATGAAGACTTCCTTCCCTGAATAACAACCATTCAATGCTCCAGACACCCAGACACCCAGAGAAATAGATTGGTTCAGTTATCTTACTGGGGCTTCGCAGATCTATAGGAGACAAATGGAGTGAAAGCGAAAGGTTCGGAGGAAGATGGCCATGATAGTGGAGTAGCGATGACATTTAGTAACTACACTTTATCGTGCCCACTCCCGAATTCTCTTCAGCGATAATTACATTTTTTACGATTTTTTTAATTTTCTTCACTTTTTTTTAATTTTTATTCTCTGATCCCTAATCTAATCTACTCCGATCTCTAATCTACTGTGCCAATCTGTACCAGCAGGTGTCTTTATGGTTTTCTCACCTTAAATACATCGGCTGTGCTTCGGGAGCTCTCTCTCTCTCTCTCTCGGTGGTTTCAGAGGGGGGGAGGGTCAGCTTGTAAACAGGCTTGTATTCCGGATGGACACAGAAGCTACAACACTCCCCCACTTGTTGTTAATTGCAGGGCAGGTTTGAGCTCTGCCAGGCGGCCTGGTGATTAGCCATATGGGCTGGGGTGGAGACGGAAAGAGAGGGAGGGCTTTAATGATACGGCCGAGAGGATAGAAACGCACCTTGATTAAAACCATAATAATAATACATTAGGGTCAATTTAAAGGGAACAATGAACACTATCATAAGTTATCATGTACCTTTTTTTCTTTTTGGGCATATGCAAATTGGGTCTTGATTTGTATTTATTTACTGTCATGCTCCTTTAATTTCCTTGAAAATCAATATCGTTTTATCAATGGATAACTTTGAAAATTCTGATTTTGAGAGACAAGTTCCCATTTGGACCTTTCATTTTTGGAGATGTAGCTTTGATGTCTTACAGGGAAGAAAGTCATTTAAAGTGAGATTTGTTTTTGCTTTGGTGGCCAAAATACTAAAATGGTCAAATCTGTTTTAAATTTGTGTGTATTTTTGTTTGTTTGTGAAAGTACATAAAATATAAATGAAACCTAGAAAATATCCACTATATATTTTTCTTTTAAAACGAACTTTGTTTGAGTAGCACTGTCCCAGGGATCTCTTTTCCAAACAAATGAACTTTATATGAAGCAATAAAACAAATCTGTTCCATTCAGAATATGTTGAAGTACACTGCTAAAGTACCATACTTGCATGCAAATTATTTCAGTCTTTGTGATTTCATTAAGTGTAAAAAAAACAATAAGTACTTGAGTTTATTTTTATTTTTACGATACCAGTATTTCCTCCGAAATTATTTGAAAATGTCTTTAAAAAAACAAACATTGAAAATGTCAAAATTTGTAGGTTATTATATTTTTCTTATTTTTTAGGTTGTGTTATAGTTTTGGGTCATGTTATTTGTTTTAGTTATGTTTTTTTTGCAATGTGTACTGTTTTCATCACTGTTGTGTCAATTAATTTATTTTCCCAAATGGAGCTGGATTGGAATCAGATTGTTCAGTATTATGGGATAGATGCTTCTGTAAAAAAAACAACAATGTTTGGTGACTCAGACTCAGAGCCTGGGGACATTGTCCATCGCATGGGAAAATGTAAAATATAAATTATATTTGCACAATTTCTTTTTTTAATTCACGTTTAGTTGAGTTAATTTTAATGTTAGATGGAATTCATTATTTTAAGAACATGTAAACATTTTTACTAAATATATAGAATTATAATATTTACTTACAAATGACCATAGGAATGTCTTTTTGGTCAAATTTCTCTGTGCCAAAAAAAAATTATAGACAGATAAGGTTAAATATTATAGACAGATGGGTTAAATATTATAGACAGATGGTTTAAATGAGGACCAATGAAGGAAAACACGAACCGGATATTCAAATTGTGAAAACCACTGATTCAACACCTTGTACCTAAAGGGAACTGACATGTGGTCTTGCTGTCATTTAGAGAAATGTACAGACTTCCAAAGTACATTAAGAATATCTGCATGAAAATAAGCTTGGTGAGTCTATACGACTTCCTCTTGTTGAAATCGGAGATGTGAACGGTAGCCATTACAGAAGTGTCCCGGGTTGAATCTTCACCATTCCTGCATTCATTATTGAGAGGCAGCAATGTTAAAACATCTACAAATGTCTAGACAAAACATTGATAAAACATGACAACGTTGGTGATAATGCCTATACCTCTGCTATAGCTGAGCAGCTATGGTAAATAAATACAAACAGAAATAAAGAGATAACATTCGTACGGAATTAGCAGCTTGACGGAACATTTCCGCCCAATTGATGACGATGAAACGGTGTAATGGAGGACTTCTAAGATGGCTACCCTTTATGGGCTTTTGTATTTTAAAAGAGGTGACACTGAGTTCAATCTAACCTGTTTACAGAGGACCCATGCAAAAAATAATACCAACACTCTGGGGTTTTTTGCTACATCCGTCGGAGGAAGAACAACAACAACTTATGCCAACCATGCTACTGAGGACGCTTTTCGCATAATGGTCTGTGTGTCGTCTAGGCTGTTTATTCATGTTGTTTGTGGCTCGGAGTTATCCAAACCCATTTTGTCAGTCTCCCTTATCATTGATTGAGCTCTGTCGTTCAAACCTTTGTGAACTAGCTTCATTGTCATTCGATTTCTTCAGATCTCATTACTGCAATGTGAGGAGAGGCCTTAAACACACTGATGACCACTCTGTCAGGGCTACCATACGTCACAACAAATGATCTAACTTTTTAACAAACAAAAAAACACCGTTGTAACTCATCACTTAAGAATTAACAATTATATGTCCTGCCTATTTCTGATATTGCTGTTTAAGTCAGTTATTATGTCCTGCCTACTGCTTCGTGTGGGCAAAAAAAAACAAATCAGTACTTTTTTCTTTATGGTTAAAGTTAAAGTGGTTATGGTTTATGGCTATGTGAGAAATCTATATATTTGAATGTTTTAAGGAGCGTCCGTCAGTTTCCATGTGAGCTATCCCCCGCAGTCTGTCTACGAGAACATTCGTAACTACTTGAATCACTGTTAACTCTAGTTAAAGTTAGCAGATTACTACTCTGAAAAGGGACACATTTAGCTTATTTTTTAATGGGTTTTCTATGGTTTGAGCTATTACTGGTCAACAGCACCACATAGATTCAGCTAAGCTAAGGTGATGACGCTAAGCTACGGTCATGATGCTGTGCTAAAACCGTGATGCTAAGCTATGGTGATGATGATGATGATGTTGCGCTAATGTCATGATGCTAAGCTAACATAAAACAAGATAAGTTTCATATAGGTGGTGTCGTAACTCACAACCAACATGAATAAATAACTTAAACCATATTCTCAGACAACCTCCCCTTGTGAGTTCTCCTGACGTACGTGTAGCAGAAGTCATCAAGTAATACAAGTTTAAAAAATACATCGAGACATTTTTTTAACTTTAACTTCAGCTTTTACCTGGGAGCCGAGACTCGTAGCGCTCCCCCTGTGGACGGTGTGTATGTTCCTAAAAGGTGTCAGATCGACAATAATGCTGGGGAAGGGAAGCAGGGGGAGCGGCGTGGGAGGATGAAAGCACTGATTCATCTCCCGCAGAGATCTCGTCAGATCTCTCCGCCGTCGTGCCCATAGGCCCGGACACATCCCACCAACCCTCCACCACCACCACCCCCTTTTAGTTCATCCTCCGAGTCATGCATGGTGAATGCGTCTGCCTCTCGGGAGGTATGTCCCTTAATGCGAATGTGAACCTCCTTCTCGTAGCCTCTTATATAACAGACTATGTTCTCCTCACTGCTGTAGGACCTCTGAGAGTCTCTGTTCGTGTGCACCTTACGTAGCGTCCTGTTGGTTGTAATGAAGTCAACTTCACAACCGGGAGATTCATTCAAGATTCCTCTCATCCTACAAAATAACGACTATTTGATTGTTTCTGTTTCTGTTCTGTTTATGCCCAACACCGAACTCAGATGATTGTTCAGTGACTTCGGGCCAATCAGGAAATCACCATGTTTAGAATGTAAGGTTTTTTTTTTTTTTTTTCAACGTTTCAATTATAAAACAAGAGCTACTTCATGAGTTTATCATTTTGGGTTTGGAAATGGTTTAAAATCTTCAGGCAATTGGAGATGGGAAAATTGTCCTTTCAGAGAGTTTCAAAACAAATTCAACCACAGTTTCCCACTGGTTAGACTGGGAACAGCCCATGTACAACCACAGTCTTCTACTGTGGGTACACTGGGAGCTGCCCAGTACAACCCCAGTATTTTACCACAGCAAATGCAGTCATGCATCCCATGCAGTTTTAAACCGCAAAACTCTGGTACTCGATTATATTTCCCATCTTGCGGTGAGTCTGGTTGCTATGTTGCCTTGTGGGAGGTTCTCGGAGGTGTAAGCGGTCTGTCCTTCATGAAACACAGACGTGTTGTCAAGCTGTTCTGTTAAATAAACACACACAGCCCTGTATTGTTCCTCTGTTCAAGCTGTTAATAAACCACTAACTTGACCTCAAGCCTCTCTCTCTCTGCTGTCCTATATAGCTTTTATGACACTGTTCAACGGTCATGTTGTCGGTTGACGAAGGTGATCAAAATGATATAGTTGCATTTTTATTGAAAGGGTAATATCTTAAGAAGCATGATTCAGACCTAATCCAGTGAGTCATGAGCCTGTCTCACACCTAGTTTAACACGCTTCAGCTCTTCCCCCCTGTCTAGCTGGCTGACATACAACACACACACACACACACACACACACACACACACACACACACACACATTGATAAATCAAATATGAAGAAACACCATGCACGTTCATTGTTATTCTTTATTGACTACATGAAATCATTTAACAGTTTAATCACCAAAACCACAGCAGCAAAAAGGAACAACCCCAAGCTTCCTCTCACCCCAGACCTAGTCATTTAGCTGTAAGCTTTACTTCTATTTCCAAATATATATAATATATATGTATTGGTAGAGTTACCACCTTACTCTGAAGATTGATTACTTCTGTAAGAAGACTCACACGCTTTCATTTTGAAAGATAATACATTTCAAATCCACCTTTTTTTTCATGGTAATATGTCTCATATGAGGTATTAAAATAATAAATATAACCGTTATTTAGAGACAACTGGTGTAAAATCGAACGTTTTTTTTCAGTTTGCGATCGTTTGCTCCGAATTCGCATTCTTTTCGTGACGTCCAAGTGAGAAGGTACGGTTACGCCACGGCGTGTGCGTGTGCGTGTGCGTGTGCGTGTGCGTGTGCGTGTGCGTGTGCGTGTGCGTGTGCGTGTGCGTGTGCGTGTGCGCGTGCGCGTGTATGCGTGCGTGTATGCGTGCGTGCATGCGTGCGTGCGTGCGTGCGTGCGTGCGTGCGTGTGTGTGTGCGTGTGTGTGGATGTGTGGAGCTCCGTCTGGGAAGCGGTCGATGGCCACTTATAGTATTACACCACGGTGTAATAGGCTGCTATACAACGTTCAGTGTAACAACCACGACAGCACTTCCTTAAACAAAGTCGCCGTGGGTCGCAACCGCGGGGATAACAGCCTCCTAGAACTCTCAGAAATATATGTGTTTCAATCTCACAAATCACACACATTTAAGACGTTTCACTGAGTAATCAGTAGTTGATTCTTGACAAAACGAAATAAAATGCGCCTAAATCATATAGCTAGTAATGCTGCAAAAACTAAAATTCCACTTATTTGATGCATAGATATAAAGTCATATCTAAAATATCACCTGTGTTTGCAAGCCCACATATGATTCGAATAAATTAATGATTTGTGTATATCAACTATTTGGTTCAGAAAAATTCTGCAGAAATAAAGTAAAAATTTCCAAAAGAATAAAAACACATAATAAAACACACCGTAAACATAATTCTCGCCTGTCAATAAAATAAAGCATTTGAAAATATTGTTAAAAATACATTTTCAGTGGCTCAAATTCTTCAGACCAGACATTCTAGACAAGTTTAGGTCAGTTTAAGAATGATTATATATTACTTCTTACACAACACATGATTTAAGTCATGTTACTTTAAGAAATAGTGTATATTTGGTTTACGTCAGTTTAAGTAGTAGATAAGTTTCCAGTCAGTTTAAATCGTATTACAGATACATTTTAGTCAGTTCAAGTAGTATTCTAGATTAGTACTCGACCTACAACTTAAGTCAGTTTAAGTCATGCCGACCGCCCTCTATCTGACTTCCGAGGCATCCATCATCTTGTAGCATTATTTTTGGGTTTAGCATGGTTAGCGTTCCACGCATTTCATCTCGGAGGTTCATGACTTGGAAAATAAGATATTATTTTCCATTCCATCAATGTAATGCGTGTGACTAGTATTTCAAAGCATATTTTTCAGTGTCAGCAGGGCTAGTGTGTTGAAGATATTTTCCATCTACCAGTTCATCTGTTAGTTACATGATACACTCTAATGACTGCACCGTGTGTGTGTATGTGTGTGTGTGTGTGTGTGTGTGTGTGTGTGTGTGTGTGTGCGTGTGTGTGTGTGCGTGTGTGTGTATATGTATGTGTGTGCATGAGCATGCGCGTGTGTGTGTATGTGTGTGTGTGTGTGTGTGTGTGTGTGTGTGTATATGTATGTGTGTGCATGTGCATGCGTGTGTGTGTGTGTATGCTTGCGTGCGTGCATGTTAGTGAGTCTGTGGATGTGTGTGAGTGTGCATGTCTGTGCGTGTGCATGTGTGTGTATGTGTGTGGTGTGCATTTGTGTGCATGCATGTGTGTGTATGTGTGTGTGTGTGTGTGTGTGTGTGTGTGTGTGTGTGTGTGTGTATGTGTGTGTAAGTGTGTATGTGTGTGTGTGTGTGTGCATGTGTGTGTGTGTGTGTGTGTGTGTGTGTGTGTGTGTGTGTGTGTGTGCGCCTGCATGTGTGTGTGTGTGTGTGTGTGTGTGTGTGTGTGCGTGTGTGTGTGTGTGTGTGTGTGTGTGTGTGTGTGTGTGTGTGTGTGTGTGTGTGTGTGTGTGTGTGAATAGATAGTTGCAATAAGGACAGAAGCAAAGAGAGAGACTTGACGGATGGCAAGGGAAGGACACAGAAAAAGCACTTTCTCACCATGCAGTGCGGATTGATTTCTGAATGGTATCCCACATTCTGGAAACTTCTACCCCTGTCACGCTCCATGGTCTTCCTGCAGTCTGTCTGGTGTGAATTTGCTGCCTGGATCCACGCTGACAGCATAACCAGCATGCTAGAGACGCTTCATCAACATCAGATGATCTATCTGCTCTGGCAGAAACCCTCATGTGTGTGTGTGTGTGTGTGTGTGTGTGTGTGTGTGTGTGTGTGTGTGTGTGTGTGGGTGGGTGGGTGTGTGTGTGTGTGTGTGTGTGTGTGTGTGTGTGTGTGTGTGTATACACTCCTTCATGCTGATGACATTCTGCTCTGTCACATATGCGGCAAAGAATAACATTAACAATAAACCGAGGCACAAGCTATGGTTGCATCCACTGTTCTCACTGTCCTCCTTTCTTCGCCAGATGTCTCAAGCACCAAAGTGTCCGACCGGCTCAGGGCGCGTCATAAGGTTAAAAATATTCACGTCCAAAATATAATTATCTTGTCCTATTGTGAGTGAGTGAAAAAATAGGGGCCTGCTACAATTGCAGGCACATTTTTGCTTCATATTGGTGTGTTTGACACCGTTTAAAACAACAAACAATTAATTTTTCATACAAATATGAAATGGTGAAAAGATGTGTACTCAGATGTGCGCTTCCGACGTTAAGTTACAGTGGCGATCGGTGGGTCCCCTGACCCCATTCTCCGGGGGTCTGACCCCCTTCTCCGGTGGTCTGACCCCCTCCCGGTGGTCTCATTCCCTGACCGTGATAACCACGGCGTCGTCCTGGCCCTTCCACAGCATCTCACCCTCAAAGTCCAGCATCTTGTGCTTGCGGCAGCGCAGCAGGATGCCCACCACCTTGTCGGAGATCTTGACGTAGCGGTCGAACAGCCGGCCGAAGGTGATGGCCGTGCGGCCCTGCCGGTCCTTGAGGCCCATGTCCTGGATGATCCACACCATCTCCTCCATCTCCTTGTGGACGTGCCGCTGCGCCCGCTCCCCGCGCTCCGCCGTCCTGGTACCCTCCTTGGGCTTGCCGTAGCCGTCGTCACCGGGCTGCAGCCGCTGGGCCATGGCGAGTTCGGCGTCGAACTCCTCGCTGAATGGGTTCAGCTTCTGGCCCTCCATGTGCTTCACCGACCACTGCTGCCAGCGGTTCTTGATGTCCCCTATGGCGGAGATCTTGATCTGCAGGGAGGAGGAGGAGTGGAGGGGGAGAATATGAGGAGAACTGTAAAGGGTGATGAATTGGGCATCTGGCATAAGCGATAAACATCTGCCACATAAGCGATAAACTTGAGGTGTTTAGGAAGGGAATCTTGCTGGACTGCATTCTAGACTGTTCTTAATGAGATGCTTCATTCTCTTCCTTCTCCTTCTCCACACACTGCACATCTCCCGTCTCTCTTTCACTCCCTCTCTCTTTCCCTTAAGTATTTTTCTTTAGGATTGTCTGTGACTTACACCTTTGTTCGCTGTCTATGTCTATCTGTCTGTCTGCTTGCCTGTCTGCCTGTCTGTCTGTCTGCGTGAAGGTCAGAGGGTGATCAGTGTATTTATTTACATGTTAGGTTGCAGTGGAACACAGCCGACACTTTTACGACGTTGAACTTAATGTTCCCTTCAGGGGTGTGTGGGCGCTTGTGTGTGTGTCTGTGAGAGTGTGTGTGTGTGTGTGTGAGAGAGAAAGAGAGAGAGAGAGAGAGAGAGAGAGAGAGAGAGAGAGAGAGAGAGAGAGAGGGAGGGAGAGTATGTGTGTGTGTATGTGTGTGTTTTGCCCTAAATAGGTGCTCTTTCTGTGTTTGTGTGGATCAAACCTGCATGGTTTAATTGAGGGGAGGAGGGGCTGGGAAGGGAGGGGTGAAGAGGGGCTGGAGAGGGGGAGGGGAAGAGAGGGGGTCTGCAGGTCTTCTTTTAGATGATTTAAATTGGCTCCTGCTGGCTGCAGTTTATTTTAGGACACCTGCAATGTGTCCGGAAATAACAGCCAGGACCCCGTCCTGAAGCTCTGGAGCAGGTACAACAGCTCACCGCCTCTGAGTTCTAATCCACTGAGTGTGAATACGGCTGCAGTGCAGCCTGGTTTAAGTGCTCACTCATCTCATTAGGAATAGGCAGTATAATGTGTACCACTATGACGTCTCAGTGCGTCTCTACATCAGCGCAGAGCGGTTGGCCGTCAGGCAGTTCTCTTCCCACTAATGGTTTGTTTTTGTTTCTCTGCTGGCAGTCTCTGGGCTTCATGAAATTCATATTTCACAAAAGCAATATTGTCAACATCATGGCGGAGTCAAGATGTATTGCCCCCCCCCCCACAGATCTAGAATGAACAGAAAAACACAGCAGACGTTGGCTTTGGTGCAGCAGTACGACGATCACAGTGCACTAAGGCGCGCGAGAGAGCACACCTCCAGTCTCTCCATATCTTCCAGTGAAACGCTCTCCTGATACACTGTATCATCACGGTGGATTTCAAGGTGTTCTGTATGTTCTATTTGCTATATTTCCATGATCCAGTTTCCAAGTAGCCCCTGTG
>CM051002.1:15461942-15544442 GCA_027704905.1 Muraenolepis orangiensis
GTAGAAATCTACACAAATGAGCTCGTTCAAGTTCAGTTTGCTAGCTCTGCATAGCTCTGCCTCTCAATAGCGCGTATCCAATCAAAACGTGCACGTGCTGACGTTATCGTACGCCTGCTAGCTGGCCCTGGTGTCGCCAACTCAAAATCTGATTGGTTAACGCCACAGTTTTGTTTCCATTCACTTTAAGCTCCAGGCGCCCGCACTGTTAATTCTGAAGGCCTAAGGGCAGATTTCTTGGACCCTGGCAACAAATTATGGCTGAAATATGATTGGATAAAAGCTCATAAAGGCCAGCCCTCCAAATCTCGACTTGAGGCTGGAAGCAGCGCAACCAAGAGGAAATCTATGAAATGAAGATAATAGACTATGGGGAATAATTTTATACATATTTGTGGAAACATTTTATTTATATTCTGATGATATTTAGGCCAGCAGAGAAGGCCTTGCTGGCCCTGACAGCCCACCACTGGATATTAGTTTGTTTATGAAACCATAGTGTGATTTTGGTAAGCCCAGCTATGTGCTGATCGTTCACTTAATGACTATGATCATTTATGCTAGCCAGCACATTACAAACTTCAAAAGATGATGAAAGCATGTCGATGTGTACATTAAATCAGCAGTAGCTTCTACTGTTAGTGTCAGTGTAAATGTTTTTTTAATGCTCCATTTTAATTAAGTTTAAATCATCTTAATGTGACTGTGATGACGGCCTGTTTACCCCACGATGTGTCAGTCTCCTCATGTTGACATTGTTTTGCAATGTCAGATGAGACATTTGGTATTGTGAATGTTATTATGGAGGCCTATTCTGCAGGCCTACACCACATGCTAGATTCTGTCATGTACTGTACAGCCCATGACACAGACTATGCTCCATCCGGGGCAGAAGATTCTCAATGTCTTCCAGTCTAGTACTAGGCGTAGGCCTACTTTATGTCTGTGAAATGATCCAAATATTTTTGATGAAGTGGATGGAAATGTGGTCCTAAGACTGTGGTCCTGAAACTACAGCCTCCTCCAAAGCAACCCACTGTGGGAAACACTGCCCTGATCAATACGTGGCCAATACATGATCGATCAGGGGGGGGATAGGAATGTATTCTAATTAGATAGCTGACAGGGAACAGGGAGCACAACGTAGATCCTTAGATTAGTCATTAAGAAGTAATTGAGGACACATCTCTATTTCTATTTCCAGGATGTAAACACTTCCTGTCCTCAACAGCTGTGGCGCTGCAGTCACATGACAGGCCACATGACCCCCGGTCCATAATTAACCCCGGTGTGACTGAGTGGTTTCAACCGTTCGCCGAAAAAACCTGTGAATAATTCAGTGGCAATCTTTGGCCCCCGGACCAATCTTTCCATTGGCAGCTTGCCTGACATAGCGTGTGTATTTTGGGTCAGACAGGGACTTGGTTCTGACGCCACATTGTACCGACGGTAGCCAGTGTGTGTGTGTGCATGTGTGTGTAGTATTTGTAAGTGTGTGTGTGTGCATGTGTGCATAGTATTTGTGCGCGCGCGCGCGCGCACACACACACACACACACACACACACACACACACACACACACACACACACACACGCACAAATACTATGCACACATGCACACACACACACTTACAAATACTACACACACATGCACACACACACACATGTGCACACACAATACTAAGCAAAAACGAATTTCAGGCACACACACACACACCCGAATACAACGCACACCGTATGCACAAAAACACACACACACACACACATATAACATTCTGTCATGAATGTGTGTGTGTGTCTACTTAAAGCATGACATAAATCATCTGTGCACATGTAAAAGGGCAGAATATGCTAATGTTCACACGCATGAACTAACACCTTATTGGAACACATAGCGTGTGTAAATATGCATGACAAATTAAGCAGATATTTAGCTGTCATCTGACATCTGCACATTTCATTCTTATAGAGAGACATCTCTTTGTCTAAATCTTCATCTGATACACAAAACAGAGATGCACACAGACACACACCGACACATAAACACACACACACACACACACACACACACACACACACACACACACACACACACACACTTACAAACACACACAAATGAGTGTGTGCATCTCTGTTTTATATTTGTGTGTGTGTATGTGTGTGTGAGAGAGAGAGAGTGACACACTCACACACACACATACACTTTCTCTCACACACACACATACACACACACTCACACACTCTCTCTCTCTCTCTCTCTCTCTCACACACACACACACACACACACACACACACACACACACACACACACACACACACACACACACACACACACACACACACACACACACACACACACACACACACACACACACACACACACACACACACACACACACACACACACACACTCACACACTCACAGCGCTCTCCCGGGCTCCCGGAGGAAACAGATTGAAGACAGTGTGAACTGGAATGCTTCTTTTGCTGCTCGCCATGGCGGTGACATCATCCGTGAAACCGTGGCAACGAACGCAGTGTCCCGCCACGCCAGGGCTTCCTGGCGTGGCGGGACACGCGGTGACACAGGGGCCTGGCGCACACCCAGACCCAGCAGCCCACAAAGATCTAAACCCTGCCATGGAAAACAAGCCCATAATACACTTTTTTTGTGGGCGGAGAAACTGAACTGACCCCCCCATTGCAATGTGTGCAGGGCTGAGACGGTTTGTTTTACCTCAAATTTAGCAACATTTTTAGGGCCCCTATTTGGGCACCAGCTGTAAGATTGATTAGACTTTCTTGATTCATCTTTTGTATAGATTTGAATATGTAGCAGTTTGTGATTGTGTATCCACCATATGTACGGTGTGGACACGACCTCCTTGTGAGGTCATGTCAAGTGGATAGACTCACTCAGGTAATTATTACCAGGTAATAAATGCTGTGGTGTGTGTTGACTGAACAGATAAACAACCACAATCAAAGCGGGCCTCTACAGAAACTAAACTATCCATTTAAACCTTAGCAACAGCAGCCCTCTGGTCATACAGGAAAGTAAAGATGTCACTGGTTATAGATTTTCTTGTCTTCCTATTGGCGGAGATGAGTCAATGGTTTAATCATTCTGAGCTGTTTCTAGCGATGAGTTCTGCATCTGGACATCCAGATTGCGGAAGTGTTGAAAAAATGTGATGAATGACGGAAGCCTATGATTCCAATGAAGCCTATGACTCCCTGTTTCACAATCACTTCCTGTTTAAGTGGCGGACGCCAAAAGAAGCAGGCATCTAGGTTTGGTCTGAGCTGTTATTTCAATGTTCCATCGAAAACACAGAAAGATTCATGGCCTACTCTTGATGATGTGTACAAACAGTCATGTACACGTTGTCAAAATGAATCCTTTTTAATGTCACAAATGATATAACCTTCGGCATTTAACTCTTAGTTACTTTAAAAGGCCTTTCTATGTATTCTGCCTGCACCTAGAGACTCTCCCGATATGACATGCACACCCATTGTTTCTCTGACGATGCTTTGTAAATGCTGCCAGTTAGTCATTCAATGAGCATGTTCAATTAAGTCAAGCACTTGGTTGTCTAAGAAGTGTGTCTACAATAAAGTATTTTTCATCAAATAGTCATCTTGTTTACTCTACACTCTATAAAGTATATACTATAGTGTATAAGTGTTATCTTCCTGTGTTTCTGCGTTTGTGTCTCAATGTTTCAAAAATGTTCTTGTGTTTCGTGTATAAATAAAGTTTTGGTAGATCAGTGAGAGATGTCATTAACAGACTGTGGAAGAGAAACACAAGCGTGTCATCACAGTGGCACATCTCCCCCAGCTGGGAGCCAATCAGAGCTCCCCATGCTGCGGCCAATCAGACGTAGCCAGCAGCATCAAAATAAACCCACAGGAAGGAAGTCTTTTGTTCCCTGTTCGCATGCGACATTAATGACTCACACATTTATGTGTGTGCCCGGGTATATATGTTATATAGAGTGTGTGTGTGTGTGTGTGTGTGTGTGTGTGTGTGTGTGTGTGTGTGTGTGTGTGTGTGTGTGTGTGTGTGTGTGTGTGTGTGTGTGTGTGGGAATTCTAAATCTAAATATACAATGTATGAGTTTTGCGTCATTAAAACATGAAGCTGAGCAGATGACAAGATGACACATGATGAGCACAGGCCTGTGCGCGCGCACACACACACGCACACACACACACACACACACACACACACACACACACACATACAGGTGTGTGTGTGTGTGTGTGTGTGTGTTCGTGAGGTAAAGCAGCTTACAGTGTATTAGCATCATGCTAGTCTCGCCAGGTGTAATCTCACAGCCTCTGTCCAAACAAACCAGCATTATCTTTTGTCAATTCTTTTTGTGAGAATGCCCAGAACGAGAGAACTCCTACCACTGTACACTGTACACTGTACACTGTACACTGCACTTCTCAAATAAAACATGTTGGATGTTTTTTTTAATTGACTGTATTATGTGTTCAAAGTACATTCTAAAGCGTTACACTCTAACACACGGGAAGCTGAGGTGTCACCGCAAAAGCTGCAAATTAGAGAGATTAATTAAAATAACCGAAGACTGTCGAGGGTATAGTGTCCGGGTGGACGGGGGTTTATTTATGACGTGTTCAACACTCAACACCCACCAGGGGGAGAACTGGTGGGTGAATTTATACTGCGAGAGGGAATGGGGAGTAAGCGTTCTATTGTACTTGTTGCAAATGGCAAATAAAAAAAAACATCTTGTATCTTGAATTGCCAGGGAAGATGGAGGATAGAGGAGAAGAGGTTCTTCCACCGCCTCTGTTATGAACCATGCCGCTGCTAACCGGGTCTGTTATTAATGACGTCTCGAATGGAAAACAAGCTCTATCCGCAGCCAGAAGAACTATAGAGCCTGTCAAACCCAGTTGGGTGGTGGGTGGGGGGGGGGGGGGAGGACATATTGTTTGTGGTATGGACTGTGGCAAACTGTATTTGTGTTGCAGGTTGCTTGCTACACTTGGTTTAGCCATTAAGTCAATTATTGCATCGAGAGAGACTCACGGTGAATCCAGATCCATGTCATGAAGCAGCAGGTAGGGGTGTAGGGGGTGTCTTGCTCAGCGATGCTTACAGGTAGACTGCAGACACACAGGGTGGGTCTTGTGGGCTGCCTCAGTCCCTGCCTCTCCTCTGGGGAAACCCTGCAGCTTCACACAGCTCAGGAATAATCATGGCCCCTCATCAAACTTGTGTGTTCATAAATCCATGCAGTCCGAGCTAAAGCGCTGTGCTCATTATGTGAGGCAGGACAATGAAGTGGTTAGGGTAGTAGGGTAGCGTTAATAGTGATAGGAATAGTCACACTGCGGCTTGTTTTTCAGTGTATTTCAGAGAGATATGTCAAAGCCAGAGTCAGAGTCAGAGAGAAGGATGTTAACCAGTGTCAGTGTGCTTTAGGATTGTAATAAAGATTGTTCATAAGAGGACGACGTACAGACAGCTGTTGATGCTTCAGTTCATCCATTAGTCTGGATAACGAGCCATTCGTTATGAACATGACACCTTCAGTAGCTGCGTGTGTGTGTATTGAAAAGTGTGTGTATGCACACTCGTCATCTTTGAGTGTTTGGATTCATCCCCATTATGTCATGCAAGAGTCCTTGATGATGAGCTGGACTGGCTCAGCTGGACCGGATCAACCGGACCGGCTCAGCTGGACCGTATTTGCGGCATCGGATCAACTGGACCGGATTAGCTGGACCGGCTCAACCGGACAGACTCAACCGGACAGACTCAGCTGGACCGGATCAGCTGGACCGGATCAACTGGACCGGATTAGCTGGACCGGATCAACTGGACTGGATCAACTGGACTGGCTCAGCTGGACCAGTCCATTTTATTTTCCATATAAAGCAGAGGCGGACTCCTGACCGTAACTGCCCCAGTCTGTTTACTGACCTCATCTCATGGTGATGTCAATACTAATAGAAAGCATTTGTCATTTGTATGAGACATGAGTCATGTGACTGCCAACGCACACCCTCTGCTCTCATTATACATAATAGAAAAATTCCCTCCCCTCCTCTCATCCCCTCTTCCATCTTCTCCCCTTCCCACCTATCCACATTCTTGTCCTTTCCTATCTCCTTCTCCCCTCTCATCCTCCTCTCTTCTCTCCTCTTCTCCACTCTTCTCCTCTTCCAGACTACTGTCTAGACCGGTGACATATCCAGTCTCTCCCATCTATTTCTATCAGTCTCCCATCACCTCTGTAGTGTCCCACATCTCTTTTGGAGGTGACCTCAAGGAGAGAGAGAGAGAGAGAGAGAGAGAGAGAGAGAGAGAGAGAGAGAGAGAGAGAGAGAGAGAGAGAGAGAGAGAGAGAGAGAGAGAGAGAGAGAGAGAGAGAGAGAGAGAGAGAGATCTGGAGGGAGAGAGAGAGAGAGAGAGAGAGATCTGGAGGGAGAGAGTGCACGAGAGAGAGAGAGAGAGATCTGGAGGGAGAGAGAGAGAGAGAGATCTGGAGGGAGAGAGTGCGAGAGAGTGGTGAAGGGAGAGCCAAGGAGGGAGAGGGAGGGAGGCAGAGAGAGAGAGTGGTAAAAGAACAGAGGGAGAGAGGGTGAGGGAGAGAGGGTGAGGGTGAGGGAGAGGGAGAGAGGGTGAGGGAGAGGGAGAGGAGGTAAAGGGAGAGAGGGACAGATAGTGTCCTGGTTAAATGTCTGACCTGGTCTATTACGGTGTCTATCAGCAGCAGCAGCATTACGTTACCTGAGCTTCCTGCTTTGACACCTTACCTTCCTGTCTGGGATTAAGATCGTTCATCATATGTTATCAATTAGTCTACAGTGGATCAGGATGACCTCTGATCTGGCAGGGTGGGCTGATAGTAATAGCAGTACCTGCTTCTGGATGCAATGAAGATCAAGAACTCAAAATCACTTTATATTACGTTTCTGAATATCTGAATCCAAAAGGTTATGTTTTAAGATATGATTTGAAAGATATTGACATATTGGGTTGCGCTCAGTCCTAGTCATGTTCTTATTGGTCACAGGGTTTAATCTAATTCCAAAAAAAATGTAAGAACTTTTCAAAAAAGGAAATGTTTTGGCATGCTTTGTGGATTAGATGTATGAGTAAAGTATTGTATAATAAAAAGGTCATATATGCTATTTCCATCCATATGTGTGTGTGTGTGTGTGTGACTCCATCCATCTTCCACTGACCTTGTGTTCATTCATAATTAAAAGCACATGAATCAGCTGTCACTCATTAGCCAGCTGAGTGTGTGAGTGGTGGTCTGAGCGGGGTCTATTTCAGTGTCCCTCTATCGTAACGTATCAGGACCGATATAGAACACTCCATCATTCTCCTTCTGCTCAAGGCTAACATTCTCCTTCCTTCCTGTTGACTGCACATATTTTAGGAACAGACGAGGGTCCGTCTGTCCCTGTTTTATAATATATAATTAGTTTTTTTTTTATGGAAGGGAGATTGAAGAGCTGCAGGAAACAAGGATTTAGAGAGCGGGAAGGACATGTAGCACAGGATCGCAGGTGGGAATCGAACCCGTGGTCACTACAAGATGCCTACACGATCAGCATGTTACTGGGTTAAGGCACCCAAATCAATCCCAGGTTTAATCCAGCTAGGATGGACTAGGATAGGCCTACATCAGAAGGTATTAAAATGCTCCTATTTTGCCACCAAGTGTGGTATTGATTAGCCATTACCAACCATTTCAAAATCTATGATTGACCCCAAAGCCGGATGAGGAGTCAATCGATCATCTCTTGTCTTCTTTAACCCCGGCTGGCATCCCATTGTGAAAACATGCACATGCTGTTTCACTCTGCAGACAGCAGAGATCCCCAGCCACACCCAACCTGGTCCAGCTGGTCACTTTGTTACTGAACACATTCTGAGGGAGGACTCATCTTTATTACAGCTGAACAGCGCTGCTGGCCAGGTGAATTTACAACTGAAAACTTGAAACCCCTTAAAATCACCTTGACTTTGGAATGTGCGGGCAGGCCTATTGTTGGTGATACTAGGAATATCACCGATCAGTATGTCTAACTAATGTATTAAACAGTACATTGTTTAATATATATATATATATATATATATATATATATATATATATATATATATATATATATATATATATATATATATATTAAATATATATATTTAACATATTGTAAGGTAAAACATGTAAGTTCATTTGAATGAATATATATTTTTTATGGCCATGGTGTTGATGTCATGATGTCAAAAGCTGCACTGGCTGCCACGTATTACGCCGAATGCATCTCCCCCCTCTAGTGGCAGAAAAATCGATTTATATGAAATTCACTTTCGAATTCGGTAGTCGGAAAACTGCAGAATAAAAACGAATGACAAGTGAAAAAAGTTTAGAAAATGTACTTGTATTATTTTATACATTACAAAGCCATTTCAAAATAAAATATGACATTTTAAATATGTATATATTTATATATATATATTATATTATGCAAGCTTAATGACCGAGAAGTCTTAACTATGGCCCACCTGCTTCAAATATTTATATGTAGCCTTTTTCTGTTAAATTAAACGTGGATTTGATAGATTAAACCACCTCTCTCCTCTGTCTCTCTCTTTTATCTTGGCAGGTGGTCGACCGATGACCCACTTCCTGTCCAGGAGCGACACCCTGTGGCCGACCTCATCATTCTCCTGGGCTATGAGTGGCAAAACAAAATCACAAATCTGCCAAAGGTCAGTACAGTAAAAAAAAGTCAAAACATAAAACAAACACATTGAACTCACACAAAAAATGCAAAGAACACAATGTGATTAGTCTCAATGATGCAATATAGGCCAGTGCTTAAGCTTATATCTTCACAGAGCTGGGTGGGCATCCTTTGACATGGTTTTATATTCAATTTGTTACACAGACGTTTTATGAAAACTAAAAAAGCGTGGGAACTCCGTGCCAACCCAGGTCAGCAACTAAACGTTGTCAAACGAACCCATTATCGATCGAACCCAGCGGCGAAAACATTACTTTTGAAGTTTTGACTACTTAAATAGTAAAACAAATATAATAATAATATGTGGTGGTTAATGTTGATATTAATACCTTTTTTTTACATGACCATTTCCTCAATTAAATGGAAAATAAATTGATAAAATCTATAATAGATAATAATTAATAATAATAATAATTAATAATAATTGTATTATTTGGTAAATGATATAGAATATTATAAACGCATGTGGTTGGGGGGGGGTGCATTCTCCCCTAAAGCTTATCAGTAACCCTGTGCAACAACGGCTGTTAGATATCCGACCCGGGCCTATAAATAGTCAATCCCCCTGCAACACAGAACACAATGCAATATCACATTACAACCGTAGGTCACCACACAACAAGGTCATGGCGTGTCGGGAGGTCGTGTGGCAGGGATCTCTTCCACCGCAGAGCAACAGTGGGAGCTGGGGGTGGAATGGGTAATACCTCTGCTCTAATGTGCCCCCTCGCTATAGCCAGACCCAGTATGGGGCACTGGGCTGGAACGTGGAGGGGAGAACAATTGAATAATAATAATATAGGCTACTGTCATATGTTACACAATTACACTCGGTTAGCAAACACCAGAGGTCCCACCGAAGTGGACCACACCGCACTCCAGTCGAGTCGACGTGGCACAAGGCAGGGCGAAACTTAGGAGTCTTTGACGGTTTTTCACAAGTGAAAATGTTAAACACTTAAAACACATGTGACGATGGGCTAGGTCTACAACGTACGCTGTTTAAATAAGGCAATATAACCATTAGTTAAAGACATTTTTTTAGGTAAATCATATTTTGCTATTTGCAAAAATAGCCTTATAACTTTAAACGCACACACGCACTTTATGTTTGCGTGTTAAATACGTAATATGACCACTTAAAACAAGGTTTTAAATGTTAAAGTAACTTATAAGAATGTGAGCTTCAGTATAACTTACGCAGTGAACCCGTAGCGCCGCTGGCTGCAATAGAAGGGATGGACAGAAGAGGAGGAGAGTGGTACTCTTTCAATACGAGTTGCCAGGTTAGGGCCACATCCCCCGGTCTACATGTTGAATAATGCCGTGCAAGTTGCTCCATAAAAACGTCTCACATTGCTACAATTGAGATACTCCAATATTCAATAATCACCTTATAATTCACCTTATAATTAATACACATTTTTTTGGACAAATTAAGTAGGTCTACCAACGTCCAAACATTAACAGTCTGTAATACCACAATTACTAACTCGAAGGCCATATTAAGCGAACTAAAGATAAAGATAAATGGGTGAACATGTTAACATAAAACCTGCAATGAAAGACACCATCGTTGAATAAAAAAACAACTAGAGTTGTTATCGGGGTCCGTTGGAGTTCTTAACAACAGGACGCCGGACTGACGGATCTGGCAACCTCCTGTCTCCCGAGTCACGTGGTAGAAATGGCGGATGAAGTCGAACCTGTGAGTGTTTGCACGTTTACGCGCGTTGGGTCGCCAACGTTTTTGCAACATGTTTAAAACGATTACTCCTTAATGAACCAAGTGTTAATATAAAGTGAAGCTTGCCACACTGTTCTGTGGGACTGTTTCACACTTTGCAGTATTCTAAAGTGAAAGAAACGGCTAGCCCCGTTAGCATCATGTAGCATCCAAATGTAGCATGTAGTAGTGACCCAGCTCTCGGTTGGTTTTGTTTTGGTCTTTGAGTTGTTCCAAGCTCAAATAATCAATACTTACAATACTTATTTAACTATATTGTACCTTAGTGCATGTTTGCACCGTCCTTTGTGTTACTGCGTGTTACACTGTGTGTGTGTGTGTGTGTGTGTGTGTGTGTGTGTGTGTGTGTGTGTGTGTGTGTGTGTGTGTGTGTGTGTGTGTGTGTGTGTGTGTGTGTGTGTGTGTGTGTGTGTGTGTGTGTGTGTGTGTGTGGTGTGTGTGTGTGTGTGTGTGTGTGTGTGTGTGTGTGTGTGTGTGTGTGTGTGTGTGTGTGTGTGTGTGTGTGTGTGTGTGTGTGTGTGTGTGTGTGTGTGTGTGTGTGTGTGAGATATTGCTGTTCTTTGTCGTTTCTAACCAGCGCTGTCTTTGTGTTTCCCTGCTAAGTTATCAGTGGTCTCAGTTATCAGCGGTTTGCGCTAGGCTATATCGGCTGTTTCGCGTTATATACTGACGGTATACACTTGGGTTGTACTGACCGTAGACTTACACAATACAAGAAGGGTACCTACTGTCTGTTTTTATAAAGAGCTACTTTTTTTTTAAATCCATACACACCGTCACAAAGTGGAGGGCACCACCCCACCCCACTCATGATATCGTAACCTGGATTGCATCTAACGATTGCATCTTGTTTGCCCTCTGTCTGTCTGTCTGTCTCACAGCAACAGACCACCAACACGGTGGAAGAGCCCCTGGATCTGATCCGGCTCAGTCTGGACGAGAGGATCTACGTCAAGATGAGGAACGACCGGGAGCTCCGTGGCAGACTGCATGTGAGTGTGCGCAAGAATATTAGCTTTATCTTAGATTATCTTGCTGTCTGACTTTTTGCTCAATAATCCGTTCTGTGTGTGTGTGTGTATCAGGGTTTCCCCACAAATAGACTTAACTTGGGCGGACCGCCCGGGTATAGTAACGGCCGCCAAAGTATATTTAGTCCGAGAGCACGACTGCATCTTGGATCGATAACTAGTGAACAATGGTCCCCTCACTTTACTTTTCCTGTACCTCGTTCGCCATCGTGTGACGGGTCTGCTTACAAGCGTCAAACATACGAGAACCATAGGCCTTAGGGATGGTAAGTTTGAAGCGTTTTTTGTTCAAATCAGCACCAAATCAGCGGTCAGTCTAAGCATTGTATACGCGGATGTTAAACTACCTTCAGTGGTCCACAACATTCAGCGCTAACTGATCACTGAGCTAAGAATAGACCAATGATTGAAGCACACCTACTTGCAGCACTCCAGGCACAGTATGTGTGAGAAGTGCCAGGAGCACTGCCAAAAGCTACGGTAACTACACATCGATCATATTGGGCTACTAGATCATTTATTTTATTTTGGGTGGGTATGATTGCTCAAAAGATTTATCTGGTGTTGCCGCTTTACATAGTTCCTACCGAAGAAATGAGACGTACTGGGTTTAAACTGCCCGTGGAAACCTTTCTGTTTTTAGAGCACTTCATGTGAAGTTAGTCAAGTCAAGTTTATTGTCACTTCACAGTTTATTGTCACTTTTTACACAAGTATAAAGCAGTGATGAGATGCACTTATGTGCAATACCCGACGGCAGTTATAAAAATAGAATAATTGCAATTATAAATGCAATTTATAAAATGCTAAATATCGGCACAGAAAAGAGCAATATGTATATACTCTGTTACTCGGCGTGTGTGTTATCTGCTCCTCACTGACTACAGCGATTTGATTGGTTGTGTAGTGTCACGTGCGACGATATTCTTGGGATATATAATATTTCTGCAATGCATTTCAGAATGGTTACTTTAATTGCTCTAAATAGTAATTCAATATATTATACGTGTATGTATGCTTCTGACTACATTGTGTTTTACACAATCTAGTCTTAATCTGATGCTGGATAAAAGGGAAGGAGGTTTCGCTTTAAACGTTGTATACATTGTAGACTGGCTTACAGTTAGCAGGTAGTACAGTTACAGGTAGCGCTGGCTGTTTTTGTCCACAGGGTGGTTAAGAGCAAGGTGGCTATGCATGTCTATTGTGTTCCCCTGTGCTTTACTTTCACTGCAGTTCTTTCAAGTCTTTGTCGATTAAATTTTTTTGCGTAAACCTGTTTTCGTGCTTTTTGCAAAATTCACCATATGTATATATCATCCATTAGTCACTGATGAGTTATTTTAATTTTGTACAGTATTGTTAACTATAGTGTTTGTAGTTATAAAATAGTATAGTATATAGTGTTTATAGTATTGTAGATTTGTAGGAATTCCATACTGCGGGAGGGAATGGGGAGTAGGCATTCCATTGTTCTTGTGCAAATGGCAATACAAATCATCTTGAATTTTCTGTACATGTGATAGTTAACCTGTGTGTGTGCACTCCAGTTCTCCCTGCTAATGCGTACTTGCTGTGTGTGTGTTTTTGTGGTCTAGGCGTACGACCAGCACTTGAACATGATCCTGGGGGCTGTGGAGGAGACCGTGACCACGGTGGAGATAGATGAGGAGACGTACGAGGAGCTGTACAAGGTACTAGCTGGTGAAGGAGACGTGCAAGGAGCTGTACATGGTACTAGCTGGTTTAGTCCTGGTGAAGGAGACGTGTGAGGAGCTCTGTAAGGTACTAGCTGCCGGTTTAGTCCTGGTGAAGGGAGCTGTAGAAAGAGCTGTACCTGATACTAGGTGGTATATTCCTGGTGAAGGGGCAGAAACATGCACACTTCAAAAATGTATCACTTTGTGACATCACACGTGGAATCGGCCACCTAGATGTATGTATCAATGGATAGATCAACCTACTAGTTGATACAACTTGTAGCCGCTAGCAGTATCAACTTCGTCATTTGCTATGACGCTTTCCCCATAGGAAAATGTCTGAGTAGGCCACACACGGTGTCTTAATGCATGTTAAGTGAACACACTTGGCATAAAATGTAAGCACCGTTCACAGACAACGGTCATTACTTGACAAATCTAATATAAGGATTCAAAACCGAGGGTGATGATGTCCTGACTAACATGACCCGAGTGACCTGATTATTGTTGTGGTTTTCCTTCTGCTCTCGTCTCCCTGCTGTAGTCCACCAAGAGGAACATCCCCATGCTGTTTGTCAGAGGAGACGGTGTGGTTCTCGTAGCTCCGCCCCTGAGGGTGGGCTAACACTTCCTGGTCACCGTGAACCACCGGGGGAGGGGCATGGCCGCCCTGATCTGACCAGTAGGAGACGGTCACCGCAGCCTCATCTCTAACACAAGGGAGAAGAACATGTCAACTAAAGTCAACTTGGTTTTGTTATGTTTTAACTTTTTTTTAGGGCAGTTTAAATCAGGTCTTGTGTTCTGAGCAATCGTTATTCTAAATGTGTATTTTTTTGTTTTAATCACTTATTGCCAGTCACTCATAAACTCCCGGTTATTTTGAGAACAGATCAGTTTACAGTTTCTGCTGCCATCATCCGTGATGACGGACCAAGCATAGCAATCCCTCGCCTTAGTTAGCCTTCGTTAGCCTCAGCCGTTGTTGGCCCCGGCAGTGAACAAACCATGGGAAGATCTTGGAGGGATTCCCATATTGACTGTTTACTTAAACCTACCATCATGTGCATGATTTCTGATTATTCTTTTGAGAAGTTATTTCAAGATTAAACTCTGTTTAGGTTAGTGGAAATGTTGATGGAAAGTTTTTATGTTGTAATGTTTTTTGTCATGCTTTCCGTTTTCTGACTTGTCACTTGAGTAAATGATTTTGAAAAAGCAGAAATGTCTGTTTCCGGTTTGCCTCAATCTTCAACTGAACTGACTTCCGTAAACCTTGTTGCTTTACTAGACATGCAAACATTAGTTATGACATCAACTGGAAAATTACTACAATGTGGTCACTTGGTGCACGCAACGTTCAACAGTGAAATGCCAAAATAAAATAAAAGATTATGCGTTTGGTGCCCGTTTTACCACCATGTGTGATGTTGATTAGCCATTACAATCCATTTCCATATTTACCCTATTGTGATATGACTGTACCAAATGGCATGTTTATGGCCCCATCATCACCACGCCACGTCATGATGAGCACACTTTTAAACCTCTATGACCTCTGCTGGACCCACCACTAGGTGGTACTGTCAACCTTCTTGCTAGTTCGGAGCATACACGGTCTGGGGCCAGAGTCAAGAGGGCGCAGGCTAACCAAAGTGTGTTCATTTGACTTGTTTTGCATGATAGTTGGTTCACCTTTCAGCCGGCAAAACCAGCCACCGCACTCTGATCCCTGCAGCTGACTGTAGCCCAGCACAGGAAAACCAAGGTTGATAATGTACACAAAGTTGTGTGTGATGAAAATCCCTCTCAAATCACTTTAAATCTAAAAAACCACAGGGTGTCAGTCCCTTGTCAGCAGTATGCTTAAATGTCCCTTTAACATTTCTGTCAGCCTACGTGATCAACGTGTGTGCTCTTTCACACTGCGGAGTGTATTCAAGATTCAAGAATTGTATAATAAAAGTAATACAATTACAATAGACTGCTTACTCCACATTTCCTCGTGTATACATTTCTAAAACATTATAAAAAAATACTATACACAATAACAATGAACATAAAAGTGATTACATGTAGAATTGTACAAAATCAATTTAAAAGCATTTTAAAGTGCCAGTAGTGCAGCAGCATCATGAGTACAGTGCAGAACAGTGCAGTTACTGTTATGAATCCACAAAGTCCAGCAAAGTATGATAGTGTAATGTTATGATAGTGGCAGCACTCCTAGCAGTTCAGTAGGCACACTGCCTGTGGATAAAAACAATCCTTGAACCTGGTAGTCCTTGTACTGCAATAGTTGTTATTCCACATGAATGCTGCAAGCATCATGTGACCCGGCCGATCGACTAGAGCTTCTCAAAGCCAATCACGATTCTGGTAGTGCTGGAAGCTCTGGTTGTCCTGTGTGTGAGGTCATGTTTAATGCACACCTGTCACCACATGGGAATCTATGAGGTCACTTCACTGGTCGTTCACACCTCCCTCTGAGACTCTCATGTCTGGCAGTGGATCCAACTGTTCAAATTCCTCCTGTGGGACAGCTCTGGGATGCCCAACTGTGTTCTACTGCCAGTCAGCTCAACGTGAAGACTCCACATATATTAACTATGTTAATGTATATAGCAACTTGGAGGCTAATCGCAGCTTGGAAAGCACTGAGTGTAGCGTATATTCTTACAATGTATTGATGTAACCGTGAGTGTCCCGTACTGGGATCGAACTCACGGCTCCCAGCATTAGAGGCGATGCTCTAACGTGAGAAGCTAAACAAAACCATGGGCTCTAGCTTCATCACTTGAACCAGTTTGAGGTGTCAGGGAGGGAGGTTTACTCTCTGCACAACACCACCTGCTGATCTCAGTTACATTGACAATAGAAGTGTAATGCTTTAGGTATTTGAGATGTCACCTTTTAGACTTGCCCCTGCATTAAAGCTGGATGTGATCTTGTTATTGATTACCTGGTAGTGATAACGTTGTGTGCCACCCCTATGGCACACGCCCTTTGTTAAGTTTGAGGACTAATTATCAGATATGTGTTTTGTTCCGTTGTGGGTGCAAAATGTATAATTTCTCAGATTATCCATATCAGCCGGTTTTCTGCCATTCATTCTGGTAAAACAAGTACATGTTGTGAGGTATAAATATTATGTGTACACTGTGGAGACTGATGCTACTACCAAGCAGACTGTGCCTGCCTGTTCTGTGGGTGTAATTCTGCACCTGTGTGCGCAAGCATGTGAGTTTTTCCGCACATTTGCATGCATTTGTGTATGCTTTCATTGCGCACACCCAAAGCAGCATACACACAAGATGTTACTAGAGCATACTAAAAGTAAAGGAGGCTTTTCCTTACAAGCCGCGATAAGCATTGGTGCTATGATTCGCAGTCACGCTACAATTAGCATCCGTGTCAGGTCACTATGGCGTGAGTGTTTAATCAGTTTCCTCTTAATGTATATCTCTTACATTTATATGTCTAAAATGATCAATTATAGTATTGTTTATAGTATGTAAAGGGTTTTCTACTACAACTAAAGTGTGTGTGAAAGTGAGTGTGTGTGTTTGTGTGTGTTTGTGTGTGTGTGTGTGTGTGTGGGGGGGGGGGGTTGTGTACATGCCTGTGAGTGTGCATGCAGGCACGTACATGTTAGATGTGTGCCTGCGTGTGATAGTTACATAATATAGTTTTCTCATTCAGCTGCCGATGGACATCAGTGTCTCACAGGGACTCGTGGTTCTAAGTGTACGTGTGCATGAGTTGATGCCTGAGTCTAGTATGTATAGTATATGTATGTGTGTGTGTGTGTGTGTGTGTGTGTGTGTGTGTGTGTGTGTGTGTGTGTGTGTGTGTGTGTGTGTGTGTGTATGGGTACTATGTGTGTGTATATGGCTCTGTATATGTATGTATAGGTTTGTGTGTAAGGGTGTATGTGAAGTCGTGTATGTATGTGTGTGTGTATGAGTATGTGTGTACTACCTAAGCAAGCTTTGTCTGCAGGCTAGCATCACGGTCAGAAACACAAATGGAACAGACATGCATGCATGAACAATCTCAGTAATGTCCTGCCTCTTGACTACTTGTATGCGTGCTTGTGCATTTATGATGTGTGTGTGTGTGTGTGTGTGTGTGTGTGAGAGAGAGAGAGAGAGAGAGAGAGAGAGAGAGAGAGAGAGAGAGAGAGAGAGAGAGAGAGAGAGAGAGAGAGAGAGAGAGAGAGAGAGAGAGAGAGATGGACACACACACACACACACACACACACACACACACACACACACACACACACACAACACACACACACACACACACACACACACACACACACACACACACACACACACACACACACACACACACAGACATGAGGCGGCAGCTCAGGAGGTAGAGCGGTCGCCTCACAACCGAAAGGTCGCTGGTTCGATCCCCCGGCTCCTCCTAGCAAAAACTGTCGAGGTGTCCTTGAGCAAGACACCCTAACCCTCCTGACATGCTGGCTGTCTCCTTGCATGGCTGACTCGGCCGTCGGTGTATGAATGGGTAATGTGAGGACTTTACATGGCTTGTAAAGCGCTTTGGATAAAAGCGCTATATAAAAGCCGGCATTATTATACTCCCAGTGGTGTGACGAGGATGGGATGAGGATCAGCGCCTCTGAGGCCATGGTTCTCAGCAGGAAACCAGGCTGGATTGCCCACTCCAAGTGGGGAGTGAGTCCTTACCCCAAGTGAAAGAGTTCAAGTATCAGTTTTATAGTGTTATAAGTTTTTAGTGATTGAAATACAGCGGCGGTGCTGAGAACCCAAAACGTACAGTTTGTTCACATATCTTTGTTTTTCTTCTTTAGAGAGGTCTAAATAGTTGTGGTTTGAAACGGATAGTAAATTGACAGGCCTGAACTGCAGTTCTGGGAACCTTGAAGAACCTTTAATCTTTAATAGAAAAAAAATACACGCATGTACATATATACATAATGCAGTTTACATATATATATATAAAGTAAATTTTAAGTATAAATGTAAACAGTATAAGGTAGAATAAGATAAATCCAGGGTTAGGTTTAGCAGTGGTCCGATAGCTCCCAGCCGGTCGAGTGCTACAGTAGTTCAGGGTTAGCAGTATGCTTGTAGCCCAGCCAGTTGGCGTTGTTTGTTCCTCATGGCATACCTATGAACCATAACAAGAGAGAAGCCCATCCGTCAGAGCAAATAGTGGGTTATTGTGAAGATATTCAAACACCATAAAGTTGTGTGAGCGGCGTGTGCGTTAGTGTTTGTACTGATATGAGATATGTGATACAATTATTTACCTTAAACCACATGTCCTCATATGGCTGCCAAGGCACATTCTGTTCTTAAGAGATTCAAGATTCAAGATTAAAGATGTTTTAATTGCCATTCGCAACAAGTACAATATACTTAACAATACTATACTGTATACAACACTATATACTACCTATGATATGCTATACTATATACTATAATCATTTAACTATAATATAACGATATACCTCAAATACTACACTACCTCAAATAAGTACAGTACAAGAGCAAGTAAGTACTCAACCCTTGAGTGACTCCCCCCCCGCCCCCACCCCCGGCAGCATATCTGACGGGGCATACTGTTGACCCCCCCCCAGCGGTGACCTCCACTGCCGGACATTGCCCCCATTGTCTGCCAGGACTGAGCCTCACGAGGGGGGGGTCCTCCACCTTCCCACACACCCACCCACCAACCCCCCCACTTCAAGGCCTTTGTGTCTGTGGACTGACGTGATTACTGATGGGTGAGTGATCTCTGCGTGAAAAACATGTTTTGTTTGGAGATGTGCCGTCCCGGGGACGGTTGGTCATGCGGAGGTACGACAGGGAGACCTCGAGTGGTGCGACACGCACTCGCTCTCGGTTGGCTGGGCACCGGGGCCGCCTCTGCATTCTGGAATCCTGTGTCGAGGTCAGCAGCGCATGCTGGGAGACCTAAGAGCCTTGCAGTAGTCCAGGGTGAGGGTTAGCGTTACGCTGCATGCTAGCCCAGCCAGTAGTAGAGTGTTGCAGTCGTCCACAGTTAGGGTTAGCAATATGCCGGATCACAGCCTTACTGTGTAATGTGTGGGCCTCAATCATAGATCCCAATGAGAATGTGTATGAGAAGAGGAGAGGCCCCAAGAACTCACCCTTGAGGCACACCATGTTTTCTTTTACCAATGTTGACCTACCGAGAGGTAGGATTCCATCCATCTGTGTACAGTCCTAATTTGAGCCGGTTGACAGGCGGATTTACACCTTGTGACTATAAAGAACTTCATAATGTCCAAAAAAAATAAAAGAATCATTCAATCCCAGATAGAGCAGATTCTGCCCGCTAACAGCTTCAACCATATTCTGCCCAGCACCGGTGGGCTTGGAGCTGACGTCGCACGCAGACGTTAGATGTTAGCGACTTAGTGGCTGGTTGGTTTGACACCTTTACGCTATGTTTACTGTTCCGCTACAACCTCTCACTTTTGACAGAAAACACCGAAACCTGTCATCATGGCAAGCCAAGGCCACACATGTCAGCCACAAATTACAACAGGCCTTCAAATAAGGCAAAAAATAATAAAGTAAAGTAAAGTAATTAAGTTCCCAAGGTGTTCATCGTATTTTCACGATCTGGTACTAGCCCTGCAAATAATATAAACTTAATAAGTTAATATATCTATAGAGAGAGAGAGAGAGAGAGAGAGAGAGAGAGAGAGAGAGAGAGAGAGAGAGAGAGAGAGAGAGAGAGAGAGAGAGAGAGAGAGAGAGAGATGGACACATGTTCAAATTCCTAGAATTAGTAGAAGCATGCATGGGAATGAATTGCGATATAATTTATTTGAATATTTTTCTCCACTTTTACCTGAGGGTTTCGAATAAATCACAAAATGTGTTAAAAAAAAGTCCCTAAGAGGGTTTGAAAAGTCGCTGAATCAACCAAGAAAGTTTGTTAACACAAGAAACAGCGAGGACAAGTGGGACTCAGGGATGGACCGGATCCACAAATGGAACGGAACTATGCAACAAAGAAATGCCATAAGCTATGCTTTTGCATAGAGCTTAGTGGTTGTGTCGAGCCCGGAAGAGTTCCCCTTTTGTTTCATCCAGCTAAATAATCACAAACTCTCTCCGTGTCTCTCCACCTTGTGCGTTTGGATAAGAACTGTTTACAAATGAAAATGGCAAGGAGAAGATCAAATCAACTGTTTAGAATATTTACAAGATCAAACTTAAGTATTCAAGTACATATTACATATTTACAAGCTATAGGAACACCCTAATACAGAGAAGGAAAGGGAGAAGCTATTTACATCATAAAAAATATATATATATATATAAACACTGTATATATAAAATATATATTTTACACTGTTATGATAGTACACTGTGCTATCATAACATTGTCATCCATAATACATTACACTTACATACACTATCATACTTTTGCTGGACTTCCTGGACTCATTACAGCTACTGCACTGTTCTATTATTGTGTTGTATAGTATAGTACATAGTATATAGTACATCTATATTATATGTTAAATTGTAGCAAAATTCATACTGTGGGAAGGAATGTGGATTATTATTACGTATTATTAAGTATTACGGTACTTGTTGCATATGGCAAATAAAAAAAATCTTGAATCTTGAATCTTGAATCTTGAATCTTGAATCTTGAAGGCGCCACACCTGCTGACTGTCTTGCCACTGTCTCCTCAGGGAATGACCACGGCTCCGCTGGCAGCAGATATTATTTACTTGAACACATTTCTGGCCTTTTCCTTGATGGTCTGAAAAAGTTGCTGCATTTTACGCGAGTCACCTTTGAGAAACTAAGTCGTTAAGAGGGTCTGAAAAGTCTCTAAATCCAACAACAAAGTTAACACTGCACGGCCTCTGACACGAGACACACAGAGGTCAGAGGCGGAGGGGCGGGGCCTGATTGGGCTAGCCCAGTGTCCGTATAGAAAATGAACCAATGGGCCGCTGTCCCTGCTTTATGGGCTGCTGGTTGGTTTTTTTCGTCCTCGAAAGGTCGACGTCGGCCCACGGGTAAAATGCCCGGTATGCCAGATTACCAGTCCAGCACTGGTCATGTGGGGCCTATTTGACTCCCAACTGACATGCTTGTTGTCACATGTGTATGTGGTGGCATCAAGTTCCTATTTTAGGGATTGTTCTATTAATGTGCACTTGACACTAACACACACACACACACACACACACACACACACACACACACACACACACACACACACACACACACACACACACACACACACACACACACACACACAAATAAACACACTTACCTGCGCTCTGTGTTGAGATGCTGTGTGAGATGACCTGGAGGCATGTGACCTGGTGAAGGATGGAGGCCCCTGAACAACAACAACAACAACACAACAACAAGGACATTGTTGTCATTGACGGAATTATAACGTTTGGAATTATGACGTTATTGTTATTAATACACACCATGGCCTGTGCAACTAAATCAAGATATGTACAATAATTGCAATAATTTGAGATGCCACCCTCTCTCACCTCTCACATACCCTCTCTCTCTCTCTCTCTCTCTGTCTTTCAGACACACACACACACACACACACACACACACACACACACACACACACACACACACACAACATACACAGAATAGAGTGACATGTCTGGTGGTTAAACATGACTCACGTCCCTGCAGAGCTGTGTGTGGACTTAAACCCTCCTGCAGGTATCTTACATATTTAACCAAACATCCCATTATTGAAACCCCAGGGAGGTGGTGTTCTCATGGACTCTACTCTCAGCTGGAGCACCCCACAGAACCAAACAGAGACGCAACTCCAGTTACAGTCATAACATCTACATTCGGATTTACAGGTCTCCCAGCCGCTCCCTCCCTCCCTTTTCCTCTCTCTCTCTCTCTCTCTCTCTCTCTCTCTCTCTCTCTCTCTCTCTCTCTCTCTCTCTCTCTTTCAGTTTAAACTGTACGTTATTTGCATGGGTTGTCACATGTTACCTTGCAGAGGTTTGAGCATGATAATCATAAAACATACATACACTATATAATTGTTCTCATGTGTATCTGATAAAGCAGTGGTTCTCAGGATCTGTGTGTGCATCAGTCATCAAGTCACGATCCAAAAAGAAAAAACAATTGGGGCTGAACCCAATTCAATAAGTCACTCAATTATAAAAAGAAACATGAATTGAAACATTACAAATGTATTAATTCATGGGCTTCTTTCTGAAAATAAAGGTTCTACATGCACAAGCACTTCCGCGTTGTACTTAATACGATTTAATGCTGCTCGATTGCTTCCGGTTTAATAACGGCGACATTCTTCACCCGGTGTTTACAAGAGCTCCCAAAGCTGAACATCACCGATGTTCACCGGATTTGTAGGACGACCAAAACCCCAACAAGCAAGTTGGATAAAGGTTGTAAATTGTACGCGCGTCATACATACACAACTAGGAAGGTGAGAAAACGATTGTTAACTGACTGACTGACGCTAACGACGATGTAACGCTAACGACACTTATCTGTTGTTTGATTCAGAATCCAATAAAGACGGGCTGTCAGGGCAGGTGGTGAGAGCCTTGTGCTACAGGACATGAGGAAGAGTGAGACACAACACAGTTTAAGTGGAGGCAGGAAGCTGGGTAACGTTGCTCATCCTCGTTCAGTGAAGCATTATAGCTCAGTTTATTCCTAAAGACTCACCAACTTGAATGTTTGCCTGTCTCCCTGCACATTGGTCCGATAATTTGATCAAGTTAATAAGGATAAGGTGGGTGTTTGGGTGATCAGAAACATATTTACATAAGTTAAACACTGCTAATCTAAACCATCTAAGGCATAATAGTTATCAAGGAAGGTTATTCAAGTTTGTTTGAGTAGGGAGAGAATGTAAAGCTAAGCATTTAGGAGGGTAGGCATCGTCTTGGAGCATGGTTCTTGAACAATAACTGTTCTACTCATAATAACCTACTTGCTCTTTTCCATGAAGCAGAGGGTATATTTCTAATATTTTTCTCTTTCTTCTTAGATTATGCTTTGTGATTCATCGCCAGTGGTATTGACGCACAGCCGATGCTCCTGTGTGGCAGGCAGTGTTGTGTGCAATCACATCGTGGCATTGCTGTTCCAAACAGGTGTGCAACGATTACACATGGATCCACAAGTGCAAAGATCAATTAGAGAAAAAGCTGACCATTTATTTTTCTACATATACATGCCAAGATACCTGTCTTTGAGAAATTAACATGAGCAAAACCCAGGTTGTTCAATGAAAGATTGGAATGACAAAATGTTATAAAATATTTTATTACAGTTCATTTTTCAATCATGTTTTTTTTGCCAATATGTTACAATAGTTCAATATGATACATGTACAATATGTTACAATGTTCATTTTTACAAATCTATACAAATTACTTTACATTCAACAGTTTGCTTACATTGATAATGTTTGTGTATCAGATTTACAGAATGTTTAACAAAATTATCTGCCACTGGAATAAACAAAATTCACTAAATGAAATTACAAAAACCTGGTGTTGAACCAATGCTTTACTTAACCCATGCCTTAACTAATATATAAATAAACCTTGTTTTGGTAGTTTGACAACAGGCATGCCACTGTAAACGTCTGCCAATAAGCCCTTTCATGGTGCCGTGAGATTTGTAGGTGGAGTACATCTCCCTTTGCAGGAGTGGTGAGGATGGTGTCTGACACTTGAGCTCAGTGCAGTCCAAGATGACCTGGGTGTCTGAGAAATCTCAGAATTCCTCAGGGAGGTAAGCTTGCACTTCTGCAAGTGTGAGCCAGATGCATTGAGACCCCAGTGCAGTGGCTAGAAAACGTGTCCATGTTGCAATAATGCGGCTCACTGTGGACTGGTGTATGTTGAATCGATGCGCCGGGTCCCTCTCCTTCAAACCAACCGACAGGAAGACGAGGAAAAGAAAGAACTTGTCGATTGGCTGGAGCAGCTGTCTCTGGAAGGTTAAAAAAAAAGGTTACTGCTTTAAGTTATAAACTAGTAAGGCTGTGCTCTTGTTTGGCTAAATGTTTTATAATAGTTATGTGTACCATACCATGGGGGAAAAATGAGTTGCTGTAGTGCACTGGTGTATTTAAAGGGGGCCGAGTCCTTTAGTGTAGCCTTCTGTAAATGCAATGGCATCCCACCCCTGGCTCTGTTACTACAAAGCAGCTCAAAACCTACCATAGGTGGTCATAGCTTAACAAAGTAAATACAATCATACAATCAAAGGGGAGGAGCTGATGGAGAAGGTGAGGAAGGTGGAGGCAGTGCATGGCGAACGGCAGTATAAGGAGTCATGGAGGGTCATGAATGAGATGAGTGGGCGTAAGAGGCCAAGGGAGGGACAGCTGGCAGGCTGCAGCCCAGGGGAGAGAGTGACCTCTGGCTCACCCACTTCCGGGACCTCCTAGGCACACATCCAACAGTGGAGGGAGCTGAAGAGGAGATACCTGCAGTCCTCAAGAATCTCGACATTGACGATGGCCCCTTTACAGCTGTGGAGTTCGCCGCAGTGAAGTCCACCCTGAAGCAGGGGAAAAGTGCTGGGCCAGACGGCATCCCCCCAGAGGTCCTGAAGAACTGCGATCTTGATACGATCATATTGGAGATCTGCAACCAGGCCCTGATAGAAAACATCAAGCCTGAGATATGGTCCCTCTCCAACATCATCCCGGTGCCGAAATCAGGAGATCTGTCCAAGCCAGACAACTATCGCGGTATTAGCCTGACCTGTGTCATAGCGAAAATGTATAACCGCATGATACTAAACCGGATTCGGGAAGCCATTGATCCTCACCTGAGGGACAACCAAAATGGCTTCAGGAAAGGAAGGACCACGGTAGCCCAGATCCTGGCCTTAAGGAGGATCATCGAGGAGGTGAAGAAGAACAACCTCACGGCCGTCCTGTGCTTTATAGATTTCAAAAAGGCGTTTGACACAATACACAGAGGTGATGATAAAAATCCTTAAAGCTTATGGAGTTCCTCCTAACCTGCTCCGGGCCATAGATGCCATGTACAGGGACACAAGAGCCAAGGTGGTAACCCCAGATGGCGACAGTGAGGAGTTCGACATCCAAGCAGGGGTGTTGCAGGGGGACACTCTTGCCCCCTTTCTCTTCATTGTAGCCCTTGACTACGCACTTACGAAAGCCATTGCTGGGCGGGAGCAGGAGCTTGGCTTCACAATCACACCCCGGAAGTCCAGAAGAAACCCCGCTGTAGTCCTAGCAGACCTGGACTACGCAGATGACATCTGCCTGTTGTCTGATTGTGTGGAGAAGGCACAGGAGCTCTTGGCCAGAGTGGAGGAGGAATGTTCCAGGGTTGGCCTCAGACTGAACACAAAGAAGACTGAGGTCATCACCTACAACACCCCCCTGGACCACACATCTCTCAAGACAGCAGGAGGCAATGTGCTGGCAGAGGTCAGCGACTTTAAGTACCTGGGTTCCTGGGTCAACTCAACGGAACAGGACCTCAGGGTAAGGAAAGCGCTGGCATGGAGGGCCCTAAATGGAATGACAAGTGTGTGGAAATCCAACCTCCCTCGACATATCAGGCTGAGCTTCTTCCAGGCAACCGTGGAGTCTGTTCTCCTGTATGGCTGTGAATCCTGGACCCTGAAGCCCACTCTACAGAAGTCTCTGGATGGGTGCTACATCAGAATGCTGCGTGTTGTACTGAGCATTAACCAGAACGAGCATGTTACCAACAAGCATCTGTACGGGGGGCTACCAAGGCTAAGTGACAAAGTAGCATCGAGAAGGATGAAACTTGCAGGTCACTGCCACAGACACCAAGAACTCCCAGCTAGCAAACTAGTACTCTGGGAGCCAACACACGGGCACCGACTTAGAGGACGTCCCACGCCAACGTATGTGGACATACTGAGGAAGGATGCGGGTGTGGAGAGCTCCGGGGAGCTAGCCGGATGTATGGAGGACCGAAAAGATTGGAAGCTCCGGCAGCAGGCTCGTCTGAGGATGACCTAGATCAGTGATTCCCAACCTGGGGGGCGCGCCCCCCTTGGGGGGGCGCCAAAGATCGCAGGGGGGGCGCCAGGCCTCAGATGATTTGAGGCCTAATATCATATTTAGACTTTAAAAATATTTAATTGATTGATTGTCGCTAAAAGCCTTGTCTCTACATTACAATAAAAGATAGAAATTAATTGATTAATTAATTTTAATAAAAATTCTACAAATTAATCTGATACTCCTCCGATTCGCGCCAACATTGACGTTACTGTGTCAGCTTCCGTAGTAGTAACAGTTTGCTGTGCTTGCTAGCTAGCGACCAACTTCATAAGGTGAATATTTTGTCTAAAAATGTCTGAAAAACGTAAAGGAGATGACAGCTCATCTGCAATCAAAAAGAAAATGAGGACCTACCTAGAGAGCTATCTTAACTTAGGTTTCATGGAGGGAACGGACAAAACCCGCCCAGAGTGTGTGATATGCAGAGAGAAGCTAGCCAACGACAGCATGAAACCCTGCAAAATGAAGAGACACCAACAGACCATGCACCCAGAAACGGTCGGGCGTGATCGGGACTTTTTCATAAAGAAACAACAGCTTGCAAAGGCAAACAAGCCAAAGGATATCAGAACAGCGTTTGTTAGGGATGCCATACAACTTGATGAAACTACAACTGTAGCAAACGAGGCTGTGCTCATCGTTTATGTGCAATATATCGATGGGGAAGATTTGAAGCAGGACATTCTTATGTCAGTCAACCTTACCACTACCACCCGGGGTGAGGACATTTTTACTGCAGTGGATTCTTTTTATTAGGCATAGTCTATTATTTTGAAGTGTCCTGTTCTTCGAAATTTTTAATAAATATGATGCATACAATTGCAAGTTAGTAGCTAATAAAGGCATAAAAAGACAGAAATGTATCATTTTTTCTTTAATAGAAATGTTTCTTCTGCGCGTAAGGTGTCGGTTTCAGTTGGATTATTTGTCACAGTTGCTCCGATCAAATCGGTATCCTCCATTTTGTAGATTATTTACGACTTTTGAATCCACATAAACACATCGGCAAAATCCGGCTTACTTTGAGTATGTGTTTTAAACAGTTTAATCTCTTTGCGAATTGTTTCCACTTGCGCCGTCCTTTAATTTATTCATACAGTGGGCATCCAAATTAAATAATCCCGAGTCCAATACCCATCAAAGTCACTCCAATAGTGCTCCTTAATTACGCTTTCATCCTCCTTTAACGAAATACTTTACATTCATCCAGTTTGTGACAGTAGTTGTAGCATTTTTGAGACTTTGAAACTCAAATTAACGCTGTTGCCTTGCCTTGCCTAGCGTTAATTAAAGTTTCAAAGTTGGGGGGGGGGGGGGGGTGCGCAAATTCCAACAGGAGTCATTTGGGGGGGCTCTGGGTGAAAAAGGTTGGGAACCCCTGCTCTACACCATCAATCAAACAGATGGGGTGGGGGGGGACACTGACCTGTCTAGTTAAGGACATGACCCAGCTCATTCAGAATGGACCTGACCTCTGACCCCCTTCTCAGGTTGAGAAGGGGGTCAGCAGAGGAGAATGACAGAAAAACAAAGTGACAAAATGTTTGTTTGTCTGTGTCTCGGTCCACTAACAATGTGGGTGCTGGAGACTCACACACACACACCGGTAAGTGATCCCAGTAGGGAACACACCGTCTCTTCGGAGGACGTCAGAGTGGGAAGATATTAGGCTCAGGTGCCACACAAGATATAAAATATTTAGCCACAGTGAAAGCTACCAGTTGTCATAGCAACCTCTCTTCTTCTCCTCAGTCTTAACGGGGATAATCTGTGTGTTAGACAGCAGGGCATCGGGTAGCGAGGCTGACACTCTACCCACGGCACAACCCTGACTACACACTCTGTACGTACACAACCCTGACTACACACTCTGTACGTACACAACCCTGACTACACACTCTGTATGTACACAAACCTGACTACACACTCTGTACGTACACAACCCTGACTACACACTCTGTACGTACACAAACCTGACTACACACTCTGTACGTACACGTAACACGACACAGCCTGACTACACACTCTGTACGTACACAACCCTGACTACACACTCTGTACGTACACAACCCTGACTACACACTCTGTATGTACACAACCCTGACTACACACTCTGTACACAGAGGAGAGATGATGAGGAGAGGAGAGGATAGCTAGGGAGGGGAAGAGGAGAAAGGAGGAAAGGAGATTAGAGAAGCGAGAAGAGGAGCAGAGGCGAGAAGAAAGGAGCGCAGAGGAAGAGAGGAGAAATATAGGGGAGAGGAGAGAAGGAGAGGAGAGGAAAGGTTTGTATCTCTGTCAGTCAATCAGTCAGTCACACAATGCTTAGTACACCTGCCGTAGAGAACCTGCCTGCAGGGGAGATGGGGGGGCAGGAGAGAACAGGGAGGGAAAAGAGAAAGGGGGAGGCGAGGAGAGAGGAAGAGATGACAGGAAGGGATGAGAGAGAAGGAGGTGAGGAAAGAGGAAGAGGGGAGAGAATTAGTGAAGGGAAAGGAGGTGAGCAAGGGAAGGAAAGAGGACGAGGGGAGGGAATGGAAGAGGAGAGGAGAAAGGAGGAAAGGAGAGAAGAGAAGGGAGAAGAGGAGGGAAGGAAATGAGGGAAGGAGTGAAGAATGGGAGGGGAGAAAGTGGAAGGTGATCTTTTTCAATAAGAGAAGACAGCAGAGAGGGTGAGAGCCAGGTTTCACCACAGAAACAAACACACACACATATATGCAAGCGCACACACACAAAAGACACAAATGTGTCTACAGGGCCAGGCAGTGCAGCTGTAAGCAGTTATATATATATATATATATATATATATATATAAAGTATATATATATATATATATTTGATATAAATTTTACAATTTGCACTTTTTCTAGTAATTTTTCTTAACGTTTGTTTGACAGTTATTATTTCAACATAAAAACACAAATATATATATATGTATATATATATATATATATTCATATATGTATTTTTAATATACTTTAGATATATATATTTTATATAAATTTGACATGTTTTTTACATAAATAAGTATATATATATTGTGGTCCCACCAGGGCAAAGTATAGGAGACTTACCTTTGGTTACGTTGTGGGAGGCGTATATCTCCCAAGGGAGATACTTGGAGGGCTTTAGGACCCGGGGGAAGGCGAACGAGATCCCGGAGTGAAACCCCCAGCTGACAACAATCAACACCTGAGTGAATCAGGTGCTTAAAAGCACACAGGTAGAGGGTTGCTAAGAAGAAGAGAAGGGGGGTGAGAGGACCGAGCCCTTGCGGCCGAGAGGTCCCGTGATATGCTGATATGCTGCTATGCTGTTATGCTGTTCTGTTGTTCTACTGGTTTCAGTTGTGATGCGAAGAAATAAAAGGATATTCTTCGTTTAACCCTCAAAAACCCGCTGTTGTTTGCCTCCTTGAGCGTGGGCGCTCACATATGGTGGATGGATGCGCGCATTCTGACCCAGCTCACAACCCGAAGACATGGATCCGGCCTTAAGGGAGTTGCTGACAACAGTGTTGCAGGGGCAACAAACATTACAGAAGGCCGTCACACAGCTCTGTGAGCGCGCAGCGCAAAGGACTCCGGGAAAGCGGCCGAGAGAGGAATGGGCCCACGTGTTGGCTCCGCAATCGCCGGAGGACGCCGCTCCGCACCCGCCGGAGGACGCCGCTCCGCACCCGCCGGAGGACGCCGCTCCGCAACCGCCGGAGGACGCCGCTCCGCAACCGCCGGAGGACGCCGCTCCGCAACCGCCGGAGGACGCCGCTCCGCAACCGCCGGAGGACGCCGCTCCGCACCCGCCGGAGGACGCCGCTCCGCACCCGCCGGAGGACGCCGCTCCGCACCCGCCGGAGGACGCCGCTCCGCACCCGCCGGAGGACGCCGCTCCGCAACCGCCGGAGGACGCCGCTCCGCAACCGCCGGAGGACGCCGCTCCGCACCCGCCGGAGGACGTCGCTCCGCTTTCACTGGAGGACAACACGAGGCCCCGGATCATCGACTGGGACGCCGACGGTCCAGAGGAGCGGGGTTGGCCCCCGCGCCGCAACTGTCGGGATCGGTGGTTTGTCCTCAAATGCCACCGGGAATACCCCTTCAAGCCGGGTTGGACGCCAGGAGGCGCCCGTGGAGGAGGGGGATACTACCGACAGGTGGTACCGAACTTTGCGTGGGAACGCAGATGCCCTGTCCCGAAGGTCAGAAGGCCTGTAGTCTGGGCCTGCCAAGGGTGCTCTGAAGATGAGGGGAAGGATATGTGGTACCCCAAGCTACCCTTGGGGTCCCACCAGGGCAAAGTATAGGAGACTTACCTTTGGTTACGTTGTGGGAGGCGTATATCTCCCAAGGGAGATACTTGGAGGGCTTTAGGACCCGGGGGAAGGCGAACGAGATCCCGGAGTGAAACCCCCAGCTGACAACAATCAACACCTGAGTGAATCAGGTGCTTAAAAGCACACAGGTAGAGGGTTGCTAAGAAGAAGAGAAGGGGGGTGAGAGGACCGAGCCCTTGCGGCCGAGAGGTCCCGTGATATGCTGCTATGCTGTTATGCTGTTCTGTTGTTCTACTGGTTTCAGTTGTGATGCGAAGAAATAAAAGGATATTCTTCGTTTAACCCTCAAAAACCCGCTGTTGTTTGCCTCCTTGAGCGTGGGCGCTCACAATATATATATACACATTATTTATCATATACCATATTACTATCATATAATAGGCTATATGCGCTAAGCTGTGTGAAGTACTTCCGGCTTCAAGTTATACGAGTAAACCTCTTCCGGTATATTTGTTTACTTCCAACTAGCTAGCTACTGCTCCTGAGGTAATATTTCGCCATGAATTCCCATAAGAAAATGCGTTTTCAAAAACAGGAGAAGAAATACATTGTTGTGTTCCACTTTGTTCGGCATCATCGAAATGTAATTAATGGTATTTAGAGTTTCCATGGCTTTCCAACCCATCCCGACCTGAGAACAACCCGACGCGGACATCCGATTCCAAACGTTAGACCGAAGTTGTGCTATTCAGCTAACTGTTTGACATCGACCAAAGTAAACATCAGTTAAACTATAAAGAATCCTATCGTAAGTCTTAATAAAAAGGTTAATGTGCCTACCGCATGACCGCTGCAGCCTGTCATGCATACGAGATGAGAGATTGGCTTAGTTGTTACAGCTAACATTATTTTGGTGACCGTGTATCATCTAGGTCAGGGGTTCCCAACCTTTTTCACCCAGAGCCCCCCCAAATGACCCCCCCCCCCCCCAACTTTGAAACTTTAATTAACGCTAGGCAAGGCAAGGCAACAGCGTTAATTTGAGTTTCAAAGTCTCAAAAATGCTACAACTACTGTCACAAACTGGATGAATGTAAAGTATTTCGTTAAAGGAGGATGAAAGCGTAATTAAGGAGCACTATTGGAGTGACTTTGATGGGTATTGGACTCGGGATTATTTAATTTGGATGCCCACTGTATGAATAAATTAAAGGACGGCGCAAGTGGAAACAATTCGCAAAGAGATTAAACTGTTTAAAACACATACTCAAAGTAAGCCGGATTTTGCCGATGTGTTTATGTGGATTCAAAAGTCGTAAATAATCTACAAAATGGAGGATACCGATTTGATCGGAGCAACTGTGACAAATAATCCAACTGAAACCGACACCTTACGCGCAGAAGAAACATTTCTATTAAAGAAAAAATGATACATTTCTGTCTTTTTATGCCTTTATTAGCTACTAACTTGCAATTGTATGCATCATATTTATTAAAAATTTCGAAGAACAGGACACTTCAAAATAATAGACTATGCCTAATAAAAAGAATCCACTGCAGTAAAAATGTCCTCACCCCGGGTGGTAGTGGTAAGGTTGACTGACATAAGAATGTCCTGCTTCAAATCTTCCCCATCGATATATTGCACATAAACGATGAGCACAGCCTCGTTTGCTACAGTTGTAGTTTCATCAAGTTGTATGGCAAATGGCCCCTTTCCAAGCTTTTCGAGCAGCTGCAGCTCGCAGTTACTTGCCATCTTGTCAATTCTGTCTTTCACCGTATTGTTTGACAGTGGTACAGTTTTTAGCTTCTCCGCCACCTGCGGGCCGCACAGTTTCTCAACCATTTTAATGCAAGCTGGCTTAATGAGCTGCTCGCCAATGTTGTGCGGTTTCTTTGCCTTTGCTATTAAAAGTGCACATTCAAAAGAGGCCTCGGTGGCCTTCTGTACATCGCTGCCAGCCCTAACAAACGCTGTTCTGATATCCTTTGGCTTGTTTGCCTTTGCAAGCTGTTGTTTCTTTATGAAAAAGTCCCGATCACGCCCGACCGTTTCTGGGTGCATGGTCTGTTGGTGTCTCTTCATTTTGCAGGGTTTCATGCTGTCGTTGGCTAGCTTCTCTCTGCATATCACACACTCTGGGCGGGTTTTGTCCGTTCCCTCCATGAAACCTAAGTTAAGATAGCTCTCTAGGTAGGTCCTGATTTTCTTTTTGATTGCAGATGAGCTGTCATCTCCTTTACGTTTTTCAGACATTTTTAGACAAAATATTCACCTTATGAAGTTGGTCGCTAGCTAGCAAGCACAGCAAACTGTTACTACTACAGAAGCTGACACAGTAACGTCAATGTTGGCGCGAATCGGAGGAGTATCAGATTAATTTGTAGAATTTTTATTAAAATTAATTAATCAATTAATTTCTATATTTTATTGTAATGTAGAGACAAGGCTTTTAGCGACAATCATGTATTGCGTTACAATTATATGTAAAAAAAATAAAACAAATAAAAAATTAAAAATTAAAAAATTAAAATATTTTTAAAGTCTAAATATGATATTAGGCCTCAAATCATCTGAGGCCTGGCGCCCCCCCTGCGATCTTTGGCGCCCCCCCAAGGGGGGCGCGCCCCCCAGGTTGGGAACCACTGGTGTAGAGCACATCTTTGTACCTCTCCAGTTTCTTTATGAATATGCAGGACAGCTCTTAAATATGTAAATATATATTTTTATGTTCATTTTATGTACATTTTTATTGTATATAGTATTTTTTTATAGCATTGTTTAAAAAAAATGGGGAGTAAGCATTCCATTGTACTTGCAAATGGCCAATAATGCACTTTGACCACTACAATAAAAGTTGTGGTACATTTGTTTTTCTGTCATTCTCCTCTGTCAGAGGTCAGGTCCATTATGAATGAGCTGGGTCATGTCCTCAACTGGACACGTCAGTGTCCCGTCCCGTCCCGTCCCGTCCACGTCCCCACGACACTGGTGCTGTATCGCAGAACTCAGAACTCCAATTCAAACCTTTCGAATTTAGAATTTGAAATTCATTTCAGAACACCAAATTGCCTATAAGAATACAGCTGTCAACACATGATGAAGTTCGGCGTTCAGAATATAGCCGTTCAGAATATAGCCGTCCGTCGCTGGACAGACGATGCCGTACTACACTACAATCACTGACTGGAGTGTATTCAAGACCACTGACCTTAATGTGTATGCAGATAATGTCACAGCATACATTAACAAGCTAGTGGAAGAATGCATCGCGACCAGGTCTGTTCGCTCATTTCCGAACCGCAAACCATGGATGAATGCTGACATACAGAACAAACTTAAGGAAGTACCGCTTTCACAACAGGTGACTCCGATCTCTACAAGAAGGCCAAGTACGAACTGGAGGAGAAGACGACAGCCTCCACGCGGCCTCCTCTGCAAGTAACGAGAGATGGTGAAAGACCAGCTCGTGAAACCAATGTCGCCACCCAATCATCGTCAAGCTGACAGACCAAGGCGTAAAAAGTCGGGGGGATGCAAGTCCACGCCAGGACGGGTATCCATCCCGACGGTCGACCACCAAGGTCTGGCAGTGCTCCAGCTAAACGTAGAGGGCCTCACCAACGCCAAACTCGAGATCATAAGTCACCTCGCCGACTCCCACAAGGTTGCAGCTGTCCTCCTACAGGAAACCCACTGTATGGTTGAAGACACCCTCAAGCTGCCCGGGTTCCACCTAGCTGGTTCCATCCTCAGCAGACATCACGGTATTGCGACCTTTGTGAGGTCTGATCTGGGGTGGACAGCCACTGGCCAATCTCCACCAAGTGCCAGCGTTGAGTGGCTGTCCACCAAGATACAGGCAACATCTGTTGTAAATGTGTACAAGCCTCCACCATCTACACTGACCGTGTCGGCCCTCCCGCTTGCCCAGGCACCTGCCATCTATGCAGGGGACTTTAACTGCCAGCACACTGACTGGGGATACTCCCACACTACACCAGACGGAGAGACGCTGTGTGAGTGGGCCTCCAACGCCAATGCTCAGCTCCTGTTCGACCCCAAAGAGCCACCAAGTTTCCACTCTTCAAGATGGAACACCTTCACCAACCCAGACCTCGCATTTGCTGTATGCCACAACAGCGACCCAATTCCGGAGAGACAGGTCATTGATAGGTTCCCCCGGTCACACCACCGACCGTCTGTCATCAAAGCCCCCTCACTGGTGCAGCCGGTAGAGGGTAAACCTGTCCGTAGGTGGAACTTCCGGAAGGCCAACTGGCAGGCATTCACCACGGAGACAGAGAGAACATCAGCCTGTCTCCCGGACCCAGACATTGCTGATGTGGACTCAGCATATGCAGCCTACTGCGAAGTTCTCCTAAGTGCAGCAAAGAAGACGATCCCTCGCGGCTACAATGCGAGCTACATCCCGGGCTGGGACGAAGAGTGCAACCACCTCCTGCGTGAACATCAGCAGGCTGGCTCAAGGGAGGATGTGGAAGCGACTGCAACGGCACTACTCCACAAGCTGGACGCCACCCGAAGGGCCAGATGGACTGAAACCGTTGAGTCAATCGATTTCACCCATTCCAGCCGTAAGGCGTGGCAGACCATCAACCAGCTCACTGGCAGGAAAACAACACCCCCCAAGTGCCCTGTGACAGCAGATGCCATTGCAGCCCAGCTCCTGAAGAACAGCCAATTCCAAGGTTCAGATAAGAACTTCGCCCGCTCTACACTGTGCGAGATATCTTCCCTCTCTAGGGCATCCAGTGTCGATGTTGACATGTCCGGACAGTTTACAACAGCTGAACTTAGGGCGGCCATCGGCAACCTTAGGCAAGGCAAGTCCCCGGGGCATGACAACATCCACCCAGAGTTCGTGACCCACCAGAGTGAGACAACATCTGCCTGGCTGTGCTCTTTTTTCTCATCCTGCTTCCAGAGGTCCAAACTGCCGAAGACCTGGCGCCGTGCTGCTGTTATCGCCCTGCTGAAACCAGGCAAAACTGCGGAAGACCCTAAGGCCTACAGACCCATCTCGCTGCTCTGCGTCCCATTCAAGATACTGGAGAGGATGATCCTCAGCCGCATAGAGCCAGTAGTGGACCCACAGCTTCCAAGGGAACAGGCTGGTTTCCGGCGGGGCAGGTCAACAGTAGATCAGGTAACCCTGCTCACCCAGGACATCGAGGACAGCTTTCAGGCCAAAGAGAAAGTTGGGGTTGTGTTGCTTGACCTAACAGCCGCATATGACACCGTCTGGCACCGTGGACTTCACCTGAAGCTGCTGAGGACTATCCCAGACCGGCATATGGTGAAGTTCATAATGGAGATGCTGTCCAACCGCAGCTTCATCCTCCGAACCAGCGATGGCCAGCGAAGCAGACTGAGGAGATTGAGAAACGGGGTGCCACAGGGGTCTGTCCTCTCACCACTGCTGTTCAATATTTACATCCACGACCTCCCGGAGACAACATCCAGACAATATGGTTACGCGGATGATCTGGCCATCATGCTGCGTCGAACAACATGGTCAGCGGTGGAACAGGGTCTCAACCAGGACATGGGCATCTTGGCTGCCTACCTGCGCAAGTGGCGTCTGCAGCTCAGTACTGGGAAGACTGTGTCGGCCGCATACCACCTGTGCAACAGAGAGGCCAAAAGGGAACTGTCGGTGTCCGTCGACAACAAGCGTCTGGAGCACCAACTAGCCCCCAAGTACCTCGGTGTTCGGCTGGACAGGACACTGTCCTACAAACGGCACCTTGAGGAAGTGAGAGCCAAAGTGACAGCAAGGGTCTCGCTTATCCGCCGCCTTGCTGGCACAACCTGGGGTGCCTCCGCCAGGACACTACGAATCTCCACACAAGCCCTGGTGTTCTCTGCTGCCGAATACTGCGCCCCAGTCTGGAGTAGAAGCCCACATGTGAAGAAGGTTGATCCTATCATCAACAATGCCCTTCGGATCATAACCGGTTGCCTAAAGCCCACCCCCGTGTCCTACCTGCCAGTCCTAGCGGGAATTGCCCCGGCCGGTCTCCGACGAGAGGCCGCTATCCTCGCACTTGCAAGGAAAGCCCAAGAACATGACTGGCATATCCTGCACGAAACAACAACAAAGGCAGCGCCCCCAAGCAGACTCAAGTCCCGTCACCCCTACAACAGGACAGCACAAGAGATGCTTGGTTCCATCCCTGAGGACCTGTCTACAAGGGCATGGCTAGCAACTTCCTGGAAGCAGGAATGGGAGTCGGCTGAGCCCACACGTCTGCACCATCACATCCAAGATCCGGGAGATGGAGTCGAAGGAGAACATCTACCACGCCGGCATTGGACCCTGCTGAACCGCCTCCGTACTGGGGTTGGTCGCTTCAAAGCGTCCATGAAGGAGTGGGGCCTGGCAGACAGCGCAGTATGTGAGTGTGGCGAGCCTGAGCAGACTGCCGACCACATAATCACCACCTGTCCTCTGTACAGACCTCCTTCAGAGGCTGGCCTCTTCCATGTGGGACCAGAGACGAGAGCGTGGCTTTGTGACACTGAGCTGGACATATGATGATGATACACGAAAGAAGAAGAAGTACGAACTCAGAAAAGCCATCAAGAAGGGTAAATTGGATTACAAAAACGAATTGGAATTACAGTTCGGGGGCTCTGACACCAGACGTATGTGGCAAGGTCTGAGGGTCCTCTCCAACTACAAGGGGAGCTCAGGGGCAGTCACCAACAACGACTCTACCCTACCAGACGAGTTAAACTATTTTTTTGCTCGCTTTGAAAGGGACCATTAGCCGACCAACAACTTGAACATCAGCCCAGAGGACTACGTACTGTCCGAGTCCGAGGTACGCAGAATCTTCAGGAGGGTGAAGGCAGGGAAGGCAGGGAAGGCAGCCGGCCCAGACGGAGTTCCATCCCGCGTCTTCAAGACCTGCGCTGACCAGCTGGCTCCTGTGTTCACCGACATCTACAATGCATCACTGCAACAGTCTGTCGTCCCAGCATGCTTCAAAGCGACAACCATTGTGCCGTTACCCAAAAAGACCAAGGTAGCATGCCTCAATGATTATCGTCCAGTGGCTTTAACACCCATAGCCATGAAGTGCCTGGAGAAACTTGTCATGTCGCATATAAACTTGTCCATCCCTAGACCCACTCCAGTTTGCATACAGACCAAACAGGTCTGTAGACGATGCCATTTCCCTGGCACTACACACGGCCCTGCAGCACCTAGACAGGAGGGACACCTACGTCAGACTGCTGTTCATTGACAGCTCAGCGTTCAACACCATCGTTCCCTCCAAGTTGGTCCTGAAACTGAGGGACCTAGGTCTGGGCGCCCCGATCTGTAACTGGATTATTGACTTCCTGACGGGCAGGCCTCAAGTGGTGAAGATTGGGAACAACATCTCATCCACTCTGGTCCTCAACACCAGAGCACCCCAAGGCTGCTGCCTCAGTCCCCGGCTGTACTCGCTGTACACACGACTGTACTGCCACGCACAGCAATAATCGGATTATCAAGTTTGCAGACGACACCACAGTCATCGGCTTGATAAGCGAGGGCGATGAGATGGAGTACAGAGATGAGGTGGTCCGGCTGACGCGATGGTGTGAGGACAACAGCCTCGCACTGAATGTCAGCAAGACCAAGGAGCTCATCGTGGACTTCAGGAGTTTCCTGGGAATACAGATTTCCGATGACCTTGCGTGGACACGCAACACGGAGGTCATGCTGAAGAAGGCACACCAGCGCATCTGTGCTCTGCGGTGCATCAGAAAAAGTGGTATAGGCCAGAGGTGGCTAGTGAACTTCTACCGTGGCACCGTAGAGAGCGTCCTGACGGGTGGCGTCACTGTGTGGTACGGCAACACCACTGCACAGGACAAGAAAGCCATCCAGAGGGTTGTGAGGACAGCAGAGAAGATCATCGGGTGTGCACTTCCATGCATTGAGGAGATCTTTAGGACCAGATGTCGGAAGAAGGCCATGTCCATCATAAAGGTGTCAGGATTGGCAGTTCTGCCTCCCCGCGTTCACAGCCCTCGCCCAGGTAGCCACGCCCCCTTATCACGTCCCGCATTCCTGTCACCATTTCCCCAGCCCTGGTCCAGGTAGCCACGCCCCCTATCATGTCCCACATTCATGTCACCGTTTCCCCAGCCCTCGTCCTGATAGCCACGCCCCCTATCACGTCCCGCATTCATGTCACCGTTTCCCCAGCCCTGGTCCAGGTAGCCATGCCCCCTATCACGTCCCGCATTCCTGTCACCCTTTCCCCAGCCCTCATCCAGGTAGCCACGCCCCCTTGTTAGTTCTCTCCCGCAGCTGCAGTGCATCACCGTGATCTTCCCCCTCATGTTTTCCTGCCCGTCTGATTGGCTGCCTGGGACCTCATTGTTTCCACCTGTTATGTTCCTTGTGTTTAAATAGGCGGCGTCTTCTTTTGTTCGTCGCCAGTTGTTTGTTAGGCTCGTACTTGTTTCACGTTTTGAGACTTGCTACTTGTTTCATGTTAGAGTTCTTCGTCATGTTTCCACATCATGCCACCGTCAGGTTTGTTTGTAATTAGGTCTTTTGCTTTTGAGGATTTTTGTATTACTGCATTTTTCCAGTAAAGACTTGTCATCGAGTCTTGCATTTGGGTTCACCTCCGAAGTCCCCGTTCCTCATTCCCCGCGTCTCTCGTGACAGAATGAACTGGCGACGAACAAAAGAAGACGCCGCCTATTTAAACACAAGGAACATAACAGGTGGAAACAATGAGGTCCCAGGCAGCCAATCAGACGGGCAGGAAAACATGAGGGAGAAGATCACGGTGATGCGCTGCAGCTGCGGGTAGAACTAACAAGGGGCTCTCGTCTTGCTGCACTACTGGCACTTTAAATGTTTTTGAAACATTTGTTTATTTTATTGTATATATCATTTATATGTTATGCTGTTGTTTTTAAGATTTATACTGTGGGAGGGAATGGGGAGTAAGCGTTCCTATGTACTTAATTCATCAATGCTTTGATAGATGGTGTCAAACACATCGTTGTACCGCTCCAGTTTCTTTGTGAATATGCAGGGCAGCTCTTAAATGAGGCCAGGGTTTCCTGTACTATTTTGTCATAGACAAAGAGGATTATTTACTCACATGGTGGTGGAGTAGTGTCGAACTAAATGAAAAGGAAACACTGTTTTATCTTATTTTTATTCGACCACTGTCCTGTACACCTGCCCCTGCATTTTCCCGCCTGTGGGATCAATAAAGTTCTATCTTGTCTTATCTTAAGTAGTCTAAGGGGATAACAGAGGTTAACATGAGGTGTTACACAGGACGAGATAAGAGTTCCTTAAGGATACCCCAGGGAGAAGTCCCAACAGAAACACTCGCTGAGGAGCCACAGAGTCTTCTCTATATAACCTCCTCTACATTAACGTGTCTAAATAACGGCCACCAGCAGCGTTTCATTAGTTTGGTTTGGAACCGTTTGGAATCCTGCTCTCAGGAGTGAAACATCAGAATGGTCATCGCCTCGGGAACCAGTGATGTCACGGAGGGGTCGGGTCCACAGGTGCCCTCGGTCTAGGTCCACATTTTGGCTATGTGGAGAATGGATCATATGACCAGTCTATCTCTCTCTCTCTCTCTCTCTCTCTCTCTCTCTCTCTCTCTCTCTCTCTCTCTCTCTCTCTCTCTCTCTCTCTCTCTGTCTCTCTCTGTCTCTCGTTCTCTTGTTCTCTCTGTCTCTCTGTCTCTCTCTGATTCTCTCTCTCTCTTTCTCTGTCTCTCTCTGTCTATCTGTCTCTCTGTCTCTCTCTCTTTGTCACTTTCTCATCCATTCAGAGCAGCAGGAGATGTGTGTGCGTGTGTGTATAAGATATTGTGTGTGTGTGTACACATGAAAGAGTGTTAGACAGACAGTGTGGTGTGATTGACAGGGTAGATGTGACTGCAACTCAATACAAATGCTCACCACATAAAATGCAACGTAAGGTGTACTCCCCATTCCCACCAGCAGTATGAATGTCCTACAACATACACTAGCCTACAGGCTTGTAATAAGAAAAAGAGTGCACATTTTGCAGTAAAGTGCATAAATAAGTGCCTAAAAAACAGGTATAATATAACTTATAGATAGGTATGACATGTGTACAGAATTATAGGTATATATATATATACATATATATATATATACAAGGTAAGTATATAAGTATAAACAGGTAGTGAGCAGGGGTATGCAGTTGTATCAACAGGATACATATATATAAATGTATATACAGCAGGTAGTGAGCAGGGGTGTGTAGTTATATCAACAGTTAAAGATGAATCTATATGGTAAGTACAGTAAAAATGTACATGACTAAACAAAAAATATGCTATTGGTAGAGGTAGGGAGTTATGATACAGTGCAAGGCCGTTGAAGACATTGATGGTGAAAGGGTAATGTCAGCAGAGTTCAGAGTTCATATGTTGGGCAGCAGGGGGGGGGGGGCTGTGGTACAGAGTTAAGAGGGGGGGGGCTGTCATCGTGGTACAGAGTTCAGAGAGATGACAGCTGAGGGGAAGAAGTGTTCCTAAGCCTGCTTGACTTGGAACAAAGGTTCCTATAGCGCCTTGAGAGAGGTGTCTTTGACAATTTTTGGTGACTTCCTCAGACACCGTTTGTGGTGGGTAGTCTTTATTGCAGGGAGGGATAGTCCAACGATGCGTCTGCAGCACTTTCCGGTTGGAAACAGTGCAGTTGCCGTACCACACACTGTAATGCAGTTGGTGAGGATGCTTTCAATGGCATGCCGGTAAAAGTTCACCAGAATCTGAGGGGACAGGTAGGCTTTCCTCAGTCTCCTCAGAAAGAAGAGACGCTGTTGAGCCTTCTTTACCAGTGAGGCAGTATTGAGGGTCCAAAAGAGGTCCTCGGAGATGTGAACACCCAGGAATTTGAAGCTTGAGACATGCTCAACCTTCGCCCCGTTGATGAGGAAGGGTGTCGTGTGCACCACCTCTCCACGATGAGCTCCGTGGTCTTCTTGGTGTTGAGGCCAGGTTGTTGTCAGTGCACCACGCCACCAGGTGCCGACCCTCCTCCCTGTAGGCTGCCTCATCGTTGTTTTTGATGAGGCCCACCACTGTTGTTTCATCTGCAAACTTGATGATGGTGTTTGTACCGGATGTACAGGAGTGCAGTCGTGGGTGAAGAGGGAGTAGAGAAGACGGCTCAGCACACAGCCCTGCAGGACGCTGGTGATCAGGGTGAGGGTGGAGGAGGTGAGATTAGCTAATCTGACAGACAACAAGTTTGGAGATAAATTCGGAGGGGAGGATGGTTATTAATGCTGAGCTGAAGTCGATGAACAGCATTCTCATGTGTGTGTTGCTCTCATCCAGGTGGGAGAGAGCTGAGTGGGCTGAGGAGATGGCGTCCTCCATGCTTTTGTTCTCACGGTAGGAAAATTGGTGTTTATCCAGTGAGGGTGAGAGGCCAGATTTGAGGTGAGCCAGGACCAACCTCTCGAAGCACTTCATGATGATGGGGGTGAGTGCAACAGGGCGGAAGTCGCTGAGGCTCGCTGCAGAGGAGTGTTTTGGCACTGGCACAATGGAGGTGGTTTTAAAGCACGCTGGGACTGCCTAAGCTAATGACATGTTGAAAATGTCAGTAAGGACCTCAGTCAGCTGCTCAGCGCAGTTCCTGAGCACGTGACCGGGGAAGCCATCAGGACCTTATGCGCGTTTGTTTTGCTCAGTGCCGCACACACGTCTGTGGGGGAGAGGGTGAGGGGTTTGTGGTCAGCGGGGAGAGTAGCCCTGGTGGGCAGTTTGTGGTTGTCACGTTCGAAGCAGGCATAACAATTATTGAGTCCATAATGGCCTGGATGCCCTGCCACATGCTTTGGGGATCAGAGTTGTTGAAGTGGTCTTCAACCCTAAGCTTTTGGTTGAGTTTGGCCAGCTTGATGCCCTTGTTCAGGTTAGCCCTGGCTAAACAGTTGGCCTGTGCATCGCCCGACCTAAATGCAGCATCACGTGCCTTTAGGAGTAGGCGGACCTCTCTGTTCATCCAAAGCTTCTGGTTGGGGAATGTTGTGATCTGTTTGAGGGTGGTGACAGTTTTTATTGTGTTGCCGAGGACGTTAGTGCACAGGACTTTCGTTGTTGTTCTGTTCCCTTCCCCTAGTAATTCAGTTGGTTTTGTTGACGTTGGTCCATGTCCTATAAACGTCCCGTTTTGACTTCTCCACAGGCCAGCATCGACCGCTAGTCCCTGCAAACTGGCGCCCATTGGTCCTGGCCAGTTATTGGTTGAAGAGCCTCTGCTGCACCAGGGGTAGGAACACGGGCATGGGGAACACCTGGTGATGTCCTTAGGTGGACGGTCTGGGGGCGTTGCACCCGGAGTGAATCCCCAGGAGAATCGAGTAGCGTACTCATGCAGGAACCAAAACCAAAACAATAGCAGAGGTAACAGACGCGGCACACATGAATATAGTAGTAAAAATAAATATGCAGGACCCCGTAACAGAAGGTTTGATCATGTGAATGTCGACCTTGTAGGTCCACTCCGCCCCTCTCACGGCTTCACCTACCTCTTCACGATGGTGGACAGGACGACCTGCTGGCACGAGGCCGTTCCCCTCTCCTTGGCAGCTTCTTCCAATGTGGCCCGCGCATTCATCAGCAGGTGGGTTGTGTGGGTTTGACTAGGAGTGAATTCTGGGGGGGCTTGTGTGGTGGAGTGACATAATTCACCCACGGAACTATTGGTGGGGTATTGTGTTGCCGGAGACTTTAGTGCACAGGACTTCCGTTGTTGTTCTGTTCCCTTCTGCTAGTAATTCAGTTGGTTTTGTTGACGTTGTTCCATGTCCAATAAACGTCCCGTTTGGACTTTGAATACACCGCCTCCGACTCCTGTCTCTTGGCACTACAATATATATGTATTGTGGTGGAAAGGGGCGTGGCTAAGTGCTGCACTGGTAACGGGGAAGCAGGAGCGGCAAACTCACGGGGTAACTTATATGTTCGGACGGTTCCTTTGTTTCTGGGCCCTTGACAGTGAAAGCGGACGGAGTACGTGTGGAGGAGGAGGAGACGCCGTCTGAGTCCCTCTTGCGTATCTGTGCTGCATTGTTGCGTATTATTTAAACGTGTTTATTTTGAGTGCATGTGGGTTGGGGCTGGGTCCGCAGGAATAAAAAAGGACTCTGTCCAGAAAACTCTCCTGAGCTTGGTGTCTTCTGATTCCCTGTGGCAGCGTTGCCTGCTACACGTGGCGCCTGAACAGGGACCTGAAGACACCATGGAACGCGAGGGAGAGTCTTCCCTTAGGACAAGCACTCCGCTGGAACCTTCAAAACATATAAGTTAGCATAATCACTTACATTACAAACAGGTGCGTCAACCCCGTGAGTTCGCCGCTCCCGCTTCGCCATTACCAGCACTGCGCTAAGCCCTTTCCACCACACACAAACAAACATATATATATATATATACATATATATATATATATATATATATATATATATATATATAAATGTCTCTGTCAGGAAACAAAACACTGCCTACAGTTACCACAAAATGCTGCAGCTCGGCTCTCCAACGACCCAACCAACACAATTGTGTACCACTTGATAGGCCTCAGGGCGGGCCGATGTTGTAACGTAAGTGCCTAGGACTGTGTGACAAAGACCAAAACAAACAAAACTGACCTTGCCCTCCTCTTCTCGCGGGCCATGTTTCATCTCATGCTTTTTATGGAAATGGAAGAAACGCCCCCACCCACCACCCCCCTGCACACAGACCTTGATCTCAACAAGCGGTCAAAGGTCTGTGTAGACCATAGCCCCTCATGGAGCATGAGAAGCAGACACCTCCGGGGGTTTGGTTAAAGGGGACCATTAGTCCACCTCCAAGATTGCCAATGGTCTAACAACCCGGCAAACAGAGTTGATGACTAGGAAAGGCGGTTACCAATATGTTTGATGATCACCAAGACCTTTAAAGACCTTTAAACCTTTAAAGTCAAGTCACTATATCATCGTTGCATTGCATGCAAGTCAGTAGGCTAGGCTCAACGGTCATGTCATTTAAACCCATAACAGATCTTGACGGGCCACCTGGCCCCCTGGGCGTCCTGGAGGATTCACAGATCACCTGTAGTTCTAGGACAGCTTTTGGGTCGAATTTGGCAGCAATTTTGCATTGAATTGAATTGATTGAATTGGTGAATGAATAAATAACAAAATAATTGCCATGTTCTTGTCAGATTTATGCTGTGAGCAAAAATGTATACAAAATAAAAAATATATGAAATATATATTATATACAGTATGTAAATATATATAAAAATATTTAATTGTTTTTGCGAAGAAAAATAAATGACACCCAAATTTCACCATATCCTCACATACCTTGTTGGCACTTAGAATGTGTATGCCTGTCCTCATGGAAACACTGGCCCCTTCATCCCCCAGGGACATGTATTAAAGTGAGGGGATAATTTACTCTAAAATGATTTAAAAAAAATAATAATTAAAAAAAATAATAAATAAAAAATCTAGAAAATTATTTTAGAAAGAATATTGAAAATGCGCACTTGCATACTTCTCATACATCTCTGTCTTTCTCTCTCTCATGCCCAGCACACTAACCTGTAAACAGCAACAACCCCCACAGCACCACAACACCCACGTGAGAATGCTGTTCATCGACTTCAGCTCAGCATTTAACACCATCATCCCCTCCAAACTCATCTTCAAACTTGGTGACCTCATGAAAACCAAGAATCTTGAAATTAACCCCTCTGTTTGTAACTGGTTATTAGACTTCCTAACCAACAGACCCCAGTCAGTCATATTAGCCAATCTCACCTCCTCCACCCTCACCCTGAACACCGGCGATACCCAGGGCTGTGTCCTGAGCCTTCTCCTCTACTCTCTCTTCACCCATGACTGCACTCCTGTACATGGTACAAACACCATCATCAAGTTTTCAGACGACACAACGGTGGTGGGCCTCATCAAAAACAACGATGAGGCAGCCTACAGAGAGGAGGTCCAGCACCTGGTGGCGTGGTGCGCTGATGTAGAGGGTTCAGAAAATGCCTCTATTTAAAGTTTCGCAGTAAAACATACACCCCCCATTCTTTAAGATGATCAGAACTACTCTAATAGATTATCAGAACTACCCACATCTTATTAGACTTCCAAGTCAGTAGATGCCGCTCCTGCGCTCCTGTGAACCATAGAGGAAACACTAGTCTTGGCCCTACCATGCGCAGCTCAGTAATAAACCGCTGCCGGCTGAGCAAGGCATGAGAATGTAACGTGTCTTTTTCTTCATGTTTCACAGATCCACAGTGCACCATGCCTGTGTATCACTTGGACCGACCCAGACTCCCCTAGGTCTGAGGCCGGTAACAATTGGGGGCTCGTCCGGGATCAGCGCCACCTAGCTGGGAAAGTGGGAACTGCCACGGAGAGAACCTGTGCCTAAAGCTTCAGGGAAGGCTGCATTGCTGTGCGTCATCCAGAGAGTAGAGGACACAGGGGCTAAAGATGGCTACCACAACCCCACGACGGATGCTGATCTTCAAGATCCAAAAGAGACTCGTAACTTTAAGTACCACTCAGTTACTGGCTGTTGCCAGTGCGGTTGATGAAAACAGAGACACTGAGGACCTTGCGGTCCTGAGTGAACCAGAACTATTTGATTTGATTGACCATTATCTAAGAAGTGAGAAGTTGAAAGGCATGGAGGATGAAGGCATGTCTCAAATCCTTCACCTCGACGACATGTTAGATGAGATGTTAAGACCCCCGGATAGAGGAGATGCTGTGGGAGGAGCTGGCGTTGAAGGAGCTGACGACGGAGGAGTAGTCGATGCTGCACCCCTCCAGGTGGAAGATACAGCGACTCGTCAACAGACCAGTTCAACTACAGCGACCATGGACAGTCAACTGCTGTACCCAACCAGGGAAAGAGACATTCACACACCACAACCGACCATGGACAGGGACAATAACGCACCAGCCAGGAACCTCGCCACTACATCACCAGCCAGATCCATCATCAACAGTGCAGGTGGTGCCCCTCCTGGCCGTGCCAGTCCGTCCTCCAGTATGGGTGAGCAGGTGGTGAGATTTACTGATGTAGCTGCTCTGTTTCCACGCAGAGAGTTTAAACTTTATGGTGGTCAGATTTCTGACACAGGGTCTGATATGTCATACAGTAGCCGTCAGAGGTTATCCGCACTGTGCTCAAGATAACTAAACCTGGTACATTCAGGGAGATGTTAACCAACAAAGATGACCTTACTATGAGTGAGTTAAAACGCTTTCTCCGCACCCATATTAGAGACAAAAACAGCACTGAGCTCTTTCAGGAGCTTAGTACTGCCAGACAGCAAGACAAAGAGGGCCCACAGCTATTTTTGTACAGAATCATGGGTCTAAAACAGAGAGTTGTTTTTGAGTCACAACAGCCAGGTGCAGATTTTTGTTATGACAGAAAGCTTGTTCAAGGTACATTCCTTCACACACTCTACCAAGGGTTAAATGAGAAAAATAACCATGTCAGATGTGATCTCAAACCTTTCCTCACAGACTGAATGATCTTAGAACAGATCACTAAGTCCACAAGTGAGGAGGCAGATAGGTTGAGACGCCTTGGTACAGTTACTAAAACCCGACCAGTGACTGTAAGTGCAGCTCAGACTGAGCAGACTGACCAGATTGAACAGACCAAAGTTGACTCTGAATTACAGTCTAACCGTGCTGCTATTCTAGAGCTGACTGCACAAGTGGCTTCACTGACCAAACACTTTGCCCAGGGGGTCAAACCCACAGAACCTGTGACTCCTGTAAGCCCTGGTCCACCCTCCAACCGACCCTCAATTAGACCCCAGACATCAACGAATGAGACCAGGGGCAGATGTCATGACTGTGTGCAAAGGAACATTAAGAGCTGCCCTCACTGTTTCATTTGTGGTCAGGAAGGACATAGAGCAGTTGGCTGTCTGAAAAGAAAGGCTTCGGGAAACGAGAGGAGGTCACTGGAGTGAGGCTGCCAGTGACTGTTGCCAGTAACAAGCCTCCAGTACAGGTTAACTCAGTTAAAACAGTAAACCCCGTAAAACAAACTACACAGTGCCAGTCAACACCCAGAAAACGTGGAGCACAACTAATTGGCAAGCGATGTATGGTCTCATGTGCAATTAATGGGGTCCCACTCCAAATGCTGCTCGACTCAGGGGCCCAGGTGACCATGGTGGGGAGGGCGTGGGTAGAGAAAGCGTTGCCCAGTGTCAAAATCCAGCCACTCTCATCCCTGTTCCCCGATCAAGCCCTTGCAATATCTGCAGCAAATGGTACAGTGGTTCCCTTTGATGGATGGGCTTATGTTGATTTACAGATACGCAGTGAGAGCCATGGACATGCTGACATACAAGTGCCCATATTAATCAGTCAGAGCTGTGTTAACTGTCCCATTTTAGGTAGCAATGTCATTGCAGAGATGATCAAAGAGAACAAAGAACAGGTGGATATTACAGCCATACTGAAGGAAGCCATGAGTGTCAGCGAAAGCACAGTGGAAACCCTGATTTCTGTTCTCCAGATACTGGCTCCTGATGAAACGCCTCCCCAGTGCACTGTACGGGTTGGAAAGAAAGGACTAACTATCCTCGCTGGCCAAATCTGTGAGGTGAAGTGCAGAGTCAGAGCATGGCCCCAGGGCAGAACAATGTTATTTGAGCCCAGCCCAGAAAACAACTGTCCTGAGGGTTTAGACCCCTTTCCCTCTTTAGTAGATGTCCCCAGTGGCTCATCAAAAATTGCCTAAATCCCTATTCAGAATTTCACTAAACATGACATCTATCTGTCACAGAGAACCATTCTGGGCACACTTGAGGAAATTACTGAGGCCAAACCCATTAACCATTCCCCCAACAACCCAAAGCCCATAAACCGTCCCACTGCTCAAACCTGCTCCGCTCTGACTCGAGATAAATGGCATCCACCTGTCGAATTGTCACACCTCGAAGAGGAGGAACAAGAGATAGCCGGAGACATGTTATACGACGAATCTGATGTCTTTGCCAAGGATTACGCTGACATAGGTTGCATCCCAAACCGGCAACTCAAGATTCAGCTAAATGATGACACCAGTCCAAAAGCGCTATAATGCAATTCCAAAACCCCTGTACAGAGAGGTAAAAGAGTATGTGCAGAACCTGCTTGACCATGGCTGGATAAGAAAGTCCACTTCACCGTACTCATCCCCCGTGGTCTGTGTCCGAAAAAAAGATAAGAGCTTGCGTCTATGCGTTGACTTTAGGGAGTTAAACCGCAAAACTATCCCAGACCGTCATCCGCTCCCACGCATTCAAGACCTGCTGGATAACCTGGGGGGCTACTCCTGGTTCTCACTACTCGACCAAGGCAGCGCTTACCACCAGGGCTTTGTCGATGAGAGTTCCAGGCACCTGACCGCTTTTAGTACCCCTTGGGGATTGTATGAGTGGCTTCGCCTCCCCTTTGGCCTTACCAACGCCCCAGCGGCCTTTCAAAGATGTATGGAGGGCGTCTTTGATGGCATGAGGGACGAGTGCTGCTCGCCTTATCTGGATGACGTGCTCTGTTTTTCCAAATCATTCCATGACCACGTGGAGGACCTGAGGCAGGTGCTCCGTCGCCTGCGGGAGCATGGCATCAAGTTACGTGCAAAGAAATGCGAGCTGTTTAGACGACAAGTGAGATACATAGGGCGCCTAGTGACAAGTGAAGGTGTCCAGATAGACCCTAAAGACCTGGAAGCAGTGTTGCAGCTAAAAGAGAGGGAGCCAAAGAATGTGGGGGAAGTCATGGGTCTATTAGGCTTCTTAGGCTATTATAGATCCTTCATACAGGACTTCTCCAGGATTGCACGGCCACTGTTTAAGCTAGCAGAGGGTTCCAGTCAGCCCAACCAGAGGCCCGTTAAAGATAACAACGCTGCACCCAAAACAAATGTCACAAAGTCTGGCCAGCTCCCCTCTAAGACACCTGTTCATTGGACCCCCGAACACAGTGCTGTTGTCTCTCGCCTTGTAGACATGTTTTAGCCTACCCAGATTTTAATTTGCCTTTTGTGTTAAATACTGACGCATCCAACGAAGGTCTGGGGGCTGTGCTCTATCAGCAGCAGGGGGGTAAACTCGCTTATTGATCCAGAACACTCACGCCCACAAAAAATTACCATCTCCATTCTGGCAAGCTCGAGTTTCTGGCATTGAAGTGGGCCATCTGTGATAAGTTCCGGGATTATCTCTACTATGCACCCACAGTCACGGTGACAATAACCCCCTTACTTATGTTTTAAGCACAGCCAAACTCAACGCTGTCGGACATCGGTGGGTGGGTGAGTTGGCGGATTTCCACTTCACCATAAAATACAGGCCAGGCAAGGCGAATGCTGACGCCGACACACTGTCACGGTATCCAGTAAAGCTCCAGGGTCACATAGGGGAGTACACTGAAGCTCTGCCCCCAGATGTAGTTTCCACCATATGGCAGGGGAACAAAGCAGTGGCCGAGAAGGATGTGCCATGGATGGTTGCACTGCAACTCTCCTCTGGTGGCGACGACGACCCCTCTGTGACGATCTCCACCATCAGCCCAGAGGACATCAGAGCTGCCCAGAAAGAGGATGCATCAATCTATGAGGTGATGACATTGAAGAGGAGGGGATGGAACCCCAATGACAAAGACAAAAGACAAATGGGTCAAGAGACAAGGAGACTAGTGCATGAATGGAACAGACTCAAACTTGACAAAGGAATTCTGTACAGGCAGGCAGGAAAATGGAAACAGCTCGTTCTCCCCAGTAAGCTGAAGTCAACCGTGTTTAAACACCTGCATGATGACATGGGTCATGTGGGGGCTGACAAAGTAATCCACCTTGCAAGGCAAAGGTTCTATTGGCCATTCATGCAGCGTGAAATAGAAGACTATGTCATCCGCCAGTGCTCATGTATTAAGCAGAAACGACCCACCATCCCAGAAAAGGCACCCATGGGTTCAATCACAACCAGTGCCCCATTTGAGCTTATTTCTATTGATTACCTCCACCTAGAGCCGAGTAAAAGAGGCATTGAGTACATTTTAGTCCTGGTAGATCACTTTACCCGCTTCGCACAAGCCTACCCGACTAAGAATAAGTCAGGCAAAACTGCAGCTGAGAAAATCTTCAGTGATTTTATTCCACGTTTTGCGTACCCTGAAAAGTTACACCACGACCAGGGACGAGAATTTGAGAATAATCTATTCCAGCGACTCCAGCAGCTGTCTGGCATTTCCAATTCTCGAACTACCCCATACCACCCACAGGGAAACCCTGTGGAAGGCCTGAATAGAACGCTGTTACAGATGCTCCGCACTCTCCAAGAGGAAAGAAAAGCTGGGTGGAAAGACCATTTGCCCCACATAGTCCATGCGTACAATTGTACGAGACATGAAGCAACCGGCTATTCGCCCTTCTTTCTCCTCTATGGAAGAGCCCCACGGTTGCCCATTGACTTAGTGTTTGATCTGAGAACTGATGAAGAGATGTCGAATCGACAGGAATTTGCACAGAAATGGGCTTCTCGGATGCAGGAGGCTTACAGGATCGCCTCAGAGAATAGCCAAAAGTGCTCAGCAAAAAGAAAGAAACACTACGACCGTGGTGTTAAAGGAATTGCACTTCAGCCAGGAGATTGCGTGCTTGTCAGGAACCTGTCTCACAGAGAAGTGGACCTGGCAAACTCCGTGCTTACTGGGAGGAGAGAGTTCACAGAGTTATTGAAAGGATGGGAGACGGGTCTGTGTACAAAGTTCAAGCAGAAAAAGGAGACAGAACCATCCGTGTGCTGCACCGTAACCTCCTGCTACCTGTAAATGACTTGCCATTCGAACAAGATGAGCAGCACAGTAGTGACAGCAGTCATGCACAAAAGAAACAAAAAAACAGAGAGACAGACAGACTCACAGCAGAGAAGCAGCTGAGCAGGAGTCTGATGATTCTGCAGCCTCCGACCGTTACCTGTGTATACAAGGAGGACAGTCAGACATCAGGCGCCTCAACCTGAACCACACAGTAATCTCAGAGCAGTAGCACCTGAAATCCAACCTCCAAGACAAGCAACAGAACCAGGGGATGTGCAGCAGCAAGAGGAAACTGTTCCAGTTGCAGTGCCAGCATCAGCACAAGCACCAACACCAGCTGACACGCTGCCTGCTGCGGATGTTCAGGAACAACCTGTAATGGATGGCAATGAGGGTGATACAGGTCCAGGGGTGCCAGAGGAGATGGTTGAACCTGACACAGAGCCAGGTAAAGAGGAACTGCCTGTGAGGAGTTCCACCCGGACTGTAAAACCCAGAGAAAGATTCACATATGAACATTTCGGTCAGCCATCATACCAGCCCTGGAGACCCGGAGCAAACGCCATGTTCACATGTGTTCCTTACCCCATGACCCCTTACCCAGTCCTGCCCGAAACCTACTACTACCCTACCCCAACCGTATGGACTTATTAGACAGAGGACTTACAATAGCATAGGATTTGACAGACATTCACTGACTTGACAGACATTGACTAACCCCAACAAAACTTACCACACACTACACAGACCAGACGGATGACTTTTCCCAGACTATTACCTGACTACTCATTGTTGGTTTAGTTCTAGATGTCAGGAGACATCTCTTAAAGCAGGGGAGAGTGTAGAGGGTTCAGAAAATGCCTCTATTTAAAGTTTTGCAGTAAAACATACACCCCCCATTCTTTAAGATGATCAGAACTACTCTAATAGATTATCAGAACTACCCACATCTTATTAGACTTCCAAGTCAGTAGATGCCGCTCCTGCGCTCCTGTGAACCATAGAGGAAACACTAGTCTTGGCCCTACCATGCGCAGCTCAGTAATAAACCGCTGCCGGCTGAGCAAGGCATGAGAATGTAACGTGTCTTGTTCTTCATGTTTCACAGATCCACAGTGCACCATGCCTGTGTATCACTTGGACCGACCCAGACTCCCCTAGGTCTGAGGCCGGTAACACTGACAACAACCTGGCCCTCAACACTAAGAAGACCAAGGAGCTCATCGTGGACTTCAGGAAGACCAGAGCTGGTGCACACGCCCCCATCCTCATCAACAGAGCGGAGGTCGAGCGTGTCTATAGCTTCAAATTCCTGAGGGTCCACATCTCTGATGACCTCTCTTGGACCCTCAACACTGCCTCACTGGTAAAGAAGGCTCAGCAGCGTCTCTTCTTCCTGAGGAGACTGAGGAAAGCCCACCTGTCCTCTCAGATTCTGGTGAACTTTTACCGGTGTGCCATCAAAAGCATACTCACCAACTGCATCACAGTGTGGAATGGCAACTGTTTCCGACCGGGAAGCGCTGCAGAGGGTGGTGAAAACCGCCAAATGCATCGTTGGATTACCCCTCCCTGCAATGAACACTACCCACCACAATCGGTGTCTGAAGAAGGCACAACAAAAATGGTGAAAGACACCTCTCACCCCAACCATGGACTGTTTGCCCTCCTCCCCTCCGGGAGGCGCTATAAACCTCTGCTAAATATATCCTATAATAATTATACATCACCATCCGATCCGTTTAACTCCGTCGTATAGATGCGCATAAAACAGTTAAGCGAATAATGACATTTTAATGACAACTTTTTGAAGAGGATCTGATCATAGGGGCCAAGGTCCCTGTGACCAGCAAATTCCTATGTATCCTAAGCAAGTATCAATGTCTTCGACTGCCTTGCACTGAAATTATAACTACCTACCTCTACCTATAGTTTACATATTTATTGATAACATACCTGTTACATTTTTACTGTACCTGCCGTATATATTTTTCTTCAACTGTTGATACATACTGCTCACTACCCGCTGTATATACTGTGACGCTTTAGCGGTGGTAGCCAGCTTGATACAGAAGACTGAGACAATGTTCTTATTTGATAGCCAAACTTGCCCACATTTATTCCCTGCCGCAGCTCACAACTAACGGCAAGTCTCACACACACACAACTCCCCCTGTCTTTTCCCCCCCTCTCCTCCAACTCCCGTTCTAACTCACTCATGTTCACACGCAACCCGCTCCCCCTCCCCCTAGCGCTCGCAGCCAATGACCCTCTATAGTGGACACTTCCCCCCAAACACATGCAGGTAAACACACACACACATACAACACCCAATGAACTCCCAAACCCCCTTTGTCCTGGAGAGAGACCCAGCGTTACAATACATTTATATATATTTATCCTGTTTTTCATAATTGCATACCCCTGATCACTGCCTGTTGAATACTTGTATACTTACCTGTATATTTTTATACCTATTATTATGCACATATCTCATACATAATTAATCTTATTACTGTTTTTATACCTAGTAGACTGTCTTTTAGCATGCACTTACCATGCACTTTACAATGCACTTACTGCAACATTTACACTCTGCTTAGATGCCAAATTATTTTCGCTGTACTGTACAATGACAATAAATTGCAATTTAATCTAATCTATAACAATGTGTTCCAGCTGCTGAGGCCAATTGGTCGCTTGATTGGGCGCCATGTTGTGCCCCCCGCTGTAATTGATCCCCCTGGGATCTACCCGACTTAAGGCTGTCGAAGACCGACGTCGGGGCTTGACCATTGCGCACCTTACCAAGAACCATCCTGACGAAGACCGACGTCGGTCTTCGGCAGATGGCTCCCAACGGTCTCGCGAGTTCACTGTGAACCATATGGCTCCCTCCTGCTCGAGTACCTTGGACTACTTGTCTCCAGCTCCATCTACGTCGCGTCTCGTCCAACCCCCCCGCCCCAAGGACCCTCTCCGCGCTCCACCCTCTGGACCATCTCCCCGTGTACCTCGTAACCTATCCAATCCTACCCTGTGGTTTTTGTGTTTATTGTATTGTTTCAGTAAAGCCATTATCCGTTGTTTTGGGTGTCCTGTCTCTTCTTCTGGGTTCTCTGGCACATTTGGCTCGCCGGTCTTGTCACCTGGATACACCTTCTAATAAACCTGTTGACTGTTGTTTAAGGTTTGATGAGTTGACAGATACTCTCTGTCAACATTGAGTGAAAGGATTGTACACTTGCATACTTCTCATGCATCTCTGTCTTTCTCTCTCTCACGCCGTGCTTATCATACAGTGTTAAAGTCAGTACCCAAATTGTTAGGGTCACCTGGATACACCTTCCAATAAATGTGTTGACTGTTTGGAGGTTGAAGGTTTGAGAATGTTTAAGGACGCATTTTTCAGTGCTCCTCCCAGTGTGTGTGTGTGGTGACGGCTGGTTTAACCTGTGGGCCTTGACGTGTGCAGCCTCTGACTGCACACGTGTGTGACTGTGTGTGTGTGTGTGTGTGTGTGTGTGTGTGTGTGTGTGTGTGTGTGTGTGTGTGTGTGTGTGTGTGTGTGTGTGTGTGTGTGTGTGTGTGTGTGTGTGTGTGTGTGTGTGTGTGTGTGTGTGGGCCTTCGTATACAGGTGACAGCCCCATCTTTGGCCACTTCCTGTTTCCCCCCCATGTGTTGCCTGTGTGGCCGATTTATTATCGCTCCCCTGAATCCTGTGTGGCTCATCTCATCTCATCTCATCTCATCTCATCTCATCTCATCTCATCTCATCTCATCTCATCTCATCTCATCTCATCTCATCTCATCTCATCTCATCTCATCTCATCTCATCTCATCTTATCTCTCTGCTGGCATTTAAGCTCTCCATGCCAGAGTCTCCTTGCCAGATGGTCTCAACCATGAAGCCACGTCTGTTTGCCTGAAGATTTTGCTCTTGTTTGAATTATTTCTTGTGACAGACGTTTTGCTTTATGTACTTTTGCTCATGCCCTTCTTGCTCCTGCATTTTGTAGACTTTTTATGTTTTAACTAAGGTCACTCTTTTGTGGCTGACCAGTGTTTTTTGCCCTTGTATCGCTGCTGCCCATTCAGGACACTCTAAGGACAGCCCTCAGTGTAAGGGGTCTGGTCTCTGCTGGGGTGGAACTGGTTGGTATATCACCATTGGCATACAGCCTGCTAACAGACAAATGCAATTTGTATTATTATAAGGCTACAGTACAACTGCAGTATGCATTTATTAACTTGAATTAGAATCATGGTCCGCTAATGTGATATTCGGACGAGGAGAGTTAGCGAGCAATAATTGAAAAATGTTTTACTGGTAGTGTGTACATGTATTGCGTTGGCAAATCTTCATGAATCGTTATTTAATTAATTATTTCCTTCATTTTGGTTTATGACCAAACTACACAAATTAAAATAGAACCTTTCTATCAACCCCTGGACACTAGAGTTAGGTGCTAGCTAGCTCTTATCATCTTTAGACTTTCCACTGATATGTGATTTAGTTCTTATCTAAGAGGAAAAGTGCGTGGAAAGGTAGTTTAAAAATGAGAGGAAGGTAAAGTTACAATGAATGATGAGCAGGAGGATGAGCGGATGAGAGAGAGATGGTACAGTATAAAGACGTGGAGAGGTGTTTGGAACAAAACAACAAGGATGGGGAGGTCAGAGGAATGGAGGGAGGAGGAGAGGACATTGGGCGGTCAAGCAGAGTGACTCAACCTTCTGACCATGCAGGAATGTGTTTTTTTCCTGGGAGGGAGATGGAGAGAGGGGGGGGAGGGAGAGAGCGATAGAGAGAGAGTGTGATTATCTGGCAAATTCAAGCAAAAGGAGATAACCTTTTATTTTTTAATGAGGAAAAAAATAATTGAGTTAAGCAGTTTAACGAGCCAAGCAGGAGTTCGACGGGACAGCTAATACTTAAGGAGAAGCTGATTGGCCCTCCTTGGGAAACAATGTGTGTGTGTGTGTGTGTGTGTGTGTGTGTGTGTGTGTGTGTGTGTGTGTGTGTGTGTGTGTGTGTGTGTGTGTGTGTGTGTGTGTGTGTGTGTGTGTGTGTGTGTGTGTGTGTGTGTATGTGTGGGTGGGTGTATGTGTTTTGGAATTAAGTCACACAGCAGTGCCTTAAAGTCTTAGTCTATCAACATTAAATCAAAGTAACAAAATCAAATCAAAGTTTGATTTAATGTTGATAGACTAAGACTTTTTTTTAAATCTCCTGGTCTGCTGTAATGAGTCGTTACAGTAAGGTATGGCTCTGTAGCTCTAGAACCAACTGTCTGTAGTTAGAAGGCTACTGGTAGGCTACTGGTGGTATTGTTACATGAGTTGACCAGAAAAAAACCCGTTTGTATAGTGCAATGTCATAGTGTGAATGTGAGTCAGCTGACTAATATATTCACAAATGTCTAGTTAGGTAGCTGTCAATCAGTTTACCCTTTGAATGGGTCAACCTAGCCATCATGGCAACAATTGCCCCTCCTGAGAGATTTGGCAGGAGCCACCACTGTTCCCATGGAGAAAGTACCATTTTCAGGGAGGGGAGGGCCGTGTGGCCGGTTTGCCACGGAGGGGTCACGGTTCGAACATTTTCAGTACAGTCCAAAAGTGTTGAGATGAAAGGTAAGTAAGAGATGCTGGAGATGCTAGAGATGATAGACCTTTTGGCTATGATTGGAGATTATATCAATTATTCAGACGATGGATCTGTTGTTGCAGATGTTAGAGATGTGGCAGATGTTTGAGGTGATAGAGGTGGAGATGTTGGCAACATTAGCAGATGATAAAAATGCTAGAAATGTTAAAGATGTTCCAGATCCATCAAACTATACTATGAAATGTGTTAAACACCAAACTTTACTTGGCATGCCAGGGTTCAATAAGCTTGATGTTGGTGTAGTCCCTCTTTAGCCCCGTGTGTGTGGGGGGGGTAATCTCTCTACACGGCTGGCTCACTGCATGCTGGGTAGAAAGGGATTAGAACCCAGCAGGGCTCAAAAAACCCTCGGTTCTGCCCCCACAAACAGCAGGTGGGTGGGGGGTTCAGATCAGGTTCAAATATCTGTGTTTCCTTAAATTCCAAGACCCAACCACTAATACTATTATTAACCCCCACACTTAAACCTTACTCTTAATCATAATCTTTATGGTTAAACCATAACGTTTGGCTAAACCATAACTGTTAACATTCAACCCTAACCTTAACCATTAACCATCAAAGGTGCTTGCACACTGGCCCAACAAAACCCAACACCCAACTCCCGTGTTGTTCATGTTGGCCCGATTGTTGGTGATTGTTGGTGATTGTTGGTGATTGTTGGTGATTGTTGGTGTTGGCTGTACTCATCACAACTCAGAGAAACAGTGGATATAGTTCCCAGTTGGCGACACGCTCACTCTCCACCTCTTCATTATTGTGCTTGCGTTAAGGAAGGCCATCACTGGACGTGAAGAGGAGCTCCTGGTCGCCCTAGCACCCAGGAGGAGGAGTCATCGTGTGTCACCGCGACTGACCTTGACGATGCCGACGACATTGCGACAACAATGCTGGTAAAGCTTGCAAGCTCCTGCTGGGAGTTGAAACGGAATGCCTAAGAGTGGGGCTTCAGCTGATCTCAATGAACACCGAGGTCTTGGCCTACAACACCGATGATGTGTGCACCAGCAGAGGAAGACCAGAAGGGCAATGGCAGCATGAGGAAACTATGGCTCAGCAATGAAGAAAACGTGCATCCTCTTCACTCCTCTGTTGAATGTGTCCGGCTGCTATGGGGCAGCAACATTGGCACTCACCGCTACCCAGGAGAAAGTGCTGGATGGGTTACACCAGGATGCTCCGTGTGGCCTCTCTCTCTCTCTCTCTCTCTCTCTCTCTCTCTCTCTCTCTCTCGCGCTCTCTCTCTCTCTCTCTCTCTCTCTCTCTCTCTCTCTCTCTCTCTCTCTCTCTCTCTCTCTCTCTCTCTCTCTCTCTCTGTGTGTGTCTCTTTCTCTCTCTCTCTCTCTCTCTCTCTCTCTCTCTCTCTCTCTCTCTCTCTCTCTCTCTCTCTCTCTCTCTCTCTCTCTCTCTCTCTCTCTCTCTCTCTCTCTCTCTCTCTCTGTCTCTCTCCCTCTCTCAATTCACTATGTACCCTCACTCTCTCTTTTAATGTTGATGCTTTGCTTTTCTGCTTTTCAGATTTTTTCAGGAAGTTTCAGATCGAGCAACAAGTGACATTTCCTGTCATGTGATGTCTGTATGGTTCTTGGGACATGTATGTCCATACAGCTTTTCAGTTAAACCGGTTAAACAGTTGATTTGTATGCAGTTTGAATAATGCATGGCTTAAATCAAATGCATTCTTATTCTTATTCATATTATTCTTATTATTAAAGGTGCACCTGTGGCAGCACTGGTCAGCTACACCTGTAGAGGTCAGGTAATGGTCAGTGTTTTTCATATCAGACAGGAGGGGACTATTTGCTTGCGATTCAGACCATCATTTGGCTGATGCAAAGCGGTGCTGATTTGTATCCTTAGAGTGTGTATTGTTTATTTATATTTGTCCTTGCAATATCGGTTTTCTGACTGATGTTGTGTGTTTGTGTCATGCTGTGTTTTTGGGTATTGCCTAAACAAAATACCCTGCATTTATGTGTATGTATGTATGTATGTATGTATGTATGTATGTATGTATGTATGTATGTATGTATGTATGTATGTATGTATGTATGTATGTATGTATGTATGTATCTATGTATGTATCTATGTGTGTGTGTATGTATGTATGTATGTATGTATGTATGTATGTATGTATGTATCTATGTGTGTGTGTGTGTATGTATGTATGTATGTATGTATGTATGTATGTATGTATGTGTGTGTGTGTGTGTGTATGTATGTATGTATGTATGTATGTGTGTGTGTGTGTGTGTGTGTGTGTGTGTGTGTGTGTGTGTGTGTGTGTGTATGTATGTATGTATGTATGTATGTGTGTGGTGCGTGCGTGCGTGCGTGCGTGCGCGCGCGCGCGCGTGTGTGTGCGCGTGCGCGCGTGCGCGCGTGTGTGTGTGTGTGTGTGTAAGATAATGCCCTTCTATCGTGTAGTGTGTGCCGTCTAAACAAGTGGGATTATTCCTTACATAACAGCCTAAAGAAACATGGGATTTCATGGAATATGCCCCACACACATCTATGTGTGTTGTTTTTCTTTGTGCCTGCTTGCCTGTTTGTCTGTGCTTTTTTAAATGCCATCAAACTATTCTTCAAAATTGCAAATCACTCTTTAGTGTTTACATTATTATGAATCGCTTTCTCCCGCAACAAGTAACTCGTACCTCCCTTTCCCCCAGGGATTGGTGCAGGTTTGTACTTTGGCGTACATTCTTTATAATAATATTAGGACATCCCATCATGCTTTTTAGCTTAATTTCTGGTCCTTCCAAATCATAAAAAAATTAGAGTAGTCCTCATTTCCATAGCTCTGTCTGATAGTATGGTATATTTCTGTAGCATTCCCAGTGATTAGTATTGTAATATTTATCCTTTCACTTCACAAACGTTTCACAAAAGCACAGCCAAGATCTCCACTTTCAAGCCCCTTTCTGTTTTTTTCCGTGCTCTGGTTTGCTGCCACACCACAAAACATGCAAGGTAACACTCCTGCCCATAAGCAAGGCAAGGGCACTACATCTGGAGTTGGTTCCCAGGGGCTTCCCTGTGGCACTGCTCCTAGCTCCCTAGCTAGGATGGGTTGATTAATAATGTACATCCAAATATCTTATCTGCGATGGCTGCGGACTGCGGTCATTGGGGATTGATCCCGGAACCCTTTTTTGGGGGCTGGGAATAGGACGCTCTAACCACTAGAATGTCCCCCCTCGTTATTGGTAATAGCAGGCGGCCTGTGTGCTTTAAGCGTCGCTCAGATTAAATAAGAAGGGCTACTTTGCATCTCAAACAAAGTGGCCCATTCTGAGTCTAATCCTTGGAGTGTGTACCATTTGGCTCGCCAAACAAGTCAAATTCTCACCATGGCTCTCGCTTTCCAGCCCAAACCCACTGACACTGCGGTCAGAAGCCATGAGGTCAGCCTTGTCACATGGTTATGTCGGTGTGTTCCATTGCTCCATTGAATTGTGACCACTTCCATTGACTCTCATGTTCCCATTTTGGTATAACAACACCAAAGCGTCATATATCTAGCATTAGCGTAATGCAAACTATGTAAACCATACCGTACGATATGTATTTACAGATTTATGATATCTGTAACGAGAGTTAAACGTTTCACGGGGGGGGGGGGGGGGGGGGGTGTGCAGCGGTACACTCCCACTTTAAGAGTTCATGCTAGTTAACTTCTAAAACACGGATTGTTTGCAGACAATAAAAACCTGTTATCAGTGATTTGGCACTACCCTAGGGTTACTCTTTCTTGCTTTCTTTCTTTATGACATTATTTATCTCTGTCTTTATTTCCTTCTTTCAGTCTTTCAGTTTTCCTTCTTTGTTTGGGTCTGCCTTTCTTAATTATTTATTTTTAACCTTATTTCGATCTCTCTTTCTCTTTCCTTTTCTGTCTGTCTTCCTTCTTGTTTCCATGCATAGGCATAAATGGCAGGAGGTAATTTGATTTTCTTATCTGTTTTCCTCAGGGATTGTTTTTAGCCGTCCATACGCTATGATCCTCTACTCTGTAGCCTATTGTCTGTATAGCCTGCATTTAGCGTGGTCATTTTCTGCTAAAGGTAACTAGTTTTTCATACAGTAGCAAACCAGTACGCTGCATGGATACACAAGCAGAACATCTACATCCATAGCTCATCTGTACATCTGTAGAACACATCAGCAGATTGTCTAGAGTGTTTGTTTTTTCAAGTGTTTGGCAACCTGTGAGCTATCAAACAGTAGATTTTGCTTATCAACTTGCTTCGTGTCTAATTCACCATTTGTCACTTCCCTTTGTTTGATTTACATATTGTGTAAAATCTAGAGCGCCAACTTCATTGTACTTTCTTCCAGAGCACTGGTTCTGCTCTTGTTCTTGCTCTTGCTGCTTGGTAGGAAGGAAATGCAGTTATAATTTCTGATAGCTAGTAGTTACTATGCCTACCTATGTTGAATGCACTTATTGTGTAAGTGGCGTTTGGATAAAAACCGTCTGCTAAATGACTGTCATGTTGTGTAAAGCTCATACGGGCCCAGGATTACAAAAAACATGTACCTTAAATACAGAAGGTGGGTGAGTGAGTGTTAAGAGTATAAGGCTGAGGAGAACAAACTGTCTCTCGACACGGCGTGCGCGGAAGCGAGTGTTGCGGGAGCGCGCCTCGCGTGTGTGGGTGTGAGTGTGTGTGTGTGTGTGTGTGTGAGTGTGTGAGTGGTCCTATACGACGCTTCCGCTTTGTTAGAGGCAGGCCGGTGTTTTTCCACTGCTGTCTTCGGTCCCCCCTTTTTTTTTTTTTTACAATACTTATAAATAAAAAGTACCGTCGCGCCGCCTTTAGTCGCTCGCGCAGACCGACACGAGACACCGACGAAGAGAGACAAGCGCGCCTTTAACGGAGATAGGCCTACACACACACAACAAAAGGACACCATTAAGCAACCGTGATCGTCTAACAGGTAACGGAACATCACCGACACTATGATCTATAGTCTTAGGATGGAGTTCGTTTCTAAGAAGGTCGGGCAACATTATTGGCGCGGGGGGGGGGGCGGCGGGGGGGGGGGGGGGGGGGGAGCGAGGGGGGGGTGGGGGGCAGAGGTTGAATAAACCCTGGATCATATCTGTAAAAAAAAAAAAAAGATGTGGTCCTCTTGTCTCAGTGTTTATAGACCTATACTTGGGTTGGCGTTTTTTTTCCAATTAATTGTAGTTAATACGCGATGGGAGATGTTTTTAGTTTTGAACTGGACGCGTTTGTCTTGTTTCTTGTGACATTATATCATATAATGTCACACGAAACAAGGCAAACGCGTCCAGTTAAGGGAGAGGATATAATTTATATCCTCTCCCTTAACCACCCGATGGGATGAGAGCTGTGGTTCTTTATTCTAGCGATGTGGTTCTTTATTCGGAAACACCGCCCCGCTGCCCCTAGACGCGCGTTATGGCTCCGTGCGTCGGCCCCGCATGGCACGGCCCGGCCCGCCCGGCCCGGCCCGGCCCGGCCCGGCACGGCACGGCACGAATGAACGGCGTGTTTAAATGTTTGATTTAAGCACGCCAAAATTGAAATCATAGCTGACCAACTGTAATCAACTGGCCGTTTTCCCTCCATTGTTAAGCTGTCACTCTCTTCCGAGACCTTATTGTCAAGTGGCTTCTGAGTGAATAGACGAGAGTAAGATAATAGGATGTGTTTCATAAAGCATTGTCGGCGCGCGTGTGTGCGTGTATGTGCGTGCGTGTGTGTGTGTGGGTGTGTGTGTTTTAGTGGAAGACGTCCGTTTTGTTGGTGGAGGATATTTCTAGTATCTAGTTGTCAGCAGCAACGTCGTTTCACGGTGTCGTTTCGAGTCTGTTCGTCACACTTCTGGGCCTCTTTGATCGGCGGATAAGAGACGATCGAGGCGGACTGCTTCTTTATCAAATCAATATATATATATATATATATTATTATATATATATATATATATATATATGCCAAGCGTTTCACCGATACCGCTGTGGGAATGTGTGTGTGTGTGGTGTGTGTGTGGTGTGTGTGTGTGTGTGTGCTATTATGAGCCACATCTCTTTTTTTGTGGGCCAGCGAGGTCTCGTGGGTGTGAAGATGTGGTTTCCTCTCCTCTCATAAAGCACGTTGCCATTGGAGGTCGCTAAACGCCACTAGATTCCGTATAGGCTGTCTACCTCCTCCCGCTATTTCCTATTATTATTATTTGCGTTATTATTATTAATATTGTTATTATTGTTCTTATTACAACAACAACAACAATGATCAAGTACATGTGCTCTGTTGATCTGTATGTATTGTCTTTGTCTTGTTTTTAATAAACCTTTTCTAATCATTAACCATTAAAAAAAAAAGATTAATATAGGTAACACTCTTCAGGCCTGTTTGATATCTACCGTCGACTGTTTAATCTTTATAAAACAGCGTACGACCTCACTGATACAAGTTCAATACATTTTGCCTATAGGAGTGTTTCTCGTGACGTCACAGCCAAAGTCACGTGGTGTTTTTATGTGTTCCGGTTGGCAAAAAGCGACGCGGGACCTGAAATTAACATGGGAATGAATGGGAACTGTCAGGAAAAGGCAAGTTGTTGTGTTATTGGTTGCACATCGGTTTCAAAAGGGTTCAAGTATACGTTTCCTGAAGATTCCAAAACGAGAACTAGCCATTAGTAAAAGAGAACTACCACTACAACTATGGAAGTCAGCGAATATTACCCCAATTTTTAAGAAGGGGGAAAAAGATAGAAGCAACAACTACCGCCCAGTGAGTCTCACATGCATACTTTGCAAAGTGCTTGAATCTCTCACATGAAGAAACATAAACTTTTCAGTAAAAAAGGCAATTCGGATTTATAAACGGACGCTACAATTCTTCAGCTTCTACATATTATGGATGACTGATTTCCAAAAAGCTTTCAACAAGGTCCCACACAGACGTCTCTTAACAAAGGTAGAACACTACGGAATCGAGGATAACCTGTAAATCAAAGCTTTTCTGTCAGGAGGGTAGTGATAAATGGAGAGTGCTCTAAATGGCATCCAGTAACCAGCGGGATCCTACTGATCCACTATATGGTATCCGTATCTGAAATACAGTACTGAAGCCCTGGAAAAAGTACAAAGACGTGCAACAAAAGATCAGCCACCAAGTACGTACCATATCCAGAAAGACTCTCCTGACATTGAGATTACAACTAAGAGGAGAAGACTAAAAGTTGAATAAGAGAAGATATGATCGAGGTATACAAGCTACTACTACTATGCCATTTATGATGCCAGCCTTCCACAACTTCTCCATCCAGTTTCCGAGAGCAGTACCAGAGGTCATAGTTTAAATCTACCCAAGCACAGAGTCAACAAGAAAATAAGACAAAACTTCTTCAGCAGTAGAGTAGTAAATGATTGGAACTATTTACCAGAAGAAGTTATCGCTGCACCAAGTCTTAATTCAAATCAAGGCTGGATAACTTCTTGAACGATCACCCTTGGCGTTTCACTTGGGATGTGTGTTAGTACACACGCACTAGGGACGAGATGAGGACGTAGTGCGAATGAGTTGGTCGGGTTAAGAATTAGTTAGAACTGGCTTGGACTTATTGTGAACGAGATAGAATGAGGTAGAACGAGGTGGAACTGGATACAAACGGACTGCAGAACTAGCACCGTATTTACGTATAAACTACGCATTCTACCACGATATTTTTATTAGAACGGGATAGAACTACTTTGGTGCGATGGGGGCATTCAGCACGCCGCAATTTATCTAGGAAGCAAAAGGAAACAAGAAAACAAGAAGATCTGGTCATAGGGGTCAACAATCCACGACCAGTACACACCTAAGTAAGTAACTTAAGTAAGTAAGAACCAAAGCGAGAGGCCTGGATAAATGCAAATACTTCTGAGATAAAATCATCAAAGCATTGAGAGACTCCTTTGTGTCGATCCCTAACGTGTCGATCAGGTGTACATATCACCGAAGCTCCAATCTGGCCACAGAGTCGGGTTATTTGGCCATTATTTTAATGCGTACGGGTCTGGAAGTAAAGCCGAACCATTACCATACGTTACGATACGTTATCGAGAGTTTTTACATACTCAGAGACTTGTAAATCGCGTAAAGTAGTGGAGCATGCCATACTTTTGAATGTAAAAGATGGGCAAGACAAGGCTCTTTTGCCAACTGTAAAAATGTGCATGCGTGAAAATTACATTGTTGTTGGTAAAAAAGAAACAGCGCTATAGCAATGTTTCTTGTATAAGGTATAGTGTACAATAAAACGTTTTTGCCAGTTCAAAGATGTGCCGTAAATGACAGGAACACATTACAAAAATTACAAAATAACAAAATAACAAAAAGGAAATCAACAAAACAGCATGACATATCAACATAATGAAATCATTTGAATCGAAGAAAACGTCAATTAGAAGGACAATATCCGTCACGAGAAGCGGGGACCTGTGTTTACAGTGAGTCTAACGTGGATTCTGATGTTGAATGGGCTTCTATTGGATGGGGAGGTTTGCTTACACGGGTATCAAATATCTTAACGTTGAAGCGCAATTAAAAACGGTCCGGGGTTCAAACAAAAGCTGGGGTAGGCGTAACATTTGTGAACACAAGTGAAATTCCCCTTAAAATACAGTCACCCCCCACAGGGCTTCTTGTATTTTATGCGGTAATATTAGCTATAGTATGTGTGTGCTGGGTATGTGTGTGTGCTGTCTCTTGAGTGTGTGTCTGCATGTCTGTGAGCATACGGCTATACATTCATGTGTGTGGTGTGTGTGTGTGTGTGTGTGTGTGTGTGTGTGTGTGGTGTCCATGCATTTCCCAGAATGCCTCTCACCCCCAAGGACACTGCAGCATTCCACCATGATGAAATGCCATTGTCACCTTGTGGTGCCAATTATATCTCTCTCTCTCTCTCTCTCTTTCTCTCTCTCTTTTTTTCTTCTGTGTGTGTTATCTTATCTCTTACCAATGATTTATGATGATTCATTATGAATAAATAATCACCAATTCATCGTATATTAGCAGAAGATTAGTTAACTTTATTTTTCTATCTCTCTATTATTCTATCTCTCTCTTACTCTGTATCTCTCTCTTACTCTCGCTCTCTTACTCTCTCTCTCTTTCTTACTCTATCTCTTTCTTACTCTCTCTCTCTTACTCTCTCTCTCTTTCTTACTCTGTATCTCTTTCTTACTCTCTCTCTCTTACTCTGTATCTCTTTCTTACTCTGTATCTCTTTCTTACTCTCTCTCTCTTACTCTGTATCTCTCTCTTAATCTCTCTCTCTTACTTTGTATATATCTTTTACTCTTCATCTCTCTTGCTCTCTTTCTCTCTCTTACTCTATTTCTCACTTACTCTCTATCTCTCTCTTACTATATCTCTCTTACTCTCTCTCTCTGTAACTCTCCATCCATCTTGCTTACTCTATTTGACTCTGTATCTCTCTCTTACTCTATCTCTCTCTTACTCTGTATCTCTCTCTTACTCTCTCTCTTACTCTGTATCTCTCTCTTACTATATCTCTCTCTTACTCTGTATCTCTCTCTTACTCTCTCTCTCTTACTCTGTATCTCTCTCTTACTCTGTATCTCTCTCTTACTCTGTATCTCTCTCTTACTCTCTCTCTCTTACTCTGTATCTCTCTCTTACTCTGTATCTCTCTCTTACTCTCTCTCTCTCTTACTCTGTATCTCTCTCTTACTCTCTCTCTCTCTTACTCTGTATCTCTCTCTTACTCTCTCTTACTTTGTATATCTCGTTTACTCTAGCTCTATCTTACTCTGTATCTCTCTCTAACTTGATCTCTCTCTTAGTCTATTTCTCACTTACTCTCTATCTATAGAGGGATGTCTCACTATATACACCTTTCACTTGACGCGGGCTAGATTAGTAGTTAAAGACCACTAGTTACAGACCAATAGTTACAACACACTATTACAGTAGCAGTTCCAGTGTTGTTATACCACCTGAATGAAGTGGCTTCTTTGTGATTGCGATGATATTGTAGTGTTGACTATTTGTGCTTTCACAAAATAACTAATCATGAGTGATGTGGATATAGTAACATCACTTTACTGTAATGCAGCCATTTAAAACAAGGGAAAACCTGTGTATCATATATCATAATATCACGATATTAAGACAAGATCGATATAATACCGATATATTGCCTAGCCCTACAATCAAGCCTTAGGCGGTCCAATCACACGTCTCCTCTTTGTAGTTCAGTGTAAACACTCGTCAACATGAAGGCTTCTGGGAGGCCAGAGGTCATGTCTCCAGGTGAACCCGAGGCAGAGGGCAGGCGGGTGACCTGCCGAGGCCAGTTTCTGTGAGCCTCTCTATTCTGACCTCCAACACATCAAAATACCTCCTCCCCACCCAACAATCACAGCTTTGTGGCTTATTATAAGAGGTTGCTATTGTTTCTCGCCCTCCATCCGACTCTTGTTGTGTGTGTGTGTGTGTGTGTGTGCTCTCTCTCTGTCTCTATATCTATCTCTTGCAGTGTGTGTGTGTGTGTGTGTGTGTGTGTGTGTGTGTGTGTGTGTGTGTGTGTGTGTGTGTGTGTGTGTGTGTGTGTGTGTGTGTGTGTGTGTGTGTGTGTGTGTGTCTCTTGATCTCTTGCTCTCTGTCTCTATCTATCTCTTGCTGTCCATTTGTCTCCCTCTCTCTTAAGTTAAAAAAAGCTTAATTGAAAAAGTGTTACAGTACAGTGCAGTTCAGTACAACGTTTTGGTCGTGAAATGGTTTATGAATAACAATTGTAAAGTTGCCATGATACAAACTAACATGTTCATTGTTTGGCTCCTTGTCATCATGAAGATGGCGATGTTCAGAGCTGGGAGTCAGGGCGACAAGTGGAGGAGTGGAAGGAAGAGAGGGAGGATGGGCAAAAAGGTTAAAGGTTAATAAAGAGCTTTGTGGGAAAATAGTTGCGGAATGAGAGTGTAGATGGGGAGGAGAGGGAATAGAGAGAGAGGAGGAATAAGAAGAAAGAGGAGAGGGAGACAGAGAGAGAGAAAGAGAAGAGCATTTTATTAGACCTTGCAGCTCAGTGGAAATGTACATGGTCTTTAAATAGGCTACCAAGTTATATAAGGGGTCTGGGGAGTGTGTGTGTGTGTGTGTGTGTGTGTGTGTGTGTGTGTGTGTGCGTGTGTGTGAGATCACTAGACCAGATTCTGGGCTTTACAAATTCAGATCGTGTCCAGAAACACATAACACATAACACACACACACACACACACACACACACACACACACACACACACACACACACACACACACACACACACACACACACACACACACACACACACACACACACACACACACACACACACACACACACACACAGGGAACAATGGCTCTCTATGTTTCATGGTTAGGTGAGGTGTTGCTGGGCGAGTCAGACGGTTTCCATGGCAACTGGTCTCTCTCCTTCCTGGTCTCTCTTTTTCCTCGCCTTGTCTCTCTATATCTGGTTACACCACTGTCATGTGTCCACACTAAACCTCAGCCCGGTGTGAACAGATGGCTAGCAGTACTATAAGTATTACTACTTTGTGTACAAACCACAGCTGTACTCATCTCTTGTTATGTATCTGTATGTATATCATTGTGTTGCATATGGATCAGAGTGTTCCCTCTCAAGGTTCTTGAGAGGGAACACTCTCGTCCCTCTGTGGTTTGTGGTGTCAAGGTTACGACATGTTTTCAAACCTATTTCACTGGTGGTTCTGTGAAGCCCTGCGGCCGTCATTGCGATAAAGGGTAACTTCATTATATATAAATTATAAACTAGGGGTGTACATCTCTCTTTTCAAGCACCATTCCATACACATCTCGATGGACCCTGAGACGACAGATACTATACTTTTTGGAATTCCCCTTTAACACAGTGGAATCTGTCATCTTCTAGGAACCAGTTAAAGCACACCACACTTCTGCAGCTTGTGGAGGCTGACGCAGAGGACATCTAATAAAAATCCCCTCATTTGTCAGATATATCAAACATCGTCAGGTTACAACATACACAAGTGTACGATGCAGCATACATTCCAAAGAACCAAGCTAAAAATCAGAAATTTGACCCTAACTTCACCTTATGAAACACAGTAAAGTGGTTGTGCTCGTTCTACAGGTCTACGTTGATATAAGGAGATAAGGGTCTCGGGTCTAAATGACTGGATCTCTTTCAATGCCAATGATGACATTCAAGGGTGCTGCACTGTGCTTTTCTGTCAAATATCTTTCTTAAAATGGTCTGCAGCCATGCCTGGATCCTTTGTATATAAATAATTTAAAAAGCCATGATGACAGGTAATGTAGATTACATTAGTACCGGTCTTGGAAACACAAAACAAATCTGTCAACAAGAATAGACCAGGGATTTAACTGGAGCAAGGTTTGTGTCTTTGTTGTCACGGCAACATTTGTATCTTCTGTGGCCCTGATGTGTTTTGAGCATTGAGCATGCTGTGCTGGATATGGCATCTCATGAGTCTCATGAGTCTCAAAGTGTGTGTAAAAGTGTATTTCAACCCTTGCATTAATTAAAAGTCAATGCGCAGCGGGGGAAAGTGCACCACCTCTATCACAAGTTAAATGGGTACATGGCTGCATGTGATATTCGGAATCCCACTCATTTCATTGATTTCAGGGGATACAAAAAGCAAAATAAGATATTTAACAGAAATACACACCCACAAGACCAACAGACCAAAATGATACTCACCAAAATGATACTCAATGAAATGTTGAGGGGGAGTGAATTGACAAGATAACCAGTATAAATGTATGAACACATACAAATGTATTAACACAGTTCAGATTCAAACAATACCTTTTTGTGTTCAGAGAGTATCAAAAAAAGAATAAACCAAATAAAAGACAGCTCTTTCCTAGTACCAAATCAAATAGAAAAATGTTTCTCTACCCGAGTAGTTATTGAGTGTTTGTGTTTTGAGTTATTGAGTGTGATCAATATTCAAATAAGAGAGTGACATTCCTGCTTATCTTAATCTAAATCTGGGGGATTGAATCATCTTTATTGTTCACATACATGTACACACAAACTCAAAAACTTCAATGGACAAACAAACAAGAAGAAGGGAGGATGCCCGGGGGCCCCTTTCCGGAGCCAGGCCCGGAAAGAGGGCCGAGATAGCCACGGAGCCCAGTCGGGCATAGCCCGAAAAAGTAACATGGCCACTTCTCCCTCCCGCGGACCCACCATCTACGGGAAGAACCGCTGGGGTTGGGTGCACTGCCAGTCAGGTGGCAGTGAAGCCCGGGGGCCTTGACGGACCAAACCCAGCCAACAGAGACTGGCTTTGGGGACATGGAATGTCACCTTTTTGGGGAAGGAGCCTGAGCTTGTGCGGGAGGTGGAGCGCGACCAGTTAGATCTGATGGGGCTTACCTCTACACACAGCATTGGCTATGGAACTAAACTCCTGGATAGGGGTTGGACTCTTTCCTTCTCTGGAGTTGCTCAGGGTGTGAGTCGGAAAACTCTGACTGTTGTTTGTGCCTGTGCGCCAAAATACAGTTCGATATATCCCGCATTCTTGGACACCCTGGATGGAGTCCTACATGGGGCTCCTATAGGGGACTCCATAGTCCTTCTGGGAAACTTCAACACACACGTGGGCAACGATGGGGAAACTTGGAGGGGCGTGATGGGGATGAACGGTCTACCTGATCATCCCCCCCGACCGGATTTCACGTAAAAAGGAGCCAGTTGAGGTGGTTCAGGCATCTAGTAAGGATGCTTCCTGGTCGCCTCCCGAGGGAGGTTTTCCAGGCACATCCAACTGGGAAGAGACTACAGGGCAGACCAAGGTACAGATGGGGTGATTACATCTCCACACTGGCCTGGGAACGCTTGGGTTCCCCCAGTCAGAGCTAGTCGATGTTGCCAGGGAGAGGGAAGTTTGGAGTCCATTGCTGCTACCGCCACGCCCTGTCCACGGATAAGCGGTAGACGATGGATGGATGGATGGATGGACATGTACACACACAGTGAAATTAGTTTCTCTGCATTTAACCCATCCTCGTATTAGTAGCAGTGGGCAGCTATTTTTTTTATGGGTTGTAGTACATTGCTCAAGGGCACCTCCACAGTGCCCAGGAAGCAAACTGGCACCTTCTTCCACGTTTCACTAGGTCCGTTTCGTGGACTTGAACCGGCTAGGCCTGGTTCTGATGCTGTGGTAACGGTAGGGGGGGAGAAAATATGGTGCCCAGGGTGGTTGTGGTCCTTAATGATGGAGATCATTAACCAACCAGATGTTCCAACATCTGCATGGAAGGGTACACCCGAAGATCTTTTCTGCAGTCCTTACGGCCCTCTGGATGGCTTTCTTGTCCTCTGGTATTGCCGTACTACAAAGTGACACAACTCGTCAGGACGCTGTCTACGATGCGTATGGGCGAGCAGAGGACAAAAGAATAAAAAATGGTCATGGATGACGTCCATGTCTGATGTAGCGCACATATGCAAGCAGCTTTGCGCAGTTGGCCACGTCGGTGGATTCATCGATCTGTGGAGCGAAGAAAGAGCTCTCCTGAACGCCATCCAGCACTTGCTCCTTCACATCCAATGCCATGTCGGAAATGCGGCGAGCCACAGTATTGTCTGCTATCGGGTCTAGCTACGCCGCTGCTGTTGCTCCCATGATTATGAAACCTATTTCCTTGGCAGCTGGCAGCACTAAGGACTCTCCAGTATTGTGTGTTTTACCTGCTTTGGTAATGCTTATTTTAGACCCGATATGAAGCCTCAGTGGCCTTGACCACCATTAGCTTTGCCGAATTCTTAAATTACCCACTTCTACACCAGGAGGCGCTTAACCAGAGACTGTAGGCTCATTCGAGATCCTCACCACCCCAACAAGGGACTGTTCCAGCTGCTGCAGTCTGGCAAGTCGCCTCCGCAGTCAAGCAGTAAAAACAGAGAGACTGAGACAGAGTTACTTCCCACAGACCATCAGGGCCACCAAGTCCCACAGACTGCCCATCTCATGCACACACACACATAGACACATATAAAGTATATAGTATCTAGCATACACACATATTTATATGTTACCATACAGTTTTTCTTTCTAGTTTCCGGACCGTATACTTATAGTATATACCAACTAATTGTAAATACTGTCACATTGACTTTTATATATTTGATATATATATATATATATATATATATATATATATATATATATATATATATATATATATAATATTTGTATATGCTGAGTTTATAGATAGTGTCAGAGCCATTTTGATGAAGGTGTATGCATCCACTTGGGTAGGTGTCACCATAGAGCCAGGGGTTAACACTTATAGGTAGGAACGTTCATTCAGGTGACAGGTGTTGCTAGAATGAGAGGCAGCACTAATTGCTTTTTGACCGCCACACTTTGACCGCGGCTTATAGGTTTAGCCGCTACAATAGCATACACACATATTTATACGTTACCATATATTAATTTTTTCTCCGTATACTTATATTTATCCTCTCTCTTTGAAAATTCTGTTGCATTGACTTTTATATATTTGACATATTTGTATAGACTTAGTTTATACATAGTTTATTGCAGTTTTTCTATTTTCTATTGTATTCTGCACAATTTCTGTACGGAACTGCCACTTTCATTTCACTGCATATCCCATATGTGTATTTGACAAATAAAGTTCTTGAGTTTTCTTTAAGGAAAATTCTGGTGGTTTTGATGCTAGCTCGCTGTGCTGCGTTTTCAGATGACAGATGTTTTGCAGGTCTTAGGCTTAGATCATTAGCTAGCACCTCTTTGCTAACAACACATCAAGCGGTCGTGGGGTATCGCTTGTTCCCTCTACATGTAAATCGTAAATTGATGTATGCTTGTGTACGAGGGTGTTTTCACCACTTCGGTTTTGCCATGGCAGGCTCCTCTGTGTCAAAGCAGTCAAAGCAGACCGAGTTGATGGCACTGTAAGAACCAGTAGAGGATCACATGACCTGCAGATGACTCGCAAGAGAGAGAGAACAAAGCGAAATATAAGGAAGTTATTTTCAGATGACCTCACTAAAATATCCTCCCGTGATTTGATCTCCAGCACACCGTTCATAATTCTAATCTACGTTTCATTAAATAGTTCATTTAAAAATAATAAAATGATATAATATGTACGTCACATACTGTACTATATCACACATACTGTATCACAGAAGCTGTGTTGAAGATGTAGCTGGTATGGATAGCCGAGGACTCAGTGGACTGAACCTAAATGGCATGCTGTGACCGTTTCCCAGGGCACTCTCTACAGGCCACACCGTTCACCCTCCCTCGGCTCCCCTCGCTCTCTGACATCATCGCGCTCTGGTTCACAGGCCATCGTCGTCACGGTTACGTAAGCGAGTTGCGTCTGAGCTTCTGCTGCCCATGACATCACAACGTCCGCACAGCATGTGTTTGTGTATTCGTTGAAGCGTATATCTGTTGTGTGTAAATAAAAATTGTGCTATTGAATCGTTTAGCAGGCACTTTTTTACTTCAGGTTCAGATTCAGATTCAGGGGTTAGGGCATCTTTGTCAAGGATGCCGTCTTACAGGTAGACTGTGTGAACATGGGGCATCGGACCCTGTACCTTTCGGCTGGGCCGACCAACACGCCTAACCTCTAACTAGACTATCCTGATCCGATCTGGGTGCATCTTTTGTGAATGACGAGTGGATTGTGTCAATACAAGAACTGTATTAGTGTTTAGAGCAAAGAAGCCCTTCTGTCTGGATGGGTATGTGGATAAATGGATGCATGCATGGATGGAAGGGTAGACGAATAGATAGATGGATAGAGAAATGAATTGATGGGTGTGTGTGTGTGTCGACAGAAGATGGATAGACGATTGATGGTTGATGCGAATGCTTGTATGGCTGGATGGAGGAGGTATTCCCCTCGATGCCACAACGCTTTTCATTCCCTCCTCCCTTCGTTCGATGATTCAGGTCTTTGTGTGTGTGTGTCTCTTCCTCAGCATGGCCCAGAAGGAGAAGCTCCAGTGTCTGAAGGACTTCCACAAGGACACGCTGAAGCCGTCCCCAGGCAAGAGTCCCGGCACGCGGCCCGAGGACGAGGCGGAGGGCAACCACCCCCAGAGGGAGAAGTGGGCCAGCAAGCTGGACTTTGTTCTGTCCGTCGCCGGCGGCTTCGTGGGTTTGGGAAACGTCTGGCGTTTCCCGTACCTCTGCTACAAGAACGGCGGAGGTACAGCCATCAGTAGAGGATGTTGGTTAGCAAGAGAGATGTTTTAATGTTTACCGTATGGGTTTGTTTGGTTGTTTATTGATGAAACTGCAATCCACTATTCACCCTCCCCACCTCTCCCACTCCAGGTGCCTTCCTGATCCCCTACTTCATCTTCCTGTTTGGTGGGGGGCTGCCTGTTTTCTTCCTGGAGGTGGCCCTGGGACAGTTCACCTCAGAGGGAGGGATCACCTGCTGGGAGAAGCTCTGTCCCATCTTCACAGGTACCTCCTTTTTATGATCTCCTCCTGGTTCCTCCTAAATAGACTCTCCTCCTGGTTCCTCCTAAATAGACTCTCCTCCTGGTTCCTCCTAAATAGACTCTCCTCCTGGTTCCTCCTAAATAGACTCTCCTCCTGGTTCAGTTTTTACATCTACGGTGCTTGGATATATCTCTCTCCCTCTATGATACCACCAAAAAATTAAACAAGTGTGATAAGCACCATTTAGCACCATTTACTGTATGTGTGACTGCTCTTTCTTTTTGCAAGTTCAGTCAGTCAGCGAGCCAGTCAGATACCAAGTCAATCAGCCAGTTGGCTAGATAATCAGCCAGCCGGCAAGTCACCTAGCCAATCCGTCAGCTTGCCAGTCAGCTAGCCAGTCAGTCAGAGAGAAAGTGTGTGTGTGTGTGTGTGTGTGTGTGTGTGTGTGTGTGTGTGTGTGTGTGTGTGTGTGTGTGTGTGTGTGTGTGTGTGTGTGTGTGTGTGTGTGTGTGTGTGTGTGTGGTTGCTGTCACCTACAGGGGAGACACAGGCACAAACACACCTGCATCAGCATTCACATGCACAAGCACACAGATCTCACACAGGCCCTCGAGACGCCCGCCTGTGGTACAGACTGTGCCAAATGAATGGTTGCTACGGCAACAGCACGGCAACACATCAGAGAAAGAGAGAGAAAGAAGAGAGGGGAGGGAGCGAGAGAGAGAGACAGAGAGAGAGAGCGAGAGAGAGAGACAGAGAGAGAGAGGGAGAGAGAGAGACAGAGAGGGAGAGAGAGAGAGAGAGAGAGAGAGAGAGAGAGAGAGAGAGAGAGAGAGAGAGAGAGAGAGAGAGAGAGAGAGAGAGAGAGAGAGAGAGAGAGAGAGAGAGAGAGAGAGAGAGAGAGAGAGAGAGGAGAGAGAGAGAGAGAGAGAGAGAGAGAGGAGAGAGAGAGAGAGAGGAGAGAGAGAGAGAGAGAGAGAGAGAGAGAGAGAGAGGGAGGAGAGAGAGAGAGAGGGAAGAAGAGAGAGAGAGCGAGAGAGAGAGAGGGAGGAAGAGAGAGAGAGAGAGCGAGAGCGAGAGAGGGAGGAAGAGAGAGAGAGAGAGAGCGCGGGGGTAGATCGGGGGAGGGGTGGATGTTGATAAGAGAGAAGAGGGGGTGTGGTGAATAGGAAGACAGAGAGGTTGAGCTGATGAATAAGATCAGGAGGAGGTGAGAAAGGGGAGAGTAAAAAACACATAAATATAATAATGTATGTATAAAAATAATATGTATCATTATCAACAACAACAGCAACCTTGTGTACACTAAACATGTGCTGTAGGTAAGACTTGAGAATTGTAAAGAGATCGAGAAAAACAATAGCCCCCTCCCTCCCTCCTTACATGCTGAGTTGCTGTATTCACGCAACACTTCTGTGATTGACAGGCAGGGTGGATTCCCAGAACCAATCAGAGCAGAGATGCCCCGTTGATGAGCCGGGAGCGGTCTTTAATCTAAATAGTCTCGTACAGCGGCAGGCGCAGTCAACCACAACAGATCTGATTCTCACAGAGCATTTCACTCACTAATGACTAACTGAAGAATGGCTCAGGCATTTTTAACTAATACACTCAAATAGTAACAAATTGTAATTACCTACGGCACTTTTAATCACAAGGAACATTGTTTCACACAACGTGTGTGTGTGTGTGTGTGTGTGTTGGTGTTGGTGTGTTTGGGTGCAGGTGTGTATGTGTGAGTGTGTGTGTTTTCAAAAGATTCAGTGTGACCCTTTGGATTTTGAGTTGATGTTTAATAAAGCTCATGGGAAGAGCTACAAGACAGCAGCAGGACTGTCGGTGTAACCCTGAGGCATCCCTAGTCCAGGTATAATGTTTGCTTTGATATGCCAATAAGGATGCAACGATTGCAGTTTTTCACTACCAATACCACGGTAGTGAAAAGTTACGATTCCATGAACTTTCGAGTGTCGGCCGATGCCGGTTCCGATACCGATTGCAATTTGACACATCGCTGGTGGATGACTTGGGTGTAAAGTACTTCCAAACAGCAGACATAATATGGGAACTGAGTGACAAGTGAGTATGGTCGTCACAATACCAAAATTCTAAACTTTGATACAATACGAGTATAAAAAACAAAACATACTTGATAACTATTTCGATACCATAGCAAAAAAATAAGAATAATAGGATAATTTTAATTTTTCTATTATTTTTGATTGGATATATATATATATTTGTGTTGATCAAGGGCCTCAGCAGGGCCTCAGCAGCACAGTGCTTTGCAGCCTCTCTCTGGCGCTGCATGATATGACATCTAAATGTAAAAGCGTTGCGGTACAGTAAACTAATTACATTTCATGTATTTTGTGTATTGATACAAATCGTGTTCTTATTTTTTATTCATTACTTTATTCTCTGATTAAAAATACAAAGGCGGACATGCATTCATGTCATATGTCGGCGCTCCATTACGGCTAACCGCTGTTTTACAAAACTCATTAGTGGCGGCAGCCGCTTTAGTCACTCGATATCCTGTAAGCACGGAAGAGTGAGACGGCGCGATGTTATCCACGTGTCGACCAATATTAAAGACCAAACTGAACACATGATGTAGCCCAGCTTCTGTTCTCGCGCCGCCGCACAATGTACCATAGACATTGTAGTAAATATATATTAATATGATACAACTCACGTCAATATATACACACCTACTACTTATTTTTCGAATAGTTTCGGACTTTCCATGGCTGACGGTGAGGGAGTAACAGTGACAGGACGCTGGCATGCATTACGTTCTGATTGTAGATCTGTTGTTTAGAACTTTGAACCAGCCCGCTTGACCCCACCAACCACACACACTCTGTCACCACCAAACTATGGACCCGAACCCAAATGCACCACTCCAGACAAAAGTATCAAAATAAAGAGTCTTTACTGATGAAAATGCAAAGTCCAACACAAAACTCACTTAGATGAGGGAAAAGCTTAAAGCTCAAACACCAAAAGACCAAATAACAAAAACCTGATAATGGCGTGACAAGACGTGGAAACAAAGAGAACACTGGTTCTCTGGCATGAAACAAGACGCTGGTTCTCTGGCATGAAACAAGACGCTGGTTCTCTGACATGAGACAAGACGAACTGGCCCAGAACAAAGGAAGACGCAGACTATTTACTATATATAAGGTAACAGAATCAGGTGGGGGGCAGACAATCAGACAGGCGGGAAAACATGATGGAGGGAAGTTAGTTGTTATGCGCTGCAGCTGCGGGTGAGAGTTAACAAGGGGGCGTGGCTACCCGGGCGAGTGCTGTGGACGCGGGGAGGCAGGAATGCAAACCGTGACACACTCCACAAATACATTGAAATATGTTTCATGGGACGATCGATATTGATGATATTGACGATATTGACGATATTGACATAACACATGGTGAAGTTTGACGAATCCTGCAGGGCCCACAACTGAGATTGAGCTTGAGATAACTCTTGTCAGCGCCCATGATCTGGAGGGGGTGCTGCTGAGAATATGAAAAAACCAACCTCCCACTGTCTGACTGGCTGATGTACTGTTTGTGCATGAAAAGTTGTCGCTGTGTTTCTGTGACAGTCCTAAGTCCTAAGACCACGATGTGGCTGTGTGGGTCTTCTCTCTCAGAGAGAGAGAGCCACAGCTCGTACACAACCAGGTGGACCAAGACAGGCCCTGACCTGAATTTAGAATCCTTTCAATGTAAGCATTAGATCATTATCAGATAGTTAGATAACAAATATCAGTTGGCTTTTTGTAACACATTTCCACCGGTATAATTAGTCCCTTTGCTTAAGTTATTGCAACAATTTAGATAATTTGCACAAAAAACAGGCCATCAGGCGTGCAATAGTTCACTGCATTTTATGGACACAACATATCTCTGCCCATTAAGGTAACAGGCCATGAGATCAAAAACAACTTGCCATGCCCCCCCCCCCACCCCCCCATCCCCCCCGACTCTCTCTGCTGGTACTATGCTGAACTCACATCCCTGTCTGAGGTCCTTCTTTTTTTCTTTCTTTGCGCCCAGCCGCTCCATATTCCCTAATTGCGTAGTTAATATAATGGAGGTAGAGGTTTATCCTGCCACTGGAAGTCTAGACGTCAACAATGGTGTACAAGTGGGCCAGCTGCTGTCCATGCGATTTCAATTTGGGCCTGCTGTTTCTAAGAGGGATTCTTTGTGATTCTGGCCCATCCGGGGCTCAATTTGCATTGATTTCTAGGAGAAAAACAAAACTTGATGTTTGTTGCATTCTGCTTATTTTGTTTTAGTGGAGGATGTTGTTGGGCAGTATATATATATATATATATATATATATATATACATATATATATATCCTGGTCAACAACATCCTAATTGCTTTAGCAGTATATATATATTAATGAATGATAGCACCCCTTTGAGAAAAGTGCTACCCAAATTGCTTTACCAGGATATATATATATATCCTGGTCAACAACATCCTAATTGCTTTAGCAGTATATATATATATATATATATATATGTATATATATATATATATATATCCTGGTAAAGCAATTTGGGTAGCACTTTTCTCAAAGGGGTGCTATCATTCATTAAGGCCTTATTTGACATGCTGAACAGTTTTGCCTTCAACAATCTAATTCCCAATAACCACTGGCTATGGATGTGTCTGAAGGGAACGGAATGAACTTTATACATTTTTTTAATGCTGGAAATACAATTATTGTCTCAATAGTTGTTGCGGCTGCTGGGGTGGCTCGTCGGGAATGGCGGCCGACTGTTGTGAGTTTGGCGGTGTGTGTGGTTGGCAGTGTGTCGGGTGAATACCTATTGAAGTGCATGGACCAAAATGGCTGTACATGACAAAATAAATCGATTTGATTGGTAAGTCAGCATTTATTGTACTTCCCAAGCCTTTGAAGTCTCCTGTTGGGATCCAAATTGTTGATAAAAGAAGTGTTCGAAGCACAATGAGGAATATACACAGTAACTTAACAACAGGTCCATTGGAATGCTTACTCCCCATTCCCTCCCGTAGCATACATCTCCAAAACAATACCATAAAAATAATATGTACAATAAAAATAAACAAAAAAACATGTATGCATGTAAATATATATACAGTATATATATAAATATACTGTGTGTGTGTGTGTGTGTGTGTGTGTGTGTGTGTGTGTGTGTGGTGTCCTAAATGGATTCACTCAGGATTACTTACCCAGCTCTTGTTTAACTGCCAAAGCCACAGGACAGACACTAGGTTTGCATAGAGGATGTGTGTTTGGGGGTGCTTGTGCGTGTGTGTGTATGTGTGTTTGTGTGTTCATATTTGCATGTCAACACACAATATAACAATATTCCAGAATTGATCTGGCACCATCTACAGTAATATCATATGCATTTTATATAAGGCATATTTGTATTAAAATAACACACACAAACAAAGATACACACACACACATAAATATTATAATGTATGCAGTATAAATAATAATACAATATGTCATTTATTTTAATAATATTATATGACTAACAGGCTGCAGGTCACCCGAGGCCAATGGAATGGCAAGTGGAAGTGTCAGGAAGTGACATCATGGAGTCAGACAAATCTGTTTGTTTGATCAGCGCTGTACCATGTGATCAGGAGAGAGAGAGAGAGAGAGAGAGAGAGAGAGAGAGAGAGAGAGAGAGAGAGAGAGAGAGAGAGAGAGAGAGAGAGAGAGAGAGAGAGAGAGAGAGAGAGAGAGAGAGATCTGGTGAGTTTGTGTGTATATTTATACATTTGCATATATATATATATATTTGTGTGTGTGTGTGTAGGTGTGTGTGTGTACACACACTCCATATATGGATCTTAAGCACACCTTTTTACTCCATTTCCCTGTGCCTGATGACATCACTTCCTGTGTGTGTGCCCATGTGTGCAGGTATCGGCTACGCGTCCATGGTGATTGTGTCCCTGCTCAACATCTACTACATTGTCATCCTGGCCTGGGGCCTCTACTATCTGTTCCAGGTAAACCGCTAACACCGCCTGGGGCCTCTTCTACAGTATCTGTTTCAGGGAACCCCCTAACACCGGGGGGAGACAGCCCCACTCTGGCCCCTCGACCTGGGGCCGATTACTCCCGGAATTAATGTAATGTCACCGCTTTGTTGCGCTGTCCTGACATTTGATTCAGATTCAGATTCAGTTTCAACTTAACTATAGTCCTATAAGGAGGGCAATTACCGGTCAGTCCTTCCTTGCACACAACTCCAAAACACTCCCAGAACAAGGTATGTCAAAGGGAACCGCTCAGCCACCCAACAACGAGCAGCCGTATATACAATAAAACAACTTTAGTTTTATATCAAATAAATAAACAAATAAATAAATAGGACAGGTGTGCTACTCGCGTCGCACACTGTGAAGCACCGTGGTCCGCTATAGCCAATGATGCATCGTGTTTTTTCTTACTGTATGTACTGTACTGTATGTACATACAGTACATATGGGTTCTGCTACGCTGTAGGGGCTCAGCTTCCGTTCGTTTTTCCTAAGGGGATGTGATCTAAAACCTTCAGCAGTTAATTAGTGATCGTGGGATCAGCTTCCACTCACGGATGAGCGTCAGATTTGATCAGAACCCAACTCTTCTGTGTTCCCATGGATGGATTCATCCGAACCCAGTGCCGTGCTCCTATTGGTCAGATCCTTTGACGGCGTCCTTCTACTCCTATGGCTACTCATTCTTAAAAACGTGTCTCATGTAAATTATGTTTTATATAATATTATACATATGATATTTGAATCAGTGAACTATTTCACAAAGGCAGTGTTCAACACTTGGGGACAGCACACTGGGGGAAAACAAGCAATTTCTGATAAACTCTTGAGCTGAGCCTGGGCTTAACCCTCGCTTCTCCCCTTACTTACTGTCTAATTACACCAAAACTCTCTCTCTCTCTCTCTCTCTCTCTCTCTCTCTCTCTCTCTCTCTCTCGCTCTCGCTCTCACTCTCGCTCTCTCCCAGTGTTTCCAGCCCGAGCTGCCCTGGGCTCGGTGTGACCAGCCTTGGAACACGCCTCGCTGCATCGAGGACAAGCTCCGCGGAAACAAGAGCCTCTGGCTCTCTGCCAACATCACCAGCTTCGCCAACTACACCTCGCCCGTCACCGAGTTCTGGGAGTGAGTCCTCACACACACACACACACACACACACACACACACACACACACACACACACACACACACACACACACACACACACATCAGCGATGGTGAATGGTGATGAACACGACTTTTCAACCTTTTTGACAAGACATTTATTGGTTGGACATGACAAATACAATGTTAGTTAGGAAGATTTTAGACCAGGGACAACTGGGGACGGGGAGAGGTCACAGAAGACCAGCGAAAGGGGCGATGGGATGTCTTACTGCGAGTGCAGGTAGGGCAGGCGGCCACAAAAAGGTTGAGTGTCAACCTCCATGGAAGGCCACCAGAACCAGCGACGGAGGAAGGATACGGTCTGGGTAGAGCCAGGGTGTCCCACCAGTCTGCTGGAGTGGCCCCACTCAAGCACTCGGGAACAGACGGACACAGGTACGAACAGCCAGCCAGGTGGGCCACCATCCGGCTCAGGTTGGTCACGCCGGGCTGTCCTCATCACCGTCTCGATCTCCCAAGTGACCATTCCAATCACCCAGGTC
>CM051002.1:15549442-15574442 GCA_027704905.1 Muraenolepis orangiensis
TATGTGAAGAGACATCCTTGTGTCCTGTGTGTGTGTGTGTGTGTGTGTGTGTGTGTGTGTGTCAACATGACAAATAAAAATAAAATATATGATAGACGTCTGCAATGACTCAAACTGTACAAGACATTTGGGAGTACTTTATTCTGAATTACAGATCGACCACTGGAGTAAATGGAGGCTTTGTAATTGCAACTATCTGCTCCGTCTGTCCTGTCTGCAGGTGGTGTACATCACGGCCACCTTCCCCTTCGTCATGCTCATCGTGCTGTTGGTGCGCGGCGTCACGCTGCCCGGGGCGTACGAGGGGATCAAGTTCTACCTGTACCCCGACCTGGAGCGCCTCAAGGACCCCGAGGTAGGGGTCCCCCCCGCGCACACGCCTGCTCCCCCTGCTCGTCCCCTCGTCCCCCCCCGCCTGCCATGCTAGCACGCTACACGCTAGCCGCTAGATCACAAGCTAGTGGTTGTGTTGCGCTCTGTTTTCCAGATAACAGGATAGTAGCCACTCTTGTAGAAAAAGAGGCGCATTCCCATCCATACATAATTATTTATTTGTATACTTTTGAAATGTATTATTATTTACTTTGATGCTTTTCAATGTTTTATTATTTAAATGTATACTCTTGTCCTGTACTTTCTGTGGCACCCAAATATACCATCTCAAAGTACTAGTAATAATAAAGTAGAACTAATAGTAATTGCGTAACGATATGTTTGCGTTTATTACCGATGGGGTAAAATCTGCGACCGTAATGCTTTGCTGTTACCTAACACACGGGTTAGTTAATATTGTCCCGCTGTGTTCTGCGTAGGTGTGGATTGACGCTGGCACCCAGATCTTCTTCTCCTACGCCATCTGTCTGGGGGCTATGACCTCGCTGGGGAGCTACAATAAATACAAATACAACTGCTACAGGTGAGGTGCACCTGTGTTCATACAGGGATGCTGTTGTGTGGACCACTACCCAATAAAAATAAAATAAAAAAAACTGCTTTTAGCCAGTTTACTATTAGAATAGTTGACGTTGAGTTGTGTATTGAACGTAAAACGCACATAGGCTATTAAATAAAGGACTATGACCAAATGTGACCACGGTGACTATAACAATACCTGATTGTGATTGGTTCATTTATTCACAATAAATCTTCACGGCTTAATCTGATTAAAACGAATGCCGCTTTCTGTCCTTTGTGTAGCCAAGTCCCATTGAGATCCATGATTTTTAAAAAAATTTATTGAGGTAGGAAAACATGGCAACCTACAATCGCTTTCAATTAATACAGACATTTTTTTGCTCAGTCTGAGTGTGAATGCCTGCTGGAGTTAAGGGGAGTCTTAGAACCCTCATATATATGCATATGTTTATATTCGAAGAATATAGTATATAGAATGTAGCGTGTGGTGTCCTGTGTCTGTGCACCAGGGACTGCATGTTGCTGGGGGCCCTGAACAGCGGGACTAGCTTTGTGTCAGGATTCGCTATCTTCTCCGTCCTGGGCTTCATGGCTCAGGAGCAGCAGGTGAACATAGCCGACGTGGCCGAATCAGGTACCAGGGCTTCTTTCTTCCTGTTTGACCAACACACAACCAGCTTCCAGACAACAAGTCTGATCCAAACGTTTGTTTTTGGAAACAACATTGACACTGCGTCTCTCCCCTCTTTCTATCCACTCCACTCCTCCCACCTCCTCTCCTCATCCCTCTCATTGTCATCCCACTCCTCCGCCTGCTCTCTTCCTCCTGCTCTCATCCTCCTCATCCTCCCCCTCCATCCTCCTCCCCTTCCTTCTCCTCCCTGTATTCCTGCTCTGCCTCCATTCCTTCTCCCTCCTCCTCCTCCTCCTCCTCCTCCTCTTTCTTGTTCTCCTCCTGCCAGGTCCTGGCCTGGCCTTCATAGCCTACCCCAAGGCTGTGAGCATGATGCCGATGCCCACCTTCTGGGCAGTCCTCTTCTTCATCATGCTGCTGCTGCTAGGCCTCGACAGCCAGGTGCGTGTTTCACCTACACACACACACACACACACACACACACACACACACACACACACACACACACACACACACACGCACGATTAGAACTTTCGAAAGGTTTCCGATGTCTGCTCACAAGTGACTCACGAGCGTGTGTGATATAACTGAGTGTGTGTGTCCAAATCATGACCTTTCCCTCCCTCTCTCTCCTCTCTCCTCTCCTCTCCTTCCCTCGCTAGTTTGTGGAGGTGGAAGGGCAGATCACTTCACTGGTGGATCTGTATCCGTCCTTCCTAAGGAAGGGTTATCGCAGGGAGGTGTTCATCGCCATTGTCTGCTTCATCAGCTACCTGCTGGGCCTCACCATGGTCACAAAGGTAAACCCCCTGCCAACGTGGATTTTCATTTGATTTGTTCGGTTCTGGTCAAATTTGACCCAATTGCAATCCGTCCTCCGTCTAACATATGGTGTAGCAGACAACACTGCCACCAGCCGTTAACATGGCTACTTGTGGGCTCCTTCCCAATACAAAGACACAGGTTGATGAGAAATCCGGTTTATTGCAAGAGTTTTGACTAATTGTGAACAGAGCAGATGGTACATGCTAGAGCTCTTCTCCTCTAGTGTGTGTGGTGGAGGCTGTTTGAACCTGTGGGTCTTGATTAACAATGAGCCCCAGCTGTGCAGCCTCACCAGCCAATCAGTCTTACTCAGGCCAGCACACACACACACGCTCCACATATGGTTTACTTCAATACATTTATCTGAGTCTTCTTGTGTCCTTGTGTCCTAGAAGAGTGTTGAAACATTGTCTCGACACTCTTCTGGACACTCTTCTGGACACTTGTCTGACAATGACACGCATTGGTATGATGGCAATCGCAAAAGCAAGCAAGCATTAGCAGAATGTTCTTTGGGGTTCTGCTAGGATGAACAACCACCTCCTCCGTTCCTTCTAAACCGGTCCCATAGTACAGGTGCGTGGAAGTTTATGAAGGCGTTTCTCAGGAAACTATCTTAACTATCTGGTTCCCAAGTGCTGAACACACAACTGCTGCAAGGCTAAATATGGAATCAGGCTAAATATAGAATATTATGACAGACCAGATCTATTTGTAAACGGCTTTGAAGCTTATATGAAGTAATATTTTGTATGTTTCAAATGTGTGTGATTTTACCAGTAGTCTAATCATTACAATTGTAAATGTATAATCATTGTAACGCTCTATGCCAAAGACAAAAGTTGATAGCTGTCAGTGAATCCTTGAATGGAGTAAACTCCATTCAAGCTCATTCACATACTTTGAAAGAGCATTCTAAACAACAGCCCTGTGGACATCGAACCCACGAGATATTCTGGACAACTATTTGGCTATTTTTGGAATCTGTTTGTTTTTAGAAAGCATGATCTGAAAACAGTTGTGTGGCTATCAGACAGTCTCGGGGGGCAAGTTAAACGTCTATTTATACCCTGCTGCCATGGGAAGGCCTCCTCTTGTCCCCGGGGGTGGGGGGCAATTGATGGAAAAACAACAAGAGGAGCCTCTCCTCCATCGGTCTGTTATTCTGTCTTTCTTCCTGGTTCCCCTCATTTATATTCTCTGTCACGTCTCTCCGTTTCTCTCCATCCCTCCCCTCCCCCCACCTGTCTTTATGTCTGTCCCAGACGACTCTCATTTCCTCCCTCCACCCCTTGATCTTCATCCCGCTCTCCACTCCTCTCTTTATATATTATGCCCCCCACAATAAGACCCCTCTCTCTGTCCTTCCTTCCTTCCATTTCCTTTCCTTCCTTCCTTCCTTCCCTCTCCGCTCTCGCTCTCGCTCTCGCTCTCTCCTCTATACTATACTATACTAGAATAGTACACTTTTATACTATACTATATTATACTATACTATACTATACTAGAATAGTACACTGTTATACTATACTATACTATACTATACTATACTATACTAGAATAGTACACTGTTATACTATACTATACTATACTATACTATACTATACTATACTAGAATAGTACACTGCTATACTATACTAGCATAGAACAGTGCTATATTATACTAGAATAGTACACTGTTATACTACACTTTACTATACTAGAATAGTGCACTATTATACTATACTATACTAGAATTGTACATTGATATACTATACTAGATTAGTATACTGCTATACTATACTTTACTATACTATAATAGTACACTTCTATTCTATACTACAACAGTACACTGCTGTACTATATCTACTATAATAGAGCCTCTATAACTCTCTGCACATCAATCTCGCAAACCAAGACATTCTTATCTGCTCTTGACCTTTATCCACATTACTATTCATCCCTGTCTCCCTCTCCACCCCTCTCTCTCTCTCGCTCTCGCTCTCGCTCTCTCGCTCTCTCTCTCACGTTTTGCCGTTCCCATGGCAACTCCTCCTTATGGCTGCGATGGCCTGGTTCATTTTTAGGACTTTTAAGATTCCCACAGAGACACTGAAGAGTTCTCACACTGACAGTCTGTATCACACACACACACACACACACACACACACACACACACACACACACACACACACACACACACACACACACACACACACACACACACACACACACACACACACGTACATGCACACACACTGCACCCCTCCTGTGCACCATATGTCCACATATTGTGATCTCTCTCTCTGTGTGTTTCCTGCTGTACGCTCACCACCTGTGTTGTGTTTCTGTGTTGCGTTTGTGTGTCCGTGTGTGTGTGTGTGTGTGTGTGTGTGCAGGGTGGCATGTATGTGTTCCAGCTGTTTGACTACTATGCAGCCAGCGGCGTGTGTCTCCTGTGGGTAGCATTCTTTGAGTGTATTGCCGTAGCCTGGGTTTATGGTAAGTAGGCGTCCTCCGAACAACACGTACACACTCCCCAGGTGGAGCCTGCCGGATAGCTACAGCATATAGCGTTGCGTTGGCCCGACGCATCACGTTGGCTGCGTGGATGTCTGTTTCATTTTCCACGTGATTGTTCTCGCAGGCGCAGATAATTTCTACGATGCGATCGAGGACATGATTGGCTACAGACCGAATCCTTGGATGAAATGGAGTTGGACTATTATCACACCCGCTCTGTGCATGGTGAGGAGAAAACAAAATGATTCAGTAGTATTGTTATTACAAATGTCAAAACTCAATGAATTGCCAAGTATACATTCCCACATAATTTGTGTACAGAAGCATTTAGTAGCTGATGTGACGTAAAAATGCAAATCTCTAAACATGCAAATCTGTCCCCTCTCCAGGCCTGCTTTGTCTTTTCATTGGTCAAATACAAGCCGCTGACGTACAACAAGGTGTACGAGTATCCTGATTGGTCCATCGGACTGGGCTGGACTCTGGCCCTGACCTCTATGATCTGCATCCCCATGGTGGTTGTCATCAAGATCATCCAATCAGATGGGCCGCTCTTAGAGGTGGGTGGAGCTTAGGGTGGACGTGGAAGCTCATAGGGAGCGGTTATACTGTATGTCTATGACATGGGAAATTAAACATCATACAAAAAATTTACTAAATGTATGATACGATAACAATCTAAAAATGTATTGTGAAAATGTTACATGGAAGTTTAATAATAATAATAATTCATTTGTTTTATATAGCGCTTTGCAAGGAAGTCAAATACACTTAACATTATTAAAATCATTTGGTACATAAATACCTTAAAGAGGAAACAACATAAAAACATAAACTTACACATTGAAATTAGGTTTGTCAATTTAAGAGTGTAACATAAATTGAAAAATATTGAATTAGTCTTTCTTTCTCCTCCACCTTCACCTCCTCCTCCCCCTCTTCCTTCTTCACCACCTCCCCTGCTCCTCCTCCTGCTCTCCCTCCTCCTTCTTCACCTCCACCTCCTCCTTTTTCACCACCTACTCCTGCTCTCCCTCCTCCGTCTCCTCCTCCTCCTCCTCCTTCCCCTCCTCCTTCTTCACCTCCACCTTCCCCTCCTCCTTCTTCACCTCCTCCTCCTTCACCTCCTCCTCCTCCACCTCCTCCTTCTTCACCTCCACCTTCCCCTCCTCCTTCTTCACCTCCTCCTCCTTCACCTCCTCCTTCTTCACCTCCTCCTCCTCCACCTCCTCCTGCTCCACCTCTTCCTCCTTCACCTCCTCCTTCTTCACCTCCTCCTCCTGCTCTCCCCCCTCCTTCTTGACCTTCACCTCCTCATACTCCACCTCTTTCTTCTTCACCTTCCCCTCCTCCTTCTTCACCTCCACCTCCACCCCCTCCTCCTGCTCCTCAGAGGATCAAGGCCGTGGCTGCCCCTGTCCGTGGCGGGGCCAGCTCCCGCCCCCCAGGCCACCGCGGTATCAAGGACGGGCCCTTCACCCTGGACCCCAACGGGAACAAAGGCCTGATGATGAAGGCCCCCACCCACACCGTGGTAGAAAGTGTGATCTGAAGAGGGAGGCGCTGCCGCTCTGTGAGCCTGCTCGCCTCCCCCCCCCCTCCCCCGCTGACTCTCCTCCCCCCCCCACCCACCTCTCTCTCTCCCCCCCCCCCCTCCCCCGCTGACACACCCTCCCTTCCCCCTACCCCTCTGACTCCCCCTGCTCTGTTAGCTAGCTTCCTGTCTGTCTGTGTGTCTGGTGTACTGAAAAGGGTTTTGGAAAAGAAAAAAAAAAGGTCCCATTTCAAATGTTGTGTGCGAGCTCTCTGTCAGGTGTAAGGGATGTGTTTGTTTTACGGCCCGCGGCAGCACCGGACACTCAAAAAGGTACGACTTTAGTGACCAAATACACACCAGCTGGTTTGGAGGAAGGGAAAGAAACCCACCCGTCGCGTCCCTTCGCTGACTGACGGATGTATCGTTTTTTTTCTTTCTATTTTTACCTTCCAAAGCCCATATCTTTAACTCTATATCATTATTAGTGTTTTGAAACGGCCCAGAATCGTATTTGCCACCTTGTTGTAGTTGTTGTTGTTGTTTCCAGCTGTGAACTGCCCACCAACCTCCACCCCCCCCCCCCCCCCCTCTATTGATTCCCCCACCAAACAGCGCCTGGAAGTGGAGTAACTGCCATGCTAGCCAGGCCTCGGCTGGGCGCACGTGTGGTTGAGTATGTCGGGGGCCCCTGGTGCATGTGAGGGTGGCCCCCGTATAAGATCAGAGGAGACAGGGTAGGAGAAAACCGTCAGGGGCCTCGTTGAGTGTGTTTCTATTGATCACTGCCTCGGCGCCTAGTTTGCCAATTTTACAAATCGCTTCCTCCTTTAAATAGAAACGAGAGAGAGAGAATTGCGGAGGAGACGTTTTTGCGTAAACCACAACTAACACTGCCATGACAACGCCCCTCTGTAGTGAGCGGGGGAGGGGGGGTGACCTTAGACACCCCCCCCCCCACCCCCTGTGAAGGTTTAAAAAAAGCACCTTTTATTGCGAGGGAGGAAGGAGGATTGAATGGTGGCGACCGAACCCTTGACATCTTTTGTCATCCGTGGCGTGCTGTACATTTTGTAGTGAGCCTCTCTTATCTGTCTCTACCGATCGCCCTCTCTGTCCATCCGTCTGTCCATCCGTCTGTCCGTCCGTCTGTCCGTCCGTCTTAGAACAGTCTACAGCAGTGGTTCTCAACTGGTGGGTCGCGACCCTCGTAAGCGTGTCGCCGGGGCGTTTTGAGCGAGTCCGCAGAAGACACGCCAAACCTTAAATCTTTAGAACGAAGCCTGTGAATGAATTCATGTCAAAATTCCTGATTCAGTGGCTTACTATGTCGTTGGGTTTAGCCGCAATCGTTGCAGCTTTTATTGTTTTGCTCTATGCTTAAACGGTACTTAAAGGCATTGTTGATTACTGCAATATTGGTGAATACATTTGTTATTTTAGGTGTCATGACCTAATGGCCAATGACACAAGTGGGTCGCGACCAGTTGAGAACCACCGGTCCAACGGTACATTTTAGTTTTCTACACAGAAAGGTTGTGATTACATTGATTTCTGTCGATGTTTCTAATGTTTGTATTTTTTTTTTTTTATCATAAAGACTATATTATTGTTGGTCTGTAAACGTAGTGTGAAATAGAAGGAAACAAGCTTTAGCGTCAGTGAAATAATAATATACACTATCATACGTGGAATGATTTTAAAACATTCATCTAATGAGGTAAACATATATTTGCTGATATATCCTACACTAGAACTGCTCTAATACTGCAATAGTACTCCAGAAACATTCAATGGTGAGAGATACTAAAAGTGTGCCACATTGCAGTACACTACTTTTGGTCCAAATTGCGAGTCCATATGACCTTATATCTTTAAGAAAAATGAATCGTAATAATTAGCGAAAACACCCTCACATGACGTACCAAACAATACATGATTGTGTTTTCTCCACGACAGCCGAGCCAACCAAATCCAAGCCAACCAAATCATTTAGACCAGTCACCCCACCCTAATTGTGGTGCTATTTATGACGTAAGCTAATGCTAATACGAAGCTAATGTTATCGGAACGACGTGTTTCCCAAATGTGCCGGCCGGCGGCAGCAGCCCCCCCCCCCCGTTACGACCCCTGACCTCTGAACTAGGAAGTTATCTGGTTGAGGGAATCCCATGCCCGAGTCCTCCCCCCCCCCCCCCCCTCCCCCAGATGTTCACCACACTGCTCTGCTGGGCAACTCCTAGATAAGATTAGAAGATATAACCGCCGCCTGAATTTGTCCGCTAACCGTGCAAAACACAGAGAGAGAAGGGCATTTAGTCCACACTCAGGATCTATAGGTTTGATAAATGTCTGAATGATAATCATGTTTACAGCCCATCTTTCAGGTCCAAAATCGTAACATACTGTATACCACGCTGGAATTGGGCAACGCACACATGTTTTCTCCTAAGATCATGTAGCATAGGATGGACCATCCTTCGACACTGCAAAATTGACTTCAAAAATATTCTCACTTGTACTACTTCAGAAATGCTTCCAAAATAGCCACTGCTGCAGGCAGGGAAACCTCAAATAAGGACCAATTGTTATTGAAGGGTTACATTTAGACATTACACATTTGCCCCCCCCCCTGTTTAATACACATACAACTCAAATAACCCACGAAGACAGAATTGGACGGATTGTTGAAGTAGGGTTTGTGCCGTATTGTTTTAAATGTGTGGAGAGATGTTCTCTCAGGAGTTCTGTGGCGCAAGGACACATCTGTTCTATGGTGCAGGCATTAAAGGACGCTCCCCTTCTGATCAGGGCCGGCTCTGGGCCTTTAGGAGATTAGGATCCCCCCCCCCCCCCCCAACTGACCACCACCACCAACAACATCTGCTTGATGGGGGAGGGCGCAGCATTCTATAGAGACAGTAGGGAATACAATTAATATAATTCATACAAATATATGTTGTACTGCGCCTCTGTGTGCGCCCCCCCGGCCATATGGCGCCCTAGGCCTAGAACCCGGCCATATGGAGCCCTAGGCCTAGAACCCGGCCCTGCCTTTTATTATTTTGTACCAGTGGAATTTACTCTGAATCTACAGATCTGGGATCCACGCTATCGCTGCCTTCCCACACTCCTCTTGGCAGACACTGCCTGCTGAAAGCTTCCTGTTCAAAAAATGAGATCCAATCCAAGGTTGCGAAATTGAAGTTACTATTAAAAAAAAAAGAAGAATTTTACTGATGAACGTGGAATGTGAAGTCAACCCCGGGGTGAATGTTTCAGGATGTCTTTTTTTTCACTTTTTATTGTGTTTTTATTATTTTTGGTGTTTTACGACAATAACGGTTTCTTTTTTTTCTTTTTTTAGTTTGATTGTTTTGTCAATCAAATTTGCCTTTTGTATATCAAAATATAGTGTTTTCGAGCCTCTTGCATTTGGAGTATCATGTACAGCTGTCAATCAAAAATTAAGAAAAATAAAAAGCTGCGGTTTGTAACGTGCAATACTTTGTAGAAAGAGAAGTATTTTTTTCATGCTGTTTTTTTTTTTTTTTTTTTTCCAAATTGTGGTTCTTACTAGAATAATAACCTGTGAATTCTTAAACATAAGAAATTTAAAACTTTCAGGGGCCAATTTAATAAAAACGAAAAATCGAAAAAAACACCACAAAATCTCTGCAGTTGGAAACCAAAACGATCCAAAACGGAGCTTTTCTGTTGACAAACTTTTATTCCATCTAAACTCTTGTAATTTGAAATGCACTGAGAATAAAATAATGATTTAACATTGTCATAAAAGTCCTTGCTTTTGTCAGTATGCGTGTGTGTGTGTGTGTGTGTGTGTGTGTGTGTGTGTGTGTGTGTGTGTGTGTGTGTGTGTGTGTGTGTGTGTGTGTGTGTGTGTGTGTGTGTGTGTGTGTGTGTGTGTGTGTGTGTGTGTGTGTGTGTGTGTGTGTGTGTGTGCGCGCATGTATGTATGTATGTGTGTGTGTGTGTGTGTGTGTGTGTGTGTGTGTGTGCTTGTGTTCCTTCCCTCCTAATCCGTATGACAACCCTAATAACTACCCTTGTGTGCTCTGGAAACAACATGTGATTCCCTAGGAGGTGTGTTTAAAAAAAACAACCTAATAACCTTTTATCATAGTGAGAGAGTTAGGGATTTGATACATGAAAAAACACCTGATCTGTAGTGTTGTTACAGTTGTGATCAAGAGTGTGTGTGTGTGTGTGTGTGTGTGTGTGTGTGTGTGTGTGTGTGTGTGTGTGTGTGTGTGTGTGTGTGTGTGTGTGTGTGTGTGTGTGTGTGTGTGTAAGGCTGTCAGCTGTGGCTATAATCTCCTATTAAGGAACCGGTTGATGAGAATAATGGAGTTCTGCGCTGCGCTCTCCAAAAACCACAGCCCTAAAAATAACCATCTTTGTTATTCTCAGAGAAGCCCTCAGTAAATGTTTCCATTGTGCATTCGTTCTCGAGTGTGTTCCTCGCAAAGCTCGTTATTAGTCATAAATCCCACGGTTTATTTTGGTATTTTTGTGAAGGAAGTCAATTGTCCCCGTGACCCCCCTACCATCTCTGTTGACTTTATGAGCCCCCCCCCCCCCCACTAACCCAGACACAGACGGTTGCCTCCGCATCGCTTCCCCGTGGAGATTCTTTCTCACAACAAAGTGATCGTCGACAGCAGTGTGAAAAAAGGACCGCGGAATTCGTATTCCATTCGTAACCCTTCCCCCCAAAACCGCTGATCCGTGGATTTCCCAAGAATGGAGTCGCAATAAAAAGTGACAAACCGTCTGGGTTTAACCTCGAGCTGCTTGTTGGAGAACAGGCGCCTTTAGGGGCCAGTGGCTGCTTTTCACAGAGAAGATCTCCCACTCCGAGGGGGGGCTTGTTCTTACTCTTAACCGATCTTAATCCAGTGGTTCCCCCAAACCTTTTTTCTTTATAGCGTGTTGCCCGTGCTGGAACATATTTACAGAAATAGCAAATCATATGGCAAAGCGGTCGCATCAATGTATCGCACATTACCTATGGAGCTATTGCCTCGTACATACCAGTGATGCGTGGATTCAATTATTGGCCGGCGTGACCCGACTGTAAGCCTGTTTGTTGGCGGTTGGGGATCAGCCTTTCTTCTGTATTCATTACTTTACAGAACATTACATTACATGGTTCATTACAGTCATTTAGCAGACGCTTTTATCCAAAGCGACTTACAATAGTGTGTTTCAACAAAGGAAGGTAAGAGAACAATTCGTCACCAGAAGTCAAAGCCAAGAACTGAACCAGTGAACTCAGGTAAAAGTACAATAAGTTGGCAAACAAAATAACAATATCTAACTAACAATTCATAACATACATGTGGGCGGGTTGGTTCAAATAAGCTTCTCCACTACTACCTCCGCCATGGAAGATGTCTTTAAGCAAGATAAAAACAATGAGTGTGCATCGGTTCTGCACTACTGCACATGTTGTGTATGAAGTATTGTGCAATATATATATAGGCGACCAGATCTGTACACCGCCATTTCCAGCAGCACTAAAAAAAAATGGACCACATCGAACCTGGCATGTGAAACTGTGTCACATGGGGAAGCAGAGAGGGAAACTGAAGCAGGGGGACCATGCTGGTGAGAGAGGTGCCAGAGAGAAACCGTAGCAGGGCTAGCAGCTCATTGGAACTGAGCTCAGACTTTTAAAGTCTGTGCACAGGACATCAGAGGAGGAGACATTACCGGGCCAAGTTTGGATGCAAAGCTCTCAGATTTTCGGTGTGTGTGTGTGTGTGTGTGGTGTGTGTGTGTGTGTGTGTGTGTGTGTGTGTGTGTGTATGTGTGTGTGGGTGTGTGTGTGTGTTTCTGCACATAAAGGCTGTCTGTGCACGTTTACATAGTTCCTTTGTTTTGTATAAAGGGAAAGTCATCTCTCTGTCTGTCTGTCTGTCTCCTCTCTCTCTCTCTCTCCTCTCTCTCTCTCCTCTCTCTCCTCTCTCTCTCTCTCTCTCGTCTCTCCAGACACACATGCACTGTCACTCACAAATTTACTCACTGAGCCAAACAGATGAAATGACCGAAAAAAAAACCTGAATTCACCCCACAAACAAACCCTTACCACTTACCAAACCCAAACTCGTGTCGAGTCATCAAGACTGATAAATAAACCCACACTGAGACATCGATGTAAAATAAAAAGCATTTTATTGTGTTCATTTTTTTCATTTAGTTAAACCTGTTATGTTATTCTTCTTAAAAGAGAAGTATCTCCGTACACTCTTTGAATCTTTTAGAAAAACCACCAAAGTAACACGCAGAACAACAACACTAACACACTGTTTCCCCTCCATGTGGCCGCGCTGCCTGTGCTTTCCGAGTCATATCATAGAAAAATACTATTTTACAATAGAATAGAACTTTACACATGTGAAAAAATACACCATATCCACACACACACACACACACGGTAGGTTTCTAAGCCCAATCCGGAACCTGACCCCTGATGACCCTCAGCTGACCTCTCTTTCCCCCTAAATCCTAGTTTAAATGTCCTTGTCCATTTCATAGTTTGTTTTAACCATCTTAGCTGTTTTTCTTCTTCTGTGGTGTATACATGTATACACACACTATTTGAAGTCGATATATATATCTTCACTCTGTATATATATATAGTTTATTTAGCGAAGGTGCTTTAAGAGAGCAGTGATTGGTTGAAATGAGGTGTTCCTCACCCAATCACAAGGCATCTTTTCAAACCATTAAAGGGCCTGTCTCCTGTCCGGATTGGGCTGTTATACTGACCTTGACTGGATAATGCATAGGGTATGGATGGCCAAATATATACACAAACACACACACTGACACACACACACACACACGCATGCACACACGCACACACACACACACACACACACACACACATCACACACACACACACACACACACAGACCCCTGCATGCACGCACGCACACACATACACAACGCTGCATGCACACACACACACACACACACACACACACACACACACACACACACACACACACACACACACACACACACACACACACACAATTGAAAAAGGCTTTTTTTTTTGTATCAGTATTTCCACTTTTGTATGGTTCTTAAAATGTTCATCGACATATTTTATAGAAAACACTCAAACGGGAAAAAACATGAAAATACAAGGGGTAATAAACCGTGTGCTTTAGTAAGTGCTTCAGGGTGAAATAAGCCTCCTTAATGTCCTCCGCCACGTCATTTGATTCATGGACTTTTGAATAATGACTGCGTTCTAATTGAATGTTGTTCATTCAGGCCAACAGACCCAACAGAAGAGTCACTGTTGTGAATTGGAAGAGATAGAAGAGAGGGCTATAGGGGGAGGAATGTACCATGAATGTACACACTGTCTTTTTTTTCACACACACACACACACACACACACACACACACACACACACACACACACACACACACGACATTTAGGGAGTGGTTGGACTCCGATTGTCTTATGTAACTAAATGTCTGCGGAGAGAGAGAGAGAGAGAGAGAGAGAGAGAGAGAGAGAGAGAGAGAGAGAGAGAGAGAGAGGAGAGAGAGAGAGAGAGGAGAGGAGAGAGAGGAGAGAGAGAGAGAGAGAGAGAGAGAGAGAGAGAGAGAGAGAGAGAGAGGAGAGAGAGAGAGAGAGAGAGAGAGAGGGAGGAAATCAGATACAGACACTGGAGAGACGGCAGAAAATAATACAGAAGTCACCATTGTCCTCGTTGAAACATCAAACACACACACACGTTGTTCTCACAATATACTTGTGCTCTGTATCAGTACACATCCCTCTCTGTCTCTGTGTGCGAGTGTGGGTGTGAGTGTGTCTGACAGAAACACTGAAAAGAGAGAGAGAGAGAGAGAGAGAGAGAGAGAGAGGAAGAGAGAGAGAGAAGAGAGAGAGAGAGAGAGAGAGAGAGAGAGAGGAGGTTTTGGTTCAGCATGAATGTAAGAAGGTGAGTGTGTGTGTCTAAATTATAAAGAGTGTAAGTGTGTGTATGTGTGTGCATATTGGTGTCTGTGTGTGTGTGTGTGTGTGTGTGTGTGTGTGTGTGTGTGTGTGTGTGTGTGTGTGTTAAAACAAGTGTGTTAATGGCTTCTGCAGCTGTGGGTCATATGCACCAACATGAACATTGGACACAACATGAGGAACCTCAGGAACAGAACCACCTCTGGAGAAACACGTGCGTTATCACAACCGGCGGTTCTGATTGGCTCCAAATGAGCCAACTGACCCGGCACAGCTCATTTGAACCAGTCAGAACCGGCGGTTGTAATTACCTGTGAATGTGACGCCATGCTCAGCCTGCATCACAAACAGATCCTTTAGTTTAGATGAATTGACAAACCCCCCAAAAAAACAAGGTGTTGATCGCTACGGGGAAGTCCTTCTTGGAGCTCACGGGAACCACGTCAGTGTGCGGTAACATTTGAACCAAAACTTAAAAACTCAGTGTACTTTGTGGTTTGTAGCGCAAGCGGGGAACCTCGGTGTCCCGCGCTCACGGAGGAGAAGACGGGTTCAAATCCCGGGCCGGCGGTCGGTCACCGAACAACAACAACAACAACAACAACACACACACACACACGGTGGGGGGGAAACGCCATCCCAGACGAAGACTTCACAAACCAGGGATTTCGTGCATTACTACGACAGAGGAAGATCTAGAGCTAGTGTGGGTCGGACGACATCCTTGTGAAAAATACAAGGCTGGAAGGGAGAGTGAGGTTATTTTCTTTTTACTTTATCTCCACGTGGTGGTTCCTCCTGGCCCTCGGGGGGGAGGGGGGAGGGGTAGGGGGAGGAGAGGGGGGGAGCGGGGAGGGGTAGGGGGAGGAGAGGGGGAGGAGAGGGGGGGAGCGGGGAGGGGTAGGGGGAGGAGAGGGGGGGAGCGGGGAGGGGTAGGGGGAGGAGAGGGGGGGAGCGGGGAGGGGTAGGGGGAGGAGAGGGGGAGGAGAGGGGGGGAGCGGGGAGGGGTAGGGAGAGGAGAGGGGGAGGAGAGGGGGGGAGCGGGGAGGGGTAGGGGGAGGAGAGGGGGGGAGCGGGGAGGGGTAGGGGTAGGGGGAGGAGAGGGGGAGGAGAGGGGGGGAGCGGGGAGGGGTAGGGGGAGGAGAGGGGGAGGAGAGGGGGGGAGCAGTCCAAGGTGCAGCAGCAGCAAAAAAACAGATCAGTGTCTTCGCTACGTCTCTAACCTGGACGGCGGATGCCCTCAGATGCAGATCAGTTCATCAGAAAGTGCTTTGAGCTCTTGAAGTTCTTCACGGTCTTCCCTCCTCAAATAAAGTCTAACTAATAAAATCAGCCAACCGTAGTCACAGGGATTCCTCTTAAAAATGGGTGACCGTGTTTCGGAAGTAAGGCAGCGGGCTGAAAAACATCACAGATTGTTGCAATTTGTTTGCAGGAAAATTCACAGATGCGGTTGACCGGAGAGGCCCTCCATGTGCTGGAGGAGCTCTCGCCCTTCCTATTGGTAATTGATCAGTTATTATGCATTATGTGCACTATGCCATGTGTGCTAAGTTAGGAAATTTTGTAATGTGCCACATGGTGCGGCACTCAGTGTAACGCAACAAGGATTGGTTGTGAGTTGAGCTAGCTGTGTGTGTGTGTGTGTGTGTGTGTGTGCGTGCTACAGGTCTAGCTGGTGGTCCATGGTGTTGTTATTGTCCTCCAGGGGGTTCCGGCTGACCACCAGCTCCAGGCGGTCCCCCGCCTCGGTGATGAGGGGCACGGCCAGGCAGCAGTCAAAGTCCCTGGTCCGCACGTGGTTCACCTGAGGACCGGATCACAACACCTGATCACAATCACAATCCCAGTCACATTCACATCAAAATGAGAATCAAGAGTGAGAATCCACATCGAAACGAGAATCATGAGTAAGAATCCAAATTAAAATCTTGCGTGGATTCTGATTTAGATTTGAACTGTCACTTGTATTAAACTGAATCCAACTCAGTTTGACAAGAATGAAATAATCATAATTAAAATAGAATAAAATGGGAATATTAATATTGAGAAATTCAAACAACTCATATCTGATCACATGAGTCCAAATCTTAGTCCAAATCTCTACAGAAAGAAAGAAAGAGGGAGAGAGAGAGAGAGAGAGAGAGAGAGAGAGAGAGAGAGAGAGAGAGAGAGAGAGAGAGAGAGAGAGAGAGAGAGAGAGAGAGATATGACAGAGAGAAAGAGAGGCAATAGAGTGATAGAGAGAAGAGAGAGAGAGAGAGAGAGATGATAGAGCGAGATGCGATAGAGTGATAGAGAGAAAGATGTGATACAGAGAAAGAGAGAGAGAGAGAGAGATGCGATACAGAGATAAAGAGAGAGAAATGCGATATAGAGAGAGAGAGAGAGAGAAATGCGATAGAGAGAGAGAGAGAAATGCGATAGAGAGAGAGAGAGAGAGAGAGAGAGAGAGAGAGAGAGAGAGAGAGAGAGAGAGAGAGAGAGAGAGAGAGAGAGAGAAGAGAGAGAGAGAGAGAGAGAGAGAGAGAGAGAGAAATGCGATAGAGAGAGAGAGAGAGAGAGATGCGATAGAGAGAGAGAGAGAGAGAGAGAGAGAGAGAGAGAGAGAGAGAGAGAGAGAGAGAGAGAGAAATGCGATAGAGAGAGAGAGAGAGAGATATGCGATATATAGAAAGAGAGTGCATTACAACTTCTCAGTATTAAAGAAGACCATAATGTCCATAAGGACACATCGTTACCCAACCGTACATTTAATGTATTAAACTAAAAAAGCCCCCAGTGACTTAATGGCCATGACACCAGCATGTGGACACAGTGTGCGTGTGCGCTGGTCGGTACCTGCAGGATCCGATCGTAGGGTCTGAGACCGGAGCGGTCGGCCGGCCCGTCGTTTCGGATCATGTTGACGTAAACCCCTTTCTCCAGGAAGCCGTCGGACACGCTGAAGCCAAAGTCATCGCTCTCCGGGTCCTTCATCACCGTCACCTGGAGGGTTCAGGAGGGTTTAGATTAGGCTAGGCTAGGCTAGGCTAGGGTAAAGGTAAAAAGGTCTACTCTAGTTGGATCTAGACTAGTAAAGGTTTAGTCTCCTCTGGTTAGATCTAGTCTAGTGAAGGTTTAGTCTACTCTAGTTAGAGCTAGTCTAGTAAAGGTTTACTGTAGTCTAGTTAGATCTAGTCTAGTAAAGGTTAAGTCTACTCTCGTTAGATCCAGTCTAGTGTTGTCATGTCAACTAAAGTTTAGTCCAAGCTATTGAAGTCTACTTTAGTCTAGTTTAGTCTAGTCAAGTTAAGCCTAGTCTGATCCAGTTTGTTAGTATTCCAGTTTTGTTCTGTACGTTTCTTGCAGTAGACTTGACAAGGTAAGTCTAGTCAAGTTAAAGTGTGAATTAGGTTTAGCCTAGTCACCTCTAGTGAACTAAAGTTAAGTCTAGTCTTGTTTGGTTTTGGTATGTGTTTGGTTTGGAGCGTGGAGTTTGGAGCATGGAGTCTAGTTTGGTTTGGATTCCCCTAATCATTAGAGGAAAACCCTAATCCATTAGAGTCTAATGGATTAGGGTTTGTTAGGTTTCAGCATGTCTTGTTCAAAACCAAGAAAAAGCCAACCAATTAGAACTTGGTCTCTACATACAGTATGGCTGTGTGTGTGTATAAGAAGGTATGGAAGAATACAAGACTGGAACTCTTCTGAGACAACACTGCCATGACGTTACTGGTGGTAACGTCATGCTTTTCCCACTAAACGACTAGAATGACTCCTGGAAGAACAGTGTCCAGTTTCCCACACCCAATACCTCACTTCCCCCATCAGCTCCAGCCCCCCAGATACACTGGAAAGAACATCATGCTTTATTGAATGTGAAAGGTTCCCACTGTAGGGATACAGCTCAGCCTGGCTACATTACGCTGTTGCTTTTCCGGTCCGGATGCTATGAAGTCATGTTATTGGCAGTCCAAATCCGTCAGCAGTCCATTTAGAACAGTGACGTCACTAAAGATGATGTCACCGTAATTGAAATGATTAGAACATTGGTACACGTTCTGGGAAGGAAAAAGTGTCCTCATATGCTTCACAGCTTCACAGGTTTATTCATTACTTCATGGTCGTTTAGCTTATCTTGTGTACGTTATGTTAGCTTAACATTATTACCGCCGCTTACCAGCTAGCTTGCTGGTTGGCAAGTAGCTAGCCGGGGTACAGGACTGCACACTACCTTGTGTAACTCCAGGGGGTTTGGGGACAGGATCTCCTGCATCTCCTCTTTAATCCTGCGAGACTCCCACGTCCTCTCTGACACCCTGAGAGAGGCCTTGGCTTTGGACTCCTGGTGCAGGAGAGGGGAGCGGGCCTCCTGGTGCAGATGGGCCTCCTGGTGCAGGTGGTGCACCTGGTGCAGGTGGGCCTCCTGGTGCAGGTGGGCCTCCTGGTGCAGGTGGGCCTCCTGGCGCAGGTGGGCCTCCTGGTGCAGATGGGCCACCTGGCGCAGGTGGGCCTCCTGGTGCAGCTGTGCCTCTAGGAGGAAGAGTTCTTGTTTTCAAAATGATCAGAGACAGTTATCTTCAAATGTTCTGCTCTAAAATTCACCAGTATATAATTTCAGAAATACACTTTGACCTGATGATGACGATGGCTGTTTGGCTAACATCTGTATATAATTCAGAGTAAACACTGCATCCATATTGACCCAGATAATGCACTTCATCATATCATGTACAATATAACTGTTTCCCACAAAGGAAACTGGATGAACACAAATAAAATAGTAAATTAAATAAATTGTAATGGAAGTTAACATAGAAGTATTCTGACTTTCTGTACCTTTGTGGAGCAGGACCTCCTGGTGCAGCTGTTGCTCATGGTGGAGATGGGCCTCCTCGTGAAGGTGAGCTCCCTGAAGGAGGAGGGAGTTCCTGCGCAGGGGGCTGATTCTGCCCAGGCTGAGCAGTGGGTCTGGGCCAGATTTAGGGACTCCGTCCACTCCCAGACTGATGGCTGAGCCGGTCATGATGGAGGCCTAGACAGGAACACATGATTCAAAATATGCTTTCCAACTCCTACCTGCTCCTAAATGACCTGTCTCTGTACTGTCCAACTCCTACCTGCTCCTTAATGACCTGTCTCTGTACTGTCCAACTCCTACCTGCTCCTTAATGACCTGTCTCTGTACTGTCAAACCCCTACCTGCTCCTTAATGACCTGTCTCTGTACTGTCAAACCCCTACCTGCTCCTTAATGACCTGTCTCTGTACCGTCTAACCCCTACCTGCTCCTTAATGACCTGTCTCTGTACTGTCTAACCCCTACCTGCTCCTTAATGACCTGTCTCTGTACTGTCTAACCCCTACCTGCTCCTTAATGACCTGTCTATGTATTCACTGTCTAACCCCTACCTGCTCCTTAATGACCTGTCTATGTATTCACTGTCTAACCCCTACCTGGCTGTGTCCTCACTCCTACCTGTCTGTGTAATGTCTAACCCATCCATGTTTGTGTACTGTCTATCCACTACCTGTCTGTGTCCTCACCCCTACCTCTATCTCTCTGAGGAGTTCTGATTGGCCACATGTCTCCAGGTCCTCCAGAGCCTGACACCAAAAACTGTCCTCCGGGTCCAGAGGAACACCGTCTGGCTGCTGGCTGTTGTAGCTGGAAACATACAAACACACACACACACACACACACACACACAGCACACACAGCACACACAGCACACACACACAGCACACACAGCACACACAGCACACACAGACAAAGCTATATTAACTTTTTGGCTTACGTTTGTTCACACTATTCAATCAATTAAAACAAATATAGACTAAATACACACACACACACACACACACACACACACACACACACACACACACACACACACACACACACACACACTTACACATACACACACTCACACATATTCACTCCCACTGCCCCAACCCCCCCTCTTCTCTCCCCCAGTCCCTCTCTCTCTCTCTCTCTTACCCTGGTCCCTTGTCCCACTCGTCCTCACTGAATCCCCCGTCGCTGAAGGGGTAGTTCTTCCTGCGGCCAGCAGGGGGCGGGCTGCCGGGCTGCCTGGCGCAGCGCCACTCATGAGGGTGCAGAGCAAGACCTGCAGCCTGCTGGCTGTACGTACCTGCAGGGGGCGATGTTTTTGACTTTATTGAAACTCACAGTGAACCTCAAATGAAATTGTGTTGTTCTCATGTCATCTTGATCACAGTATTCTGTGTCACCGTTGCTAAAATAATAGGTTTAAGCTTCTCAGACACTTATAATATAACGGCACGTTTAATCCCGCAATATCGTTCATTATAATGTTCATACTCCACAACACAAAATCACAAACTAGCCCTTGGTTGTAACCATGGGCCTTTTCAAAGAGAACTCTCGGCCCAAAACACTTTTTTTTTTAATCTCATAGTGTCTCAATTATGAGCTGAAACAAGGGGGTTCACTTACACTTTTACACTCCCTACGTGACCTAACCTGTGTGTGTGTGTGTGTGTGTGTGTGTGTGTGTGTATGTGTCCTACCCTGGCTGCCGTAGCCGGCGTCGAGCCCGGAGCCGTCCCAGGACTCCAGGGCTGAGTCCACACTGGGGATTGTGGTGGAGTACAGCTCAGACAGCTGATTGGTCTGCTGGCTGTCCGTCAAGTCGTCCTCAGGGTCGCTGAGGTCGTTCTCCATGGACTCCTCCCCGTCCTCCCCCTTCCTCTCCTCTCCGTCTGGGGAACATAGGGAGCATTCTCTATATGATCTGTCTAGACCATACATTCATGTGGAGTCATTGAGCATTGAAGCTTTTACCCAAGCAAGTAACATGCAGAGCTGAGAACAATCAATATCAGAGTAGCCTAGAGTGAGCGGGACGGATGGGAGTATGTTTGGGAATTATTAGTACTTAGTCAACACAATGCACAAATCAAGATTCTAGATTCAAGATTCAAGATGTTTTTATTTGCCATTTGCAATCAGAACAACAGAATGCTTTCCCTATTCCCTCCCATTTCATGATGTGAGACTTCTATTGAAGAGAGAGAGGGGATATACTTGATCTATGAAGTGATTCCTACAATAACCGGGCATAGCAGCATAGTCCAGGAGTTAGAATTTGGATCTAGGTCTGGATCTTTATCTGTTTCTGGATCTGAATCTGGATCTGGATGTGGATATGGATGTAGATGTAGCTGTTGATGTGGATTTGTATGTGGATGTGGATTTGGATGTGGGTCTGAATGCGGTGTACTCACTGTCCAGCTGTTTCTTGATCTTCAGGGTGACCGTCTCACCGGCCATCTGCAGCAGGTGGATGGCCTCGCTGAGCGGCTTCCCCTTCAGACTCACGCTGTTGATGGCCAGGATACGATCTCCCACATGGATAGCCCCCGTCCTGCACACACACACACACACACACACACACACACACACACACACACACACACACACACACACACACACACACACACACACACACACACACACACACACACATGACACAATGCATTAGTGGTGTGTGTGTGTGGTGGTGTGTGTGTGGTGTGTGTGTGTGGTGTGTGTGTGTGTGTGTGTGAGACGGGGGGAGTAAGAGGTTTGACTCTGTGCCTGAACCCCCAGACCGGCCCATGTGTCAGGGTTGGGTCGGGTAGGAATTTCCCCTCCATTTCCTCGGGTCCCGGGCTGGGTCATGGTCTCATGGTCAGAGATATAACATATTTATGTCATACAAGTTCCTCTGTAATCTCTGTAAGTCTAATCGTTAATTCCTTGTGCCAATTATTTTTGAATCACCTGTCCAGGTCCTCGACAGTAAGGAGGCTATTCAGTAAAACAATTTACTAGGTATTAGTTACTCAACAGCCAACTTACTCAGAACATGTGGGTTTCAAACCGCGTCTCGGGACCATAAATGCTGTCCCAGGCTCCCAAAGAATGCCCTTGACCTCGGTAGAGTCAGGCTCGTTATTGGAGCCTGATCACAGCTGTGTGTGTGTGTGTGTGTGTATGTGTTCGTACATGTGTTTGTTCTGCGTACATTATGTCACGAACATCCTTTGCTTTACCGCCTCTGTTGTGCAGGGAATAGGCTATGCTCATGCTAACCAGAAGAACACCCATGTCTACTTCCCTGGCGGCAGGCCTAGCACTTATCTCAACAGATGCTCACCCGGAGAACAACAACACCCGTCCTCTGTCCTGTGCAAGCGGCTGACTCCTCGACCTTGGGAGTGTCTAAGTTGCAGTGTAATGTGTACTACTGTGTGGACGTGTACTGTGTAAAGCTCTGTTGTTTTGTTGAACAGGAGATGTGAGGACCTACGGAGGGGCCCCACTTCTCTCATCTCTCGCCAGCTAGGATAACGTTTTCTGGTAATCTTATCAGCAGTCACACGCACGGCCCCACACACACACACCAACCAAACACACACACACACACTCACAAACACATGGGTATGCACACACACACACACACACACCAACCACACACACTTACACACGCGCACACTCCCACACACACACACACACCACACACACACACACACACATACACACACACATGTGTATGCACACACACACACACACACACACACACACACACACACACACACACACACACACACACACACACATACACACTCACACACAAACACATGGGTACACACATACATACACACAAATGCACGTACGTGTATGCACACACACACACACACACACACACACACACTCAAACACACGCACACACACACACACGCTTAATGCACACAGACTACTACACCCGACTACACCATTTGGGTATGCACACATACACACTGTAACATATACATACATATACATATACATATACATATACATATACATATACATATACATATATATACATACATATATACATATACAGTGTAAACATCATACAAATCTACTGGTTACACTGGCGTTAACACCACGATATGAGTGGTGTGTGAGTCAATTGTGTATCTCTCTCTCTCTCTCTCCCTCTCTCCCTCTCTCTCCTCTCTCTCTCTCTCTCTCTCTCTCTCTCTCTCTCTCTCTCTCTCTCTCTCTCTCTCTCTCTCTCTCTCTCTCTCTCTCTCTCTCTCTCTCATTCTCACCCCACCTCTCTAATCCAGTGCCTAATGGACATTGGATTAAACTGCCTTCTAAAATGTATCGACATGCATAAAAACTCCATCACAGTCTGTGTACTGAAGTGCTTTGGCGTGAACGGGCGCCAGTCATGTCAGTTGTGTGGTTATGTTCCGAGGAAGGGAAACATAACAGCCGCGGAGCTATTGTATGTTACACTAGCAATTCGGAGTCGTTGTTCTACAAACTTTGACTAACCTCTAACAAATACAGTAGATATATACAAGATACAAGATTTTTATTGGCCATTTGCAAGTGAAAGGGAATGCTTACACATACGAAGAACAATAAAGTGACTGATGGATGATATGTGCGTGTTTTGACGTGTGCAAAAAGATTTAAAAGCGTTTAACGTGGCAGTAGTGCAGCAGCATCATGAAACAGTGCAGTATAATAGTGTAATGTTATTGTTATATATTATTATTATATATATTATTGACAAATGTGACAAATGCTTGAATAGTTTCTGTGCTTCCGTGTTTTGGAGGCATGTATATATGTATATATATACAGGCCTCCAAAACACGGAAGCTATTCAAGATATATATATATATATATATACATGATGTATTTTAAGGCGTGTGTTTGATATTATATTGTTGCCGCCCCCATCAGGCCAAAGTAATGAAACCACCGTCGCCCTAGATATTAGAGTGGGGATAATCCGAATGCTGTGCTTGGGCTCAGTGTAAAGCCTCATCACATGGCTTATATCCCTCCACCATGCGTGGGAGGCCTGCGGAGCACCTGCAATAGCACAGTGGCTAGCTGCCCTATTAATAGTGATGTTTTGGTTCAGCTGAACATGCCTTTTATAGTGTTAAACAAACTTAACATGGTTGTTACCGGGCTTCTGATTAGTTGAGCTTGACTTTTATGCATAATGGTAATGCTACATATCTTGTCATGGAGGTTGCCTACTAGCTTTCAGACAACTGCTGTCCTGCTTCTATTTAGAGCATGCAGGTATGATGATATTTTTGCAACAAATTGGTCAAACATAGTTGACAATTATGTCACACCACCTGTGATTGTGTCAAACAGGAATGCTTATTATGTTACAATACTTGTGATTGGTCAAACGGGCATTCTTATTATGTTACACGTTTTGTGATTGGTGGGGCCTGAACCTGGGGTAGGGTAGGGCGGTGGGGTTATTGCACACTGCCCCAACAAAGACCCAACCTCAACTCTGACACAACCAATTTGACATGTTCGCTAACACAAAACGTCACCCGACAACAGCATGCAACCACCATCATCAGGGTGATAGTGGGTAGTTTGTCTGGGCGGGGTCGTACGCAAGCACTTTCTCTGCGACTCTCCAACACCTTCTGACAGGGCTGTGAGTAGATTCAAGGTTCAAGATTTTAATTTGCCAAAAAACATTCTATACTATGTTATACTAAACTATGCAATACTATTCTATACAATACTATACT
>CM051002.1:15579442-15584442 GCA_027704905.1 Muraenolepis orangiensis
AAGACCATCAGCAAGCAGCTTGGTGAGAAGGAGACAACTGTATTCGAAAATGGAAGAAACACAAAATGACCATCAATCGCCCTCGGTCTGGGGCTCCACGCAAGATCTCGCCTCGTGGGGAATCGAGGATCATGAGAACTACACGGGAGGAACTTGTTAATGATCTCAAGGCAGCTGGGACCACAGTCACCAAGAAAACTATTGGTAACACACTACGCCGTAATGGATTAAAATCCTGCAGCGCCCGCAAGGTCCCCCTGCTCAAGAAGGCACATGTACAGGCCCGTCTGTTTGCCAATGAACATCTGAATGATTCAGAGGAGGCTTGGGAGAAGGTGATGTGGTCAGATGCAGTGGCGTCGCTAGGCTGTTTTATTCGGGGCTAAAGCCCCGGATGTTTTGTAATTAGCCCCGAATGTATATATACATTTTCTGTAAAAAAAAAATAAAAAAACGTTTGTATTTTTTGATTGCATGCTCTCAAAGCTTCTCTTATGCTGTGGTTTCAATGATATTTGAACAGTTAAGAATAACAATGAATTATTATTATTATTATTCTTTTTTAAATCCACTAATATAGCATTGGCACACAGAGGGTTAACACCAGGTCGCTACGTCGTCATTCACCCTCACAAGCTTCAGCAGTCGGCACGCGGGTCTATGGCTGACCCCCTTGCCAAGAGCAAGAAAAAATAATTCCAACAATTGACTGAGCAATAACTAACTTTCTCTAATGATTGATACATGAATGTATATGCAATAAAATTAACTAAACACAAACCCCAAAATCTGATCTGATTGTAAGTTAAAAACACTATTTTATGCGTTATTTTAATAAATAAATGAAAAAAAAAATGTTGCTCCCTCACTTCGCTCGTTCGCATGGATTCAGGAGGGAAGTTACAGCTTTTTTGGAAATACTTCTCTTTTTTCAGCTTTTCCTGTTTGCATCCCTGCCTCTGGGCTAAGCCCCGGATGTTTTCAAATCCTAAAAACGCCCCTGGTCAGATGAGACCAACATTTAGATCTTTGGCATCAACTCTACACGCCGTGTTTGGAGGAAGAGAAATGCTGACTATAACCCCAAGAACACCATCCCCACTGTCAAGCATGGAGGTGGAAACATTATGCTTTGGGGATGTTTCTCTGCTAAGGGGACAGGACGACTTCACCGCATCGAGGGGAGGATGGACGGGGCCATGTACCGTAAAATCTGGGCCGATAACATCCTTCCCTCAGCCAGGACACTGAAAATGGGTCGTGGATGGGTCTTCCAGCACGACAATGACCCAAAACATACGGCCAAGGTAACAAAGGAGTGACTAAAGAAGAAGCACATTATGGTGATGGAGTGGCCTAGCCAATCTCCGGACCTTAATCCCATAGAAAATCTGTGGAGGGAGCTGAAGCTTCGAGTTGCCAAGCATCAGCCTCGAAACCTTAAGGATTTGGAGAGGATCTGCAAAGAGGAGTGGACCAAAATCCCTCCTGAGATGTGAGCAAACCTGGTGACCAACTACAAGAAACGTCTGACCTCTGTTCTGGCCAACAAGGGTTTCTCCACCAAGTAGTCATGTTTTGCAAGGGGATCAAATACTTATTTCACTCAATCAAATGCAAATCAATTTATAAGTATTATATGATGTACATTTCTGGATTTTTTTTGTTGATATTCTGTCTTTCAGTGTTAAAATAAACCTACCATTAAAATTATAGACCGTTAATTTCTTTGTAAGTGGGCAAACTTAGAAAATCGGCAAGGGATCAAATAATTATTTCCTCCACTGTGTATATATATATATATATATATATATATATATATATACTTTTCTCTCTCTCTCCCCCCTACTTTTCTCTCTCTCGCCCCCTCTATCTCTCTCTCCCCTCCCTCTCTCTCTATGTCTCTCTATCCCCCCCTCCCTCACACATATATATATATATATAAGAATATAACGCTGATTAGCTGTTTTGTGTCTCACAGCTCATGATGCTGGATAAATAGAGAAGGACGTGGACCTCAGAACAGTGAGTTGCGGCTGCGATCAGTTCTACTGTACGGTAGACACTCGAATGGCTTCTCATTTTCTTCCAATGTATTCTCAATGTATTTGATTTCAGGAGAACCGAAGTCCTGAGATGGACGACTGTCGGACTGACGGATCAACTGTTTGTGCTGCTGGTTTTTGGTTTTAGTAATTTATTTCCTGTTTTTAAATGTGTCTAAAACCAAATGCATGGTCAGGGTAGTTTTGAAGATTTCTGAAACATGTGATTGTGTTTGATGTAACGTGAATGTTTGTTTTACCAGGATTAAATGTTATCAGTCATCTTCCTGAGTACCGGCGTCTTTTTATTGCATCATTCAACCAAAAGGTTTGAGTTTAACGGTTTAAAAGCTTTCATAATGTGCGTGTCTAAATCCCAGCGGCCGTTCTGTAATGACGCGAACGATGCCTTATTAATTCCAACAGGGGAATTATAGGGAAAATGAAAAACTTAACTACGGTTAGAAGTGTTTTATATCGTAGCTGATTTAAAGAAAAACTAAACAAACTTGTACTTTGTCAATCGTTGCATTTACACTATACAGCTCCACTTTTGACTAGCTGGTAGAACGAACAAAAATATTGGACAAAGCAACTTTCAGTTTTTCTCAAACGTTTTGCTGGGCTTGTAGAACATTGTACTGAAGTTGCAGGCTTGTCACGTTGATTTGACCTGGGGCTTTGCTTGTGAGGGAATTTTGAAAATTGGTTCTGCCGCAATGAAATGCAATATTTCTTTATTGGAGTACCTGGTTCTCAGTCGTACTGGAGAGGATTGGATGTACATCTTTTGGTGCGTCTGTTACAATTTTATTTGGACACTGCATTGTAACGTTAGGTTATAGGCAAAATGATATGGAGTATGACTGTGTGGTTGATTGGTTGCTTAAACCAGCCATCAACCACACTACACATATTTATGATTTTGAACTATCTCTGGCCATATAAGATACGTTTAATGAGGGCTACGTATTAAACTAAAAGGTTATGCGTGGACGTGCCCTAATAACGGATCATCTGTTAAGTACCAACGTTGTCCACTAGATGGCGCCATGGTTCCGCTCAGAACGAAGCGAGGCTGTTAGGGTGTTCGTCGGCTCGAAGGTTTCCAACAAATCAACCTGAGACTAGGAATTTGAATACATCACGCCAATAGAAATTATACTATCAACATTTTGTTGTGGTTGTTTGAGGATGACGTGTAAGGCGCAAAGTATGACAGATGTATGGCGGGGCCTAGCATGGTCTGTAAACCTGTCAAAACAATTTCACTGAGCGCTTCATAACTTCAAATACGACCCTTGTTCAGGGGTCCTTACTTATGCTAAGCGCACACTTCAGTTTCTTTAGGTGACAATATTCTAACTCATGGGGAAAACTACTAGGCTTTGCATGTTTGTGCGGTTTTAGGATCGCAGGATAGACTGAAGTAAGTAAAGTACTTAACTAATGTTGCTGTGTGACTATCCTTCAAAGCGTTTTGTCCTTCAAAATAAGAGTTTAAAAAAAAATATATTTGTTAACCTCGGCAGTCCTTCAAAATATGACTGTTGTGAATCTGTCTCATCTTTCAAAGTAAGAGTCTCGTTGCCAGGAGGGGTTGAGATGTTCAGTGTTTTATAGCTATACATAGATATACAATGTGGGGTTTTACCACTTATAGTGAGGCCCAGCTCCACTCCTCTCTTCTTGGGTAGCTTGACGTGGAAAGTACCGCTGCTGGGCACCACAGACTCTATAAAAACACACATTCACACACATTATATTATACATAAAAACAGATGGACAGACACGGGAGATACATTTGGTTACATGCATTGGTTTCTATTTAGTTTGGATTTCATTTTAAGGGCTACATACGGGTATTTGCTAAATACCAATACAGCTGCAATTATTTAAATAAATGGCGGGTTTTATTTGCTTTTAACACCAAATTGTGAAAGAGCCTTAGTTGTCCCCCCCCCCCCCCCCCACCCCATAATGTGTTCACTTAAGTCTCGGTTCATTTCCGCATCCCATTCCAACTGAACTCCCAACTTTTGTCCCTTGATTTTCTTTTTATTGAATTAGACATTTGGGGGGTTTAAGTTTAGCTTCATGCAGCTGACAGCCAGGGTGCGCCTGTGTGATGGCAGCCTCTACTTAACATCAGCCCGCCTTCTGAGGGGACGGAGCGCCAGACCTAGTATTAGCACGTCAACTCATCACCATGAGCAGGGGGGCTGCTAACCCTCAACGCACCGGCCCGCCAGACTCCAGACTAAACGGTGTTCATCACACTCTCTCACGCCACACCTCCGATTGTTGCTCACACTTGTTTTAAATAATGACAACGTAATTTTTGCCGCAAACTTGCGTACCGCTTTGAAAACATTTCGGACAGACTCCCGATAGTTCTCTACATCGATCGGAGGCTTCGAATTTGAAAAAGAAAAACCCATCTGACGGCTGTCTAACACTATTGCTCCAGTGTTGTTAGTAGTTTAGAGTAGGTCAACTACATCTAACAAGGTATGCCCTGCCTGATTCGCCTATGGAAGATTACCTTGCCAATGCATACAAAGCTTGAACCTGACAGAGAGCTTTGCTCAATGAAGCCGACCAAACATATCTGCTACAATTACAACAAGTATTTGTTCTACTGTAGGCTATCCTGTAAGCTACGTGTATACTAATTAATTTGTAAGCACATTTCAATTATGATCTTGAGTACTATCATAATACAAATTAATTATAAGTTAAGGCATAGCTTACAACAGATTATGCCTATTAGTTAGGCATAATCATTATTATAATTAAATATTTCTTGTTGTTATTGTAGTGTGCAAGTGTGTGTGTGTGTCACTTAAGGCTGGTTTTTTTAGACGTTTGAAGAATGTCAATTCAAACATATTTAAATTTGGTAAAACTGACCTGATCAAAGTAAACACATGAGCAGAGTGAGCCATGCTGTCT
>CM051002.1:15589442-15594442 GCA_027704905.1 Muraenolepis orangiensis
GTTGGTGGGGGTGTGGCCAAAGTTCAGACAGGCGTCCCAGGAGTGGGGGTGGTCCGACTTCTGGACCTTCACTAAAACACACACACGCACACACACGCGCGCGCACACAGGTGCACAGACAAACACACACACACACGTGCGCACACACACACACACACACACACACACACACACACACACACACCACACACACACACACACACACACACACACACACACACACACACACACACACACACACACACACACACACACACACACTTTGTGGTTTTGCTCTGTGATTTGTAGATGACAAATGTGAAAATCCACAAGGCTTAGCAGACATATTTCTTCATAACCGCATTAATTAAACTGACAATGAATGCGTTCACTCATGAATTAATTGTCCAGTTCCTGTGGCGAGAGAAAGGGGAGCAGAAGAGAAGTTGAGATGAGGGTGAAAAGTATTTGAAAGGAAGACAGGCCTGGAAAGAGGAAAAAGCTGGAAGCTGTTTTGGCTTTAAAGAGATTACAACTACCTGTCATCCCTTATCTCTCTCGCTCGCTCTCTCTCTCTCTCTCTCTCTCTCTCTCTCTCTCTCTCTCTCTCTTTCCTCCATCCTTTTGCTATTCCTCTCCCCAATTCTCCCAATCAGACTAGCAGCGTCACACCCCCATTAACATTTTATCTTTCTCAATTCCTTACTTTCCCTCCTCCCTCTATCTCTCCTTCTCATGCCGTCTATCCCTCCCGCTCTCTCCTCAGTTTAATACTGCACTCTTATTCTCTCTCTCTCTCTCTCTCTCTCTCTCTCTCTCTCTCTCTCTCTCTCTCTCTCTCTCTTCTCTCTCTCTCTCTCTCTCTCTCTCTCTCTCTCTCTCTCTCTCTCTCTCTCTCTAATCCAGTGTCCCTCATCCTTTTTAAACAGCCTTGAAACTGCAAATCTCAAGAAATACGTAATGTGTGTGTGTGTGTGTGTGTGTGTGTGTGTGTGTGTGTGCATGCATACTCGTCACTCTTCTCTTTTGGTGCATACTCAATATGAAATGTGTGTATGAAGGGTATGTGTTCTGTGAGTTATGTGAGATGTGTGTGTGTTGTGTATGTGTTTTGAGTGTATTTAACATGTGTTGCGTAAGCTGCTGTGTGTGTGTTCAGTGTGTATTTAACGTGTGTGTTTAACGCGTGTGTGCTCGCCAAGCTCTGAGAACATAACACCAGGATTAGAAGAATGCTACTGGAGTCAGCTCTTCCTACTGGGCTCTCTCTCTCTCTCTCTCTCTCTCTCTCTCTCTCTCTCTCTCTCTCTCTCTCTCTCTCTCTCTCTCTCTCGCTCTCTCTCTATCTCTCTCTGTGTCTCTCTCTATCTCTATCTTTTTGTCCCTCTCTCTCCAAAACACACACACACACACACACACACACACACACACACACACACACACACACACACACACACACACACACACACACACACACACACACACACACACACACACACACACACACACACACAACTGTGTAAATACGTACAAGCATCCGGCCACACAAGCAGATATTGATGGCCTGCCAACATGGTTGTCCATACATCACTCACAATCCATTCGTTTGAAGACGAAGAGTAAATGATCTCTGTATGAATGGATTGCACTGCAGAGACTAGAGAATGATGCATCATTTGTGCTTATTACATTCAGTACAAAAATATATATGAAATATATACATAACAACTAAGATAGCATTAAGATTACCAATAATTGTAATTGTAATAATTGTATTTGTCATTGAAAATGACATTACAACTTTTAATGAATATGAACTTAATAGTACTTAATAGTTATAAAATCATATTTTGTACTGATGTAAAAAACCTGAACCAAAACTTTGGCATATAGGGTTTCACTTCTACTATGTACTATGGTTACACACAAACACAAACGCATGCACGCAAACACACACACACACATGCACGCGTGCACGCATACACACACACACGCACGCGCGCGCACGCACACGCACACGTACACCCACCACAAAACACAACCACACCCACCACCAAACACAACCACACCCACCACTAAACACCACTACACCCACCAGTGTCGTTGTGTTTCCCCGTGAGGCGTGAGTGGTGCGCGGGGAGGATCTCCAGCTTGACCAGCTCAGAGGTGGAGGCCAGCAGCTGGGTGGCCTCCAGCACGGTGCAGTGCTCCGTGGACGTCCCGTCGATGGACAGCAGGTGGTCTCCCACGTGGAGCGCACCGCACCTGGGAAGACATATCCGTACATCCCCGTTCCTCTGTGTTCTACTACCGGTACATTCTATTGCACTCTGCTAGATAATATTCTATTCTACTAGATTATATTATACTCTACTAGATTATATTTTATTCTACTCGATTATATTCTATTCTACTAGATTATATTATACTCTACTAGATTATATTATATAATTATATTATACTCGATTCTATTCTATTCTACTAGATTTTATTATATTCTACTATATTTGATTCCACTCTACTATATTACATTCAACTATATTATATTATATTATATTCTACTAGATTATATTCTATTCTACTAGATTATATTATACTCTACTAGATTATATTATATTATTATATTATACTCGATTCTATTCTATTCTACTAGATTTTATTATATTCTACTAGATTTGATTCCACTCTACTATATTACATTCAACTATATTATATTATATTATATTATATTCTACTAGATTAGATTCTACTCTACAAGAGTTTATTAAACTGGATTATATTATATTATATTCTACTAGATAATATTCTATTCTACGTAGATTATATTCTGCTCTACTAGGTTATATTCTACACCTGGAGAGCCATTCTGTCATATTCTTCGGTATTGTATTATATTGTGTTATAGAGAACAACACATTGATTTGTATTCTATGCATGGGTCTATATGTAAACAAATTCAACACATTTTTGTTTGTTATTTGTACATAAAAGACGTGTTCCTAGTTATATATGGTGTGGTTTATAGACCCTTCACACCTCTGTCTCTCGTTTCATTCCAGAACACTCAAACTAGCTCTCTCCAATCAATCCGCTCTTTGTGCCTCTCAGAGCAACATACTGGCTCCACTCAAATGTACTTCTCCCTCACATATTGGGCCACTCAGCGCGCTTCACTTATTATATGCATTCACACTCATCAATGCCGACCAATTCAAGGCAACAAGCAGCTCATCTTGAGCAGGTAGGAGTTAAGTGTCTCCCTCCAGCTCGACCACCTGGGTTCTGCTGCATAAACATAATTTATCTTCCGTCTTATTTTCCTCCACATTTCACGCAATTGCCCGCTAAACCATATTCGCTACACTCTCCAACCTTGGCATTTGAGAATATTCGTTTTTTTCTGTTTGTTTACATGCATATTGAGCAATTTATTGTTAATGTCAGTAGCATTTGTATTGCACTGTTAGAGTTGGGGTTCCTAAGGGATCCATGCTGGGACCCTTGCTAAACATTCTACTTCTTATTTTGTCTGCAATATAAAATATATCAATTTAGGATTTTTCACAAGTAAGTTAAGTGTGTGTTCCTTCCACACATTGAAACACCTACACATTGATGTCCAAAGCACATGTGACGGGAGAGACGCAAAAGCTAAACAATTATATTAATACAAATGACATTGCTACATTAAAACAATATGATTATATTTATATTATATTTGGCTCATGCTACAAATATGGACCTTAATGCGCACTCTGTGTGCGTTGGGCTTCGTACAACACGTAAACTAAAGTGTCGCTATGCGGTGAAAGTGGGCCTACCTGTCCACCACACTGGCAGGCTTGATGCGGTCGATGATGATGACCTGTTTGCTTCTGTGAGTGGCTGACGTCAGGGTGATGCCGAGCGTTGCCCCGAGCGACTTGGCTATCTCCACCAATAGCGGGCCAGAGGCGTTGTTCACAGTGTCTGCGGAAAATGTTAATAAGGAAATATGACACATCCAATACTACGCATTATCACAATAACAATCAACGATGCAATAAAAAAATATTTACACTCATAGTCTCTCTTTGATGAACTAACTATTTTTAAGGGTTACGGGTTTGATTCCCAATAATAGAGCAGGTAACACTACCTAGGTGAGGAGTTTGATTCCCATTGATAGAGCAAGGCATCAGCCCTGCTAGGATTAGGGGTTTGATTCCCTGTGGGGCTGGGGGTGTAGTACTGTGTAAGGTACTGTGTGTAGTCCTACTGGAGAACTCACCCATAATGGCGACATCGTACTCTATCTGGAGCAGTGCCTCGTGTCCACACTGGGACAGGAAGCTGAGGGCCTCACAGTGGGAGGAGGTGTGGAGCGGGACCCCGTCCACGTTCAGCAGCCGGTCCCCCGGATGGAGGGTCCCCTCTCTGACACACACACACACACACACACACACACACACACACACACACACACACACACACACACACACACACACACATATGGACACACACACACACACACACACACACAGTTCTGATGTGTTAGTTCGGATGGTTCTGATGTTTTGTGTGTGTGTGTGTGTGTGTGTGTGTGTGTGTGTGTGTGTGTGTGAGAGAGAGTGTCCACCTGTCTGCTGGGCCTCCTGGCCTGACATAGGTCACCACGAGGGGGCGGGACTTATGCCAGTCGTCATGGGAACCACCTCCAGAAACAAAGCAAAGCAACTGTCTGTTATGCTGTCTGTTTCACACAATCTTAGCGTTTCCCAAATTGAAAGGTGTCAAGGTGTCAGGTGTCAAGGGAGTATGAGTCAGAAGCCTCATGTAACCGTAGTTCATACCTCTCAGGACCAATCCGAAGCTGTTCCCCTCTTTGTTCAGACAGATGTCGATCGTTTTGGAGATCACCCCCGAAGAAGTGTCTGGGGCTGGGAGAGAGACAGAGGGAGAGAGAGAGAGGGAGAGAGAGAGCGAGAGAGAGAGAGAGAGAGAGAGAGAGAGAGAGAGAGAGAGAGAGAGAGAGAGAGAGA
>CM051002.1:15599442-15604442 GCA_027704905.1 Muraenolepis orangiensis
AGACAGGCAGGCAGGCAGACAGGTAGTGTTTACCTGGGATGCTGTGTCGTCTGGAGGTCAGGACGTGGTCGGGTCCAGTGAGGTCCTTATTCTTCCCGTAGGGTCCGTCATCTGGAACACAGGGTCAGAGGTCAGGGGTCAACCTTCAGTACAACCACTTGTGTTAGTGGACACTGGGAGCCACCCATTAAAACCACAGTCTCCTCCTGCTTACACTGGGAGCTGCCCAGTACAACCACATTTTCCTACTGCTTATACTGGGAGGTGCCCAGTACAAACCACAGTCTCCCCCTGGGAGACACTGGGGGCTGCCCAGTACAATGTCATTTTTTCTAGTTTTGTCTTGTATTATTGGGGAACCATTTGAAATCTAACAGTTTGAATGTGCTATAAATCAACCTTGATATATAAATATGAATAAAACATTCAAATGTATATATGCGGGGCACACATTATAGTCGTCCCCCTTGTTTTAAAGGACTTAAAGGAACAGCTCCCCGAACCCCAGAGGGAAGAGACCCGGGAAAGGAACCCAGAAGAGGGACGGTTCGGAGTTGCCCACCGGGCAGACATAGAACGCTGGCATAAAACGAGCTAACTATGGCGACTACAATTTTGTTCAAGTGTTTTTACACCCTCTGTCATGAAGGAATGGGGGCTGGGAAAAAGGCACCACAAGTTGATAATGACTGAGAAAGCCATCAGGACCCCTCATGGGTTCTGTGTTTATCTGGCACACTGAGAGAGAGACATTTAAGGTTCATGGTGCTCTCCACAGACAGAGAGGGAGAGAGAGTCCCGGTCTGAGGTTGTCTGACCTGGTTCACAGCTGCTGCTGTGTGTGTGTGTGTGTGTGTGTGTGTGTGTGTGTGTGTGTGTGTGTGTGTGTGTGTGTGTGTGTGTGTGTGTGTGTGTGTGGTGTGTGTGTGTGTGTGTGTGTGTGTGCGTGTGTATGTGTGTGTGTGCGTGTGTGTGTGTGCGTATGTGTGTGTGTGTGTGTGTGTGCGTGTGTGTGCGTGTGCGTATGTGTGTGTGTGTGTGCGTATGTGTGTGTGTGTGTGTGTGTGTGTGTGTGTGTCTGGGAGAGAAAATACCCTAGGGCCATGTTCCAAACGACACTGCGGCTGTTAAATGTAACAACGGTCGTTTTTTACGGGTCAAAGATTTTTTATCCATTTTTTATCCAGCGTTTGCAAACCGCTGTCCGTCCGCAACAAAAACGTCGATTTTTCCCTGTTTCGGTTCACGCCATTTGTCACGCATATGCTGCGGACGCCCAGAAACCAACAGAACCAACCAACTCAGCTGGCGAGAAGACAGACAGACAGACAGACAGGGACGACAGGTGGTTTGTTCACAATACAACTCCTCACAGCTGGATTAGCCTGTAAAGACTACATTACCCACAACCCCCCCCCCCCCCCCCCCCCCCCCCCCCCGATGGGTCCCAAAGAGCCCCTGTAGCTCTCTGGTGGTATTAAAACGTGCTCTAAAGAGAGAAGCAGAGCATCTGTTGGCTTGATAATTTCTCTGGCAGAACCACAGGGTTTTGGACAAGAAATGGGGGGGGGGGGGGGAGGGTCATTGTTGTTGTGGCTCCGGATGTGAATGGTGTAAAGTTTAATAATTTATGAGTTGTGGGTTCACTTTTCCCTTAAAGTCCTTTTTATTAGTCGCCTGGGCCCTGGCTGATAAGAGGTCGGAACACAATTCATCCAATTGTGTGTGTGTGTGTGTGTGTGTGTGTGTGCATGTGTGTGTGTGTGTGTGTGTGTGTGTGTGTGTTTGTGTGTGTGTGTGTTTGTGTGTGTGTCTATTTTTATGTATACATGTGTGTGTATACGTAAATGTGTGTGTCTGTGTGTGTGAGTATTTGTGTGTTTGTGTTGTCTGTGAATTTGTGTGTATACGCGTGTGTGTGTGTGTGTGTGTGTGTGTGTGTTTGTGTTTATACATGTGTGTGTGTGTGTGTGTGTGTGTGCGCCCCAGAGTGAAGGCACAAGAGAATAAAGAGTGAAGAAGAAGAAGAAGAGGAAGAAGAAGAGCAAACATTCCTGGTTTCTTGGAACAGATGAAAGCCTTAATCGTACCCCGGTAGAGCGTCTCTGCTTCCCCACGCAGTCGCCGCTGGCTAGCGTAGCTTTGGCTTGTTTACATGCCAGCCCTCGGCCAAACACAGCACACAACACAATAGCAGGCTATGATTCCATACCTAAATTACAGATTTGTAACGTCACGTCACCCACAAACAAGCCCTGGAGCATCGTGAACGTCCGGATTAGCACCTCGTCGTACACACACACACACACACACACACACACACACACACACACACACACACACACACACACACACACACACACACACACACACACACACACACACACACACACACACATACACAAGCACACACACAAGCACACACACACACACACACACACACATTCACAAGCACACACACACACATTCACAAGCACACACACATATACACAAGCACACATACACAAGCACACACACATACACATGCACACATATACAAGCACACACACATCACACACACACACACACACACAAACAGAACACACACACACACACACCAACATAGGGAATTAGCATTAGCAGCCATGAATCACTTGAATGTGATTAGTGTCAAAACTTTTACGAGCTGCCATCTTGAAGTGCAGGTTGAGTTACTCGCCAGGACGTAAACTGGGGTTTTTTAAATCCCGTTTCATAAGTCTAGGGAGTGGTGAGCGGATCGAGCAAATGCGCATCGGCTTTAATTCACCACACAAAATGGTTCAACACCGCCGCCATAATAAAGTCCATAAATATGGACTAAACGTGCACATGGGGTTCATTCGGCCTCATTTGGCCAAACGAGCGCTGTTAAAACGCACTACTACAACCACTAACTTATGTTTACTATTCCATGATTCATCATCCAAGGCAAACCTGTAGCATAGGTATACCTGTAGGATGCCTGCAGGAAATACATGTGGACATTGGGGATCCAAATGGACCCAAACCCAAACTACACTATCTCCCACATGTGAATACACATTTACAGTATATATATATACTGCATTCTGCATCTCTGAGTCACACACACAGCGGCTCTGAGTCTGACACGACGAGACAGGGAACCTCTAAACACTCTTCCCACCGTGTGTGTGATCTCCACCGCTAAACCTTTCACAGTCACAGCCTGTTAATAGAAGGAATATTATATTCAATAAATTAATATATACTGTATATGAATTCCATCTCCATGACCGTGTCTCCACCGTGCCGTCCTTCAGTAAAGGATAAAGCCAATAGGAACCGAGTGAGTCCTCTGCAATCAAATTCATTCTCATTGTTTGTTTAAAAAGATAAAAGCGTTGCTCTATTTGTTTAGGATGAATTTGTATGTATTTCCGTACATATTTCACACTCCGGTTGTATTCCGTGTTGAATAGTAAGTACAGCAGTTTGATGAGGGTTTCTGCGGAAGTAGGTCAATGAAACAGTGGGAACTGTTGCATTTCTGCAAATGTGTACGCACCTACCGGATCGCGATTGGCTCTCCGCAGCCGACCTCAAATACACTATTTGTATTTTACACACACACACACACACACACACACGCACGCACGCACACACACACACACACGCACACACGCACGCAAACACACACACACACACACATGCAATACCATTGTGTTATATGCAATGTTTTTATGTTTAAATGATAGCTGATATCTGTGATAGTAATGTGAATTTGTTGGTGTGTGTTTGTGTGTGCATGCAGTGGGTGTGTAGGTGTGTGTGTGTGTGTATCATATGAACACAACACATTTGACCATGCATGTATGTGATTTCTGTATGCACGGCGAGGCTTATTTTCTTTGTTTGTTCTCTGTGCTATGGTTATTATTCATTTCATACAATTCCCTGAGTGCTCCTTCCACAGCCGGTTGTGTAAAATGTGGTTCAAAAGCTGCCATACAAATACAATAAATGAAGTATGACCAATATCAGGTTAGGGCGCCTGGATCCAAACCAGAACCTTTCTGCTGCCAGTCAAACACCATGGCAACGGCTTTTCATGAATATTTCCCTTTGCACTTCACTGATGTCCGGACCGCCACGCTTTCTCCCTTTTCCCGATTTTCCCTCCTTGTGAAGGGAAAAGAAGTCTGCGTATTTAACTCTAACCGCAGAACGAAAGAGTCTCCGAGCGCGTTGAAAGGTTAAAAGGCAAAGCGCTTGAGTGCCGCGATGAAACGGCAGACTGAGCTAATGTTCCGCCTGGCGTCTGCTTCACACTGCACATCCCACCAGCTCTCATTAGGAAGCTAATGGTGGAGACAGATGTTGTGCTCCCTCCGGAAGACACGCTTTGTGCACTAAGTTCTATTGTCTCCTATGGGCTACACTTCTTCATAAGATCTATATTGGATATTATCTAGGGCTACAGTTATTTATATGATCTATACTTTATATAATCTAGGGGCTACTCTTCATTATGCGATCTATACTTTATATTATCTCATCCATCCTGTTAATTACACACAAAATGCATACATGGTGATGCACCTCGCTGTCTACCAGAACTCATTACTCCACAAACCACCACCCGCACCCTCAGATCGGCCAGCAGTGTGCTCCTCAGGGCCCCGTACTAAGCACCGCACATTTACATTACATTACATTTAGGGCATTTGGCAGACGCTTTTATCCAAAGCGACTTACAAGGTGTACATTTGTTGAAGTAGACAATAGCATAACGCTGAGGTACGTGAACATAAAAAATAGAGCAGTTCACAAGTATTCATATTAACAAGATGAATAACACAATTTGGTACTGCCAGGTCACCTGCTTAAGTAGCTGTGATAAGAGCGTGTTATCAACATTAAGGATATACACTTGCTAGAATATACATAAGAGCTATTAAGCAAGTTAGGGGTTCACAAAGGAGAAGGAGGGTTCATGGAGAGTCCAGGTGGACTCTGAA
>CM051002.1:15611942-15614442 GCA_027704905.1 Muraenolepis orangiensis
TCTGTCTGTCTGTCTGTCTTCCTTTCCATCTGTCTTTCTGCCTGTGTGTGCCTGTGTGTGTCTATTTTCTAACCCTGAGCTGTTTAAAGCCTCTATTAGCTTCTCTTGTTGCATCAAAGAGAGAGACCACGGAGAGGTCAAAGGTTACATATTACAGTTATCAGACTGACTTAAGAACATTCTGCTGTCGACTTATGAAACACAGACGTTTACATCTCTCTCTCTCTCTCTCTCTCTCTCTCTCTCTCTCTCTCTCTCTCTCTCTCTCTCTCTCTCTCTCTCTCTCTCTCCTCTCTCTCTCCTCTCTCTCTCTCTCTCTCTCTCTCTCTCTCTCTCTCTCTCTCTCTCTCTCTCTCTCTCTCTCTCTCTCGCTCTTTCCTCATGGCTCTCCTTTCTCTCTTTTGTCCCCTCCTCATGGCTCTCCCCTCTTGCTCTCTCTCTCTCCCTCTCGTTCTCTCTCTCTTTCTAGCTCATCACGAGAGAGAAAGAAATGTTGCAGCTTCAGGTTATGTTCCTCTGTCTTGAAGCATTAACGTTAATCACACACACTTAACCCCCGTCGACACACACACACACACACACACACACACACACAACACACACACACACACACACACACACACACACACACACACACACACACACCACACACACACACACACACACACACACACACACACACACACACACACACATCCAAATCTCTTAGCAAGCAAAGACATTAATAACCTTTGTTATCTCTCTGTGTCTTTTCCCCCCTCTCTCTCTCTCTCTCTCTCCTCTCTCTCTCTCTCTCTCTCTCTCTCTCTCTCGTCTCTCTCTCTCTCTCTCTCTCTCTCTCTCTCATCTCTCTCTCTCTCTCTCTCTCCTCTCTCTCTCTCTCTCTCTCTCTCTCTCTCTCTCTCTCTCTTCTCTCTCTCTCTCCCCCACCACCTCTCCATCTCTCCGGTCTTGTGGTCCGAGCTCCAGAGGGCCATTGTGTCCAAGGCAGGCTGACCCAGATTCCCTCACCCAGCCTGGGCTCTCTTTCTGTCCACCGGGCCCTGGGTGGTCCAGCTGAACCTGGCTCCACCTAGTGGAGCCATGTTAGTGCTGCAAACTGCCTCTACACATACATACACACATACATACATACATTACGCCCTCATTTTACTGTGTGGGGTGTGGGGGTAGGAGTGTGTATCTATATCTGTGTCTGTGTGTGTGTATGTGTGTGTGTAGGAGTGTGTGTGTGTGGGTGTGTGTGTGTGTGTGTGTGTGTGTATGTGTGTGTGTGTGTGTAGGTGTGTGTGTGTGGAGTGTGTGTGTGTGTGTGTGTTTTTGTGTGTGTGTGTGTGTGTGTTTGTGTGTGTGTGAGTGTGTGTGTGTGTGTGTTTGTGTGTGTGCGTGCACACGTGTATTTGTGTGTGTGTGTGTGTGTCGGATTGTGTGTGTGAGTGTGTGTGTATTGTGTGTGTGTGTGTGTGTCGGATTGTGTGTGAGAGTGTGTGTGCGTGTGTGTATCTGCATGATGGGTGCTCCCACAGGTAAGAAACTTAGTGAAGTGGAAACCATGGTACGAGATGGTGCAAACTAAATGGTAAGAACAATAACTCACGTCCTCTACCTGTGTGCTGCTGAACTAGGAGGAGGTGAGCGAAAGACAAGGTGAAGGATATATATTATATATATTATATATATAATATTAAGCCAGCCTTCCGCCATCACAGCATAACCTCCATCTCTTTGTACATGTTTTATGCAGATTTTTGTGTATGGATGCGCATTTTTTTGCAAGTCATGTGTTCATTCCGATTTTGGGGTCTATACATTTTTGTTGTGGATGTGTGTACAGTGTGTGTGTGTCTGTGAGCATGTATGTGTAGGTCTTTGAGTGTGTATATGTGTGGTGTGTGTATATGTGTGTGTGTGTGAGTGTGCACGTGTGTGGCTGTGCGTGTACCATGTTCACATGTTTGTGTGTGTAAATGGCCACTTCTGCACACATTAAAATGCACAGTCAGCATCGCACCTTATATAAGAGATGGAGGACACCATCCATCTCTCTCTCTCTCTCTCTCTCTCTCTCTCTCGTTATCGCTCGCTCTCTCTCTCTCTCTCTCTCTCTCTCTCTCTCTCTCTCTCTCTCTCTCCTCTCTCTCTCTCTCTCTCTCTCTCTCTCTCTCTCTCTCTCTCTCTCTCTCTCTCTCTCTCTCTCTCTCTCTCTCTCTCTCTCTCTCTCTCTCTCTCTCTCCTCTAGCAGCTTCAAGTGTAAATGACTTCCCTCTGAGGATAAGGGTTAGTACTTTGAAGTGGGACGCACATGCACACACACACACGCACCCACACACACCTACACTCCTACCTGAGTGAACAATCACCTGAGTGATTCCTCATCAGATGAGGATGAAAAGCAGATCCATAACATCCAGTTGTTGGTCATCTGCTCAAATTCCTCAAGAGCCAACCAGCTCACAGCAATACCTTGCTTTTCACACAGACACACAAAAACACACACACA
>CM051002.1:15621942-15624442 GCA_027704905.1 Muraenolepis orangiensis
AGAGAGAGAGAGAGAGAGAGAGAGAGAGAGAGAGAGAGAGAGAGAGAGAGAGAGAGAGAGAGAGAGTAGATGGAGAGAGGAGATAGAGAGGAGAGAGAGAGAGAGAGAGAGAGAGAGAGAGAGAGAGAGAGAGAGAGAAGGAGAGAGAGAGAGAGAGAGAGAGAGAGAGAGAGAGACAGAGAGAGAGAGAGATTGTTTGAGTGATGAAGGAAGGAAGGGGGAGAGAAAGGACGAGAAAATGAAAGACAATGATGGAGGGAAGGAGTCTGACCAACAGATATTCCACATAAGAGAGACTGAGACGTGGTTGAGAGATGAAAAAGGAAAGATCCTGCAGTGTGCTTGAGGGAAACATGGAGAGAGAGAGAGAGAGAGAGAGAGAGAGAGAGAGGAGAGAGAGAGAGAGAGAGAGAGAGAGAGAGAGATAGAGAGAGAGAGAGGGATGCTTGCGACAAGGGGCAGTGATGTAACACTGTGTTTGAAGATGGAGTCAGGGAGAAGAATAAATAAGATGAAAAAAGGCCGCGACAATCAACAGAAGGAAAAACAAAGGAAGCACCGTGTGGGGGGGGGGGGACGGGGACGGGGACGGGACGGGGACGGGGACGGGGGGGGGACGGGGACGGGGGGGGACGTCTTCAGGGGCGGAGCCTCTTCACAGCAAAACGAGCAAACAAACAAACAAACAAAAACATCACATAACACACATCATGGGGGCAGCTTTGGGCTCAGATTGATCAAAGTGATTGATTGATTAACCTATCAATACACTATGCACTGGTTTCCATCTAAGTAGTTTCCAGGCCCAAACGATGTATAATATGAATGCTAATATTCCACAGGGCTGACACTCTCAGCTCTTATTTCATATGATGTTTCACTCACTCACACACATTTACTGTAATATGTTGTACTGCGGGGATGTGGACACACTGAAAGGGCATTGCAGGAACAGGTGTGTTCCACAGGTGAGGAAATCATGAAAACATAAATGAACAATCGTCAGAAGCCCCGAGACGCCACAGTGGCCAACTCGACCCGTCCTGACCCGCCGTTCTGAAGGTCTGTAAGCCCGTCCATGTGGAGTGCAGGGGTCCTTCTAGCTCTGGGCTGTGAACTATGAGTCGGTTTGTATATATAAGGGTCTTTCACCCTTCAAAATGTTTTATATATATAAAAAAAAAAGTGCCGTCAAATATATAAAGGTCATAAGTCTGCAATCTTCCCAATGTGCGGGGGCTCTCGGCCCACAGCTTGGGGAGCGCTGTGTTAGAGTCAGGGTGTAAATAGCCTCATCCGTTTCCATTTCCACGACGACTGGTCCCGAACGTCTGATACATAGAGCAAGATTAAGCCTTGCGCCAACTTGGAGAAACTCAATACATGATTCTCATTGGCTGTCGGCTTTGTCCCTCACAGAAAAAAAGTTTATGCTTATATGTACATCCATGGGAATATTCTTTGGTCTGCCAGGCATATATATCATTTTTTTTTGCTGAGACTGCTGAGCAATTATTGCAAATCACATTTTAATCACATTTGTTTTACCACGGTGTAATTTATAGAGGTAATGGTTCCCGGAGTCCGGCCCGTGATTGGTCACGCTTGCGCCTCAATCAAGACCTCTGCCTGAGAAGTGGGCGGTTCTTAAATTGAATTAACCGGACTGTCAGTATGGAAAGGCTGTCTCTGCCAGACCCGGGTATAAAGAGAGTCTGCTACACTTCAGGGCACCGCGGCAGACGCCCACCAGGGGGGGGGGGGGGGGGGGGGGGGGGGGGTTGAGGGGGAGAAGCGAGACACCTTTCAAAGGGCGGCTCCTGTGGTACGCCGGGCAATGGATGGGGGCGCGTTTGATTTGACTTCACAGGACAGCTGGGCATTATGGGAGCTAAAGAGTTCAGACAGCGGAGGGAGAGGAGAGGAGAGGCAAGAGGAGGAATGGAGGATATCACATGCTACTTATACACTGTATGCAGCCCCCGACCCAATTCCCCAGCACCGTGCAAAGTAGCGGAAAAATGGAAATGATGAAAAATCGTTTTAACCCCCCCCCCACACACACACACACACACACACACACACACACACACACACACACACACACACACATACACTAAAGCCTTGGGGCTTCGGCCTAAAGGATAAAGGGTTCCACAGGGATCTGCCTCTCTGGAGAACATTTTATTGATGTGTTAAAAGGTGTTAAAGTTAACAGGTTTTCAGATTGCTCTAATGATCAATATCACTGAATCATTTGACACACGTGTGTGATGGCTGGAGCAGTTCAGTCTGGGGCTATTCCCTTCGCAATTAGAACAAGAGACTAAAAACAACCGCCTCATGATCGCCTCGGGAACCAAAATTGCGTGCGGCATCAGCTTCCCGCAGAAAAACCTGCGGCGAAGTCGGACCCCAGTAAACGTAACGGTTTGTAGCGCATCGAGGCTTCGGCATGTTGGAGACGGGGAGAGGGGTTCCCGTGGCGATCGTAAAGGGG
>CM051002.1:15629442-15644442 GCA_027704905.1 Muraenolepis orangiensis
AACGCCTCGCTCTGACCAAGACAGCAACTGGAACACACACACACACACACTCACTGACACACGTATGCCCACACACACACAGACACACACAGACACACAGACACACACACACACACCACACACCCATTACAACACAAGCACACACACACTTGCATGCACACACACACTGGCACGCACAGACACACACATTTACATGTATGCTCAAACACACACACACGCACGTATGCCCACACACACACACACTCACATGCACACATGAGTAAGCACACAAACACACACACACACACACACACACACACTGACACACAGTTCCCTTTTCCAATAACTCACACAGCCTGTTATCATTGGGATCTGATTGGTCAAGACAGGGTCCTGCTGCCCAATCAAACAGATTATTTTAAATAGACACGAGTGTACGGTCGTATCTCTCTGACTCACGGTCAGCCGCCTGCTCTCTGGAAGAATTCTATATTTTGCTGAGAGCTTAATGTAATATTGTGGGTGCCGTTAACGTTAGTATCTAATTTCCACCAGAAGTGTGGCAGCCTCTCGCTTCCTCTGAAGCCGTCAATATTTAGCGTGACTCATCGCTCTGCAACAGTTTTGGTTTTTAAGTTTTTCTCAAGATGGCCGCCATCCCGAGGAATGGTGGCAGCCTGGAGGCAGGCGATAACAGGAGAGAGACGAGGAGAAGAGAGAGGAGTGTAGAGAGGAGAGAGCAGAGGAGAGGAGAGAGAAAATAGATGAGAGGAAAGAGGAGGAGGAGAGAGAGGAGAACAGAGAGAGGAGAGAGGGCAGAGGAGAGGAGAGAAAGGAGAGGAGAGAGGAGAGAGGAGTGGAGAGAGAGGAGAGGGCAGTGGAGAGGAGAGAGAGGAGGAGAGAGGGGAGAAGAGCAGAGGACAGAGGAGAGGAAGGGAGAGAGAGGAGAGAGAAGTGGAGAGCAGAGGAGAGGAGGAGAGAGGAAATGAGAGCAGAGGAGAGAGAGGAAAGAGAGGAGAGAGGAGAGAGGAGAGAGGAGAGTAGGAGAGTAGGAGAGAGGAGAGAGGAGAGTAGGAGAGTAGGAGAGAGGAGAGAGGAGAGTAGGAGAGAGAGGAGAGGGGAGAGAAGAGAATATAATGTGCCATGTGTGTTGCAATATGTAGCAGAACAAATGTTAAATGTCTCACACACACACACACACACACACGCACACGCACACACACACACACACACATCCCCCTCAGCTCCACACACAGCATACCAGATGAGTTGCGATTGGTTCGTCGTGAGCACTAGTGGGAGATCTCTCTGTTTCCCGTGTCTCTTTGTGTTCTGCTGAGAGAGAGTTTGACTCCGTCAGCTCCCCCCTGGTTCTGCTACTGCAGTGTGACATCACAGCTCCTACCCCAGCTCACTGCTCTGCTCCTGGGCCCGGACAGTCCAGTGGAGGCAAGCAGATGGTACAAGACAGTTTTTAAACAGTGCAGCTATGCTTAACCTAGACTTCGTGGGGGGGGGGGGGTTTTACAGTATATTTGATAAAGATATTTTTGGGAATAATATACAATGTCACATTCTGTTCATTTTAACCAAGAGTTCTTCTTGGAATGTTGGAATGTTGAACGCTCACATTCCAAGAGAGCTGCTTCAAGGTTATCCTGCAGCTCTCCGATAGGCCGCCCTGCATCGTGATGAGCTTTGATTGGCTGATTCCGATTTTGGCTGATTTCGATAATTTCTTTATTGATTCCAGCACTACTCCTAGCCAATGACAAACTAGTTTGAACCCAATCAAGATGACGGCGGATTGTAATGATGAATTGAAGACAATGGGAAGTTCCCTAGGAGCTTTAAAGTGCTGGCTGACACTGGGAAGTGAAAATGTTCTGTTTGATCTCTCCTGGCGCGTGCGTGCGTGCGTGCGTGTGTGTGCGTGCGTGCGTGTGTGCGTGCGTGCGTGTGTGTGGTGGGGGGGTCTCTGCACCCTGCAGTCTGATCCCGATAACAACCAGCAAACCTGCATGTTCATGTCGTCTCTGCTGTTAACTCTGTGTTTCCCAACCTGTGGGTCGGGACCTTGTTTGTGGGCGGGCGGAAATGCATACGGAGGGTAATTGCTTGGAGTTACAAGGTTTAGATTGTAATTTTTAATAAAAAAATCTTTGGAAGGTCTTGTTTAGGGTCCCCCTATATGCAACAGACTGACTATTGATTCATACCTATGAGTGAGAACTACTAAGCAGGAGGTGTGTCGTTGATAGGGTTAAACATGGTTTTTAACAATATGGGGGGGGGGGGGGGGGTCAAGGCTTTAAAAAAGCAGTCAGAGAACCAACAAGCCACTCCTCTAACTCACAGTGTGAATCAAGAGTTATCGCATAGAAGAGTCCATAACTCTTTGGTACACAGCGTGGCAAGAGAGTTATAGCACAGAATAGAGTCCAACAGCCATCTGCAACAAGGGGAAGAGAAGGGGTGGCAGGGGGGGGGGGAAGTTTGTGTACCGTGACCAATGACCATCGCCCTCACCGCCTCCAGACCGCCATGAAGCTGTTTTGGTCATGAAGCGCGCATGGCTAGGCTTCATGCTGCTGCTGCTGCTGCTGCCGCTTGGCCGGGAAAACCAATCAGCCCGTCCAATCTATGGTGAGGCTAACGCAGTGTAAACAAGACCACACACGCAGGCACTGTAATGAGCTCAGCGGTGTGTACAGGAGAGGTCAGACATGCCCTAATCTCTCACAGGAGGAGGAGGAGGAGGACAGGATACGTCGGTACCCCCACGCAGTTGAATCGGCAGCTAAAAAACACAACCTTGGATCGGTATTCAGAGTGTGTGTGTGTGTGTGTGTGTGTGTGTGTGTGTGTGTGTGTGTGTGTGTGTGTGTGTGTGTGTGTGTGTGTGTGTGTGACAGAAATAACATAGGAAGAAAGTTGATCTGATTCTGCGTGATTCGATTGGATGGCGAAAGATGCAAACAGTCTTCACAGCTAGGTGTGGTGCTGACTGCTCTGTCACACTAGCCAACATGCTATCCGCGACACATAAAACACGCTAGATGGCTGACTGTATACAGTGATGGAAAATGTGAGAGCCAGGGGTAAGGGCGGGCGTCTTGCTCCAGGAGGCCTCTATAGGTAGACTGTGGACACGGGGATATTATCTCTCCGTTAGGAGTTGGAGCACCTTAACGTAACTACCCTATCCTGTCCATATAGCGGAAAACAGTAAGGAACTGTGAAGCTAGTGTATACAGTAGGGGGGAAAAGGCAGCCATCTATGAACAGTGAAAAAACATGCTAGCTGGTTGTAAACCGCTAACAACACCAAGTAAACCAGCTCAACAATGTTTCATTTAAAATAGGGAAAAATGGTTTGGTGGTAATTTAATGACTATTTAGATGAATATAAAGTTTGAAAGCATATTGTGAGACCTTCTGAATCACAGAACGATTCTCAGAGGAAGCGATTAACCACCAAACAAACAAGGTTTCGCAGGCCGAGGTGGCCTGAAAGCCTCCTTTGAAGTTCCCTCACAACACAAGACAACTATTTGTGTTTTCCAACCGCAGGTTGGCTCTGAGCCATTAAAAACACCTCTTTCAAAACCGGGGGAATCTGAGCAGTGTGTGTGTGTGTTGTGTTAACCCTATCTACTACTACTTGAAACAGTTACGAAGACCACCCGAGGGTGAACAGAATGCAGTTTATTTTCCAGTCCTGTTTTCTGCTAAGTGACAAGTCTCCTTGCAGCTGTAGCTACACTCTGTAGCTTCGCAATGACAATATTTGAAAAAAAAATTAATGATTTTTTTTCCACTGTGTTTGTTTGTTTGTTCGGAGGAAAACTGACGCAGCTTTTGATTCTGCACTAACTAGCATCCTCTCCTCTCCTTTCCCTCTATCCTCCTCTATCCTCCTCTCCTCCTCCTCTCCTCTCCTCTCCTCTCCTCTCCTCTCCTCTCCTCTCCTCTCCTCTCCTCTCCTCACCACTCCTCCTCCTCTCCTCCTCTTCTCTATCTAATCATCTGTGTGGATATGAACCAGCCTCTCATTACCGTCTCTCTCCCATGACCTTCAGGTCTGACGCTCGGCACTCCCTTGCCTCTCTCCTCCCTACCGCTCTCTCGTCGCCTCTCTCCTCACTCCCTCTCCTCTCCTCTCCTGCTTTCTACTCCCTTGTACTCGATCTCCTCATCCTGTTCTGAGTGTCCTCTCCAGGAGAACCCATCTCTCTCTCTTCTATGACTACAATCTATTCTCTCTCTCTCTTCACATGTGTACCATCAGTGGAATGGTGGAGGGGTATTGATGTTGTTGATGTTTGTGTATCTTTGTTGTGACTCTCTGTTGTGTGCTCTCAATCTGTCAGGAATCACCCCAGACACACACACACACACACACACACACACACACACACACACAACACACACACACATGCACACACACACACACACGCACTCACGCACACGCACACCAGATCGCTTTGATCGGAAAAATACAAAGACGCTTGTCATCTGTCTGTGTCTGCCTATATCTCTGTCTGCCTGCTTTCCCGTCAGTCTGTCCGTCTGTCTGTCTGTGTTGTTTTTATTGTCCCCTGGTGATACCTGCGTAGTGCAGTTCTAAAGGTGAGTTCACTTGAGAGATAGCTTTGCATTTAAAGCCCACTCAAAGCCAGCCACAGCTTAAAGCATCCCATATTCTCGGACTGTACTGCAAATCTATCGGTTGGCGCGTTGTGCCACGCGGTGCCCTGGGTCAAAATTTAAATCTTTCACATCACAAGGTGGGACCCTGGCTGGCTCACCTCGAACACATTAACACGTCTCAACTGAGCACACCTTTGGCCTAGCAGACCCGCAGACTGAAACACGCAGTAGCTCTGATCCTGACCAATCACAATGACCACTGACCTGGCTAGCGAGCAAGCTGGGTGTCAGCCTGCCAACCGATCACTAGAGACACCAGCGACTGTTGTAGACTGAGAGAGAGAGAGAGAGAGAGAGAGAGAGAGAGAGAGAGAGAGAGAGAGAGAGAGAGAGAGAGAGAGAGAGAGAGAGAGAGAGAGAGAGAGAGAGAGAGAGAGAACTAACTAAAAAAAGCCCTATTTTCTGTTAGTTTAGCACTCCCACATACACATACCAACAAAGCAAATACACACACACATCACATTTGTACAAAAGATTATTTTGAATTGGACTTTAAGGATTTTATCTCTCTGCTACAGATGAACACACACAAGCGCATATACGCACAGACGTGCTCATGCATACACTCACACACACACACTCACAAAAACACACACACAAACAAACATTCACTCTCTCTCTCACACACACACACACACACACACACACACACACACACACACACACACACACACACACACACACACACACACACACACACACACACACACACACACACACACACACACACACACACACACACACACACACACACACACACGCTTGCATGTGTAACGGACGCCAGCAGGTGGTGATGTGCAGTGGTAAACCTCACTCCCCGACGCCTAAATGCACATTCTAGCGGTGAAGCTAGAATGTCGCCTCTCATGCCGGAGGTCGTCAGTTCGAGCCCAGTGCGGGACACTCACTGTGCCGTGACCCGGATGAGAGAGAAGTTTAGGGGGGTAAGTGTAACAGACGCCAGCAGGTGGCGCTGTGCAGTGGTAAACCTCACTTCCCGACGCCTAAATAGACGTTCTAGCGATGAAGCTAGAGGGCCTGTGGGTTTGAGCTAGTTAGAACGTTGCCTCTCATCAACATTTGAAGTGTGGCCTGAGGGAGCAGACTCCAATCCAGACTGGATTGGAGTCTGTTTTCCTCCCAGTCCACCCTGTACTCCCACACCGACATCGAATCCTACGCCTCCTCTGTTTTGGATGATATCAACTCCAGCATTGACACTGTCACCAGCCCTCAAACAGATCACAACATTCCCCAACCAGAAGCCGTGGATGAACAGAGAGGTCCGCCTACTCCTAAAGGCACGTGACGCTGCTTTTAGGTCGGGCGATGAACAGGCCTACTGTTCAGCCGGGGCTAACCTGAACAAGGGCATCATGCTGGCCTAGTCCTGATGGTATCCCTGGTCGTGTGCTCAGGAACTGCACTGAGCAGCTGACAGAGGTCCTAACTGACATTTTCAACATGTCACTAGCTCAGGCAGTTGTCCCAGCATGCTTTAAAACCACCTCCATTGTGCCAGTGCCAAAACACTCCTCTGCAGCGAGCCTCAACGACTTCCGCCCTGTTGCACTCACCCCCATCATCATGAAGTGCTTTGAGAGGCTGGTCCTGGCTCACCTCAAATCTGGCCTCTCACCCTCACTGGATGAACACCAGTTTGCCTACCGTGAGAATAGGAGTACGGGGGACGCCATCTCCTCAGCCCTTCACTCCGCTCTCTTCCACCTGGATGAGAGCAACACCCACGTGAGAATGCTGTTCATCGACAGCTCAGCATTCAACACCATCATCCCCTCCAAACTCATCTTTAAACTCGGTGACCTTATGGAAACCAAGAATCTTGACATTAACCCCTCTGTCTGTAACTGGTTATTGGACTCCCTAACAAACAGACCCAGTCTGTCAGGTAAGACAATCTCACCTCCTCCACTCTCACCCTGAACACCGGCATCACGCAGGGCTGTGTGCTGAGCCCCCTCCTCTACTCCCTCTTTACCCACGACTCCACTCCTGTACATGGTACATCGTACACCATCATCAGACGACACAACGGTGGTGGAATTTATTTTTATAAAAACAACACGAGGCAGCCAACAGGGAGGAGGTCCAGCACCTGGTGGCGTGGTGCGCCGACACCAACCTGGCCCTCAACACCAAGAAGACCAAGGAGCTCATCATAGACTTCAGAAAGACCAGAGCTGGCGCACGCGCCACCATCCTCATCAACAGGGCGGAGGTTGAGCATTTCTCCAGCTACAAATTCCTGTGGGTCCACATCTCCGAGGACCTCTCTTGGACACTGCCTCACTGGTCAAGAAGGCTCATCAGCGTCTCTTCAACCTGAGGAGACTGAGGAAAGCCCACCTGTCCCCTCAGATTGCTAGTGTGCCATTGAAAGCATACTCACCAACTGCATCACAGTGATGTACGCCAACTGCACTGTCTCAGACAGGAAAGCGCTGCAGAGGGTGGTGAAAACATTGTTGGATTACTACTCCCTGCAATAGAGACTACCCAAGACAAACGGTGTCTGAGAAAGGCACGTAACATTGTCAAAGACACCTCTCACCCCCACCATGGACTGTTTGCCCTCCTTCCTTCCTGGAGGCGCTATAGGAACCTTTGTTCCAAGTCAAGCAGGCTCAGGAAAAGCTTTTTCCCCTTAGCTATCTCTCTGAACTCTGTTCCACGATGACAGCCCCCTCTGCACATCTCATACCTGCTCTTTAAGTTATTTGATATGTGTTTTTATACCTAGTAGACTGTTTTTACATCATATTTAACCACATTGTATATGGCTATGCACTTTACTGTAACATTTGCACTCTGGTTAGATGCCAACTTCTTTTCACTGTACTGTACTCACTACTGTACAATACATTTGAATCTAATTTAATCTAATTTACAGGCCCTACTAAAGCATGGAAGTGAGTCTTGGCGGCTCCAGTGATCAGAGAGCCACCAGCCTGTGTTTGTGTCATTGTGTGTGCGTCCGTGTGTATCCGTGTGTGTGTGTGTGTGTGTCAGATGTGTGTGTGTCCGTGTGTGTGTGTGTGTCTGTGTGTGTGTATCCGTGTGTGTGTGTGTGTGTGTGTGTGCACTCTATATGGAGGAGGTGCTTCTATTCTATTCTATTTATTTATATTAGTGTTTGTGTATATCTTTTTTTGAATATTACTTGTACATACTACTGATGAGTTATTCAATGTATTTGCATCAATTCATATTCAAGTCCTTTATAATATAATCTTTGTGTGGACATAAACACAATAATTTACATGTGAGCCTTTGTCCAATTTTAAACAATCGGCCACCCAGTTGGATGCTTGCAAAAAAAAAAAACCCTCTCATCCTAAAATGCTAACCGCTTTCCAAGGATATCAGTCCCGCTAAGCGATTGCGTGTATCGTCAAGGTTACCAAGCAAGCGGTTCCATTCCCTGCAGGTGCGTGTTTGCACAGCAAGGCATTATCATTCTCTGTGAATATCCCACCGTCTACCAGGATAAGATGAGATGCTCTGTATTAACCCCCAACCGGAAATGATCCACTGCGGTCGCACAGCGGAAAGCACAGGACAGTAGTAGTTGTAGACATTAAGAGATTAAAGAAATACAATTAGGACCGGGAGAACCACAAAGGATCAAGGGTGTCGCAAGGGAATCATCAGTTTAAACTAATACTCTCTTCATCGTAGTCGTCCCCTCCTCGCCCCAGACACAGCCCGGTCCGTGTCCTCGGGTGTAAGAGCACTGTCTCTTTAATGAACCAGGGGAGAGGAACAGGACGCCTGACCTGGGGCTAATTAGCCTAGCAGAATTAGCCTAGTCGGGAGTGGTTGAGCATCAGCATTAGCAAGTGAGCATGCGAGACCTCTAGCATGCACTAGGCCGTCTCGTTCTCTTTTGGAGCATGCTAGCGTGTTATATTGCTGGTCTGCTAGAGCGCTGCCTCTGCTAGAGCGCTAGTCTGCTAGACTGCTAAGCATGCTTGCCGGTTAGCACGCTAGACTGCTACTGTGCTTGACCTCCATGTTAATGTGGTCTGTGGGGGGTCCTGTGTGGAGCAAGGCTTCCTACAGCCTTGCCTGCCTAAAGTCACGTGTTATGCCTGGTCTTGTTATGTTATGGCATCTGAAACATCCCTCATCCTATGGTAGCGTTTTAAGATAGCATAGCATAGCAAAGCATAGCATAGCATCGGACAAACCCATTTTCTGGTCGATAAACTTACAGCAGGATCAGAATGGGCTGAATCCTTCGAGTTGTTAAAGACTTCAAATACAATAAAAGCTACCCCTGACAAATTAGAACAAAGGTTGGTCTGAGAGCCAAAACACAAGTTGTATTATATCTTGATGATCAGAGTTCATATCTGTAAGATTGCAGTCTACTCAAAGCTTTAAACTACCCCTAGCTGTAGTGGGCAGTTGGAGTAGAACTTAGTTGAACTTGCCTCTCAGCCAGGAAAGAACTAGGCTCTCCTCCTCCTGCTATGTCAACATCGGTGAACAAGCGTACCAAACCAAGGCTGTTTAGCGGGATTAGTTGATCGCTATGGTCTCCAGCGGCTACAGGCCAGCGTTACCTTAGCAACGGTAAATATAACCCTGGCAACAGCAGATGTGAAGCGTCTACATCAGAACACCTGGCAGATCTCTAGTGTGCCACCTTCTAGACGTCACACACACACACACACACACACACACACACACACACACACACACACACACACACACACACACACACACACACACACACACACACACACACACACACACACACACACACACACACACACACACACACACACACACACACACACACACACACACATAAAAATACACAAATACACATAGCTCCAAGAGCGTGATGAAACATGAATGATTTTGGTGAGAGAGATGTCGGAGGTTTGATGAGCTACCTATTTATACATCTATCCATCTAAATATATATATCTAAATATGTAAATATGTAAATATATATATATATATATATATATATATATACATATATAATATATATATATACTATATATATATATATATATATATATTTAGGAGTTATCTATTGGATGGTTCTAAATGTCTGTCACTATGGCACTCACCTTGAAAACTAGAGAATCATAATTTGATCAACACTGAGCAGCCAGTGGGTGTTTGCGTTGGTGGGTCATAGACCCTAGGTCGTTGGTGGGTCATAGACCCTAGGTCGTTGGTGGGTCATAGACCCTAGGTCGTTGGTGGGTCATAGACCCTAGGTCGTTGGTGGGTCATAGACCCTAGGTCGTTGGTGGGTCATAGACCCTAGGTCATTGGTGGGTCATAGACCCTAGGTCATTGGTGGGTCATAGACCCTAGGTCGTTGGTGGGTCATAGGCTCCAACTGAGCATCACACTGAGCCAATTAACCAAAAAGTCCCAAACAACCAATTAAGCAAAACATTGTGACCGCCACAATGGAGGTATGAGACGTTGGCAGTACGTCATGTCAGTGCAAGATGCTGACAATGAAATACACACATCTATGCTAGTGTGCTATGCTAGCTAGCATGTTCTAATCTACGCTAGCATGATCGCAATTGGACATTGGTCATTGGTCATTTATTTAACTTTAGCTTCATGTCTCTATGTTGATGGGAATTCTCTCTCTCTCTCTCTCTCTCTCTCTCTCTCTCTCTCTCTCTCTCTCTCTCTCTCTCTCTAGAGAGCGAGAGAGAGAGAGAGAGAGAGAGATACCTCTAAAATACCACGTGCTCGCTCCTTGTTCTGTCTCCCTCATCAGATGAAGCAGGGAGGCTGTACTTGTCAGGGATTAAGGGACACCTTTTAAACAAAAGCCTAGCTCTCCCTAGTTGGTGTTTCTGGTGTTCAGCTCATTCATTCAATTGGATCTGAATACCAAGTTTCCCCCAAGAGCTTGTAGGTATGTGGGTCGGTGGTGAGGGTGGAGCCCACGCTCAGTCTTTTGCTCAGAGGCACATCAACAGTGTCATGTTCCCCATCCCCCCCACCTATGTGTCTGCATATCCACTTATCCACCACACATCACAAACAATTGGCCAATGGAACCCTAGAACCACTTTTGCTCCATTAACGTTTGGGCTTTTTCAAGTGCAATAAAATCACAGTAGTATTTTTTACGGAGGAGTGAGCAAACAAACAGCCAGAAAAGGAGACATTTAGGTCATTGCAATGCTTTATCTTTTTTCCTATATCATATTATTCTTTTTGGAGACATTTCATTATTGGAATCAAGAAGGGCACACTAATCGCCTGTAGTCATAGAGACAAGTTGGTTCAACAGGTCCCATTGTGAAATTGATTTGACGATGGGTCATCGGATATTGTCTTAGCCCTCTTTGTCTTAGCCACCCTTGCCAGGAACGAAGGTGGACCAATGTGGGGATATGTGAATAGCTCCTATCCTACACCTGTGCTATATTTTGCCATTGACATCAACTTGAAAAGGATTAACACACCTATTGCATGAAAATGTCCTCTATTGATCCCTACAATGATCATTTCTCTTATCTTAACCGCGGCATCCAGGGCTAATTTATTTCAAATACGACATCGACAAAACCAATAAAAAGCCCAACATTGTTCTACAATAATGACTGTATCTCCCCTTCTCAGAAGATGGCTAAATGAGTGTCGTGCGCAAAACATGCAACACGGGTAAAAGTGTCCCCAAAAAGACCAAACCTCCACCTCACACCAGCTGCTCAGTAAGGAAGGCCCGGGCGGAGAGAGAGAGAGTTGGACTCCACCAATGTGTTCATGACAAGTCCTGTTGGATGTGAACAGCAACACCAGCTGCCCTGTGTGCAAAACCTTCCTTCCCACAATGCAACAGACAGCAGAGCGATCTCTTCACCTCGCCACCACGGCGGAGCAGAGCAGGTGCTAATTGGACTTGGTCTGATTTATCCGGCACACATCACAAGGGCTTCACTGAGGAGGGGGGGAGAGAAGGTTCTGGGTTCTGATCCCATTGTCAGCAGTCCTCACCCTCTACCCTCTGCTGCTATGTAATGAAAACCCCACGGAATGAAACCTGTGGGCTTAGAGCCTTCAACGGCTTGAGACCATGAATCACACACACACACACACACACACACACACACACACACACACACACACACACACACACACACACACACACACACACACACACACACACACACACACACACACACACACACACACACACACACACACACACACACACACACACACACACACACACACACACACACACACACGCGTGCACACAGGTGTCACACATCTCATGCGTGTGCGTGTGTAAAACAAGACGGAGATTGAATTAAGATACAGAGCTCGAATGCCACATCAACGCCGCGTCATTTACACACCGGCAAGATTAAATTGCATCAGTGCAGGTTTATGTTTTGCCGTGCACATCCATTACACTACGCTTCACGCCCACGGACCACGGAGTGTCTATGTATGGGTTTGTACGTCTCTCCGGATTCCATTGAGCGTACAGGATGAATACATTACACACTCTCACTCTGTAGGCAAATAGCTCATAAAGGAACAGTATGCTCCCTGTTTTTTAAGCGAGTCCCCGCCCGTTATCAAAGTTGTATACCAGTGGTTCCCTAACTCTTTAAGGTCCTGTACCCCCCTCAAATGTGACACCTCCTGCTGTGTACCCCTCTACCTCTCATCTGATGTTACATATGAAGACAAGACAGTGTTATTAACTCTTTAAGGTCCTGTACCCCTCAGACCTCCTGCTGTGTACCCCTCTACCTCTGATCTGATGTTACAGATGAAGACAAGACAGTGTTATTATCAATTTTGCTCTCTTTTCGACATTGTAGACAGCCCTCTCATATTTCAAACAAGTGCACATCAATATGCACACAATATGAATGACTTCTCCGGAAAAGTTATAATAAAATAAAAACATATAAAAGCAATGACAAAACTGACTTCTCAGCAGACTGTGCCAGTGATTAACATCCAGCTGATGCAGATCATCAAGACAACAATCAAAAACCAAATACTAGTAAGAAAATATGTAAGTCATAAGAAGAAATGTCATTTTCTGTTCTTGCAACAACCAAACAAAAAGTGTCTAATTGAAGCAGAGTCGGGGCGGCTGAGTGGGTTTGTTTTTAAGTGGGTTTTTTTTTGACACAGAGAGGCTATTTCCGATTTTTTTGTTGGCGTACCCCTGGGGGTACACGCACCCCAATTTGGAAACAGCCTTTGTGTACGATGCTTATGATCGCATTGCTTGCCGTTCAGGCGTTCGCCGTCTCCGGATCAATCCACAGCGGTACCATGTAGCCCACGACCCATCATGTGTTTCATGTCAAATAAGTTCTTTCAGGGTTTGGTTTTCCTTTAACTCAAACATTAAGCAAAAGGAAATATGCCACCATGAGACGGCCACCAATCAAGATGAAGAGGAGGCGGGACCTCTCTGTGGAGCGTGTGTGTGCGTGTGTGTGCGTGTGTGTGTGTGTGTGGTTTGGGTCTGGTTCAAGCAGCGACCGACCGGCCACACATACACCACACTCTCACCTTGGCAAGAGTTGTAGATCTTTATACCAGGAGGTAATGCTGATGCTATCTTCCAGCCTTTACATAAGCGTACTGCAGAGCTGCAGTTCCCGCCTGCTCTATGGTTTGATTGGTCGGCCCACTGGGCCAATCATCATTCTGCTGATGTTGGAAGAAATTTCATCTCCACCATGCCATTCATTATTATCACCTCTCATAATACACACACACACACACACACACACACACACACACACACACACACCCACGCACACACATAACACACAGTGGGCAAGCAGGGGCCAGAGTCAGGGGAGAGAACAATAACGCAAACACGAAGATTCAAGATCAATACACACACACACACACACACTCACACCCACCCACAATTAATATAGACAGGATTAAATCGATGATCGTGTTTCTGTTTTGTTGATGAATTGTCATGATCTTTATGCCCCTGAGTTTTAACTGAACGCTGTATACCTGCAATAGTAATATATTTGAAAACAGAATAACTTATAGTCAAGTTTCCAATAATGTTCCTCTGTACACACACACACACACACGCACACACATGTGGACATCATGGGATCAAACCCAGGTGCTATTGGATGGGAATCAACCAAATGCTATCCTGTCGCCATGTCCTGCATGGCTGTTGTCACATTGTGCACACATCCACGTGGGCAGAATGTGAGGCATGTCGTGCTTAGCGCCATGAGAGGTCAGAGGTTACACCAACCAGGCCTGAGTCATCAGGTCCCTCCATCAACATGTTGTTATGCTGAGTTACAAGCGGCACGTCATCTCTCAGTTACTGTGTGTGTGTGTATGTGTGTGTGTGTGTGTGTGTGTGTGTGTGTGTGTGTGTGTGTGTGTGTGTGTGTGTGTGTGCGCATGTGTTTGTGTTGTGATGAGTGTGTTTCAGAGTGGAATAACTTCAGAATGTCAGATCAGTCCTCCATGTATAGCGTTTCCATGACAACAAAGGGGATATTTTGAGGAACTGGATGTAGGTCTGCCAATTAAACTAAACCAGATTAACTCTTTGAACAGACTGGGGCTTGGTTCAAACCTTGGTTTGTTCTCTGTTCAGATATGGTGTTTAAACAATTTTGTCCCAGTTCAGTTAGGGGTCTGTTTAAATCAGTTAGTCTCTGTTCAGATAGTGTCTTTTTAATCAGCTTGTTTTCAGATAGGGTCTCTTTAAACCACGTTGTCTCTGTTCAGACAGGGTCTCTTTAAACCAGATTGGGTCTATTTGGAATACGGTTTGTAGCTTGTCTCACTTCAGCTGTATGATAACCATGTACATTTTTCCTGTACTTAAAGTATATAAATATATATTAGTGAATTAAACTGTTGATATAACTACAAATCCCTGCTCACTACCTGTTAATACTTCTCTAATCTCATACTTATTGTATACCTGTTTTTATACCTCGTAGACAGTTTTTAAATCCTATTTAACCACTGTATGTTGTATAGATGCACTTTACTTTATTTGCACCAGTTTATGTAAACACAGCCTGACGACAGCATGACTGAATGAGAGAAAGAGAGAGAGACACACGGAGACAAAGATTGAAATAACAACCACACACACACACACGCACACATACTAAATATTGTTGTACAGTATTAACGATATACATTATAGATGCAACCACATCAAAGGTACATTTAAATCATTAACTCTGCACACATCTCTCTCTCTCTCTCTCTCTCTCTCTCACACACACACACACACACACACACACACAC
>CM051002.1:15649442-15656942 GCA_027704905.1 Muraenolepis orangiensis
GAAGCTTCGAGTTGCCAAGCATCAGCCTCGAAACCTTAAGGATTTGGAGAGGATCTGCAAAGAGGAGTGGACCAAAATCCCTCCTAAGATGTGTGCAAACCTGGTGACAAACTACAAGAAACATCTGACCTCTGTGCTGGCCAACAAGGGTTTCTCCACCAAGTACTAAGTCATGTTTTGCAAGGGGATCAAATACTTATTTCACTCAATTAAATGCAAATACATTTATAACTATTATATGATGTCAATTTCTGGATTTTTGATTTTTTTTTGATATTCTGTCTTTCACTGTTGAAATAAACCTACCTAAGTTACGAACTCAAAGCGTTCCAGGTGCATGCCGCCAAACGTAAACAGGAAGCATGGCTGACCGTGACAAGGTGGTGTTTCTTTGGCTCGCGATTAGACAATTAACGATGATTAACGTGATTTACGTGCATAACTGGTTCTACTATATGGTAGTACATCTTATTTTAATTGAATACAGGTAAATATATTTTACACAAAAAACGCTTCTCCCTCAAATCTCACTCAATTTCAATTCCGTTAGTTTTATTTGGTAGAACTCGCCACTGGGATCTGAGATCACTTTCATTCCGATTTTCCCGATTTTCAAGATTAATGGAGTAGTCACTAAATAGCTCTTTTTCATCAAACAGATGCTTCTTTCCCCTCAAATCACAATCGGTTTCAATTCAGTTTGGCTTGTCTGCTCAAATTACCCACTAATACACCGTCAAAATTTATAGTGAGGCACCGTATACCTTCCTCCCCTACTTTTACAACCACCAGCCACCACTGATCCAGTGTGTTCACCATGGTTACAACCTGGTTCATACCACCTGGTCCTTTACCAACTACAGCACATTCAGCAGACGCGTTCATCAGAAGAGACTCAAGCGGTAGACCAATGTTGAGATTTCAGCGTCCCTATACCGATCCTTTCGCTCTGGAGTTGAGCGCTGGAGCCCAACCTGGCGTTGCCGCTACCCTGAACCCATGGAGCTGCGCTGTTAATTGTCATCAGTTGTATCCACATTAATGGCGTGTAACTCTGTCTCTCTTAAAACAACATTGTAGTTGACAAAATGCATCTGAAATAATTACGTCAATTCGAGGTGAGTAGATATCGATTTAGATTTAGATTTAAATGTATTGTCATTGCACAGCAGTACAGTGTACAGTGTCAAGTACAGTACAGCGGAAAGGAGGTTTGGCCGGTGAAAATGATGAGTGGCCAGTGACTTTGGAAAACCACTGGCCACCGTGGCCAGTGAGCCATGTCAAGCCCTGGTTATATCACATACACAGATGTCTTCATCTTAACTCCAACATCTGTGCATCAGTGTCTATAAGTGGTGGTGTTAAAGGGAGGTGCCACCAGGTTTGCAGAAGATGGAAATGGTAATGGATTGCTTTTATATAGCGCTTTTATCCAAAGCGCTTTACAAGTCATGCCTCACATTCACCCATTCATACACACATTCAACCACCGACGGCGGAGTCAGCCATCAAGGAGACCACCAGCACATCAGGATCAAGAGCAGTTAGGGTTAGGGGGTCTTGCTCAAGGACACATCGACAGTTTTTGCTAGGAGGAGGCAGGGAGACGGTTGGTAAGACTTTGTCTGCAATTTGAATTGCAAGGTCGCCAGCCGCCTCCCATGTACTCCTGTTAAAAGATCTGGAGGCTCCATGTTGGCATGAGAAGAGATGGTTACTTTCCATGGGGATCATCAGGCTGGTGTGTGTTTATATGTATATAACATAATCACTGCCCAGTAAGTAAAGCTCCCAATGGGAAAAAACCAATGGTGTTTGGCATATTCGTCTAAAAACAGGCTTTCCGAAAAAAACATAAAGGAGTAAGGAGTAAGGAGTCCAATACGTACAATTAGCTCTCGATTGGGTGATTGAATCCATGCTCAAATCCCTTAAACCGTTAGCCCCCAACATTAGCTGCTAGCCAAAAGAAGCATCCTCATTTGCGTAGTTAATGTTACTGGGCTCGATTCTTTCTGCACAACACGGATATTAGGCAGAAGACTGGCCAACTAGTGTTAACGCCACCCCCCCCCCCCCCCCCCGCCATGCTGGCTGGCAGACAGGCATGCAGCCAACCAGATGAATTATATAACGGCATTATAAAGAGGATAGTGTTACTACAGAAGCCAACCCGTGGTGGATCACAGGAGCTCCGAGGAGGGCTTGATCAATTGGCAAAGACAGAGAATCCCAAGAAGGTAACGTACGTATAAATAGACGTGACTCACACGCACGCACGCACGCACGCACGCACGCACGCACGCACGCACGCACGCACACACACTGAAAGACTGAAAGACTGAAAGATTTATTCTTCTCTTCGATATCTCTTTCGGTCTGTTTTCTTCTCTCCTGACTCACATTTTTATAAATATGGAAATCACCACTAATTGTAGGACAAGGTATTAGCATAAACACATACACACAAACACACATACACACACACACACACACACACACACGCACACACACTCACACACACACACACACACAAACACACATACACACAAAGACTGCTGCCTCACATATGCACAATGTTACAAAACCAAAAAGGTGTGTGTGTGTGTGTGTGTGTGTGTGTGTGTGTGTGTGTGTGTGTGTGTGTGTGTGTGTGTGTGTGTGTGTGTGTGTGTGTGTGTGTGTGCATTGGATCTAGGGCAGGTGTACTCTGATTTGATCACGCAAACATCAGATTAGATGGAAGAAGATGATTACAAATTCAGCAGCCAATCAGAAGCACTGAAGACAGAGTTAACCCCGCCTCCAACACTGCTACTGTCCACTGTCCACTTGAAACCAAACATTATACAAGTGTACAAGTATACAATACACAGAACAACTAAGTTGTTGTGTAAGTAATGTTTTCTTTTAGTTTTCTCTCTTCACCTCCCTTCCTCCTCTGCCTCTGCAACCACTTTCTCTCTCTCTCTCTCTCTCTCTCTCTCTCTCTCTCTCTCTCTCTCTCCTCTCTCTCTCTCTCTCTCTCTCTCTCTCTCTCTCTCTCTCTCTCTCTCTCTCTCTCTCTCTCTCTCTCTCTCTCTCTCTCTCTCTCTCTCTCTCTCTCTCTCTCTCTCTCTCTCTCTCTCTCTCTCTCTCTCTCTCTCCCTCTGCATAATCGTATTCTGTCCTCTGTTCTCTCCTCCCCTCCTCCTCTCTTTTATCTTCTCCTCTCCTCCTCTCTTCTATCTTCTCGTCTCCTCCCCACTCCTCTCTTCATCTCTCCTCTCTTCTATCTTCTCCTCTCATCCCCTCCCCTCTCCTCCTCCTCTCTTCTCCTCTCCTCCCCGCCTCCTCTCTTCTATCTTCTCCTCTCCTCCTCTCTTCTATCTTCTCCTCTCCTCTCTTCTCTTCTCCTCCCCTCCTCCTCTCTTCTATCTTCTTCTCCTCGTCCCTCTCATCTCCTCTCCTCCTCTCTTCTATCTTCTCCTCTCCTCTCTTCTCTTCTCCTCCCCTCCTCCTCTCTTCTATCTTCTTCTCCTCGTCCCTCTCATCTCCTCTCCTCCCCTCCTCCTCTCTCCTCCCCTCCTCCTCCTCTCTTCTATCTTCTCCTCTCCTCCCCTCCTCCTCGCTTCTATTTTCTCCTCTCCTCTCTTCTCTTCTCCTCTCCTCCCCTCTCCTCCCCTCTCATCTCCTCTCCTCCCCTCCTCCTCTCTCCTCCCCTCCTCCTCTCTTCTATCTTCTCCTCTCCTCCCCTCTCGTCTCCTCTCCTCCTCTCCTCCCCTCCTCCCTTCGTCTGATGTAACTGACTGTAACAGCTGCCACTGTGCCTCAAACCCCCGTGACACAATATGAGAAGTAGTTCAATTAGTCCCGGAAAGCAACAGGGCCAGAGGGTCCAAGGAAGAAAGCCGACCTGTGGGTGAGGGGTCTCCTGCTGCAGAGAGGCGACACGCTGACAGCCTCAAACGGAACATTCTAGACCAAACCAAGGGTTCTTGTTTCTGACAGTGTAGTAGTAGTAGTAGAGGTTTGTCTTTGCAATGTCCGTTCCAATCAGATTAAGATATACAGAGTAAATAGTACAGAAAACACCCTGTAAATGTGTCTGTATTCTCATTCTCATCAATGTAGTTATTAGCATTAGATACATTAGCTACATTCTGCACATATCTCATACCTACTCTATAAGTTATTTTATACCTGTTTTTATGCCTACTAGAATGTCTTTACATCTTATTTAACCACTGTACATTATAAACTACCAGGTACTTTACTGGAACATTTGCACTCTATTTAGATGCCAAATGATGTTCGCTGTACTGTAGATGTGCAGTGCAATGACAATACATTTGAATCTTATCTAATCTAATCTTACCTCGGGGATTGAACCCAGAACCTCTGTGCTGCCTGCGTAGATACCTTTCATCGCATGTCATCGTCATCATCATCATCATCATCATATCATTAAGTGGATGGCAAAGCTCTACAACACTGTACCATGTGATATCTGTTGAGCATTGACTGTGTTACTCAAGGACAACACAGCTGTGGCTCTCTCGCTCTGGAACATGTCCAGGCATGTAGGTAAACCATGCCAATAAGGTACTTCAAACTAAGTTGAATTGAATCTGATCTGATAAAATGACTCAACTAAATTACTCAAATAAGTTACTTAACAACAATAAATAACTACTATACTATACAAAATGAGTATATTGAATTGAATTGAATTGAATTGAATGAATTGAATTGAATTGAATTGAATTGAATTGAATTGAATGAATTGAATTGAATTGAATTGAATGAATTGAATTGAATGAATTGAATTGAATTGAATTGAATTGAATTGAATTGAATTGAATTGAATGAATTGAATTGATTGAATTGAATTGAATTGAATTGAACTGAACTGTGAGGAGCTGTCCCACCAGGGAAAACAAGACACTGGACCTGCTGTATGCCAATGTTAAGGAGGCATACAGCGCCACTGCCCTTCCTCCTCTTGGAAGGTCAGACCACAACCTCATCCACCTCCAGCCCCTGTATAGGCCTCTAGTACAGCGGCTGCCTGTGACCACAAGGACTGTGAGGAGATGGTCACAGGAGGCCGATGAGGACTTGCGGGGCTGCTTTGAGTCAACAGACTGGGATTTCCTCTGTGACTTGCATGGAGAGGACCTTGATGATCTCACGGAATGTATAACAGGGTACATCAACTTCTGTGTGGATAGTGTTGTTCCCATAGAGACTGTACGCTGTTTCCCCAACAACAAGCCATGGGTCACCCGAGACATCAAGGTCCTGCTCAATGAGAAGAAGAGGGCCTTCAGAGATGGGGATAGGGAGCAGATGAGGCGGGTTCAGAGGGAGCTGAAGGAGAGGATCCAGCAGGGCAAAGACAACTACAGGAGGAAGCTGGAGCACAAACTTCAGCAGAACAACCTGAAGGATGTGTGGAGTGGCATGAGGAGCATCACTGGCTACAAACAACCTGGTAGCCAGACAATAGGGGGTGGTCCTGATCGGGCCAACGAGTTGAATTTGTTTTTCAATAGATTCAATGAGTGGGCTCCGGTCTACCCCCCCTCCCCCAGCCCCTCTACAACCATTCCCCTCCAGCCCCCCAGCCCTGCTGTCCCCCCTCCCCCACCGTCCCTCTCCAGCATCAACATACCTGTTCTCTCTCCCCCACCACCACTACCTCACCCCTCCCCCATCAACACAACAGTGACTCTTCCTGCCCCCATACACGTCACACATACCTTCACAGCTGAGCAGGTGAGGAAAGTGCTGTGCAGGCTCCATCCAGACAAGGCTGCTGGTCCTGACGGCGTCAGCCCGAGGGTCCTCAAAACATGTGCTGCCCAGCTGAGTGGAGTCCTGCAGTACATCTTCAACCTGAGCATGAGACTGGAGAGGGTCCCTGTGCTGTGGAAGACATCCTGCCTGGTGCCGGTTCCGAAGAAGGCACGTCCCAGCACCTCAAACGACTACAGACCGGTGGCGCTGACGTCCCACGTGGCGAAATCCTTTGAGAGGCTGGTCCTGACGCTTCTTCGGCCCCTGGTCAGATCATCGCTGGACCCTCTTCAGTTTGCCTACCAGCCGAAACTGGGAGTGGAGGACGCCATCATCTTCCTGCTTCATCGTGCCTACGCCCACTTGGACAGACCCGGGAGCACTGTGAGAATCATGTTTTTCGACTTCTCCAGTGCGTTCAACACCATCCGGCCTGCCCTGCTGGGAAGTAAGCTGACGGCGATGAAGGTGGACTCTTCCCTGGTGTCCTGGATTACTGACTATTTGACGGGTCGTCCACAGTTTGTCAGACTGCAGGACTGTGTGTCTGACACTGTGGTCAGCAGCACTGGTGCTCCACAGGGAACTGTTCTTTCCCCATTCCTGTTCACCCTTTACACCTCAGACTTCCAGTACAACTCTGTGTCCTGCCATCTGCAGAAGTTCTCGGACGACTCTGCAGTTGTTGGTTGTGTCAGCGAGGGAAACGATGAGGAGTACAGGGGCGTCGTGGACTCCTTTGTTGAGTGGTGTGAGCTGAACCATATGCAGCTCAACACTGACAAGACGAAGGAGATGGTGGTGGACTTCCGCAGGAGGAAATCCACACCCACACCCATTTCCATCAAGGGTGTGTCCGCTGAAGTTGTCCAGGAATATAAATACCTGGGAGTTCATCTGGACAATAAACTGGTCTGGGCCAAGAACTCTGAGGCTGTTTACAAGAAGGGCCAGAGCCGTCTCTACTTCCTGCGGAGGCTCCGGTCCTTCAACGTTTGCAACAAGATGCTGAATGTGTTCTACCAGTCGGTGGTAGCCAGTGCCATCTTCTCCGGTGTTGTGTGCTGGGGAAGCAGGTTGAGATCAGCAGACGCCAACAAGATCAGCAGGATTGTCAGGAAGGCTGGCGCTGTCCTGGGGGTCCAGCTGGACTCCTTGTTGGTGGTGTCTGAGAGAAGGATGCTGCGCAAGCTGCGTAGTATCCTTGACAACAACTCTCACCCTCTCCATCAGGTGCTGACCTCATATAGAAGCACCTTTAGCAACAGACTCATTCCACCCAGGTGCACCACAGAACGCCATAGGAAGTCCTTTCTTCCTGTGGCAATTAGACTTTTTAACTCATCTACCTCGGGTCGTGAGAGGGACAGTGGCGACTCAGTGACCTGAGGCCAACGTACTTAAATATTATTATTTTTTGGTCAACGCACTGCAAATCACTCTTCAAATTCACTTTTTCACTTTACACATGTCACTTTCAGTTGATTTATTTATTAATATATTATTCTGCCAATTTGCACTATACGTATTGTTGTGTATTGTATATACCTACGTACTACTGTAATAATACTGTAAATTTATCTTCATTTATCAATACATTTAGATTTCATTTAACTATATTTTTGTTTATACAATTTTTATTGTTTTTTAGCTTAGGTATTAGTATTTTTTTGTGTGTGCTTTTATTCCCCCTGTGTCAACTGTTGCACCTTAATT
>CM051002.1:15666942-15671942 GCA_027704905.1 Muraenolepis orangiensis
CTCACACAACTTCAATATAATGGGCATTTGTGTGTGTGTGTGTGTGTGTGTGTGGCTGGGTGTGTGTGCGTGCGTGTGTATGTGTGTGTGTGTGTGTGTGTGTTTATCTCACTTGACTAACACGCTATTTCCTTCTGGAAGCTACACATGTCACACATGTTCGAGAAGTCAGTGTGTATTTAGTGAGTGTATAGTGTATAGTGTGTGTATAGTGTGTGTATAGTGTGTGTATAGTGGGTGAATAGTGGGTGAATAGTGCATAGTGTGCGTATAGTGAGTGTATTGTATACAGTGTGTGTATAGTGTGTGTATAGTGTGTGTTTAGTGTGTGCGTGTATAGCGTGTGTAGAGTGTGTATCGCGTGTGTGTGTGTGTTAACATTGTGTGTAAAGCGTGTTTGTGTTCCATATTAGCTTTGAGTCCCTCTGATCGCCTTCCAAACACTCCTCTACTGTGTGTGTGTGTGTGTGTGTGTGTGTGTGTGTGTGTGTGTGGTGTGTGTGTGTGAGGAGAGGGGTGTGTACTGGTTGTGTACAGTGCACAGTGTGTGTTCAGTGTGTGTTTAGTGAGTATATTGTATATAGCGCGTGTATAGTGAGTGTATAGTATGTGTATCGTGTTGTGCGTGTATAGCGTGTGTATCGCGTGTGAACATTGTGTGTAAAGTGTGTGTTTGTGTTCCATACCTGCATTGAGTCCCTCTGATCGGCAGCCATGGATAGAACCAGGCTGCGGCTAAAAGCACTGATCACTACCTTAACGAGTGTGAAGGTTTCCTTATGTGGGATAACGAGCTGCTTGTTAATTAATCATGAGGCGGCTAAGAAGGGCGGGGATGTAGCGGCAGCAACAACACAAGCCGCACACACACACACACACACACCCCCACACACACACACACACACACACACACACACACACCACCATGCCGTGTATAGCATATTGTGTTTGTGTTGTATCAAAGGGCCTGTAGTTCACCATTAAGGTGTGATATTGATTACCTGTGACAATTGTGACATTTACGAGAGGTCACACAAACAAACACACACACACACTATATAGTATACACACACACACACAATCACACACACACACACACACACACACACACACACACGTACAAACTTGTACAGCATCCATGGCATTCACAATCCCTGTGAATGGGCGCAGACAAAGCGACCCGTGTAACGGTTAACACAGCTTTGAAAATGCCAGGAATTGTGTTTCATCAGTAGAAACGCAAGGCAAAAGACTCAAAGAGTCGTACGAAAGGTGTCTTTCTATACTATATACCTCACTGCTTTCATGTCTTGCTCTCACTCTTTCCTTGCTGCCTTCCTTTCTTATAATTGTACCCTCTCTCTCTCTCTCTCTCTCTCTCTCTCTCTCTCTCTCTCTCTCTCTCTCTCTCTCTCTCTCTCTCTCTCTCTCTCTCTCTCTCTCTCTCTCTCTCTCTCTCTCTCTCTCTCTCTCTCTCTCTCTCTCTCTCTCTCTCTCTCTCTCTCTCTCTCTCTCTCTCTCTCTCTCTCTCTCTCTCTCTCTCTCTCTCTCTCTCTCCCTTCCTCATTCCTCTAAGGGAGCTCCTGCAGGCTGTGATGGACTCACCCCCCTCCCGCGGGTATTTCTCTTAATGCGCTCTGCGCTCAGTGTCCTGTGGTGAGGTGGATCACGAGCCCACTCTGTGTTCAGCTGCTCTGCCCTGGAGCTTCTGCTACTTGTTCTTGTCTCCCCCCTTGCCAGGGCTCAGGCTCTGGCTCACACTGGGTTTGATTGGCCAGCCTGCGAGTGTTGGTTCCTCTGGGGGAATCTGGGACGGGTTCCAGGGCTGCAGTGATGGATCTTCTGCAGCTGCAAAGTGTGATTTCATCCATCAATAGCAACAAAGGCTGATTAGTAAGAAGTCAGTTTGGACCATACCTCGCAAAACCCGTAACACGTTGTGTGTGTGTGTGTGTGTGTGTGTGTGTGTGTGTGTGTGTGTGTGTGTGTGTGTGTGTGTGTGTGTGTGTGTGTGTGTGTGTGTGTGTGTGTGTGCTAGATTGCACTTGTGAGACAGATTAAAAATCAATCCAAGAAAACTATAAAATTTGAGCACAGAGGACAGGTTTCAGAGATATATGATGGAAATACTTCATAATGTTTACCAGTTAATATACTGTCAGGAACTACAACTATACATACAGTGTACTAGTTAATATACTGTTAGGAACTACAACTATACATACAGTGTACTAGTTAATATACTGGTTAGGAACTACAACTATACATACAGTGTACTAGTTACTATACTGTCAGGAACTACAACTATACATACAGTGTACTAGTTACTATACTGTCAGGAACTACAACTATACATACAGTGTACTAGTTACTATACTGTCAGGAACTACAACTATACATACAGTGTACTAGTTACTATACTGTCAGGAACTACAACTATACATACAGTGTACATAGTTACTATACTGTCAGGAACTACAACTATACATACAGTGTACTAGTTACTATACTGTCAGGAACTACAACTATACATACAGTGTACTAGTTACTATACTGTCAGGAACTACAACTATACATACAGTGTACTAGTTACTATACTGTCAGGAACTACAACTATACATACAGTGTACTAGTTACTATACTGTCAGGAACTACAACTATACATACAGTGTACTAGTGTGGCGAGCGAACACACTCACAGGACATAATTCACCATAACCGTCACGTTCCCTTCAAGACGTTAGTTACGTGATGACGTTATAAGTTTGCCATGATTCATTCATTCTGTTTTGGTTAAGTGTTAATATACTGTCTATAACTACAACTTGACATACAGTATCCTAGTTAATTTACTGTCAAGAACTATAGTACAACTATTCATACAGTATCCTAGTTAATACTGTCTAGAACTATAAGTACTCTCTAGAACTACAATTTTACATGCAGTATACTGGTTAATATGCTCTCTAGAACTACAACTATATATACAGTACACTACTTAATATACTCTCTAGAACAACACCTATACATAGTATCCTAGTTAATATACTCTCTACAACTACAACTATACATTACATACAGTAAATTATTTAATATTCTGTCTTGAACTACAACTTGACATGCAGTATACTGGTTAATATACTGTCTAGAACGATAGTACAACTATACATAGAGTATCCTCGTTAATATACTGTCTAGAACGATAGTACAACTATTCATAGAGTATCCTCGTTAATATACTGTCTAGAACGATAGTACAACTATTCATAGAGTATCCTCGTTAATATACTGTCTAGAACGATAGTACAACTATACATAGAGTATCCTCGTTAATATACTGTCTAGAACGATAGTACAACTATTCATAGAGTATCCTCGTTAATATACTGTCTAGAACGATAGTACAACTATTCATAGAGTATCCTCGTTAATATACTGTCTAGAACGATAGTACAACTATTCATACAGCATAGATTCAAGATTCTGATCAAAATAGAATGGAATTGTCACTCCCCATTCCCTCCCACAGTATGAATTTCTACAATGTAACACTATATACTATACTATGACCTATGCTTATACTATACAACACTATAGAACAATACTGTACAAAATAAAAACAACAATAAAAAGAACAATAAAGTGACTGAAGGATGATGTACATGTGTTGAATTGTGTAAAAAGCATTTAAAAAGCATTTGAAAGTGTAGTAGTGCAGCAGCATCATGAATACAGTGCAGTACAGTGCAGTAGCTGTAATGACTCCAGAAAGTCAAGCAAAAGTATGATAGTTTATGATAGTGTAATGTAATATGGATGACAATGTTATGATAGTGGCAGCACTCCTAGCAGTTCAGTAGGCGCACTGCCTGTGGATAAAAACTGTCCTTGAACCTGGTAGTCATGGTGCGGATGCTGTGGAACTGTCGACCGGAGAAGAGATGGTGTCCAGGGTGGTTGCGGTCCTTTTTGATAGAGACTCTACTCTTATTCCGACATCTGGTCCTTAAGATCTCCTCAATGATCTTTTCCGCCGTCCTCGCGACCCTCTGGATGGCTTTCTTGTCCTGTGCAGTGGTGTTGCCGTACCACACAGTGACGCCATTCGTCAGGACGCTCTCTACGGTGCCACGGTAGAAGTTCACCAGCCACCGTTGGCCTATGCCGCTTCTCCTCAGGCACCGCAGGGCATAGAGGCACTGGTGTGCCTTCTTTAGCACAACCTCTGTGTTGCAAGTCCACACCAGGTCGTCAGAGATCTGTACTCCAAGCAGCTGACGATTTCCACCGGTGTCCCGTCCAGGCTGATGGTGGAGTGGTTTCCCCGGTGGCTCCTGAAGTTCACGATGAGCTCCTTAGTCTAGCTAACATTCAGTGCAAGGCTGTTGTCCTCACACCATCTTGTCAGCCGGACTACCTCATCTCTATACTCTCTATATGTTTCATCATCCTCGCTTATCAGGCCGATGACTGTGGTGTCTTCTGTAAACTCGATAATCTGATTGTTGCTGTGTGTGGCAGTACTGAGGCAGCAGCCTTGGGATTGCCTTTGTTGGTCAGCTCAGAGTCCCCCCTTTTAAAATGACCATAAATATAAATAGTGTGTTCAGCTTGTCTAGTAGGTTGAGGTCGTTGTTGGAGAGGACCCTCAGACCACATGCGTACCAGAGCCTCAGACCACATGTGTCACAGAGCCTCAGAACTGTAATTCCAGTTTGTTTTTATAATCAAATTTCCTCTTCTTGATGGCTTTTCTGAGCTCGTACTTACTTGTAGTTATTGGAGTCACCTGTTGTAAAAAGCTACGTAACTCTGTTCCTTTAGTTAGTTCCGTATGTTAGCAATCAACATTCATAATAGTAAATTTACTGTCTACATACAGTATACTAGTTAATATACTGTCTAGAACTGTGGTACAACAATACATACAGTATACTAGTTAATAAACTGTATATAGTAAGTAAAGTAAGTAAAGTAAGTAAAGTAAGTAAAGAATTGTT
>CM051002.1:15679442-15681942 GCA_027704905.1 Muraenolepis orangiensis
GGATGTAAAGGAGAGAGGAGAGGAGGATGTAAAGGAGAGAGGAGATGAGGATGTGAAGGAGAGAGGAGAGGAGGATGTGAAGGAGAGAGGAGGATTTAAGGAGAGATGAAGGGAGGATGCAGAGGGGAGATGCTGTGGTCCAGCGTGAGTGCCAAGCTGTTGTACTCTGCTACAGGCAAGTTTAATCTCCCCTCTCTCTCTCTCTCTCTTTCTCTCTCTCTCTCTCTCTCTCTCTCTCTCTCTCTCTCTCTCTCTCATTGCTTTTCCTCTCTCTCTCTCTCTCTCTCTCTCTCTCTCTCTCTCTCTCTCTCTCTCTCTCTCTCTCTCTCTCATTGCTTTTCCTCTCTCTCTCTCTCTCTCTCTCTCTCTCTCTCTCTCTCTCTCTCTCTCTCTCTCTCTCTCTCTCTCTCTCTCTCTCTCTCTCTCTCTCTCTCTCTCTCTCTCTCTCTCTCTCTCTCTCTCTCTCTCTCTCTCTCTCTCTCTCTCTCCTCTCTCTCTCTCTCTCTCTGTCAGCTCACAAGATATGCTCCAAATCACCCTGACACTGTGTGTTCACATTGATTAAGCCAATACACACACACAGACACACACACACACACACACTATCTTTCTGTATGTCTATCTATCTGTCTCTTTCTCTCTTTCTCTCTTCTCTCTCTTTTTCCATCCATCTCCAAAGTTCTTCACTTAGTTTTCTAAATTGGAGCGGGTCTCACAAGGCTGGGTTTTAACATGTAAGATGTGTGTGTGTGTGTGTGTGTGTGTGTGTGTGTGTGCCCTGTCACTTTATCTAATCCAGTAGTGCTTCCAAACACACACAGCTAGGGCACAGGGATATTATTAGCTGAGACAGCTAGGTGGGGCTTAGCTTATGTTCCTTTATTAGGCTTTATTATTCTGTGTTTATTCTTCTCAACCAACTTTGGCACCTTTCTCCTCTCACAATGTATCACCTAGAGACTCCGTTCAAATTGTAAAATGTTCATCCTGGCTTTGAATCACGGGGTATCGTGTTTTTTAAAATATGCAACTTTTAAAATATATATATTTTATACTGGAAGTACATTTGGCAGACTTCCACTACTTCAGGCTACTTCCAACTCTACTTTCACTTTAAACTTTAATTCAAACTTTAATTCAAACAACAAATCATCACATTTTGATGTTCATCCTCATATACCTGTTATATACCTGTTATATACCTGTTATATACCTGTTATATGCCTGTTATATACCTGTTATATGCCTGTTATATACCTGTTATATACCTGCTATATGCCTGTTATATACCTGTTATATACCTGTTATATACCTGCTATATACCTGTTATATACCTGCTATATACCTGTTATATACGCCTGTTATATACCTGTTATATACCTGTTATATACCTGCTATATACCTGTTATATACCTGTTATATACCTGCTATATACCTGTTATATACCTGTTATATACCTGTTATATACCTGTTATATACCTGTTATATGCCTGTTATATACCTGTTATATGCCTGTTATATACCTGTTATATACCTGTTATATGCCTGCTATATACCTGTTATATACCTGTTATATACCTGCTATATACCTGTTATATACCTGTTATATGCCTGCTATATACCTGTTATATACCTGCTATATACCTGTTATATACCTGTTATATACCTGTTATATGCCTGCTATATACCTGTTATATACCTGCTATATACCTGCTATAAACCTGTTATAAACCTGTTATATACCTGCTATATACCTGTTATATACCTGCTATATACCTGTTATATACCTGTTATATACCTGCTATATACCTGTTATACACCTGTTATACACCTGTTATATACCTGCTATATACCTGTTATATACCTGCTATATACCTGTTATATACCTGCTATATACCTGCTATATACCTGTTATATACCTGTTATATACCTGCTATATACCTGTTATATACCTGCTATATACCTGTTATATACCTGCTATATACCTGTTATATACCTGCTATATACCTGTTATATACCTGTTATATACCTGCTATATACCTGCTATATACCTGTTATATACCTGTTATATACCTGCTATATACCTGTTATATACCTGCTATATACCTGTTAGTTGTCTAATTGTTGAGATTCAGTTAATGTGCACATGCCTTCACTTCAACTCATCCACTTCCCTGGGACACCGTGGAGCCTAAAGAAGGTCAATAGTTCAGCTACAAACACAATGTCAAACTCAGACCGTGACGGTGGTTCTGGTCTCAATGCTGTTCAAATGAATCAGCGATTGAAAATGATAGTTCTTGAGCAATCAGGTGAGTCCCATGTTATGTTCCGGTAGAAGTGTGTTTCTTAATGCGATCAAGATTCAAGATTCAAGATGCTTTATATTTGCCATGTGCAACAAGTACAGTGGAACGCTTACACCCCATGTCCTCCCGCAGTATGAATTTCAAAAACAATACTATATTATACTTAACTATGCAATACAATACTATGAACA
>CM051002.1:15686942-15699442 GCA_027704905.1 Muraenolepis orangiensis
GCTTCCTCGACAACACCAGCCCTGCGTACTGATATGATGTTCTGTCCTCTCTCCCCCCCCACACCTCTCTCCTTCTCTCTCTCTCTCTCTCTCTCTCTCTCTCTCTCTCTCTCTCTCTCTCTCTCTCTCTCTCTCTCTCTCTCTCTCTCTCTCTCTCTCTCCTCTCTCTCTCTCTCTCTCTCTCTCTCTCTCTCTCTCTCTCTCTCTCTCTCTCTCTCTCTCTCTCTCTCTCTCTCTCTCTCTCTCTCTCCTGTCCTCTATCCCCTACACTCTCTCTCTCCCTCTCAACCCACGAACAAAACAAGACAATCAACTAAACAAATAACCTTGTTTTAGTGCCATTTCATGCTTAATGTTCACTTTAATGATCATTCTGCTCAGACATTTAAATGTTCTTTTGATGACGACGTCTAAGTGTCTCAGAGTTTGGTTTCATGGAAATGTTTCATAAAAATAAACGTCCTGCCGTACCCTGGCAGCCGCTGCTCAGAGAGGCAATCCAATGCTAATGCACAATGCTAACGACAATGCTAATACTATGCTAATGTCTTAATGGGATTACTTGGCCTGTTTGGAACTCGGGAGCCCGTCTAGCAGATGATGTAACATGTGGTCCTGAGACAGAGGCCCAGGTCCAGATGATGTAACATGTGGACCTGAGATGGAGGCCCAGGAGAGACTATTTCCCCCCCCGAGATCACAGTCAGGACCTCTGAGAGTCTGGTCTCAGATATGCAGACTAAAGCCTCAGAATCCAAAGTAGAACAGACGATTAAATACACTTATTTTTGGCTGAAATAATTCTCACATTTTGGGGTTCAAAGTAGAACAGAAAGACAGATTAAATACAAGATTTAAAGGGGAAGTAAAACCCCCAAATCACTTGTACAGCTTACAGGTACGACTCCTCACATTTGCACACAAAGTCAGTCACACACACACACACACACACATTCATACAGTTTAATTATTTTCTCTGTTTCATTCTTCCATTCGACCGGCTGTGTGAGCGTTACTCTGGCAAATTGATTTGTGACTTCAAAGCTGAGCTCTGAGTGGATTAATGGCTCCATACTACTGGTCCAGCTTCTCTTCTAGTAACCCAATACTACTGGTTCCACTGGGAGCTGCCCATTACAACCACAGTCTCCTACTGGTTCCACTGGGAGCTGCCCAGTACAACCACAGTCTCCTACTGGTTCCACTGGGAGCTGCCCAGTACAACCACAGTCTCCTACTGGTTCCACTGGGAGCTGCCCAGTACAACCAGTCTCCTACTGGTTCCACTGGGAGCTGCCCAGTACAACCACAGTCTCCTACTGGTTACACTGGGTGGTGTCCAGTACAACCAAAGTCTCCTACTGGTTATACTGGGAGCTGCCCAGTACAACCACAGTCTCCTACTGGTTATACTGGGAGCTGCCCAGTACAACCACAGTCTCCTACTGGTTACACTGGGTGGTGTCCAGTACAACCAAAGTCTCCTACTGGTTATACTGGGAGCTGCCCAGTACAACCACAGTCTCCTACTGGTTATACTGGGAGCTGCTCAGTAAAACCACAGTCTTCCTTCTACTGGTGGACACTGGGAGCTGCCCAGTACAAACTACAGACACACTGGTAGATCAATATATATATATATATATATATATATAGATATATATATATATATATATATATATATATAGATAGATAGATATATATACTGTATATAGATATATATATATATTCTAGAACATCTAGTACAGAACAAAGAATATACAACATAACATACATAGACGATAGAATATGGAGCATAGTGTCAAGTCAAGTCAAGTCAAGTTTATTGTCACTTCACAGTTTACACAAGTATAAAGCAGTGATGTGAAAATAGTGGTAGCTTACCCCCGATGGCAGTTATCTCCACTCCCCCCACCCCATCACCTGGCTCCCTCCCGTGGATCAACCCATCCCCATCACCCGGCCCCTGGCCCCCACTTCCGAGTGCCTGGAGTCCACTCCCTGGCCCCTGCTCTATGCTCTATGCTGCTCAGCCTAAAGGCATCTGTGAACCCTGGACAGCCCCCAGGGGGTCGGGTCGTGGTCCCCCTGGTCTGGCGCTAGACACGGTTCCCCCGTGACTGACCATCTGTGGTCGTCTACTAGGGCTGATGCTCCATCAATAAACCCACTAATGGTAATACTGGATGTGTTTAACCAGCTAGCGGATTCCTTACTAGCCACTAGGACGTAGGATAGCGTTTGGGTGTTTGACGCCCAGCCCGAAAGGTCAGCTACAGCCTAACCTTTAGGCCATTCTACCTGCTCCTTATTTGCATGTATCTGCATAGGTTCACATACTTAATGACATGTAGCTGAATAGGTTGGTGTCACTCAAAGTCGTTTTTGGATAACCGTATCTGCTGAATGACTGAATGGTAAATAGTAACCGTAGCTGCACCGTGAAACTGAAGACGTGTGTTTGTGCTGGGAGCTTCCCAGTATAACCACAGTCATCTTCTGTTGGCCAATCGGGGTCTTCCCTGTGAACCATGTGACCCGGAGGAAGTGGCCCCTAGGGTGTTTATTACTGTGATTATTTATAGTTTGGCGTTTGTCTCAACATATGTCCTCTGACAGGATTCTCACTTCGCTCAATCTTCCACTATCACTATGTTCTCTCTCTCTCTCTCTCTCTCTCTCTCTCTCTCTCTCTCTCTCTCTCTCTCTCTCTCTCTCTCTCTCTCTCTCTCTCTCTCTCTCTCTCTCTCTCTCCTCTCTCTCTCTCTCTCTCTCTCTCTCTCTCTCTCTCTCTCTCTCTCTCTCTCTCTCTCTCTCTCTCTCTCTCTCTCTCTCTCTCTCTCTCTGGGTTGAAGATCAGGAAAAGAGGTTAATGTATGTACTTGTGTGCATGTGTCTAATATATTTATAAGGGCGAGTATGTGTGTGTCCTCCCTCTAGCAGTGTAATCATGCATGATTGCACTGCCACTGGAATCTGTCTGCTGCTGCTGTGTCCTGCTATTCTCACACACACACACACACACACACACACACACACACACACACACACACACCACACACACACACACACACACACACACACACACACAACACACACACACACACACACCACACACACACACACACACACACACACACACACACACACCACACACACACACACACACACACACACACACACACACACACACAACACACACACACACACACACACACACACACGACACACACACACACCACACACACACACACACACACACACACACACACACACACACACACACACACACCAATGTGTACCTTTAAATGGCTCTTGCTCTGACATTTCCATGGGTGCTGTGTTTATTTCCTGTGACCCTACGCCTTGACCCGAACTTTGGCCTTCTGCTATTTCCGTTTGGCTGCAGCATACAGAATGCAGCATGTTCTCAAACAGGAAGCACAGAATGGCACACACGCACGCACAATACACACACACGCACGCACAATACACACACACGCACACACAATACACACACACACACGCACAATACAAACACACGCATGCACAATATTCGCTGGTAGGTTGTATGTTTTTTTTATTTTGTAAAATAAATGCATCCACAACAACCCCTTATAGGGCACAGGTTGATTTGAATCCATAAACCGTACTACTTTTACCAATTTAAAGTGACTACTAGTCATTTTGATCCATCGCTGTTTGCCAACGACTAATATTGACTAACTTTAAATGTTAAAGGTATTGATTGCAATGACTTGGTTTTAGCTGTGATATATTTCTAGATTTCAGTATGTTCTATTTTTTTTATTTTTTTTAAACACACAGTACCACACACAGTACCACAGGTGGCAGTGCTAAAGTGACAGGGCTATCACCTATCTGTCACTACTCCCCCGGGTGAGCCTGTCATACCACACACGGTTCCCAGGGTGTTCTGTCATTCAAACCTCAACTTCCAATCAACAGGAAGTAGAATTCCAAACCACAGGAAGTGAAATATGATCCGTTCCAAATGGACCTCTAACTGTGTGGGGAGAGTGGTGAACTCCACTGGTGTACCGGTGCTAATTTAAATTTAAATCCTCGCATTACTGAGACTCTACACTCCCCTAAACGCTGGTCGCGCCGCTCCGCGCACCGCTGGAACCGTTTCCCCTGTTAATTATGCTAATGGTTATGTTGTATGCTAATCGGCTCCCCTGGGGAGAAAGGGGATGAGAGTGGAAGTTTGGTTAAAGAACAGATTTAGACAGCAGTCATTCTCACAATATTCCTGACTTCGACAGCAGTCGTTCTCACAATATTCCTGATTTAGACAGTAGTCATTCCTGTGATATTCCTGATTTAGACAGTAGTCATTCCTGTGATACACAATTGTACACACACTCACTCTCCTCTCTCTCTCTCTCTCTCTCTCCTCTCTCTCTCTCTCTCTCTCTCTCTCTCTCTCTCTCTCTCTCTCTCTCTCTCTCTCTCTCTCTCTCTCTCTCTCTCTCTCTCTCTCTCTCTCTCTCTCTCTCTCTCTCTCTCTCTCTCTCTCTCTCTCTCTCTCTCTCTCTCTCTCACACACACTCTCTCTCTCACACACACTTTATCTTCAGAGAAGGTGGTTTTTATTCACATTATCTCTTAAATTTCATCTCACTCTCACTCTCTCACTCTTCTACTCTCTTCATGTGGACAACAGAGAACATACCTCTTCTTGTCCTTGGCAGTCAGTTCACAGGATTAAGGACATCTTAGATACTGGCTGAAAGAAAGAGCGATACAGGGAGAGAGAGGGGGGCGGGGGGGAGAGGGAGAGAGGGAGAGAGGGAGAGAGGGAGCAAGATAGACTGAGAGAGAGTCAGATGAGAGAGATGGGTGGCATGATAGCTCAGTCTGTTGGGACTTGGCCTGTTGGGAACTGGAAGGTTGCCGGTTCAAGTCACCAGGTTCTTGAGCAAGGCACCAGACCCCTACAGTGCTCCCAGGGCGCTGTATATGAAATAGCTGCCCACTGCTCCTAATACCCATAAGGATGGGTTAAGTGCAGAGAAACAAATGTTACTGTGTGTTTACATGTATGTGACCAATAAAGAGCATTCAATCCTCCAGATTTAGATTTTAGGATTAGTCCAAGTCATTCTATGGACCAGGACATATTTTGATGAACTCAATCCTATTCTGACAATTACCAAATTATTCAACTGTAGCTGTACCTCCTAACTTTAATTTTTATAAACCTTTAATATGACTTTGTTATTTTACTGCTTAAGCAATGCACATGTTTATTTCCATGGCAATAAAGCTATTTTTAATTGAATTGAGAAGAGGCAGACAGACACCGAGACAGAGACGGAGGGAGAGCGTAAGAGAGAGAGAGCCAGACAGTTAGAGACAGAGGTGCAGTAAGATAGACACTTGGATACAGAGACACTTCAATCTGTTCCTCTCCATTAATCAGGTCTCTGTGAGGAGCCTGACCCACTGTCTCGGAGACGGATCTAGCCGGGGTCCTACCCACCACCCCCACCCCCCCCACCCCCCCCCACCAGCGGTCAGAGGAGGAGACAGTTAGCAGGTGACAAAGCAAAAGGGAGGTCTCCTCAAATTTCTCCATTTAAAAGCCAACAACAGCCACAACGACACAAACAAACAACCAAAACGCCGTCAGAGATAGCTCAGCCATTGAGGGAACAACGGAGGTCCAGTCCACTTCATCACAGTCGAAAGGGGAACCTTCACGCTTGGCTATTTTCTAATAAAAGAGAGTAAAGCTTGGAGCGGCCTGCAACATTCAGCAGCTTGGCGGAGAAGTTGGATCATTGTCCTTTTTTCCAAATGGGACCAGTGCTGTTGTGATGAAGTGCTCCAACTTTTTTCTGCAATCTTTCCACGGACACAGAATTGACATTGTGATGACCATGATTTCACAGCATGTGTATGAAGCAGTAGTCTCTATATAAGTTATAGCGACAGTGTGACAGTTTCCCTATGAAGTCCAAATCGAGGGGGGGGGGGGAAAGTGCAGGAAAGTGCAGTGGTCTGTGTTCGACCCGCTTACTGAGCCATTCTGGGTTCGATTCCCCAATGAATCACATTGCTTTACTGTTCTTTTTTTTGTCAATTTTATTGTGTATCGCATTTTTATAGTAATGTGTTTTGGAAATGCATACTGCAGGAGGAAATAGGAAGTAAGCTTTCCATCAAAGCATTCCGTACTTGTTGCATATGGCAAATACAAATCTTGAATCTTGACCTGCTCCTGAATGACGTGTATCTGAATTCACTGTTTAACCCCAACCTGCTTCATAATGGCATGTATCTGATCCACTGTCTCACCCCGACCTGCTCCTTGATGACGTGTATCTGATCCACTGTCTCACCCCGACCTGCTCCTGAATGACGTGTATCTGAATTCACTAAAACGCAACACACCCAGAGACAGAACCCAGAAACACGTCCCTTCTTCCACGGCCAGCGAGGAGAGCAGTGATGTCCGCTGGTCAGACAGCAGTGGTGGTTAACTGGGAAGTCAATAAAGGTAAAGCCATCGCTACCCCCCCCCCCCCCCGCCCCCCACCCTATGTCTCCACAGCCCCACATGTTCTCAGGTGATCTCCTTATTTAAATTCAAAGATCTTCCTCATTCTCTCTCCCTCTCTTTCTCTGATCCCTGTCGCATTACCTGCAGTAATGTGGTTCAAATTCAAGGGAAGACAATGCATTCATCATCTGCTTCTTCTCTCTCTCTCTCATTCTCTCTCAAATATATTAACCCCTGTCTTCCTCCATCTCTTTATCTCTTCATCTAACGGCCTGTCCCTTCACACTCTTCTCTTCCCTCTATCAGTGTCTCTCTCCATCTCCTCCCCTCTCTCTCTCTCTCTCTCTCTCTCTCTCTCTCTCTCTCTCTCTCTCTCTCTCTCTCTCTCTCTCTCTCTCTCTCTCTCTCTCTCTCTCTCTCTCTCTCTCTCTCTCTCTCTCTCTCTCTCTCTCTCTCTCTCTCTCTCTCTCTCTCTCTCTCTCTCTCTCTCTCTCTCTCTCTCTCTCTCTCTCTCTCTCTCTCTCTCTCTCTCTCTCTCCTCTCCATCTGTCTGTCTGTCTTTCTGATTCCCTAACGGAACAGCCCATCAGAGTTCTAGAAGACTGGGGCGTTCTGAATAGTAATTGGCTTATTATGTGCTCCCTTCTAAATTCAAATCGCTCAAACACCAATAAAAAGGCAGTTAAACTGCTTTAAACTGGAGAAAAGACATGCAGGCTGTATAAATATATTGCCTATAAATATATATATATTCATTGATATAATATATTATATCATGTATATTAATATATTAAAATATCTTGTATATTATATATATATATCTTGTATATTATATATATATATATATATATATATATATATATATATTCTCAAGGACGTGACTGAACAACATTTTGTGCGGCTATTGAGTTTAATTGACAAAGCCCCCATTGGTTACCACAGAGGTTGTCCCCGTAGGTTATTCATCATTATTCATGATGGATGATGAGGTTTGCACATATGTTCATTTGTCACCTCACCTTCACGTTATAAAGATCCCCAGATGTCACTGGATTAGTGGCTTCTGTCCAGTTTGTAGCGGACAAGCGCTCCAAGTCGTGCAGACCCACGGCATGACTTTTTCGAGGCAGAAGTCTAATTCATGCTTTATGAAGAATACGGTTCTTCTATAATCCATAACAGCATGGCCGTGTTTCTCTCCAGTCATGATACAGAGGATTTATTGTGCTGCAGCTGGGATTTCTTCTCCCCAAAGCAGGGACAAGGGGGTACGTTCAAAAGAAGGTGGAGTTATCCAGGATGCTGCAGTGTTTCCCTCAGATTCTAACTTCAGGAACACCAACTCCTTACCTTACCTCACCAACCCCTAAACGTAACCCTCTCTAACCTAATACCTGAAGTTAACCACTCTCTAACCTAATGCCTGAACTAAACTACCTCTAACTTTATACATTAAGTAACACACTTTTAACTAACATCTAAACTAACCACCTCTAATGGTAGGTTCCCACTGTCGTGCGATCCGTTATGAACGCCGCGATTGGCCATTCGTAGCTGATCGTGGAATTTCTCTGAAATTTCAGGTTTGGATACGAGGTGATGCGAGTCGATACGTTCTGATACGATTTGTTGCACTCGGATGCGATCTGGTCACGATTTGTCAATTTTAGGTGTCACGATCTGTCACGGTCTGATCTCCCGTTCAGATACGATCACATACGTTCCGATAGGATTGTTTTGATCGCGTCCACGATTGGGTCTCGATCTGACACGATCATCACGATCGGGTTCCCCGAATTGGGACAATCTGGTACGTGCAGATACGTTCCGATACGTTCATCACGAACCGATGCGCTCTGTTACGATAGGATACGATTGTGGTCGCGATGTCTTTCACGATCATGATCGAGGGTGATCACGATTTGAATTACGACTGGACCCCGACGGGTATATATATAGCCCGACTGACCATGGACTTCATTGTTTCTTGAACTTTTACAGAGTGAACTCCGAAAGGCGTTTGCTGTATAGGACCTAATTTCTCATGAGGAACTCAATGATTTCCTCCTTTTGCTGTTCAGAGAAGGCAGTGACTGTTTTTTTTCTCTTTGCTTTCTTGGAGGGGTAGCTGTCATCTGTCTCCTCTGGTGCCGGCTCTGGCTGGACTGGTTCAGGCTCCGGGGGTTGGACAGCCTTGCCCTTTCCCTTCTTGCCTCTGGTACCCATGGATGGCATCTCTCAAAGGCTCTAAAAAGTACTAGCAAAGGCAGGTTGCTAAGATGTGCTCTCTTCAAGAGTAGATCGCTGAGACGCATCTTGTCCGGTATATATATGGGCACGAGAACTCGATCGTGATTGTTCGTGTAAAAACGTAACTACTCGTATCTACTCGTATCAACTCTTATCTGCTCGTGAGTCATTCGTGTCAGGTCTTGAGCAATGGGACCCGACAGAGCGTAACAGATTGTGACAGATCGTGGGAGATCGCAACACATCTCAACAGAGCGTGGTGTTTGTCTTGTCTAAGATCGATCCCGATCACCACGATTTGAAAGCACGTTTAGATGTGATCTGTCGCGCTTTGTTAGGATGCAATACGATCTGAAACGATGATCCCGATTGACAATTGATCGTGTTGATCGCAGACAATTTTTTAACCGTTCAAAAAGTTTCTACGATTAACACGATTGCCACGACTGACCTCAAGATCTGATAAGATCTGATAGGATCACCACGATTAGTCCACGATTAAGACCACGATTTCAATTGTGCCACGAATCGTGATAGTGGGAACCTAGCATAACCTAACATCTAAACTTAACCATCTCTAACCTTATACTTAAACTAACCATCTCTAACCTAATGACTAAACTTAACCATCTCTAACCTTTTACCTAAACTAACCATCTCTAACCTAATGACTAAACTTATCCATCTCTAACCTTATACCTAAACTAACCATCTCTAACCTAACACCTAAACTTATCCATCTCTAACCTTATACCTAAACTAACCATCTCTAACCTAATGACTAAACTTAACCATCTCTAACCTTATACCTAAACTAACCATCTCTAACCTAATGACTAAACTTAACCATCTCTAACCTTATACCTAAACTAACCATCTCTAACCTAATGACTAAACTTAACCATCTGTAACCTAAAGGCGCTGTCACACCTTGACCATTTAGCAAGCATATGCCCGATGTATCAAAATGTCTCTAAAACGCTGGCATACGAACTATCAAAGATTTTTTAAGTATATTTTGTTATATACATAACGTATCAGCAACTTATATAGAACGTTTGATAACTTATACCAACGAATGCTTAGCGTTTTGCCTGCGTTAACTTATGCCCAAGCGTATCGCCAAAGATCACATAGCTGATAAAAAGGCTGACCCTCGATGATTCAAATCCTAACCGCACTAGACAGTATCAACATCACCGTCGCAGTATCTATCAAATTCAGATTCAGATTCAGATTCAGAAAACTTTATTAATCCCGAGGGAAATTAAGGTGCAACAGTTGACACAGGGGGAATAAATGCACACACAAGAATACTAAAACCTAAGCTAAAAAACAAAACAACAACTAACTAAAATAAAAACTATTATAAACAAAAATAGATCAACATCACCGTATCAATATGCCGAAGAAAACTTCAAAGAACACTGCCAATACGCCATTATACAGTTGCTGTAAGTTAGAAACACGTTCAGTAAGTCCTGTGGTCGTCCGTCAAATATGTCTACATATGTCAATATGTGTTGAAGATAAGTTACAAAGCACGTTACTCATAGGTTAAAAATACGTTTTTTGGTACGCTAGACATTATCTCGAGGTATTACGACTAAACCAACCATCTCCAACCTTATGCCTAAACTAACCATCTATAACATTATACCTCAACTAACCATCTCTTACCTAACGACTAAACGTACCATCTCTAACCAAATACCTAAACTTACCGTAATTCTATCTACGGTATGTTGATGTATTTTGTAGTAGCTGTTCTCAATCCAATACTTTAACTTTAACCATCACATACGTCCTACGCCTCCTGAGTCCAACACTTAAATATAACTATTTCTGATGCATCATGGGAGAATGGTACCATACCAGGATGCCCGTATACAAGGGGCCCCCCTGAGTGAAAAAGTATAAGGCTGGGAAACGTTTCATTCTCTGTTTTTTAAACTATGCAGATTGGCCGCCGCGCAAACCCTCTCTGACCTTATAGTGGCGGCTGCCAATCACGGAGCGGCTGGAAGGTCGCATGGTCTAGATGAGCGCCGGATAATTACGACTGTCGATGCAAATCACCGGAGCTCCCTTCAGACGGGGACCAAGGTCCGAGCCCCGGCTAGGTCATTGTCTCGCCGCTCCCACTCACTCATTTACACACCGGCGGCGCCGGTCATGGGGGGGGGGGGGGGCGGGGCATCAAACCAGCGCACCGGGGTTGGAGCCAGGGTCATTGCTGCTGGCTCGAGGGCACTAGGGCAGGAGGAGTGACCCTGATGAAGAAGTACACACCCGACATCACACACACATACACACACACACACACACATACACACACACCACACACACACACACACACACACATACAGTACATACACATTCATACTCATACTAGATTTGTATTTTCAATCTGTAAAACCCTCCAATTAGCGACACTAACGGCAATGCTAATGGATATGCTAGCGTAGCTGTTAGCGACGACGTGCCAGGGGCGAACTTAGCAGCACTGTGTTTCCACTCTGTAGCGCTAACAGAGCGGAACTTGAACTACTGCGGCTGATCATATCAGGCCCTCTGCAGATAACACACACACACACACACACACACACACACACACACACACACACACCACACACACACACACACACACACACACACACACACACACACACACACACACACACACACACACACACACACACACACACACACCACACACACACACACACACACACACACACACACACACACACACACACACACACACACACACACACACACAGAGTCCTCCAGAATACAAACACATATATACGCACACATCAACAAACACATAACATACAACACACACACACACACACACACACACACACACACACACACACACACACACACACACACACACACACACACACACACACACACACACACACACACACACACACACACACACACACACACACACACACACACACCACACACACACACACACACACACACACACACACACACACACACACACACACACACACACACACATCAAAGAGTGAAGATAAATCCCACGGCTTGTGAAGATGTGCTGGGTGTTAAGTAACGTTCAATCATGCCCCCGATGTAAGAGATGAACAAAGAACACTTTTAAAAATCCATTAAAAGGAGACGACTGTCCAAACACATGCTAGTGGCTGCCCAGGAGCCTGATTAGCCGACCCACAGTCAGGTCATTATGGATGACACCGCTCTCACAATTTAAGCTTATTGTTTTGCTAAAAAAGGCTGGCTTAAGGGGAGTCTACTGGTAATGGTGTTGAACCGGCAACCAAGAGATACTGGGGGGTTCGATTCCCCCAGTCTACCTGCAGGGCATCCCTGTAGGCTCCCACATCTACATGTATCTGAATGCTGAATGTAGGTCACCATGGAAGCGTCTCCTAAGTGACTCACTGTTCCTCGTCACATTAGTCATTTATGAATAGTAAATCCAATAATGCATAGTAAAAAATAACTAATGAGTCAAATCAATAACATGCAAACACAGCCCCAGAAGGACACTGCCACTTGAGTGAGCCTACGACACACACACACACACACACACACACACACACACACACACACACACACACACACACACACACACACACACACACACACACACCACACACACACACACACACACACACACACACACACACACACACACACACACACACACACACACACA
>CM051002.1:15704442-15706942 GCA_027704905.1 Muraenolepis orangiensis
ACAGCCTGCTCAGCTACAAAACCGCATTATCTCTAGCAACGCCTACTTCTCCAGCGTCATTAATTCGAACAAAAGCAACCCCAAGTTTCTCTGTGACACTGTAAAGTCTGACATACAAACAACCTCAGAAAGAGGGCTCCTCCGAAAACACAACAATCACATCAATTCCAAATGAAATGGAGGTTTCCCTTGCTGTTCACCTTGAACATCCTACAGGATTCTTTAAGGGTTCTGAAAGAACTCTTCCCAACAGTTGGAGCTGGTATGCTCAGCATCATAAACATGTCCCCGGTCTCCTGTGAACATTTCCCTCTACTTTTAGGACTGCTGTGATAAAACCTCTACTCAAGAAGCCTGGCCTAGACCCCCTGAAGTACTCAGCAGCTATCGGCCCATCTCTAATCTTCCTCGCCTTTCCAAAGTACTGGAAAGAATTGGAGCTCACCAAACCACCAATCAGTCTAGGCTTAGGCCGGGTTTAGTGGTAAACAATCTTCTCCTTATATACCATGGACAGCATTGCAAGCTCCCTGCTGGTTGCTGCTTGACCTGCACAGAGTGTGCTTTGACACAATCAACCGTAGCATTCTTCTTGATCGCCTCGATCACTACATTGGCATATCTTACAAATATATATATTTTTTAAATCCAAACACTGCAACCTTAGCTTCGGTCTTCCCCAAGGGTCCATCCTTGGTCCGCTGGTCTTGGCGATATTATTTGCTCGCTACGGAATTGCCTTTCACTGTTATGCAGACGGCACTCAAATCCACCTTCCTCTTGGATAAAAGGTCTCCTCCAGGTTGATTCCTGCCTGACTGCAATTAAAACATCGATGTCCCAACACTACTTGCAGCTTACACTGGAGTTTTGGGGGGTAGGACTAGATAATGGGGGGTGGCATAAATATATGGTCTGTGAAGCCCTTTGAGACTGTAACTGTGATTAAGGGCTATACAAATAACATTACTTTGACTTGAACTGACACACACACACACACACACACACACACACACACACACACACACACACACACACACACACACACACACACACACACACACACACACACACCACACACACACACACACACACACACACACACACACACACACACACACACACACACACACACACACACACACACACACACACACACACACACACACACACACACACCGCACCACATTATGATATTATGGGGGATGATGTTATTTGATTAATCTGATTAATAGGATATCCTCCCATATGTGATAGTGACTAGAATACCTCTCTCTCTCTCTCTCTCTCTCTCTCTCTCTCTCTCTCTCTCTCTCCTCTCTCTCTCTCTCTCTCTCTCTCTCTCTCTCTCTCTCTCTCTCTCTCTCTCTCTCTCTCTCTCCTCTCTCTCTCTCTCTCTCTCTCTCTCTCTCTCTCTCTCTCTCTCTCTCTCTCTCTCTCTCTCCTCTCTCTCTCTCTCTCTTTATCTCTTTGTTTCTCTCTCTGTCTAACTTTTTGTACCTTTCTCACTCTATCTCTCTGTCTCCCTCTCACTACCTCACTCACCCTCCATCTGTCTCCTCCTCTCTCCCCCCTCCCCTCTTACTCCTCTCCCCTCTCTTCCTCTTTCTCTCATCGCCTCCTCTCCTCCCTTCCTCCCCTCTTACTCCTCTCCCCTCTCTCCCTCTCCTCATCTTCCTCTTTCTCTCATTGCCTCCTCTCCTCCCTTCTCCCCTCTCCCCCCTCCCCTCTTACTCCTCTCCCCTCTTCCTCTCCTCGTCCCCTCTCTCCTTCTCCTCCTCTTCTCTCTTCGTCTCCTCTCTCTCTCTTTCCTCCCTTCCTTACCTCCTCCCCTTTCTCTCCTCCTCCCCTCTTTTATCCTCATTAACTTTCTCTCTCTCACATTTGTCTCTCTCTTTCTCCTGTCTTCCATGTGATTGGGTAACCTGCATTCCACACACACACACACACACACACACACACACACACACACACACACACACACACACACACACACACACACCACACACACACACACACACACACACACACACACACACACACACACACACACACACACACACACACACACACACACACACCACACACACACACACACACACACACACACACACACACACACACACCTCCCCATGGCCCATCAAGGAGAAGGTGTGTGCAGCGATGGAAAGCATGATTGTTGTATGGATTGTGTGTGATTTGCATAAATATCAATCTCTATTTCTGGAGGTTCAACGGGGATCAGAGAGACAAGAGAACTGCATGATGGGAACTCAGATGGAGTTGTGGCTCAAGGCTGGGGACAAAGATTATCCTCAGCCTTCATATTCACTGACTCATAACCACCTATAGACTGAATATATAGATATAAATTGGATATATTTACATAAACAGGAACATAATCAATAATTGTGTGTGTGTGTGTGTGCGTTTGCGTGTGCGTGTGTGTGTGTGTGTGTGTGTGCGTGTGTGCCGAAACTGTACATAAACCACATGTGTT
>CM051002.1:15711942-15759442 GCA_027704905.1 Muraenolepis orangiensis
AAAAAAAAAGAGAAGAAAGAGAGAGAGAAGAGAAAGAGAGGGAGAGAGAAAGAGAGGGAGGGAGAAAGAGAGAAAAAAAAAAAAACAATAGAATAGAGAAGAGAGAGAGAGAGAGAGAGAGAGAGAGAGAGAGAGAGAGAGAGAGAGATAGAGAGAGAGAGAAGAGAGAAGGAGGGGGAGGCAAAAACAAAAAACAAAAAAAAGAAAGAAGATAGAGAGAGAGAGATGAGAGGAGGAGAGAGAAGCGATAGAGAGAGAGAGAGGAGACGTGCAGAGAGAGAGCTGAAGAAAGAAGGAGAGGAGAATACGCAAGAGAGAGCAAGCGAAAAAAGAAGCGCTAGAAAATATCTGAAAGAGAGGGAGTGCGATAGAGAGAAGATAGCCCCAAGCCACCACAGAGAGAACTCATCCGCAGAACAGAGAGAACGACTCCAAAACCTACCTCTATACATCCCTCTCTCCCTCTTCCTCTCCCTCTCCCCCCCTCTCTCTCCCTCTCTCCCCCCCCTCTCTCTCTCTCCCTCTCTCTCTCCCCCCTCTCCCTCTCCCTCTCCCTCTCTTTCTCTCCCTCTCTCTCTCCCCCCCCTCTCTCTCTCCCTCTCTCCCTCTCCCTCTCTTTCTCTCTCCCTCTCTTCAAACTGTATTATGTGCTGAAAACACAAGATTCATCCAAGCAGTCAGAAATAGCCAAACTTTGTGATTTTACAGTCGAAAGGTACTAGACATCTAAGACAAATAGTACAGGACAATGGACACATTGTGATAGGGTTGTTTCACCCTCGGTGTGTTAATCTGTGTGTCGCTATTCAGAACACATTCAGATGATCTCTCTCTCTCACACACAGACACACAGACACAGACACAGACACACACACACACACAAACACGCAGCTGGTTTGTTTGGAGGAGGTTGGATGATGTAGGCCTACATAATCAGTTTAAATACAATGATGTGTGTGTGTCTGTCGTCTGTCTGTCTGTCTGTTTGTCTGTCTATGAATGTAGTATCATTTCTACTCGGGATAAGGAATAAGAATCTTTCTCAGAGGTCCGGATACTAAGTTCAATGTCTTTATTGAACAAAGCATCAAATGAAAGCATCTACTGCAGCAAGATGGATCCTACCTGGTGCTAATTCGCAGACTGGTGACGCGCTCCTTTGCCACACATTATATAGAAAATTGAATCATAAACATCGACTACTCCTATTGGTCAAAGTAAACAAACATCAACTAATACTATTGGTCTGAGAGGTACAACCAGTATCCACTACTCTGGTTGGTCACGGTGTCTTCATCGTCACGTCATAAGTTTACAAGCACAAATCCCCGGGGGGGGGGGGGGGGGGGTCGTATCCCTGGCCACACGTGTTGGTCGCATCTCCGGCAACCCCAGGGGGTCGCATTCCTGGCAACGGCTTTTGGTCGCCTCAACACGCATGGCCCTTACAATGCATACAGTATCACAGATAGAGTTTTAGTTTTATACTTAGGGTATAACAATACACTACATGAATGAGACAGATCATGCCTGAAATGATTAAAACACGTAGAACACATCTTGAAATTACGTCTGACTTCTCCTTCACCGCCTACGCGCGCGTACACACACACCACACACACACACACACACACACACACCACACACACACACACCACACACACACACACACACACACACACACACACACACACACACACACAAACAAAACACAAAAACATACACACACACAGAGTATAATGTTACTCTAATTAAGCGCCTTGGGTGTCCAGAAAAGCGCTTTATGAAATTGAATGTATTATTATAGTTATTATTATTATTATTATTATTATATTAATTTATAAATCCTGAAGCACATGGATTATCATTATTATTATTATTAGTAGATATTATTAATAGAGATAGGCGTAAAAGTGCAAACGAGTACACACAAAGATACACATGTGAGTAAGCATGACATTTCAAACATATGCACATTTGCACAAAAGAGTAACATACAATATAATAACATATAGTAACATACAATATAATAACATATAGTAACATACAATATAATAACATATAGTAACATACAATATAATAACATATAGTAACATACAATATAATAACATATAGTAACATACAATATAATAACATATAGTAACATACAATATAATAACATATAGTAACATACAATATAATAACATATAGTAACATACAATATAATAACATATAGTAACATACAATATAATAACATATAGTAACATACAATATAATAACATATAGTAACATACAATATAATAACATATAGTAACATACAATATAATAACATATAGTAACATACAATATAATAACATATAGTAACATACAATATAATAACATATAGTAACATACAATATAATAACATATAGTAACATACAACATAATAACATATAGTAACATACAATATAATAACATATAGTAACATACAATATAATAACATATAGTAACATACAATAGGCACGTACAGCCTTCGTGACGTCACACACGTGCCGTTAGATCAAACCGCTCGGTTCCGTCGACGCGTCGCCAAACAAAATAAAAAAGGAGGACGTGCCACCGCTTCCGACGTATTAGGTAGGCGAGTCCTTCGATGGTTCGACAAGTGACCCGACGCTCGCCGGGCAAGATTGATCAGGAAAACACTGATCTATATCATAGATCGCGTCCCAATCAACGGAGTGAATCACACGCTTGATTGTTTTTGGCGAATATTTAAACCCCCGCCGTGTCGTTTCTGCTGTATAGTTTCACTGGGGTCAAAGAACGAGGAGCTGTAGCGTCGTATCATCTCTCTCGTGGGGTTGGTTCGTGGTGTTTTTCCTGCCGTGGTTTTCAGCCTCCTTGTTGGATGTATCCGCTGGCTGCTGCCGCCGCCGCGGTGCTTACCGCCTGCCTCTGCGGTGTCCCTGTCACGGTGACGGCGCGGAACCCCGAGCCGTTAAATTACCGGCCTATTATCGGTAAGACACACACACACACACCACACACACACACACACACACACACACCTGCCACACACACACCTGCCACACACATACGGCTATGAAAAAGAGGGATATTTTCTGGAGTATCAGCAAATGGCCGACCCTCAACCCCCCCCCCCCCCATATAACCCTGCACGCACCACAGAGGGATAGCACGAATACAAGGATGTGATATTTCAATGACTTGTTTTTTCTTAAATTCATATCTCACATTAAAATTAATATATTATTTTAAAACATAGAAAATGTACCAAAGAAGTTATCTTCAAAAGGCCACATCTCAAATGTACGTGTGCGTGAGGTGGGTTTATGTATTCAGGAGCGTCACACGTTCACGGACAGAACCTGTTGAAACATGGCAACGACTAGACAGGATTGGTGGAGATGGAGGTTGAGACCTGTTAAATGTATCACTTGTGTGTGTGTGTGTATTATTATGCTCATATCCCATTTTAATACCTAGTAGACTCTTTTATCCTGTAAATTTAAACTGTAAATTATATTACCATGAACTTCACTGCAACAATGCACTCTGGTTAGATGCAAAATTATTTTCGCTGTACTGTACTTGTGCTGTGCATTGAAATACCAACCGGACGTGATGAACATGCTCCCTCTTGTCCCGAGAAAAAAAATCAAAATATCATGCAAATACAAACTGGTTTAGCATGTCACGGAGGACGTCATTCACCAGTGGTTGAAAAATCGCCGGGGCGATGACCAAGTACTCAAAATGGCCCAGTGCAGTGTTAAAAGCCGTCTTCCGCTCGTCACCCTCCCGAATCTCCCGCTGCGTGGTGGAGCGGCTCGAAGGCTGGGTCTATGAGTGGCAGAGGGTACTTGTTTTTGACCGTAATGCTCTTTAAGCCTCGGAAGTCAATACACGGCCGTAGGGTGTGATCCTTCTTCTGGACAAAAAAAACCCCCCAACCGACGGGCGACGACAAGGGTCTGATCAGCCCCGCTGCCAGAGAGTTATGTATTTAGGTCTCCATCGTCTCCCTCTCCGGCCGGGAAAGGTTGTAGAGACGACTGACCGGCAGAGGGGCGCCAGGAAGGAGGTCGATAGCGCAGTCGTACGATCTGTTGGTAGGGAAAGGGCCCGGTGTTTGCTCAACACCTCCCCGATATCGTGGTAAACGTGGGGGACGGAGGAGAGATCGGGAGTGCTCGGAACCGGGCCGGTGGAGGAATTGCGTGGTGCTAGGGCAGACCGAAGGCAATGGGAATGGCAGAACACACTCCAGCTGATCACGGAGCGTGCAGACCAGTTGATGTGTGGGTTGTGAGTCGCCAGCCACGGCCTACCCAATACCACTGGGGTGTGGGGGGAGGGGATCACATGGAAGCAAATACTCTCCCTGTGATTCCCTGACAACACCAACGTGAGGGGAACGGACCGATGGGTGATCCTGGCCAGAGGCTTGCCGTCCAGCGCGTTCACGTCGAGCGGTGACTGTAGGAGCTCGGTGGGGATACCCGCCTGTGCGACCAGGGACGCGTCGATAAAGCTGGCATCGGCCCCCGAGTCCACTAACACGCGCACTGGAAGCGCCTCCTTGGACCAAAGGAGACGTGCCTCAAAATGAGAGTTTGACGTTGGAACCGGAGATCGGGTCGCATTATGGCCCCTCAGGGACCCCGCCGTCACTGAGGGGCCTGCTCTTTTGGCCGATGAGGACAGGTAGCATAGGAATGGCCCATCCCCCCGCAGTAGAGGCAAGTTCCCGAGTCCGTTGTCCGCCTTCGCTCCAGATGGGATAAGCGCACCCGGTCTACCTGCATCGGCTCCTCCGCGACGAGAGAAACGGGCCTGGCGTAGCCCCTCCCTCCCGCAGGACGAGGGACCCTGGAGGAACCCGGGCCGTCCTCCCAATGAAGAGCTAGATCCGACACCTGGATGGCCATCTGAATTGCCTCATCCAGCGTTCCCGTCTCACCCTCGAGCGCCACCTCTCTGCCTAGCTCCCGATTGAGTCCGCTCTGGAAGGCTGAGAGCGTTGTCGTTCCAACCAGACTCCAAAGCTAAATGGCAAAACCGGCCGATATACTCCCATAGGCTGAGATCTCCTTGTCTCAACCACAGCAGGAGTTGTCCGGCCTGTGGCACACATATGGGGTGGTCAAACACCCGCTTCAGCTCTGCAGCGAGAGCCGTAAAGGATAGGGTAACGGGAGAGCCCTGCTCATAGAGCGTGTTAAACATTGCGAGGGGACCTCCCTCGAGCAAGTTCACCACGAACGCAACTCTTGCTGCCTCACCTCCATAACGGGACGGTTGCGCTTGAAATGTGAGGTGGCATTGCACCAGGAATTCACGGCACTTGTTAGGATCCTCGGAATACTTTGCGGGAGCTGGGTGATGGGGCTTCGATGGGAGGGGGGCAACCGGAACCGGCCAGGCAACCGCTTACGATGGAGCGTCCGCCGCGGCGTTGGAGAGTCTGTCGTTGAGAAACGCCATGGTGGCTGACAGTTCCTTAACTTGCTCCCTCAGTTCCGACCGCTCTTGCTCCAGTTGTCCCACACGATTGCTTAGGGTAGCGATCGCATGTTTCATCTGGTCGACGTCGCCGGGGTCCATGTTGGCTAGATCGTTCTGTTACAACGATGTGTGTTGGTTGGACCCAGAACGCTGACGACAGACCAGTGAAGGGATAACAGGAGGCTTTATTAAAGCAAACACAATAATAGAATGGTCGGGGACAGGCCAGGGGTCTGGATACCGGGAGGTCGACCAGCGGAGTACCGACAGGTAGTAGACAGGCACGTGGTCTGGAACGGGCGAGAAGTCTGGATACCGGGAGGTCGAGCAGCGGAGTACCGACAGGTAGTAGACAGGCGGATGGTCTGGGACGGGCGAGGAGTCTGGATACCGGGAGGTCGAAGTAGCGACAGGTAGTAGACGGGTAAGTATATTTACCGGAGGGCTGGTACAGTGACATCCTGGGAGTACAACGTACGATCTAGCAACGAGCTCAAGAGACGCCACGGTATATATACCCCCAGGTGAGGTGATTAACCTAATTACTATCGGCAATTGACGGCAGATGTGTGTGTGCACCGCAGAAGCCTGCACCTTGGCCACGCCCCCCTGTCAACCACCGTAACCGTGACACAAGTGACTTTTGCTTAACGCAATTGCTTTTGGTCGCTCACAAAACACTAGTTAGTTAAGCCCTTGGCTCCTCCAGGGAGCATAGGCCATTGACGAATTTCTTCCATCTCACTCGGTTGGGGACACGTTTTTCAAGGTCTCTCCAGTTTTGCCCACTCAAAGACATCTCTGCCTGGACATCCCTCCTCCAACTGTTCTTGAGACGACCAATTTTTCTCTTCCCTTGTGGCTTTCATTTTAGGCTTGTTGGGTGATGTTGTTGGCTGATTTCCTGTTCACAAACTGACACTGACTTCTTTAAATTATTCAGTGACCGAATGGTGGAAATTGGGAAATGTTTTACTTTGTAGGAACACAAATAAATAAAACCAAGACGGAACAAGGAAGCGTTGTGAGTTTCCCTCACACAACCGAGTAAAAAAAACCTCCCTTAATTCAAGTCAAGTTTATTGTCACTTCACAAAAGTATAAAGTAGAGGTGGGACGATCGATCGGCTTCCGATCATTATCGGCCGATTTTGAAGAAAAATGCGCAATCGGAGAATGCCGATCTTGCTTTAATGTTGCAGATTTCATAGCCGATCCTGCACGTGAGAAACACGTGAGCTCATCTCTTTACCAGCGAGTAAAACACGTGGGGCCCCGCCTCTTTTCTAAACAGAGTGATACTCGCCCTGCCTCAATGTCAGCGGTGTCTGCAGTGTGGAGTTTCTTCAAAGTGTGTGATACAGATGTAACATTTGCCATCTGTAATGTGTGCAAAGAGAAAATATCTCGTGGAGGAAGCAAGGTAAAAAATTTCAACAAGACAAATTTAATAAGACACCTGAAAACCCATCACCCAGCGCAGCATGGCGAGTTTGTTAAACTGACCGTGGAGAACGAGAACCCCAGGAATGCATGATGGATGAAACTGTTCTATAATACAGGGGTTCCCACCCTTTTTTGTGCCACGGACCGGCAGATACATGAAAAAAAATCTCGTGGACCAGTTGTCAATTTTCACGGACCGGTTGTCAAAATGTGTGTCAACTAGGGATGGGACGATCACGTTTTTTGCCACCGATCACCGATCACCGATCACAATGAGAAAAAAACGCGCTAGTGACGTGTCGGTCGCGATCGAGCCGGGGTTTGTGTTACGGCGCTCCGCGTACATGCGCGTTTATACTGAAATCGAGCCCTGCCGTTTTGTTAGGGGTGTGTGTTGACACACACTTTGACAACCGGTCCGCGAAAATTGACAACTGGTCCGCGAGATTTTTTTTCATGTATCTGCCGGTCCGTGGCACAAAAAAGGGTGGGAACCCCTGTATTATAGAACAGTTTCATCCATCATGCATTCCTGGGGTTCTCGTTCTCCACGGTCAGTTTAACAAACTCGCCATGCTGCGCTGGGTGATGGGTTTTCAGGTGTCTTATTAAATTTGTCTTGTTGAAATTTTTTACCTCCACGAGATATTTTCTCTTTGCACACATTACAGATGGCAAATGTTACATCTGTATCACACACTTTGAAGAAACTCCACACTGCAGACACCGCTGACATGTTGAGGCAGGGCGAGTATCACTCTGTTTAGAAAAGAGGCGGGGCCCCACGTGTTTTACTCGCTGGTAAAGAGATGAGCTCACGTGTTTCTCACGTTCAGGATCGGCTATGAAATCGGCAACATTAAAGCAAGATCGGCATTCTCCGATATAGAGAATAATAATCGGAAGCCGATCGATCGTCCCACCTCTAGTGTCAACACACACCCCTAACAAAACGGCAGGGCTCGATTTCAGTATAAACGCGCATGTACGCGCAGCGCCCGTAACACAAACCCCGGCTCGTTCGCGACCGACACGTCACTAGCGCGTAGTCTCTTTAGTAGCGCGTGTAACTGAAAGTCTCTCGTTATGCCGCCGATATATATTTAATCTATATATATAGATTATACCGCTATATAATGTATATATATAGATTATACTATATATATCATCTCTATATATAGATTATACCGCCCGCCGTTCACCTATACTCAAATTATTTGAGTCAAATATGATGATAAACACACAGCTGTTTCGCCGCCCGGCAGTAACACCTCCACGGCCCGGTACCGGTCCGCGGCCCGGCGTTTGGGAACCCCTGCTATAATAGACTGCTATAGCAGCAATACACTGTAGACCGCTATAGCTGCAAAAAAAAATCGGTGATCGGTGATCGGTGATCGGTGGGGCAGATATTTCTCATTGTGATCGGTGATCGGTGATCGGTGGCAAAAAACGTGATCGTCCCATCCCTAGTATAAAGCAGTGAGTGAAAATCTTATGTGCAATACCCGACGACAGACAGCAAGATTAGAATAGAATAAAATAGAATAAAAACTGAATAGAATAAAATAAGTAAAAAAATCTAAATAAAAATGCAATTTATAAAATGCAATATATCGGCACAGAAAAAGAGCAATATGTATATATAAATCAATGTAATAAAATATACATTGTTATATGCTATACGCCCTTGTTCAGCAGCCTGATGGCCTGACTGTGGAAGCTATCTCTGAGTCTATTTGTACGCACTTGATACTGCGGTATCGCCTGCCTGACCGTAAAAGTGAATACAGTTTGTGGCTGGTGTGGGCATTGTCTTTTATGATGTGTTTGGCCTTGGCCATGCACCGCTGGTTGTATATATCCAGGAGGGAGGGGAGCTCACCTCCAACGATATACTGGGCCGTCCGCACCACCCTTTGAAGCGCTCTGCGCTCTAGTGCGGTGCAGTTCCCGTACCAGGCGGTGATACACCCTGTAAGAACACTCTCGATGGTGCCGGTATAGAATGTTCTCAGGATGCGGGGGCCCATGCTGAATTTGTTCAGATGCCTGAGGAAATCCAGGCGTTGTTGGGCCCTTTTCACCACGTGTGTGGTGTGCGTGGACCATGTGAGGTCCTCGGAGATGTGCACGCCGAGGAACTTGAAGCTGCTGACCCTCTCTACTGCAACACCGTCGATGGAGATAGGGCCGTGCTCTCCTGTCTGCTTCCTGTAGTCCACGATCAGCTCCTTGGTCTTCTAATTATGTAGGAATAAATGGGGATCCCTCCTTCCAGGGATGTTTCAAGAGTGCAATGGGTGCCATAAGTGACTTATAGTAATGTACATAGTAAAGTACAAAAAAATGATATACATATAATATACAAATATTAAAATGAGAATATAATTTGTGTGTAGTTCTGGTCGGTATCCTTCAGATGGGGATGACAGCGGCACACTGGAAAACAGAAGCAGAAGCTGTGGTATGGTCAGGGTGGTACGGGCTAGTGATGGCTTACGGGTCGATTTAGCTGTAACGAGAGTTGAAGTGCGCTCCTAGGCGCCAAACGACAATGTAAAAAGGTAGGTTTTAAGTTTAGGTTTAAATATTTCAACAGAGTCTGCTTCCCTGATTACAGGTGGCCGACTGTTCCACAAATAGGGCGCACGGTAGGAGTTCTATTCCATATGCTCTATACGCTCTATTCCCTGCTGATTTCTTTATTGGTGCCCTCACACCATAGCGATCACCAGTTGTGTATGGTTGCGAATAAAAAATAGTGGTCATAAGTTCAGAACGCAACTCACACGCAACTAATAGGTTTTATAGGTTTGAAGTACGCAACAAGCACACAGGTGATCGCAGACACACGCAGAGTAAGTTCGGAAATTCTGTTCAATAATTCTCTACGAATGCCTGCGATCAATTTATACGCAACAGGGACGCAACAGGTACGCTACGCACACAACACGATCGCAAAAGGTACGCTACGCACGCAACATGATCGCAACAGGTACGCAACTCATAAGTTATGAACGCAGGTCCAAATTTGAGGTATCTGGCCAGGTTTTGGGGTCACTTTTATCTGATTTCTTGGTAGCTTTCCCCATGTTGACTCTTCGATGACCAAATCAGAAGGAAACACTGAATCGGCTCCGCTTTTATAGGTTTTTATCACGTGACCGATATTCGCAAATACCACGCAACTAGCACGCAGGTCAAACGCAACTTGTACGTTTTGAACACAACTCGTAAGTTCTGCACGCAACCCACACGCAACTCACACGCAACCCATAGGTCGAATAGGTTACAAATTGACAAAGTTGTTGATTTTGGTGTGTATACAAATATTTTTTACACGCAACTCATAGGTTTCAGCATCGCTATGCTGTGAGGGCACCATATGACTTTTGGGATTAATAGAAGGCCGGCTCCTGAAGGGCAATAGGGAACAATAAGGTCCAGGTATGAGGGTGCTAATCTGTGTAGGATTTTATAAGTAAGTAGTAGCAGCTTGAAATCTGACCTCGCATTAACTGGAGGCCAGTGGAGCGAGGACAGAATTTGAGTAATGTGGTCAAACTTTATGGTTTCCTAGTCAAATGTCTAGCAGCGGCATTCTGCACAAGCTGGAGGCTTTTCGTAGCGGAGTTCGATAGTGTGACTGTGCAATGGTAATGGATGCTTTTTTATATAGCCAATGCGATTTACAAGTCACTCCTAACATTCACCCATTCATACACACATTCAACCACCGGCGGCGGAGTCAGCCATGCAAGGAGACCAGCCAGCGCGTCTTGCTCAAGAACACCTTGACAGGTTTTGCTATGGTGGGAGGGCAGGGGATCAAACCAGCAACCTTCCGGTTGTGAGGCAACTGCTCTACCTCAGACACCCACAGAGTTTAGAACATGATCATTTGCACAAATACTTTTTGATAATATGACACCACCCTGCTCACCACCCTGTCCTGGTGTGTGTCTGTCATGTCCTGAAAACTCGACTAGGCCTATATAACGCAATTGCTTTTGGTCGCTCACAAAACACGAGTTAGTTAAGTTAGTTAAGCCCTTGGCTCCTCCAGGGAGCATAGGCCATTGACGAATGTCTCCCATCTCACTCGGTTGGGGGCAAGTTTTTCAAGGTCTCCCCAGTTTTGCCCACTCAAAGACATGCCTGGACATCCGTCCTCCAACTGTTCTTGGGGCGACCACTTTTTCTCTTCCCTTGTGGGTTCCACTTTAGGGCTTGTCGGGTGATGTTGTTGGCTGATTTCCTGTTCACAAAACACTGACTTCTTTAAATTATTCAGTGACCGAATGGTGGAAATTGGGAAATGTTTTACTTTTGTAGGAACACAAATAAATCAAACCAAGACGGAACAAGGAAGTGTTGTGAGTTTCCCTCACACAACCGATGACACAACCCGTCTCGCTTACCGAAACCAAATGAGAATGGAGCTCCTATAAAGTTCACTCCTGAATCGTACCAAGTCTACCGAGCTATAGGTGTCACATTGCAGAATGCAAAAAGATAGCGTGGCTATCTGGTCAAATTATGAATGGAATGCAGACTGACAACTGATATCCATCTATGCACAATGTAATTCCCTCGACGCACAGGCAGACACAAGTGGCTTTCTGCGCACATTTTGTTGTCAGGAAACTTTGGTCTACAAACTAAACTAAACTAGTATAAACTAAATATAACTAAATGAAATCTAAATGTATTGACAGATGAATTGCACAATTTACAGTATTATTACAGTAATACGTAGGTATATACAATATACAACAGTACGTATAGTGCAAATTGGCAGTAATAAAATACTAATAAATAACTCAGATGAATACTGAAAAAGTGACATGTGAAAAGTGAAATTTGAATTTACAGTGAAAGGATTTACAGTGCGTTGACCAAAAAATAATAAAACAGTGCGTTGACCTCAGGTCACTGAGTCTCCACTGTCCCTCTCACGACCCGAGGTAGATGAATTATAGAGACTGATGGCCACAAGAAGAAAGGACTTCCTGTGGCGTTCTGTGGTACACCTGGGTGGAATGAGTCTGTTGCTGAAGGTGCTTCTGTATGAGGTCAGCACCTGATGGAGGGGGTGAGAGTTGTTGTCAAGGATACTACGCAGCTTGCGCAGCATCCTCCTCTCAGACACCACCAACAAGGAGTCCAGCTGGACCCCCAGGACAGCGCCAGCCTTCCTGACGATCCTGCTGATCTTGTTGGTGTCTGCTGACCTCAACCTGCTTCCCCAGCACACGACACCGAAGAAGATGGCACTGGCTACCACCGACTGGTAGAACATCTTCAGCATCGTGTTACAAACGTTGAAGGACCGGAGCCTCCGCAGGAAGTAGAGACGGCTCTGGCCCTTCTTGTACACAGCCTCAGAGTTCTTGGCCCAGACCAGTTTGTTGTCCAGGTGAACTCCCAGGTATTTATATTCCTGAACAACTTCTGCGGACACACCCTTGATGGAAATGGGTGTGGGGTAGATTTCCTCCTGCGGAAGTCCACCACCATCTCCTTCGTCTTGTCTGTGTTGAGCTGCATGTGGTTCAGCTCACACCACTCAACAAAGGAGTCCACGACGCCCCTGTACTCCTCAGCGTTTCCCTCGCTGACACAACCAACAACTGCAGAGTCGTCCGAGAACAACTTAATAAAATGACATGAGCAAATAAGTCAAAACGCTTACCACACACACTACTATAATTGGCACTCACAGTAATAACAGTTTAGCAAACCTTTACAGAAACCCTCTTCTCGGATCACTCTTGATTTCTTAGTGTCCGAGTTCTTTATGGCTTTGTCTTGAAGCGTTGCTCTTGTACAACCGTGCGTGTCGTCCACTTCTGTGTGTGCATGCATAGTTTCGGCTCCTCCGTCGGTCCTCTGATGACCGCCTCGTCAATTAAGACCCACTCGCGTCGATGGACAGTCGAGTTTTCACTGTAATTCCCTCGAAGCACAGGCAGACACAAGTGGATTATTTCTCTCTGAATCCACCGTGAAAACTACACCTAAACAAACCGTACAAATGACAAACATAGTATCATGTTAGACACACAATAACATTCACAGCATGTGAGATGACTTTAGTAAAGTAATAAACGTAAAATAAACACAAACACAACAACATACCTCGTTGGCTGCATGCTCTGAAAACCGAGGAAAGTATTTTTCAGTCCTTACAACTTTATAAGAAAATACTTCAACTAACGGAGCTGTAAAGGTATCCGTGCGTCTTACTCTCAGTTTCTGGTCTCTCTCTCTAACTCACGCGAGAACAGCATAACGAGACGTGAGCTTGGACTTCAAAATAAAAGACTAAATATTGCACGCATGAAATATTACAACAAATAATAATTATTAAACTTAGAAAATACATATTACAGCTAAACTGTGAAAATGTAAAAGCTGCACTTGCACACAATATGATCTTGACCCTGCGTTACTGTGACTATGATGCTGCTGTCGCTATATGTGCAGGTGTGCTGGCCCAGGAGAACCTACCTGATGACCCGTCTACCCAGGGCTCCTCCTACATCGCCGCCTGCTACGTCAAATACCTGGAGAGCTCCGGTGCTCGGGTGGTACCCATCAGGTACGCTGGCCCCCCCGCCACACTGCACCCACTGTAGGTGTTGGATGTGTTTGTCAAGCGTTCGTTAAGGCCAAAGTGTTGGATACTTTAACAGCCTCTGTGGGCTATGGAGTGTAGAGTCCTATGACAACGTATAACCTGGCCTTTAGCATTTACCTGTAAGAAATTTAGCAGATGTTGTGATCAATAACATAAAAAAAACTTGAATGCTGCATGACCAACTTTCCAAAAAATAACCACACATAGTGTGGAATAGCTATTGACATTGATAAAATATACAACAATTATATTCTTGTTTCCCCAGACTCAACCTGTTGGAAGATGAGTACGTCCGGCTCTTCAAGTCGTTAAACGGGTGAGTGGAACACCTGTGCAAACCTGGTGCATTGTGCAGGTTAGCTCTGAGGGAACCCCGCCCATGGCCGCTTGTTTTTATCATCTCATTGGATACATGCCTGTCCATCACACCACTCCTGGGGTTACTATCATTACTGTGACAGTGTAGAGAGGTATATATCCTTAATCAGGTAGGGTCATATGGTGCCCAGAGGTCAGACTTGGGCACCAACCTTTTGGACTGGAAGTCCACGCCACACCCTAACCACTATCACTGCTCCCCCCCCCCCCCTAGGTTGCTGCTGCCAGGTGGAGATGTGGACCTCCAGACCTCTCAGTTCAGTCGGGTCTCCAAGATCTTCTACAGCCTGGCTCTCAAGGTCAGACCTTATGTTTTTAACATTTGGAGACATGTTTGCGTCTAAAGCCACTGCATCACAGAGAACCGAGCTCCACGTGCTGCATGAGGTGCCTGCACACACTTGCCCCAGCAAAACACCAACACCCAACCATATGTAACCGTGAGTGTCCCGCACGGGTTTGGAACTCGCGGTTCCCAGCATGAGAGGCGACGCTCTAACGTGAGAAGCTAAAACACATGGACTTCGTCGCTAGAACGTCTTTCAGGTGTCTGGGAGTGATGTTTACTTCACTGCACAGCACCACTTCTGGTGAGCAGGGGAACATTGTTCAAGAGGAACTATCTATCTGTCGACCCGCATTGAGAGGTACGGTGTGACAAAAAACAGCTGCAATTGTTGCCGATGCTCTCTCTGTGTCTCTGGGGCGTGGTCGTACACATGCTATGGTTATCATACCTGCAACAAGTACAATGGAATGCTTACTCCCCATTCCCTCCCACAGTATGAATTTCTAAAACACAATAGTAATGTGTGTTATACAAGTGTAGTTAGTATTAATACTATAGTTAGTATACATAGTGTAGGTAGGATACATAGTTATCACACCTACGATGGTAAGTATACAGTATACATCATTATCACACCTACTATAGTAAGTATAGTTACAATACATAGTTATCAAACCTACTAAAGTTAGTATGAATAAAGTTGTAACAGTCAACGCTGCTATTTGAGCAGCAGGTCAATGTCATGCAGGTTTATCCTTTGGGCCTTGATGTGCAGCCTCACCCAGCCCCAGAGTCTAATCAGACGGACCGGGGCCAGGTGAGGCTGCTTAAACCAGCCACCACCCACCCACACACACACACACACACACACTCCACAATAGTATAGTAAGTGTACACACCAGTGGCGGCTGGTTGTTGTCAAAGTAGGGGAGGAAGGAAGGTGACGTTTGGTGGTGGATGGGGAGGGGGTTAGTGAGGGCATATTCGGGCATGTTAAACCCTGACATTTCAAGCAGAAAAAGTAGATTTTGTGTGAGCTATACCAGAGGGAAATTGTGCCATTGTCTCTTCTTTGTCTAATCAGAAATAAACTCAGACTTCAGTCAGCTCTTCTTAAGAGATGACTGAAGTCTGACCTGGTGTCCTTAACCTTAGGAGAAGTAAGGAGCAACATAATCGATGCATCTAAAAACGGTTTGAGAAATGTATAAGCCAATCTAGTTTTCTATTGTTTTTTTCTGACAGCTGATTATTCTAGACAAAATAAAGTTCAGGGCAGTGAGATAAATCATTGATCTTGAATTGGGATTAGGGTGAAACAAGAAGAAGTCTTTTTCTAAGAAGTTGAATTTAAGAAAATGGTCAAAATCTCAACCTGTTTTTAAATTGAGCTCAGTTTTGTCTCAAGATAAATAGGCTAGACCAAGATAAAATCTTATTTTGAATATTCATTTGCCCTGGAAGTAATTACTGATTCAAGCTTGCTAGAATTCTAATCATTTTGAGATATAGTTGGCTTCATTTGTTCATCTTGCATGTTCAGATGGTCTGACCACAGAACTACATAATGTATAGCCTGGGCGGCTAGTGGGAATGAAAGCTGTATTCTGTTATTCACATAACAATATAAGCCTACTAATAAGTAGTAGTAGCTCACCCCGCCTCACTATGACTTTTGCAGACAATTTCTAAGTGACAGACATTTTTAGCATACAAGCCAAACTGAATTGAATCAATTGTGGTCTGAGGGGGAAGAAGCATTGCTTTGATGAAAAATAGCTATTTAGCGATTACTCCATTAATGATGAAAATTTGAAAAAACAGAATAGAAGTTATTTGCACAGTGGCTAGTTCTACCAAACAAACCAAAAGGAAGTGAGTGAGAGTGAGATTTGAGGGAGAAGCATATAAAGTATATTTACCTGTATTTAATTAAAATAAGACCTACTCTCTTATGGTAAAAGTTATGCACTTAAATCACGTAAATTGTGAGCCAAAGAAACAGTCAGCCATGTTTTCTGTTTACGTTTGCCGCCATGCACCTGGAACACTTTGAGTTTGTAACACAAACGTTTACAGTCTGAAATATATGACTCACAAGCTGTCTGGTCGCGAAATTAAGGAACAATACAGGATAGATTCTTGCATGATTAGATTAGATTAGATTCAAATTGATTGTCATTGCACAGCACAAGTACAGTACAGCGACATTCGTTACACATTTACAGGTATGTTACAATAAATATGTAGACTATAGGTAGAGGTAGGTAGTTATACAGTGCAAGGCAGTCAAAGACCTTGATCGTGATGTATTATTATTATTATTATAGAATATATTGAGGTGTGGGGCAGGGGGGGGGGCGGCAGCAGGGGTTGGGCAGCAGGGGGGGGGTTGTCTTTGTGGTGCAGAGTTCAGGGAGATGACCGCTGAGGGGAAGATTCTGTTCCTAAGCCGGCTTGACCTGCTTGACAAAGATTTATTTTTTGCCCCCCCCCGAGCGGAGGAGGGAAAACAGTCCATGGTTGGGGTGAGAGGGGTCTTCCACTATTTTGTGTGCCTTTCTCATGCACCGTTTGTGGTGGGTAGTGTTTATTGCAGGGAGGGGTAATCCAACGGCGGTTTTCACCACCCTCTGCAGCGCTTTCCGGTCGGAAACAGTGCAGTTGCCGTACCACACTGTGATGCAGTTGGTGAGGATGCTTTACCGGTACAAGTTCACCAGAATCTGGGGCTTTCCTCAGTCTTCTCAGGAAGAAGAGCGATGAGTGAGTGGTGAGCCTTCTTTACCAGTGAGGCAGTATTGAGGGACCAGGAGAGGTCCTCGGAGATGTGGACCCCCAGGAATTTGAAGTTGGAGACACGCTCGACCTCCACTACGTTGATGAGGTGTGTGCCAGCTCTGGTCCACGATGAGCTCCTTGGTCTTCTTAGTGTTGAGGGCCAGGTTGTCATCAGCGCACCACGCCACCAGGTGCTGGACCTCGTCCCTGTAGGCTGCCTCATCGTTGTTTTTGATGAGGTCGGCAAACTTGATGATGTTGTTTGTACTATGTACAGGAGTGCAGTCGTGAGTGAAGAGGAAGTAGAGGAGAGGGCTCAGGACACAGCCCTGGGGAACGCCTGGGGTTCAGGGTGAGGGTGGAGGAGGTGAGATTGTCTAACCTGACTGACTGGGGTCTTTATGTTGGCATGATTGAAATCGCTTGCAATAATAAAGGCTGCCTCTGGGTGGGAGTTCTGCTGTTTGTTAATAACAGAGTAAAGTTCCTTCATAGCTAGCTTGCGTTAGCATCTAGATGTATGTAAGCCGCAGTTATAATGGTGGCTGTAATTTCCCTGGGTTGGTAAAAGGGTCTATATTTAACCATTAAGTATTCCACGTTAGCAGAGCAGTGGCTCTCAATGGTGGTAGTGTCTGCCTTGTTAGTATAAATGCACAAATCTCCACCCCTGGTTTTACCGGAGCCCTCAGCTGATCTGTCTACTCTGTGTAGCGTGAGCCCCGTTAGCTCAATAGCACTGTCGGTGATTCCGCTGTTAAGCCATGATTCTGTGAAAATCATCACGTTGCAATCCTTAATCTGTTTATGGTTGATAATCCGCAGCCGCAGTTCATCAATTTTGTTCGCCAGAGATCGTACGTTAGCGAGGAAAACAGAGCGACAGATGATGTGGGTTAGCTCTTAGCCTAGCACGTAGCCCTCCGCGGCTTCCTCTCCTGTGTTTACGTTTTCTCTGCGGGCGATGAGATTCACCCGCAGTGAATCAGCGTGGAGTTGAAGATCGCTGATTAAGTTGCCAGAATGATGTAATCCAATTTCAAAAAGATTGTGTCGGGTGTACGTGATAAAAGCAAGACTGTTCTGTGTGAACAGACTAAGAATTATTATGTATATTACCGGTAATTTGCAAAAGCTGGTCAGACGCTGGGTGTCGCGATGTTTACGCGCCGCCATCTTTTGGTAACAGTCCCCCCACAACTCAGAGTGGGTATTCACCAGCGCAGTGAGCTCTGTTGAGAGGATCGTCCTCCCTTACTGCTTTACACACTCTGTTAAAAACCAGGACTCAACGGCTGCTCTGGTCCGACAGTTTTATAATGGATGCAATGGGGAGGACAGACCTCCCTACATTCATTTTCAGTTGCAGAAGGGGGTGCTGTTGGTCGTTTTACACAAGACATGTTTATTTTGCCTTTGTGTGTTAAAATAGTAACATTATCAGCATTTTCACAGATTAATCCGTTAAATGTATGTGTATAGATTTTTCTCTTGCAAGTTTATTTTTCTCTGAAATGTTATGGAGGATGGTCCTCCCTTTCCTCAATAGATGAGCCTCCTCTGGTACACACCTAATATAGTATACATGCTACAGTTATCTCACCACACCAGTAGAGCAGTGGAATCCTAGTTTCTGACTGCGTCTTCTGGGAAATAATACTAAATACTGATACTAGACCATGCACACATGATAATAATAATAATAATATGCTTTTAAAATATATTTGGGGTGATGGAGGATAGAGGATGGATGATCCATGGATGTGTTCATCACGACCTCCTCATAGCCTGGGGTGATGGAGGATAGAGGATGGATGATCCATGGATGTGTTCATCACGACCTCCTCATAGCCTGGGATGCTGGATCATAGAGGCTGTGATGGTGGGGAATACCCGTCCTAAACAGTGAACGCTGGTTCAGATGGGATGTGGGTCGGTGCTGGGACCCTGAGGGTTTAAGGTCTTTTTTACAATGTTTTCTGCTCCAGGCCAACGACGATGGGGACCACTTCCCCATCTGGGGAACCTGCCAGGGCTTCCAGCAGCTGTCGGTCCTCACAGCCAACAAGAACCTGCTGACCGTCACCAACACCAAGTCTGTAGCGCTGCCGCTCACCTTCACTACAGGTAACACCCACCTAGCCTCACCTTCACTACAGGTAACACCCACCTAGCCTCACCTTCACTACAGGTAACACCCACCTAGCCTCACCTTCACTACAGGTAACACCCACCTAGCCTCACCTTCACTACAGGTAACACCCACCTAGTCTCACCTTCACTACAGGTAACACCCACCTAGCCTCGTCTTTTCCCTGGGTATCACTCGCCAAAAATAAACCGTATCATGTATCAGGACAAATCTCTACTTCTTAGAGTTTCCTTTTTCGATTTTCTTTATATTTTTTAAATATTCAAATTGCTCATGCCAAGAATCGTGAGTTCTCTCGTGAGTCCTGTGCGGGACACTCACGGTTACATAGGCTGTAGGCTGGGATGTATAGCATTTTCATACCAGGTGAAACTTAGACCAAATTAAAGTATACAGCCAGTATTTCGTAACTACAATTAGGACAAACAAAACATACAAATACTAAAGAAACTATTCCACCCAAGAGCTCTGTGGGGTAACGTCACTCTCATCATCAGCATAATTGGCTTAATATAATCGGCATAATTAGCTACAAGTGGATGAGGGAGTTCTGACACACCCAAAAACACACATGACACACTGAGGGAGATCAATTCTCTGGAAATGAAACGTCAGTTGGATTTCCTCATTGTAATAACCCGCCAGCTCTTGGCAAGCATTATCCTTTTTATTACACAATACTGTTTTTTACTGACACCCAAATCCTAAGAAGGATTGTCATCTTGAAAATAAACTTTAAACCACAAAAATACATTCTCTGTCTTTTAAAAGACTAAATGACTAAATGAGTCTGTAGTGTTTGGCTATGTTGAAGAGTTTAGTATTTGAGTTGATCTGCTCTTCTGGGTGTTTCTGTCATATTCCGTGGTAGAGACTTAAACCTTTACATGTGTACCTGATCAGCATAAGCCACGCCCCCTCCGCTGGAATGCACCACGAGTGACATGGCTGTGGGCCAATTAGAGGTCAAGCTTATAGCCACCAGTCAGCAGGAAATGTACTCTTTAATATTTATCTAGAAGGATCCCTAGTAAATAGGGACCCCACACTCTACTGTCCAAAGACAGTAGAGTACCCTGATAAGCACACAACAACTACCCTGATAAGTTGTTTTCTATGATTATGTAACTGTTTGCTTTGTTACCTAGCAGATCCTTTTATTGAGCGAGACTTGCATCATCATCAGTGTGTAAACACAACTGTGACATCACAACAGGTGTGGTCACCTTGTAAACCAGAGCAGTGGATGAGTCATCCCTGCAGCAGCTGGCCCTGCACCAGCTGTCCCTCGTTGCTGTTACATTATTAATGTTATTAACTTGATTCAGGGATGGTCTGGATAGCTATAGAAATTTTCTGTGATACGGGTTATCCTTATTCCTACTTCCTTAAATGTAACTTATCTTTTCTAATCTATTGATTTATGCATTCAGTGAGTCTAGTAAAATATTATATATATTTTTTCTTTAGACTGTTTAGTGTGGGATCACTTTTTACTAGGGATCCTTCTAGAAACATATTAAAGATCAAAATTCCTAAGGACTGTTGTCTGAAAGCTGGATCTGTAATTAGTCCACAGCCAACATGGTGCATTAAAGGGGAGGGGATTCAAGATTCAATGTTTATTTGCCATATGCCACTAGTACAATGGAATGCTTACTCCCCATTTCCTCCCACAGTAAGAATTTTCTAAATCACTACACTATGCTATAATAAAAATAACAATAATCAGAACAATAAAGGGACTGATGGATGATATGTACATGTGTTGAATTGTGCAAAAAGCATTTTAAAGTGCCAGTAGTGCTGCAGCATCATGAATACAGTTCAGTACAGTGCAGTAACTGTAATGAGTCCATAAGGTCCAGCAAAGTATGATGGTGTAATGTTAATGACAATGTTATGATAGTGAGCCAAAGGTCCAGCTTCTAGCCACCAGTTAGCAGGAATTTAGCTCTTTAAAATTTATCCAGAAGGATCCCTAGTAAATAGGGATCCCACACTCTACTGTTTTAAGAAAACAATCAACATTTGTATAATATGGTAAAGATTTAAGGGAAATTGTAAGGACTTGTGTAATAACATGAATGCTTCCAAAACTTTGAGATGATAGACTAACTATGGAACTATTCTATAAATATGTAACTGTTTGCTTTGTTACTGAGCAGATACTTTTATTGAAAGTGACTACCAGGAAAGTAATATTGGATCATCAAAATTGATGCTAGGCTCCACTAGGTGGCGTCACACATTCCCAGCATGCATCATCAGTGTGTAAACACAACTGTGACATCACAACAGGTGTGGTCACCTTGTAAACCAGAAGGTTCATGATTCATCCCTGCAGCAGCTGTCCCTGGGAAACAATCAGAATACTATTGCTAGACCTGGTGGTGTAGCGGTTACATTATTAATGTTATTAACATGTAATAACCTGTAATAACATGTAATAACCAGTCAGCGGTCAGTGAGCATTATCCTTTTTATTACACAATTCATTGAAGTGTTTTCATTGAGACACCTACATCTTAAGAAAGATTGTGATCTTAAAAATGAACTGTAAACCGCACAAATAGGCCTATGTCACACTTCCTGCTTCCGGAACGTTAAAAATTGCCAAGCAGTGTACTCTTACTTCCGGTAGTTACCCCAGATACGTGACAAACTGTGTCCGCCTCCTCTCCTCTCTGTTATTGTAGTGTACCGGCTGCTCAACGGCTAAACAAAGACAGCCCTACCTCAGTTTACACGATTTACCCAAAGAAACCTTGTTTCATGTTCTCAGGGGTAGCGCGTATGTCTGCAGTTTGCACTTTGACAAGGAGAGCATATGCGTCTCGAATAGTGGGCGGAATAGGCTAATAATGTCGGGTAAGTGTGTGATTAAAAGCACTGGTCCTGACCCCCACACACACTCCATCTCTCATCCGAATAGAGCCACATAATGTCGGGTATGTGTGTGATTAAAAGCACTGGTCCCAAGTAGGGCTGGGCGATATGGACCAAAAATCATATCCCAGTATTTTTAGGCTGCATCGCGATATACGATATATATCGGTATTTTATACAAATTTGGTTTTAACTCAATACCACAAGTATGTTGATAACATGCTCTTATCACAGCTACTTAAGCAGGTGACCTGGCAGTATGAAATTGTGTTATTCATCTTGTTAATATGAATACTTGTGGACTGCTCTATTTTTATGTTTGCGTACCTCAGTGTTATGCTATCGTCTACTTCAACAAATGCCCTGAATGTAAATGTCACAAGCACTTTTATTTTAAGACAACTCATATTCACAAGAATAACAGGCATTCCCTTTTAGAAACTATACAGCTGCACACTACATATTAACACGTAAATGAAAAGGTACATTTAAATAATCAAAATCCATCAAATAAATAGCCTATATTAAATACATAGGCATACCTCTGCTCCTACACAATTGCCTTCGTTATATGGCGATATATCCAGATAGAGCCACAAGACACAATGTCGGGGAATTGTATGATTCGGATTTAGACTTCTTCACTGTAGTTCATTCACTAGTTGAACCACATCGTCTTGACCGACTTTTGGAAGGTTATGCAGTGATGTTGTCCAGCGATAACTGTCCTCCATGGTGAATGCCAAGGTGAATGCATTAACCAGAACTTGGGATACACTGCTTCAGCGATTTTTAACGGGTACTTCCGGCTTTCAACTGTGCCGTGTATTTTAGTTTAGATGCATTTCTTGGTGTTTCTGTCATATTCAGTTTTTAGATTAGATTAGATTCAAATGTATTGTCATTGCACAGCACAGTGTGTAAAGCGTACAGTAAAGTGAAAATAATTTTGTTGTAGAGACGTAAACCTTTACATGTGTACCTGATCAGCATAATCCACACCCCTTCCCTGAAATGCACCATGAGTGACATGGCTGTGGACCAATCAGTGGTCGAGATAATAGCCACCAATCAGTAGGATTTTGCTGTTTAATATTTATCTAGAAGGATCCCTAGTAAGATAGAGATCCCACACTCTACTGTCTAAAGAAAGCTTTCAACAACTGAACAATATAGTCAACATTTACTGACGTTTGTCATTTGATATCTCTCAGGGACACGTGGTGGTGCTGCTGTTACATAATTTATGTTATGTTTCATTTAGTTAGTAACATGTTTCATTGTTTACAGTTAGTATTATTTAGGCAATAGTTTTGTTTAGCTATCTCTAGTAAAATAAGGGATCCCATTTCATATCAACATTTGGATCATATGGGGAAGATTTAGACAGACACGTCAGCTGAGTTATTTCCTGAATCGTTCTGAACTCTGATATGTCTCAGGTACATGGTGGCACTTCTGTTATATCATTTATGTTAAAAACATGTTTCATGAATGGTCTGGAAATCGATATAAATGGTCTGTGATACAGGTTGTTGTTAATCAACTTCAATGTAACTTTGTGTGTGTGTGTGTGTGTGTGTGTGTGTGTGTGTGTGTGTGTGTGTGTGTGTGTGTGTGTGTGTGTGTGTGTGTGTGTGTGTGTGTGTGTGTGTGTGTGTGTGTGTGTGTGTGTGTGTGTGTGTGTGTGTGTGTGTGTGTGTGTGTGTGTGCGCGCGCGCAGCGGCCCAGTCTAGCCGTCTGTTCAAGAGTTTTCCAGTCGATCTCCTGCAGTCGCTCTCTGAAGAAAACATCACCTCCAACTTCCACAGCTGGAGTCTGTCTCTGCAGGTAACCCCTCCTCCTCGACATCCTCATCCCCTCTTTTCTCTTCTGTTCCTCCCTTCTCTCCTCCTTCTGAGGATACTGACCTTTTATCCGTCTCTCCTATTCATGTTTCCTCTCTCGGTTTCCTTGTCTTCTCATCTTTTTATCTCTTTTTATTTACTTTTGGTGTTTTTTGGTTTTAATTTGAATCTCTAACAGAACTACAGCCGAAACGCCAAACTAAAGATGTTCTACAAGATCCTGTCCACCAACACCGATGGGAAGATAGACTTCATTTCCACCATGGAAGGTACTGTCCAGTTCTAATGAAGCGTCCCTGCACCACTGTACTGTAATGTCCTTTATCTTCTAGTGGCCGTGTCATTGTAAAATTGTTCACTAGCGCCCGATTGAGGGAAAACAGTTTTTGTAGGGCTGTTTGAGTGTACACATTTGGTTCCCTTTAAAGCTACTCCCTAATCACCTTAATGCACTGTCAAATAAGTGTACGACAGATACTAGTACACCTATTTCTGCGTTATATATCCCATGATGCATTGCGGTTTTCATTTTCATCCAGTTCATCTGGTGACTGCTTGTTTGCTTGTTTATGCGACCAGTACACGTTCACACTTATAGGCTTTGTTTGAAGAATAATAGAAAAATAATAGATTTATAGTATTCACGAATATATGGATTAGGAGTGAGGTAAGAAGGGAGCGATTTCAGGCACAATCTGCCTTTCTGAAATGGCCATGTCTCTGTACTTCCTGGTCTGTCTGATGGGCGTGTCTCTGTACTTCCTGGTCTGTCTGATGGGCGTCTCCCTGTACTTCCTGGTCTGTCTGATGGGCGTGTCTCTGTACTTCCTGGTCTGTCTGATGGGCGTGTCCCTGTACTTCCTGGTCTGTCTGATGGGCGTGTCCCTGTACTTCCTGGTCTGTCTGATGGGCGTCTCCCTGTACTTCCTGGTCTGTCTGATGGGCGTGTCCCTGTACTTCCTGGTCTGTCTGATGGGCGTGTCCCTGTATTTCCTGGTCTGTCTGATGGGCGTGTCCCTGTACTTCCTGGTCTGTCTGATGGATGTGTCCTGTCTCCTTCCCCAGCCAATCGGTACCCGTTCTACGCGGTCCAGTGGCACCCTGAGAAGAGCCCCTTCGAGTGGGTGGACAAGCCGGGGATGACCCATCTGGGGTCCGCGGTCAGAGCATCTTTCTACACCGCCTCCTTCTTCATCTCTGAGGGTGAGGAGGTGGGAGGGAGGGAGCGGTAGATGAGTGGGGGAGGTAGAGATGGAGGGAGGCGGGGAGGGGGTGAAGAGAAATGGGGGATGAGAGAGAAGGGTAAGGGAGAATTCTAGAAGAGTGGATGGACGGAGGGGGGAAGGACGAGGGAGGGAGGTGGAAGTGAGGGTGAGGGAGGCGACGGAACAGGAATAAGGGGTTTGGTTGGTTAGGTTCATCCCAAATGTTTCTCTCTCTGCCTCTCTCTCTCTGTCTCTGTCTCTCTCTGCCTCTCCTCCAGCAATGAAGAGTTTCCACCACTTCTCGAGCCCGTCGGAGGAGGACAAAGCTCTCATCTACAACTTTTCCCCAGAGTACAAAGGACAGGGGGCTATATTCATCCAGAACTACTACTTTGACTAGCAGCCTTCATCCAGACCCAGGACCCAGCAGGCCTCAACCCAACATCCCAGCCCCCCTCTCTTCCTCTGGGCCTGGTCTCACTCTGCCCCCCCCCCCTACTCCTGTTCCTCCTGGTTCCTCCTGGTTCCTGCTCATATTGTCTGAACCTTATCTCCCCTCCCCCCCCCCCCCCTCTCCTTCTCTTCTCTCCTTGATTCTGCTGTTGGTCTTTTTATCTTTTATTTATTTATCTGGGTTGGTCGCCTTGGATAGATGGAGTTCATAAAATACCAAGACTGCGCCAGACCCCAACATGTCATTTTGGCTTCTCATCTTTTTGTTTTCATCTTCATGAAAGTGATACAGTATTAGGTGTTTTAAAGAGCTTTAAGATAAATACCTTCGGCAAAAGAGATACTATTCTCTCGATACAAATGTTCCCTTTAAGAGATTGTCTAAAGAGAAATATATTCAGTTAAAGAGGTATGTTAATCTAATTGTATGTCTTCATCTAAAGAGAGATATCTTTACCATGAACATACTTGTAGCGGCTGTCTCAACGATAAGCACATCTGCAGGTTGTTTCTTCACGGATAAAGGAAAGAACAAGTTATTTTTCTTCTTAAATTTATTTTTTAATATGATGTGTATGATGAGGCTTTAAAAAGCAAACGTCCATGTTCCCTCTCGGTGTAAACTCTTAACGTAGTTTCAGAATATACAAAGTGTATCGTGCGGTGTAACCATGTATGTAACTGTGGTCCACTGACAGGTTACAGTAACTTTATCACCTCTTGTGCTCTGTGGCTTCCAATCGATGCATTGATTGTAAGAGTGGAGCAGGTGTGCTGGCAAATAAAGGAGTAAAAGCACAGAGGCTGCTGCTGTGGTTTATCCTAGAAAGGACGCTAGGCGGCGCCACTGCACACAAAACGTTGCATCTTACAATACAACTCGCCAAGAACAGTCACTTTTGAATTTCATAGTATAACTGTAATGAGTTAATGGAGCACAATATTGGCAGTTACTGATCCACAAACAGACAAAAACAAAAACCATTGATGCCTTGAATGTATAAATCAACTTGTAACCCATAACAATATTTAGAATTCTTTAATTCTCAGTAAACGATCACCAAATCCTTACTGGGCGTTTTCAAACTATCGCTTCTAAGATTCAAACTCACGGTTCACGGCATGAAGGGCGACGCTCTAACGTGAGAAGCTAAAACCCACGGGCTCTAGCTTCATCGCCAGAAAGTCTTTAAGGGGTCGGGGAGTGAGTATGTTACACATACAAACAGATCAGAGAGCGTCGTGCTTAGCCCGGGGCTCAGCAGAATGTTCCAGGTTCGAACACCTCGATGTCCACCGTAAGGCCAAAGTCATCCTGGCCGAGACAGAGGGTTGAACACCAGATGACACAAAGAGAAGGACCCGCATTGAGAGATACGGTCTGAAAAAAACAAACCGCTGCAATTGTTTCCGATGCTCTCTGTGTCTCTGGGGTGTGGTAGTACACGTGCTGTAGTTATCATACCTATTATACTTAGTATACATTAAGATTCAAGATCTTTATTTTCCATTTGCAACAAGTAGAATGGAATGCTTACTCTATAGTTAGTCTACATAGTGTAGTTAGTAGGGCTGCCCCCGACCAAAGATTTTCCTAGTCGATCAATGGTCGTCAATGAAGGCCATTAGTCGACTAATGGTTGAATAATGGCACGCATGCTCAAGCATGAAAGTAGCCTCCTGTTTAACAACACCGGTATGTATTTCAATTATGATTCTGAATGAGACTGAACAATTTGTTAATTTATTTCAACACAACACAGCATATAACATCAACATCACACAACAAATGATGAGTAAAAACGGTCTTTTGTTAATTTGAACTAAAATTAAACTATATTTTTCATTTATTTTAACAATGTCAAATAAATATAAATGATATAAACAAACAAATAAATAAATATAGGCTTAAGCAAACTTAAACCTTTCAATATCAGTGTAAAAATAAACAGGCCTACGGAGAAGCAGCCTCAACATAAAAATAAAACGTTTTATCAGTTTTAGGTCGAGGTCGGAATGCAAACAAAAATACTAACGTATAGCGGTACGTGTTTCATAGGTCATAGGTCGTGGTTGTGGTAGATGAATGATGGGCCAATGTTTGCCTGCAAAGTCTGCATATCACCTTCTTCGGGTTGTCTTTTACCTCCTGCTTCAACATGTCTGGACGCGGTAAAGGTGGAAAGGGTCACCGTAAAGTTCTCCGTGATAAGATCCAGGGGAATCGTAGACCACATCCATGGCGGTGACGGTCTTTCTCTTGGCGTGCTCCTGGGGAACGGATCACGTTCCCCAGGAGAACCTTTAGAACGCCGCGAGTCTCCTTGTAGGTCAGACCGGAGATACGCTTCACTCTTTAGCGGGCAGCGTGATTCCCTTTTACCTTCTCGAAATTATCCCAAGCTTTTGATTTCACACCTGACATAGATTTAACCACCAGCTAGTCTGACTCCTTACAACCAATGAAATCTTGATCGACTAATGACTCTTTGGTCGATTAACCTTTGGTCGACTAATAGGGGGCAGAGCTAGTAGTTTGCATACATAGTTATCACACCTACTATGGTAAGTATACAGTATACATCATTATCACACCTACTATAGTAAGTATAGTTAGTATGCATTGTATGCATAGTTTTGTCTCAAGATAAATAGGCTAGACAAAGATAAGATCTTGAATATTCATTTTCTCTGGAAGTAAGCACTGATTCAAGCTTGTTAGCTAACATAATTTTATCAATTTGATCTGAGGGGGAAGAAGCATTGCTTTGATGAAAAATAGCTATTAAGTGGCTAGTAGCTATTTAGTGAGCTTTGTTGGGAGGATCCAAATGTATGTGTATATATTTTCTCAGAAATGTTATGGAGGATGGTCCTCCCTTTCCTCAACAGATGAGCCTCCTCTGGTACACACCTAATATAGTATACATGCTACAGTTATCTCACCACACCAGTAGAGCAGTGGAATCCTAGTTTCTGACTGCGTCTTCTGGGAAATTATACTAAATACTGATACCAGGAGTACACCATGCTCACATAAGATCAAATATATTTGGGGTGATGGAGGATAGAGGATGGATTAACCATGGATGTAACTGTATCATGTATCAGGACAAATTTCTACTTCGTAGAGTTTCCTTTTTAGATTTTCTTTATATTTTTTAAATATTCAAACCCAGACACTCACAGTTACATAGGCTGTATGCTGGGATGTATAGCATTTTCATACCAGGTGAAACTTAGACCAAATTAAAGTATTCAGTAAATATAGGAACAGCCAGTATTTTGTAACTACAATTAGGACAAACAAAACATACAAATACTAAAGAAACTATTCCACCCAAGAGCTCTGTGGGGTAACGTCACTCTCATCATCAGCATAATCGGCTTAATATAATCGGCATAATTAGCTACAAGTGGATGAGGGAGTTCTGACACACCCAAAAACACACATGACACACTGAGGGAGATCAATTCTCTGGAAATGAAACGTCAGTTGGATTTCCTCATTGTAATAACCCGCCAGCTCTTGGCAAGCATTATCCTTTTTATTACACAATACTGTTTTTTACTGACACCCAAATCCTAAGAAGGATTGTCATCTTGAAAATAAACTTTAAACCACAAAAATACATTCTCTGTCTTTTAAAAGACTAAATGACTAAATGAGTGTTTGGCTATGTTGAAGAGTTTAGTATTTGAGTTGATCTGCTCTTCTGGGTGTTTCTGTCATATTCAGTAGAGACTTAAACCTTTACATGTGTACCTGATCAGCATAAGCCACGCCCCCTCCGCTGGAACGCACCACGAGTGACATGGCTGTGGGCCAATTAGAGGTCAAGCTTATAGCCACCAGTCAGCAGGAAATGTACTCTTTAATATTTATCTAGAAGGATCCCTAGTAAAAAGGGACCCCACACTCTACTGTCTAAAGAAATGTTTCAATATTTGGGTATCATGATGTGATTGACCCATGTCAGGACTTGTGGTATTTCATGAAGGATTCCTTCCAGATGGTAGTAGCGGATGATTCAGTGGGAGTATGCCCATCCGGTCCACATGTGTTTTGTGGATTTGGAGAAGGCATATGATCGGGTCCCTCGGGAAATACTGTGGGGGGTGCTGCGGGAGAATGGGGTGTGGGGGTCACTGTTGAGGGCCATCCAATCTCTCTACTCCCAAAGCAAGAGCTGTGTCCGGATTCTCTGTAGTAAGTCAGGCCTGTTCCCAGTGGGTGTTGGCCTCCGCCAGGGCTGCGCTTTGTCACCCATCCGTTTGTGATTTTCATGGACAGGATTTCAAGGTGTAGTCATGGAGGGGAGGGGTTTCAGTATGGTGGGCTCAGGATTGAATCGCTGCTGTTTGCAGATGATGTGGTCCTGTTTGCGTCATCAGTATGTGACCTTCAGCACTCACTGGATCGGTTTGCAGCGGAATGTGAAGCAGCTGGGATGAGGATCAGCAGGTTCTTAGCAGGAAACCGGTGGATTGTCTACTCCAAGTAGGGAGGGAGTCCTTATCCCAAGTGAAGGAGTTCAAGTATCTCGGGGTCTTTGTCACGATGAGGGAAGTGGGTTGGACCCCGAACGCAGACAACGACACAGTGGAGCGATACGAACGGCTTTATTCCCAAAAGCCCACACAATACACAAGGGTACATGGGGAGGACGATCCACAGAGTACCGGCACGTAGTAGACCGACGAGTAGTCCGGGACGGGGGAGGAGTCTGCGTACCGGGATGTCGGGTGCGAAGTACCAGCAGGGGTAGTAGGCAGGCGACGGGTATCAGAACAGACGGAAGAACAACGTGCAGTATACGTAACGACCTCACGCTGGGGTAAAGGATAGACAACGTATATATACCCCTGGTGAGGTGATTAACAATTAGACAGGGTGATTGTGTACAGGTGTGTGTGTGTGTGCGCCGCCAGCACACGTGGCTTGGCCACGGCCCCTGCCAACCAACGTGATCGTTGTTGACAGGAGCGTGTGCGCCGCCAGCGCACGTGGCTTGGCCATGCCCCCTGCCAACCACCGTAACCGTGACAGTACCCCCCCCCCCCTCAACAGGCGCTTCCTGGCGTCCAACCTGGCTTGAAGGGGTGTTCCCGGTGGCAGTCAAGGGAAAAGAACGGATCCAGACAGTAGCGGCGCGGGGGCCAACCCCGCTCCTCTGGACCGCCTGCGTCCCAGTTGATGATCCGGGGGCCGCGTGACTTCGTCAGACGGGTTCGGAGCGACGTCCTCAGACGGGTGCGGAGCGACGTCCTCAGACGGGTTCGGAGCGACGTCCTCAGGCGGGTGCGGAGCGACGTCCTCAGGCGGGTGCGGAGCGACGTCGTCCGGCGGGTGTGGAGCGGCGGCGTCAGGCGGGTGCGGAGCGACGTCCTCAGGCGAGTGCGGAGCGACGTCCTTTATTATTTATGATTAGTCCGCAGGCGACGTCGGGTGCGAAGTACCGGACGGGTAGTAGGCAGGCGACAGGTGACAGTCTTGTTCTCGAGTGAGGGGAGGATGGAGCGTGAGATTGACAGGAGAATAGGTGCGGTATTGGGTGCACTTTGGCACACCATTGTAACGAAAAGACAGCTGAGCCAGAAGGCAAAACTCTCGATCTACCGATCAGTCTTCGTTCCTACCCTCACCTATGGCCATGAACAATGGGTAATGACCGAAAGGACGAGATCGCGAATACAAGCGGCCAAAATTAGTTTCCTCAGGAGGGTGGCTGGTATCTCCCTGAGGGATAGGGTGAGAAGCTCAGTCACTCCTGAGAGACTCGGAGTAGAGCCGCTGCTCCTTCGCGTAGAAAGGAGCCAGTTGAGGTGGTTCGGGCATCTAGTAAGGATGCTTTCTGGTCGCCTCCCGAGGGAGGTTTTCCAGGCACATCCAACTGGGAAGAGACCACGGGGCAGACCGAGGTACAGGTAGGGTGATTACATCTCCACGCTGGCCTGGGTGGGATGGATGGATGTATGTAACAACTAAGCCAATGTCTCATCTCGTATGCATGACAGGCTGCAGCGGTCAGGCAGTAGGCACATTAACTATTTTGTATTCAGACTCACGATAGGATTCTTTATAGTTTAACTGATGTTTACTTTGGTCGATGTCAAACAGTTAGCTGAATAGCACAACTTGGGTCTAACGTTACCTGGTATAGAATCGGATGTCCGCGTCGGGTTCTTCTCAGGACGGGATGGGTTGGAAAGCCATGGAAACTAAATACCATTAATTACATTTCGATGATGCCGAACAAAGCGGAACACAGCAATGTTCGGAGTATTTCTTCTCCTGTTTTTGAAAAAACGCATTTTCTTATGGGAATTCATGGCGAAATATTACCTCAGGAGCAGTAGCTAGCTAGTTGGAAGTAAACAAATATACCGGAAGAGGTTTACCGGTACTCATATAACTTGAAGCCGAAGTACTTCACACAGCTTAGTGCATATAGCCCATTATATCCATCTCAACAATAACCTTAACAAGAGTAACAGTGTATTGGGAGATCCTTTTTTACTAGGGATCCTTCTGAATAAATATTAAAGAGCATTATTCTTAACGACTGATATCTGGAATCTGGAGCTGTGACTGGTCCACAGCCAAGTCACTCATGGTGCATTAGGGTTAGGGCGGCACTATGCTAATCTGTGGATGTCATGGTAATTATATTTGTCTCAACAATTACATAGTTACTGAAAATGAAACATGAGAAAATGTTATTCCCTCATTGTAATAATGTTCAGTCGTCCTAAAGCTTTAGAAAAATTGTGATCTTAAAAATGAACTGTTAACCACAAAAATATATATTGTCAAAAAAAAATACAAAATGACTAAACAGAGTTTGAAGGTGCTCAAAATTAGATGAGACAGTGTTTGGCTTTGTTGAGGTGTTATTATATATTATGTATTTTACTTGATCTGCATTTCTAGGTTTTTCAGTTGTAGAGACTTAAACCTTTACATGTGTACTGGATCAGCATAAGCCACGCCACCTACACTTTAATGCACCACGAGTGACATGGCTGTGGACCAATCAGAGGTTGAGTAATAGCCACCAGTCAGTAGGAATTTTGCTCTTTAATATTTATCGAGAAGGATCCCTAGTATAAAGGGACCCCACACTCTACTGTCCAAAGACAATGATCAACATTTGAACAACGGAGGGAGGGAGCGGTAGATGAGTGAGAGAGGAAGAGATGGAGGGAGGCGGGGAGGGGGCGAAGAGAAATGGGGGATGAGAGAGAAGGGTAAGGGAGAGGAAGGGGCACATATAGATTAGTGGATGGACGGAGGGGGGAAGGACGAGGGAGGGAGAGGCAAGTCAGGGGGAGGGAGGCGATGGAACAGGAATAAGTGGATTGGTTGGTTAGGTTCATCCCAAATGTTTTTTTGGTAACTCTCTCTCTCTCTCTCTCTCTCTCGCTCTCTCTCGCTCTCTCTCGCTCTCTCTCGCTCTCTCTCTATTCTTGCCTCTCCTCCAGCGAGAGTTTCCACTACTTCTCCAGACAAAGCTCTCATCTACAACATTTCCCCATAGTACAAAGTACAGGGGGCTATCTTCATCCAGAACTTCTACTTTGTTTTTACTTCCCCCCCCCCCCCCATCTCTCCTTCTCATCTCTCCTTGTTTCTGCTGTTGGTCGTCTTCTCTTTCTTAGTTATCCGGGTTGGTCGGCGGTTAGATGGAGTTCATTCGTAAAATACCAAGACTGTGCCAAACCCCAGTTTTGACTTCTCGTCCTTTGTTTTCATCCTCATGAAAGTGATACAGTTAAAGGTGTTTAAAAGAGCTTAAAGAGAAATACCTTCAGCAAAAGAGAGATAATTCTCTATATAGATACATGTTCACGTTAAGAGATTGTCGTCTTACGAGAAATATCTTCAGTTAAAGAGATATGTTAATCTCATTGTATGTATTTGTGGAAGGAGAGATAACTTCACCGTGAACATACTTGTGTTAAAGCGGTTAAAATCTGTTTTGTAGCGGCTGTCTCAACGATAAGCCCATCTGCAGGTTGTTTCTTCACGGATAAAGGAACAAGTTATTTTTCTATATGATGTATGATACATGATGAGGCTTTAAAAAGCAAACGTCCATGTTCCCTCTCGGTGTAAACTCTTAACGTAGTTTCAGAATATACAAAGTGTATCGTACGGTGTAACCATGTATGTAACTGTGGTCCACTGACAGGTTACAGTAACTTTATCACCTCTTGTGCTCTGTGGCTTCGATGCATTGATTGTAAGAGTGGAGCAGGTGTGCTGGCAAATAAAGGAGTAAAAGCACAGAGGCTGCTGCTGTGGTTTATCCTAAAAAGGACCTATTTAAATTTTGATTTGCTACTAGAAGAACAGTCACTTTTGAATTTAATCGTAGAACTGTAATGAGTTAATGGAGCACAATATTGTCAGCTACTGATCCACAAAGAGACAAAAACGAAAATTGATGCTGTGAATGTATAAATCAACTTGTAATAACGTAATTCAAAAATTCTCCACAAGGTAGCAGTAAACAATAACTAAATCCTTTTCCAAACCTTTACATAACGTTACAAACCTTCACAAACTATCACTTCTCAGATGAGATAATATTAGGTTAGTCGTCTAAGAGGCTCATGATTTATGGTCTGGTCACTTATAGTCTTCATCCTGCCGCTTTTCTAATTATTCTGTTTATCTTTTATGTAGGCCTAGTTTGTATTGGTCCTTGTAATTGCTCGTATTACTTAATGTAACTTAACTATTATAATGTATATGTTTGGTGTTGTGCCCCGTGTGGAATCTGTGTGTACTAGCCAATATAGGCTGTAGCCTAGGGCTATACTTCTCTGGTCCAACACGTTATCATGTGAGGTTGTTCCAACACTTTAAATGGAACATGGTTTTGATAAATGGCTGTTGTTTTGGTTTTAATACATCAGGAGATTGGACCACGAACCGCAACCAATTACACATTTATGTTACAAAGCCCATTATTGATGGGGGTCTTCTGCGTCACACGTAACAACCCAATTTCCTCTGCGGGGTCACGTGGCTACAGCCACATTTGTAGATGACGGCTGAATGATGGAAAATGTTCAGAAACATAATGGCACGTATGATAAATGTGTGTGTGTGTGTGTGTGACACATCCTGACTAATATAGTAGGCCCACACGTTATCTTATATTGTCCTCAGCAATGCTGACCTCTGCTGGTAGTTCTAGGAGCTGCATCACGTTGCGGAGGAAATAACAATGTTCCAATGCCAATCTGGAACGAAACGAAGCGAATTGATTTCTCCGGAGCTTGTCGCAAATAGCGGTGTATCGAAGAGAGAGAGAGAGCGAGAGAGCGAGAGAGCGAGAGAGAGAGAGAGACGGGCCAGGGGAAGCCGTCCAGCCACTGCTGACAGCTTGTATGTTAACGGGCGCCGGTGTCACGTGGTGTCTCAAACGTCCAGCGTGCCGAAGCGTCAAGGCAGTTAATATGTTTACTTTCTGTTGATTTTGTAAACACTAGGGCACGTATGATATATATATATATATATAGATATATAGATATATATATATATATATATATATCTATATATCAGTGGTGAAGCGTCAGGGCCTTCAAGGTATTCAGAGAAGATCCTGGAACTCTCAGATGAAACCAAAAAAATCTAATTAATTGTATTAATAAAATGTAATACAATTTAATCCAATTTAAATCAAATTAATAAATGAGAATGGTATCTGTGTTGTTATCTGTTATATTACAGTGTTACGTCGATGTGTTTGTCTTTCTCGGTCCATGCACGACGCATTTGAGTGGTTTTGTGTTGAAAAACAATGCAACAAATCAGATCTTTTTCTAGGTTGCTGGGAAGAATATCCCTCAACCAAAGTATTCCCGATGACTTTGGCCCTTAGACTGAATCAAGTCAAGTCAAGTCAAGTCAAGTCAAGTTTATTGTCACTTCACAGTTTACAGTTTAGTATAAAGCAGTGATGTGAAATTCTTGTGTGCAATACCCGACGACAGACAGCAGTTATAGAATAAGATAAAATAAAAATAGATAAAAATAGATAAAAATAGAATAAAAAATAGAATAAAAAATAGAATAAGGAATATAAAATAAAAATAAAAAATGCAATTTATAAAATGCAAAAATCAGCACAGAAAAGAGCAATATATATATATAAATCAATGTAATAAAATATACATTGTTATATGTTATACGCCCTTGTTCAGCAGCCTGATGGCCTGACTGTGGAAGCTATCTCTAAGCCTATTTGTACGACACTATTTGTACGACACTGCCTGCCGACACGTCAGCAGGCACTCGCCTGCCTGACGGTAATAGTGAGTAAAGTTCGTGGCTGGGGTGGGCAATGTCTTTTATAATTCTTTTGGCCTTGGCCACGCACCGCTGGTTGTAAATGTCCAGGAGGGAGGGGAGCTCACCTCCAACGATATACTGGGCCGTCCGCACCACCCTTTGAAGCGCTCTGCGCTCGAGTGCCGTGCAGTTCCCGTACCAGGCGGTGATACACCCTGTCAGAACACTCTCGATGGTGCCGTTGTAGAATGTTCTCAGGATGCGGGGGCCCATGCTGAATTTCTTCAGACGCCTGAGAAAATACAGGCGTTGTTGGGCCTTTTTCACCACGTGTGTGGTGTGCGTGGACCATGTGAGGTCCTCGGAGATGTGCACGCCGAGGAACTTGAAGCTGCTGACCCTCTCTACTGCAACGCCGTCGATGGAGATAGGGCTGTGCTCTCCCCTCTGCCTCCTGAAGTCCACGATCAGCTCCTTGGTCTTCTTGACGTTGAGGGCGAGGCTGTTCTCCTGGCACCACTGCTCCAGCGATCCGACCTCCTCCCTGTAGGCTGTCTCGTCGTCGCCGGCGATCAGGCCCATCACTGTCGTGTCGTCAGCAAACTTGACGATGACGTTGGAGCTGTGCATAGCCATGCAGTCGTGGGTGTAGAGGGAGTAGAGGAGAGGGCTCAGCACGCATCCCTGGGGGGCTCCCGTGTTGAGGGTCAGTGGCTCTGATGTGGTGCTGCCCATCCTCACCACCTGGCGGCGGTCCGACAGGAGGTTCAGTATCCAGCTGCACATGGATGGGGGTACGCCTAGACCTCTCAGCTTGGTGTCGAGCTTGGCAGGAACTATTGTGTTAAATGCTGAGCTGTAGTCCACAAACAGCATTCGCACATAACAGTTCTTCCCCTCCAAGTGGGAAAGGGCAGTGTGGAGGGCCATGGCAATTGCGTCGTCCGTGGATCTATTTTGACGATATGCAAATTGCCATGGGTCCAGCGTGGTAGGTAACACGGAGCAAATAAAGTCCTTGACCAACCTCTCGAAGCATTTGCTAACGATCGAGGTGAGGGCCACAGGTCTGTAGTCATTCAGGCATGTTACCTTGGTTTGTTTAGGGACAGGCACGATGGTGGATATCTTGAAGACCGCGGGGACAACAGCCTGGGACAGGGAGAGGTTGAAGATGTCTGCAAAGACTCCTGCCAACTGGTCTGCGCATGCTCTGAGGACGCGGCCCGGGATGTCGTCGGGGCCTGCCGCCTTACGGATGTTCAGCCGCTTAAAGGTGCGGCGCACATCCGCCTCCGAGATGCGCAGCTGGCTGGTCTCCCCAGTCGGTGCTGGCTTCGGCGGGCTGCCGTTTACGTCGAACCGAGCAAAAAATGTATTTAGCTCTCCTGGGAGGGAGGTAGAGGAGTTCTCTACACAACTGGTTCTCCCTCTGAAGTTCGTTATCTTCTGCAGCCCCTGCCACATACCCCTCGCATCGTGTTTCTTGAATTTATCTTCCACTCTGTCCTTATACTCCCGCTTGGCAGTGACGATGGTCTTACGGAGGTCGTAACGGGCTCTCGTATATTCCTCCGTATTCCCAGAACCAAAGGCGGCGTTACGCGCATGTAGGGCAGCGCGAACATCGCCGTTAATCCACGGTTTCTGGTTGGGATATATCCGAACCGACTTGGTCGGAACAACGTCATCTATGCACTTCTTGATGAACCCGGTGACCGACGACGCGTACTCGTTGACGTTATTGTCCGAGGCAACGCGGAACATGTGCCAGTCAGCGTGATCAAAACAATCCTGCAGCGTAGAATCTGATTGGTCCGACCAGCATTGGACCTCCCTCACAGCGATCGGTTGCTGCTTCAGTCTCTGCCTATAGGCGGGGAGTAGCTGGATAGAGCGGTGATCTGATTTGCCGAACGGTGGGCGGAGGAGGGCCTTGTAGCCATCACGGAAGGGAGTGTAGCAGTGGTCGAGGATCCGCTCGCCCCGTGTGTTGCTCTTTATGTGTTGGTAGAACTTCGGGAGAACCTTCTTCAGGTTCGCCTTGTTGAAGTCCCCCGCTACGATGAGAGCAGCCTCGGGGTGGGCCGACTCCTGTTCGCTGATAGCCCCGTACAGTTCCTTCAGCGCTGTGTCCGTGTTGGCTTGTGGGGGAATGTAAACAGCGGTCACGGTTACCGCTGTAAACTCCCGAGGTAGCCAGTATGGACGGCACATAAGCATCAGGTACTCCAGGTCCGGGGAACAGAAAGACTTGAGGGGATGTACATGACTTTGGTTGCACCAAGATCTGTTTATCATGAGACATACCCCCCCTCCGCGATCTTTACCGGAGAGAATGAGAGCGTACGTTTGGATTGACAATTTGACCAACCAATCATATAGTGATTTGTAGCCAATGGGCGTATTCTTTCAGATTTCCCCACAGCTCAATAGGGAGCTAGAAGGCTGGCTGGAGCGAGAGTGGATCTAGCGTAGTGCTACGTTTTTTCTACGTAGGATTTTACGTAAAAATGGCGAAGGCGAAGATGATGGGCTGTTACTTCACTACATGGACACTGCTTTACCAACTATGGTACACTTGGAAATTGGCTGCGACAATCTGATCTTCCTAAATGAGATAAGGCATAAAGTGACTTCACCCGTGACGTCAGTCTGACTAGAACAACGGAATTTTCGAATGGGGGGGGTCTACAGCAGGGGTTCCCAAAGTGGGGGTCGCGGGACCCCGAGGGGTGGGTCGCGAGATGATTTCAGAATCCTCTTGATGTGACCCATGAGGTTTATTAATTTTTTATTTTATTATTATTTTTTATTTATTTATTCTAATTTGTATTATTATTATTATTATTATTGTTAATAATAACGTGAGTGACAAATAAAGGAATTCTGATTCTGACAGATTCACGACAGTATCATCATTGAAAAAAAGCCACACACAATCGCGATTACTCCCCCCCCCCCCCCCCATTGGACTTCACGATGTTCGCGATCGCGATTACCCCCCCCTCCCCCCCCCCGTCGGACGGTGATAGTGTGGGGGTCTGTTATGTTGGGGGTCGAGGGCTGAAAAGTTGGGGAACCCCTGGTCTACAGAAGGTCCAGTTGTGATAGACACGCTTCGCCACTGAGAGTGATATATATATATATATATAGCAGTGGCGAAGCGTGTCTATCACAACTGGACCTTCTGTAGGGGGGGGGGGGGTAATCGTGATATTGAAAATTGTGTGGGGCTTTTTTTTCAGCTGCAAATTATACTGTCGTGAATCTGTCGGAATCAAAATTCGTTTATTCGTCACCCGTACATATATAAAAATATCTATGCACACGTTATTATTAACAATAAAAACCTCATGGTCACATCAAGATGATTCTGAAATCATCTCGCGACCCCCCCCCCCTCGGGGTCCCGCGCCCCCGCCCCCCCTCTGGGTCCCGCGACCCCCCTCCCTCGGGGTCCCGCGACCCCCACTTTGGGAACCCCTGCTGTAGACCACCACCCCCACCATCCCCATTCGAAAATTCTAGTCAGACGGACGTCACGGAGGAATCACTTTATGCGTTATCTCATTTAGGCAGATCAGATTGTCGCAGCCAATTTCCAAGTGTACCATAGTTGTAAAGCAGTGTCCATGTAGTGAAGTAACAGACCAACACAGACCACCACACACAGGCTATCGGTTAAAGGGACAGTCTAACACGCTTCACGTGAAAAGGCTGAACGTAACTTTGGAACTTTGAGTTCCAAAATAGCGATCAATAATCACCAAATGTCTCTGGCATATGTCTTGTCATTAGCACTTTCACCTGTCAAAATGAAAGTGAAAAGGTGAAAGTGCTAATGACAAAAAATATGGTAGGTGATTATTGATCGCGGTTTTGTAACTCTTAGTTACGTTAAGTCTTTTCACGTTAAGCGATGCAAAGAAAGATCAAGTCCAAACTCTCAATTCAAATGCACAACAATGCTTAACAAACCCAAGGACAGCCATTAACTAATCATTCAACAAGTGTGTGGAAACAAAATGCAACAACCAGCTCAACGAGACGCAACACTGAGACAAAACCAGCAAAGACAAATGAGTCTCACTCACCAATGATGTTCACTTAAAGACCAAATCCATTCTCCTGTCCTTCAGGATGAATGGTCCGACCACCATCAGGTCATAAAGATCGCTTTTCAGATCCAAAATATGTTCCAATTCCCTGCCCTCTGGTCGGTCCCAAACAGCAACACTCCCAGCAGTAGAGCCTCTCGTGGCTAGTAGAGCCCGTTAGCCACGGGTATCTTTCCCAGTTGCTACTCTGAAAATGGCGAACATGGCCTGCTTTAACTACTTGAGTCAGCTCCAGATTGTCAGGTGTTGGACGGCCTTTTTTAATAATGTCCATCTTAACATTAAATGGTCGTCTTGAAAATGGTTCAGACAATAAATCCGCCACGACATCATCTTCACCTGTTGCCATTTTGACGTAAAAAAACAACGTAGAAAACGTAACACTACGCTAGATCCACTCTCGCGCCAGCCACCACCTTGTACCTTCTAGCTCCATATTGAGCTGCGGGGAAATCTAAAAGAATACGCCCATTGGCTACAAATCACGATATGATTGGTTGATCAAATTGTCAATCCAAACGTACTCAGTCTAAGGGCCAATGTCAGCGGGAATACTTTGGTTGAAGGATATTCTTCCCAGCAACCCAGAAAAATATCTGATTGTTTGCATTGTTTTTCCAACACAAAACCACTCAAATGCGTCGTGCATGGACCGAGAAAGACAAACAAATCAACGTAACACTGTAATATAACACAGATACGATTCTCATTTATTCATTTTATTGAAATTGTATTAAATGTTATTAAATTATATTACATTTTATTAATACAATTAATTCGATTTTTTGGTTTCATCTGAGAGTTCCAGGGTCTTCTCTGAATACCTTGAAGGCCCTGACGCTTCACCACTGATATATAGGTAATATTTATATTTAGGTTTAACCGCTCCACTAGATAGGAGTATGGTGTCATAGGATTACATTTACTTGATATACGTTGATCATTTATTTTAATGTTGTATCCGGTTATTGGAATGTTCTATCGGATATCAGCCGTACCCTGGCTTGGAGGGTTCAGCGTTAAACACGTTAAAGGTGTTAAAGGTGTTAAAGGTGTTAAACGTGTTAAACGTGTTAAACATGTAAACGTGTTTAACATGTTTAACATTACGCATGCGCACATAGGCTGCCTGGACGCTTCGGCACGCTGGATGTTTGAGACCGTGACACCAGCGAGTATAGGCGCGCGCGGTTGGCGTCAGCCACATGGCGCCATGTGGAGGCAAATTACAAGTTAAGTTAATTAACTACTTGAGGAAAGTAGAGCACGAGGGATGGAGCCAAATCAATTAGCTATTGGCAGGAGAGACCCGCCGGGGGGTACACACACACTTTTATTTTCTAGTGTAATTGGTGCGAAGGGTCCATTATACAGAGAGAGAGAGAGAGAGAGAGAGAGAGAGAGAGAGAGAGAGAGAGAGAGAGAGAGAGAGAGAGAGAGAGAGAGAGAGAGAGAGAGAGAGAGAGAGAAGAAGAAGAAAACAACGCATTGAGGTTTGTTTGTCAAAGAATTTTGACAAAATAAATATCAGAAACATGTCACTGAAACAGACTCTCTCTCTCGCTCTCTCTCTCTCTCTCTCTCTCTGAACTTTGACCTCCAGGACCACGGTCCGCACAGTCATGGCTATTGTTTCTCTATCTCTCCCTATTCAATACACCGCTATGCTACATGGGAAAAAAGGTGCTTTCATAAGTGCAGTTTTGCACTTGATTTGCCACGGTGCCTCGTGGGTAGAGGTATAGTAGTGCACTGTCTACTGGGTGGGTATTGATTGGACCAATCGGATCGCAGCTTTTATGTATGGGCTCATCATGTCTTCTTTCTGTCTGTCATCGTCGCCGACCGGCACCAGAAGGTCTGACCGCCGCGTGGGAATGGAATCGGTATGAAGAAGAAAATGAAGAAAAGATGAAGAAAAAACACCTGTGGAATTGAAGGCAAATTAATGAAATGACAAACTGTCGACGCTGAAGAATGCGAGGCGTTATTAAATGAAGGAGGAGGACGACCAGGCCCAGAATATATTCCTCGGGTGCGTCGGTGGGGAAGCCATGATTTGATTAAATGGAAAAGTTGAGGGAGATTTTGAGCTGAAACTGCGCTTTATATCCACCCTGGAGCCATTCCCCCAGCAGTCAAATATCCCCTGCTGTCAGACGGGTAGACCTGTCTACCTGTCTAGCTGTGTGGCTGTCTACCTCTCAGTCGGTCTGTGTGTGTGTGTGTGTGTGTGTGTGTGTGTGTGTGTGTGTGTGTGTGTGTGTGTGTGTGTGTGTGCGTGTGCGTGCATGTGTGTTTGTGTGTGTGTGTTAAGGTTAGAACTGTGAAAGTCAGTTGAACCAGCTTGGTTCAAACAGGATCAACCACTAATCCCTTATCTGCTCTGGCATGGATGTGTGGGTGGATGTGTGTGCGTGCGTGTGTGTGTGTGTGTGTGTGTCCATGCTTGGTAATTAATGACACCAGGGAGCTGTGAGAAAAGGAGGGAGAGAGAGAGAAGACATGGGGCGAAGTGACACACACACAAATACAGACACCACATACTGTATACTTTGTGTATACTTGATACTTGAGTGTGTGTGGGATTTGTATGAGAGGAGAGGATTATCATGATGACTGCCTGCCTGACAGACTCTCTCTCTCTCTCTCTCTCTCTCTCTCTCTCTCTCTCTCTCTCTCTCTCTCTCTCTCTCTCTCTCTCTCTCTCTCTCTCTCTCTCTCTCTCTCTCTCTCTCTCTCTCTCTCTCTCTCTCTCTTTAGTTCCTCGCCTCTCACCTGTTCTGCCGTGTCTCTCGTTCTCTCGTTTGCTCTTTCATCTTTATAATTAGTCTGAATGGGCTTTTCCTTCTCTTCCTCCGCCTCTCCCTCTCTCGAGGTCCCATGTCCTTTCGTTCCTCCACTGCTTTTACTCTCTGTCTGTAAGTCTTCCATTACAGTTGTGCTCAACCTTGCTGGGGGTCACACATTATGGATGGTTAACGACTCACCCGACATTAAGATCTCAGGCCGGTTGAATAGTAGAGCCAGTAGAAGCTAAGGTGACCTCAGCTGGGACCAGTTCAAATCTGAAAGAACATCGCCACGGCAACAATAGGAATAGGATAGGATCTGGTGGTTAGGGTAGTTCAGTGGTCTACTTTGTGGCTGCAGTACGTGGGCAGGCTTCCCACAAGGCACTAGTCTGACACAAGAGGTCCTTTAGTGAGTACCTTACAGCTGTTATGTTATGTATGCTGACCAAATTACACCCAGCTACATTTCAGGACAGTTTAAACTTGTTTTAATGGACCTCAACTGTACACATACTGTATGTGTGTTTGTGTGTTTATATTGTAACCCTAACCTTTTATCCCTTCCTGGTTATAACCCTTACCCATTCCTGGTTATAACCCTAACCCTTACTGGTTATAACCCTAACCCTTCCTGGTTATAACCCTAACCCCTACTGGTTACAACCATAAACCTTCCTGGTTATAACCCTAACCCTTACTGGTTATAACCCTAACCCCCCCTAACCCCTATCTGGTTCTAAGCCTAAACCCTGATTCTGCTCTCTGGCTTTAGTGCAGAACCTGGGGGGTCCACGGTTGATGGGTTTAAATGTCTCCTGGTTTGAGTCATCAGGAGACACCTCCTCCCCTCCCTTCCCCCCGACAGGGTTCACCTCCCATGACACGCCGAGACCAACGAGTCACACACACACACACACACACACACACACACACACACACACACACACACACACACACACACACACACACACACACACACACACACACACACACACACACACACACACACACACACACACACACACACACACACACTCTGTCTCACTACACCTTCCCATAAACCCTGATCCAATTAGCCCCCCCTCTCTCAGTCGTCTCCCTGTGGAGCAGGACGTCTGTTGACGTCACATTTGATTTGATTATGTTTGTTAGTTCCCAACACAGCTGATGTTGGTGAATCCATGGTATGTGTCCTTTTCTTAAAGAGAGAGAGAGAGAGAGAGAGAGAGAGAGAGAGAGAGAGAGAGAGAGAGAGAGAGAGAGAGAGAGAGAGAGAGAGAGAGAGAGAGAGAGAGAGAAGAGAGAGAGAGAGAGAGAGAGAGAGAGAGAGAGAGACGAGAGAGAGAGAGAGAGAGAGACAGAGAGAGAGAGAGAGAGAGAGAGAGAGAGAGAGAGAGAGAGAGAGGAGAGAGAGAGAGAGAGAGAGAGAGAGAGAGTGAGGGAGCACACAAGGAAGCAAGGAAGGTGTTGAGGGTTCATTATCAGGGTTAGTAGCACAGCTTAAGCCGATGGTAAATGAGTTACAATCCAAGTTACAAAATGGTTACAATCACACATATACACTTTGGGTTTGTCTTATCCCAGGTATCACTAAACATAGGCTAATCCTGATCTGCCTGTCATATGTCCTTTTGTTACCTCAGAGTCCTGCTTTTTAGGATTTGAACCCCTATCCTCTTGCTGAACACATGCCCAGAGTCACATGGAGAGGAGACGGGAACAGTGTTTGGTAGAAACTCCTTGCGGGTTTACCATGAGTTCATCCGTTCATCCATCACAGTTGATCACACACATTATCTCAGTTTGATTACAGTTACTGCACTGTTCTGCACTGTACTGCACTGTATAATGTATAATGCTGCTGCTATAAAATGCTTTTAAATGCTTTTTGCACAATTCATTACATGTGCATATCATCCATCAGTCACTTTATTGTTATTTTTATGTTCATTTTTATTTTGTATAGTATTTTTATAGTATTGTGTTTTAGAAATTCATACTGCGGGAGGGAATGAATCTTGAATCTTGAATCATGACTACAGGACCCCGAACTGTATAGCAGGGCTCTGTGAGAGGCTAATGGATAATCAATAGCAGGGCTCTGTGAGAGGCTAATGGGTAATCAATAACAGCAGAGATCACTTTAACAGCTAAGGCACCAGGTAGGCTGGTGGTAATGACTAGTTCCGGGTACAGACGAGCAGATCTCTGATTGGCTAAAGAGATTCACCTCCTTTGACCCACCTGCTGTCATGGCTGACATTTGACACACTCCATGGTCCAACTGAGAGTTTTTTTGTTTTTGTATCAGTGTGTTACTGATACCTTAGGAATATTTTAGCAGAATAGAGAGTTTCATGTTTGACATATCAGGTCCTGTTTACGATGCATCTAATGGTATTCGTCACAGAGTTATACACCAGGATTTCTCAGTTTTGGACAAACTGGTATTCAAATGGCCTCTGAGTACCTCTTGGAAACCCCCAGAATCGGAATCAGAATGCCTTCATTGTCCGGGGAGCATCTCAGCCACTGGGGAAACCCGGTTCAGCAGGGTTCAACCAGGTTTTGGTCGTAATTCAGTTCAGGAAACAGCAGATACAAATTTAGTTTGCACGGCTGTCAAGGCAAGCACGTTGAAGAAGAAGTTGACAGGCATGCAGACAAGAACCGATGTCAATGATGTATGGTTCCACTTCTAAACTAACACAGGCCTCTAAACCCACTACTTGTATGCTGGACCCTCTCCCCACCAAGGTTCTTAAAGAACTTTTCCCGGTCGTTGGGCCTACTATGCTCAACATCATGAACCTATCCCTGTCTACTGGAACAGTTCCATCTACCTTCAAGACTGCTGTGATAAAACCTCTACTGAAGAAGCCTGGCCTAGACCCAGAAGTACTTAGCAACTATCGGCCCATCTCTAACCTTCCTTTCCTTTCGAAAGTACTGGAAAGAATTGTAGCAAACCATCAATCATCTGATGGTGAACAATTTATTTGAACCCTTCCAGGTTTAGAACCTTCCACTCCACTGAAACTGCTGTGACTAGAGTAGTTAATGATCTTCTCCTAACAATGGACAGCAATGCAAGCTCCTTGCTGGTGCTGCTCGACCTTAGTGCCACCTTCGACACAATCGACCACAGCATTCTGCTTGATCGTCTCGAACACTATGTTGGCATTAAAGGTTCAGCTCTTCTCTGGTTTAGATCTTACCTCACAAATAGAAAGCAATTTGTTCTTTGTGATGATTCACAATCAAATCACTGTAACCTAAGCTTTGGTCTTCCCCAAGGGTCGGTCCTTGGTCCTCTGCTCTTTGCAATCTGCATGCTCCCTCTTGGTGATATTATTCGCAGTTATGGAATAAGTTTTCACTGCTATGCTGACGACACCCAAATCTATATTTCTATCAAGTCAAGTGACTCCTCCCAGATCCATAAAGTTGAATCCTGCCTGACTGCAATTAAAAGATGGATGTCCCAAAACTACCTGCAACTTAACACAGGAAAAACAGAGATGATAATCATCGGTCCGAAGCAACAACGATCACTATTTGAAGATGTCGCACTGTTGTTTGAGGGCTCTACTGTGGCCCAAAGCTCTTGTGTGAAAAATCTTGGTGTCCTGTTCGACCCAACGCTATCTTTCAGTCAACATGTAAAATATATAACCAGAACTGCATTTTTCCATCTTAGAAACATTGCTAGAATACGACCGCGGATGCAGAGACACTCATCCACACGTTTATATCGTCTAGACTAGATTACTGTAATGCACTGTTTTCTGGGTTACCGAACTCTGCTACGAAAAGCCACCAGCTTGTGCAGAACGCTGCTGCCAGACTTTTGACTACCTGAAGGACCTTATTGTTCCCTATTGTCCTTCTCAGCCCATCCGGTCTTCAGGAGCCGGCCTTCTATCAATCCCAAAAGTCATAAAGAAATCAGCAGGGAATAGAGCGTTCTCCTACCGTGCGCCCTATTTGTGGAACAGTCTGCCACCTGTAATCAGGGAAGCAGACTGTTGAAATATTTAAATCTAAACTTAAAACCTACCTTTTTACATTGCCGTTTAGTGCCTAGGAGTGCCCCTCAGCTCTCATTACAGCTAAATCGACCCGTTACCCAGTCAGCACTAGCATACCCCTGCTGCCGATAGGTACTAGACTAGAGGTTCTCTACATGTTCCATGTCCACCCTACCCCATCTAACCATACCGCAGTCTGCTTCTGTTTTCCAGTGTGCTGCTGTGATCCCCACCTGAAGGATACCGGCCAGCACCACACACAAATGATATTCTCATTTTATTATTTGTATATTGTGTATATTATATGTATATGTATATTATTATTTTATTTTTTTGTACTTTACTATGTACATTACTATAAGTCACTTATGGCACCCATTGCACTCCTGAACCATCCCTGGAAGGAGGGATCCCCTTCCACTCTGTGTTCCTTCTCAAGATTTCTTCCTACGTAATTAAGTGAGTTTTTTCTTGCCCTAAGGGGGGCTAGGGTTTGGGGGGTGTGGCTAAGGGGGGGGCAGGGCTTAGGGTTTGGGGTGTGTAGCTAAGGGGGGGCGGGGCTTAGGGTTTGGGAGGTGTAGTTAACATGTGGCATGTGAAGCCCTTTGAGACTATAACTGTGATTAAGGGCTATACAAATAAAATCGACTTGACTTGACTTGTAGATGTAT